>CM053788.1:576576808-577236808 GCA_028749045.1 Cupressus sempervirens | reverse complement strand
GCACAAGAACACTACCTCATACATCAACTTGAGGAGATTGAATTGTGTGGACTTGTACCAACTAGGTCAATGTGGATGGTTGAGAGGTACTTGAAATTTTTGAAAGGATTTTTTCAATAGAGAGCACATCCCAAGGGTTCTATGGTGGACGGATATATGGTATACCAGACCATGGTGTACATTAGTGAATATCTTCCTAAGTTTGCAGCAAAGATCCATGTAGATTGTATTTGGGATCCCAACTCAATTAAAAAAATTGAAGGGGAGTACTTGATTGGCAAAGGTAGATTGAGGAAAGTGAGAGGTAAATATAAGATGTTATTGTAGTTAATTAATTCTTATAAATATTCAATATAAGTTATTTTTAATTGGTGTATTTTTTTGAAACAGGTGCTCGAGAGTGGGATGCAATACATTTGTATATTGTGAACAATCTTGATTGGATGATGAAATGAATTGAACGATGTCAACAAAATGGTTTCTCATTAACATGGGAAGGTGTTGCTTCATTGGTTACAGAAGCTCATCGTAATGGAGATTCCAATGTTATGCCAATGGTAGTTGATCTAGTAAAGGGTTTAAGAGGTGGAGAGGTATGTAGAAATTTATTAATGATCATAACTTGACGTATGTTTCGTATCAACTCATGATGCAAATAATTTACACACACTTCAAAAATTGCAGGTCAAGCACCACAAAGCTATGTACTATCATAGTGCATGTATTGGTGATAATTCACCATCATTTCCTAGAGCTAATCGTGTTTCTAGCACGGGAGCTATGCAGACATCATTGTTGATTGATGATGATGAATCAATGCCTTTGAAATGTCCTAAGATTCCAGGTACTTTAAATAATTATTTTCTATATTTTAATAAGGATTTTCTTGCAATATGTAAACATGATAGGAAGTGGTGAATGCAAGGGCTTTTGATGTGGAGTGATGTCATATTGTGCAAGTTGTTTAATTATTCTGGAATTCCTTTTTATTAGGGGTTTGGTAGGATCATCTAAATTATCAATGACCTTTTGTCTATACCAATAATTCTCTAGTTTAGTAATTTGGTATATTGCAATTTCATGCTTTCAGTAGAAGATACTAACCAATTTTTCTACAGAGAACCAAAAGTGGGAGTCTTCTTTCATATTCAATGTTCAATTTTCAATGATTTCCCACATCATTGCTATTTCTTGTTAGAGTTTTAGAGTGCTCACTTTCAGCTTCACTGTCTATTTTAGCAATATTTGTTTTCCATAATATCCCAGGTATGATCAGTGACAACATCAATTAAGAATGACAAAAAATGAAGGTCATGGCAAGTTATATGTATTATGAACTATATTATTTTTCAAGGTATACTGATTAATATAGTTACAATACATTTTTTAGTTTCAAAAAATTAGCAACAGAACCCTAGTAGAGTTTGATTGGTTTTAGACATTTTTTATATTTTTTCCAAACTTCTTTTTTGGTCAATTTTGGTCAAGTTGATTCTCCAACCCTAAAATAGATCACTAAAAAGATGAAATGTATCTCATTTTATGTATTTGTTATTCACTATGAAAAGTATTCTTTGCATGATTCATTTTAATGGTTCTTACTATTAATTATCCCATGACATTTTGTGTAGGAAATGATACATTTTATAGGAGGCTTTATGAACTCACACTGTGAAGATTCGGGCCCACCATACGTAAAAGGTGGAACATCATAACTGAACTAATTTTATGCCACTATTTTTTTCATATCATTAATTGGTGCAACATTTTTCCTTTCATTCGAGTCTTTTCTTATACTAGCTATATCTAACAATTTTGTGTTTTTTCTTAAAAGGTGGAACTACCAAGATAAAAAATTAAAAGATGAGCTCATCAAAGATATAGAGCATGAGTTTGGTAGTAATATTTTTTATCATAAGAAATTGTTACAAAAAACTTCCAAACATCTTAAGGTTGTGAGGGACACATATAGAAAGAGTCTCGTCCTAAATTTGAAGTATGAGTGTCCTCCCTTTGTTTCAATGAGGGATTGGAATGAGTTCATTTTGGATGCAAAGGAGAAAGGGGAACATCCAAAAGAAAGTACACCAGAAAATTTGAAAAGGTATGCAATAGTATTAACTACTAGTACATTAATGAGAAAATTTAGGGTTCAACTTCAGTATCAACAATTTCAACTAGCTCAATTTAATCTATCTATTCATGAAAGGTATGTAATTCATATGTTGAATCAATTGCTTTCACCCTATTATGAATGCTCTCTAAAATTTGGCCATCTAATAAACTGTGGTGGTTGATTGCACATAGAATGCCCGTATACAACTATATATATCTCAATCTGGGCATAAATCCTACATAAGATATAAATAGTGCACTTATAACTTCACATATAGCTATATTATGTCTTGAAAATATAGTAATGCTCAACCACATGTACCATAGTTGTATGTGTTAGCAGTATAGGTGATAAATGATATTTAGTCAATGTAATGACAAGTACAATTTTTTTGAAAAACTTTGCAAGAATTTTACTAATTGTCACTCTCTTAAAAGTAATAAGCATCGTGTTCAATGCTAGAAACATAAGTTAATGACAACTAAGCACTCTCCTGACAGTATGGTGTAGTTAAGTTATAGGATGCTAAACTGGTATTGTACCTGTAGGTGTCTAAGATGTATTTTGTCTGGCTACACTGGTACTTGATATCTACTAAGATGCATACTATCTGATTGATGGTCTACCAATCATATAGTTATGTGCAACAAAGATAAATAATGGGTGAGAGTTAATATCGAATTCGTGAAGTTTCCACAGTCCTTATGATTTCAAGATTTTTTTCCCTTTTGTATTAGACCATCTAGATTTTTTGGTGCCTGCATTTTGGATCAAATTCGATGATTCATCATCAGGGTAGATGGCAAGAGAAGAACTAACATTGTTTGTAATCCATATGGTGGCAAAAACACTATCAGAAAATAATTGAATATGATTTTGGCATGAATTTTTTGGTTCACTTTTTGTGATCTATCAGATTCATTATCAAGACAAGAAATCATATGTAGATGGTAGTTGTTAATTTTCTATTTATATGTTTGTTTAGTTTAGTTTATGTTCTCATAAACCATACTGTAAAAAACCTTTGATGAATATTTCTTAATTCAATCAAAATATGTTTTACTCCCCAACCTCTTAGCCCAATTATTTCCTAGACAAATGTACCAGATACAAACATCTGCATGTGGCACTAGCATCTCGCAAAAAATTTGCAACTGGGTTGAATGTTGAAACATTCCACTTTCAAGTGTTTTGGCAGTGTAACACCTCTATCAACCCTCCCAGGCATCACAGATGAATCCAGACCTGCTATATTGATGGGTTAACCTCTATTTTTCTGCTATTCAATCATTGATTGAGACTCTCTAAAGCTCCTTCACAATTGCTCTATCATTTATCTACATTGATGCTTCTCTCCCACATGCAGCAGCATATCAGAATTCATATTGCCACATATAGATTATTGTGAAGTTTTGAGATCACCCTTTCTTTCTTGCAGCATTTTTGTGAAGACAACTCTATCCTTGGACCCTTGGTCTTCCTCTTCTAAAGGATTAGTAATTTTCACATTTGAAGCTTTCTTAGGTGATAATACGTTGCCTTTTATTAGGTATCTCCATCTATCTTCATTGTCCATGGAGGTGGGAACACCAAAGTGGTGATTTGACTATGGAAAGATCTTATTCAATCATCACAATACAAACAAAAACCTCCAAGACTTCCTAAATTAAACCACAATCTTATAATTAATTGAAATTGAATGATTGTGTTTCTGAGTATATTGTAGGATTTGAGCTCTCAAAAGATACTTATCCTTTGTAGTAGTTCACTTCCCACAATCTACAAGTCATGCAATTGCAAGAGATTGGATCAGTTTTTTTTATTTGTTTATTATAGATTGTTCCAAAAATTATCCCTATACATCATGAACTCCATGGATAAATAGCATGATTACACATGTCAATTAAAGGTATGATGCTATAATTTCTTCCCTTTTTTCATATTTTTGTTGGAACATGCTACTTTATGCTAAAACCTTCATACCAATATATAATAATCCACTAATTAGTACTAATCTTTATATCTATATCATGTAACATATTTCAAACTTTTCATGGGTTGCAGGACACATCAAAGGCAACAAAGGCGAGATTGGAAAAGGTTGGGCAGCACAGACTTGGCTCTAGGGGATATTCAAAAATCAAAGCACGCATTGTAAGTAGCAATAAATGAATTGCAAAGAAAAATAATTTTTTCAATTAATAAAAAAATGCAGGGCGCTGATTTTAATCTGGAGGCCATGAAAGAACACAAAAAGATTGTCTTTAGAGCAAGGCTATGCAGTGGTGGCTGAACGCCTATTGCAAGCTTCAATTGCCCCAACCGAACAGTCTCCTGCATCATGTACATAGGTAAATATGCCAAAAAATATATTAGAAATTGAATACTTGAGCAAAAATTTATTTGATAATAATGTGCATGACATTGCAATGTAGCCTGCTAATTGTGACATAGATCATATGCAGCATCATGAAGCCCCTGATGTGCATCGTACTATCGATGGAGGTGCTCATTTGTTAATTTAAAAAAAATTATGTAATTATTAATACAATTTAACATCTTTAATTGAACTTGGTGTAACCTTTTTGTGTTGAGGATATAGAATCATGTCGTGTTGAACGAGTGCCAGAGGATGTTCAAATTGATCAATAGGTAGATCATGTCGTACATTCAGGTAAAGAAAATCTATGTTTTGTTCTTTTAAATTAATTTTTTGATTTATAGTTCTTTTACTTAAATAAAAACTCATAATTCACTAATATAAAATGGTGCGAATTTAACTCATGAAGTACTTGTTATTACAGTGGACCCCCCTTTGGTGCAGCGGCCTCATGATGTTCCTGAATAGATGAGGAGGAGACATGTGTTAGAACCAATAGAGGAGGGGGATGATGAGGACATTGATATTCCTCTTAGAAATTTTATGAAAAAAAGAAATGGCAAGAAAGCAAAAAAGATATGATTATTCATGAATGGCTTACACTTGAATATTGTTAATGAATATTATTCATTAATGTTGGGTGTTAATGAATATTGTGTTAATGAATTATTCATGAATGACTTACTCTTTAATTTTGCGTATTAATGAATTATTCATGAATGTTGTGTGTTTATGAATTTTATGTGTTAATGAATGTTATCATGTGATTATAATGATTGAATGTTATATTTCAAAAGTGGATGAATTGAATGTTATTAAATGTTAATGGGAAATTTAGAGTGATGTTTGCGGGGGGGGGGGGGCAAATGAGCTTCCACCTTCACGTGGTTGGCCCTGTTAAGTAGAGAATATTTAACTATTCTCAAAACCAAGTGAAGCTCAAACTTTAAAGATAAGCTTATAGTTAGTAGTGACAACCAATTAGCAAGTCGAAATGAAGTTCTTCATTATAGGTACCTTTTTAGTTTTAAAAGCACGATGTCATGTTTTAATATTGTATAGTTTTTTTTCTTAAGTTAAAGTATTCTTACACTATAACAACATAATTTATGACCATTTTAGTAACTATTCTAACATTGCTTTATGACAAATCCTATTTTGGCAAAGATGGCGATAAGTGGTGTTGTCTATTCCTTGGGAGATTGGATTACACAGGTCTATATCTCAACATCATTTGCATGTGGTAGAAATGCATACTTACAACCATTTCATTCTACATTTAAAAACATTGATGATAATATTGTTTGTTTTAATTTATATATTTGTCTATAGTCATTATAAAAATTACAACCTTAGTCAGCTTTTATAGGCTATGAAGAACATAGTTGAATACTAAAATAATTTTTTGGTTAGGCAACAATAGTGATTCCTCTAAGCAAAAAGATGAGACAACTATGTTTCATCTTAATATGGCAGTAGAGTTATTCGTGTATGGTTCCTTTCTTTAATGGTGATTTGGATGTTTGACTAGTTCTAAAAATGTTGCTATAGTGCCTATTCAACCTTGTCTGTGTATATTGATTTTTTGTAGTGTAAAGTATATAATCAACGTCTTTTTGAAACTCAAATGTTTAGACAAGTTGGGAAATACTCTATCCACATGCATATTCCATTGCAGACTACCCCTTTTCTTGTCTTCGGTAAACTTGGTTTCTTGGGCGTTTTGCTTTGGTCATGATCCTTAAAATTGTTTGGTTATAAAAATATCTTGTGCTAAGATAAGTATTGCAAATCTGAAGGTAGTTTGACAATAACTCATAGCCATTTTTTAAAAATAGGATCAATTGATTTTGATTTTAACTAAATAAATAACCATCTCTAGCAGTTTTGGTCTGAAGCATGCTAACGGTTGTTTCTTTTCTATCCTATATTTTCAGTTTAGAAATGCTTGTTGGTCCTGATGGTGAGCTTCCTGATAAGTTGCATAACTTGGAACCACATTTGATAGAGCATGTTAGCAATGAGATAATGGACCAGGATCCCAATGTTCGGTGGGATGATATTGGTAAATTCAATATGGCTGAATGAATTGATGATAATATTATTAATGTTTTTTTCTATGTACCCATTAACATTAATATTTATTTTTCCAAATTTATATTGAAGCTAGGCTAGAGCATGCCAAAAAGTGTGTGACAAAAATGGTCATATGGCCTCTATTGCGACCTAACATCTTTCAAGGTTGTTGCTCTCCAGGCAAAGGGCTCCTCTTATTAGGCCCTTCTGTAAGTTAGTCTGATTTATTCTATGTTCTTTATATGGTGGAAATTCATTTTTGTTTACAATAAAGTATATTTAATTTTCTCTTAGGGTACTGGGAAAATGATGATTGGATAAGCTATGGCAGGAGAAGCCAAAGCTACTTTCTTTTATATTTATGCTAGTTCATTGATGAGTAAGTGGCTAAGTTCCTAATAAAAGCATGCTTTCAAGTTCTTTTATTGTTTTGATTCTTGAATACAGAAAGCCTTGTATAATTATTTTTCCAGGGAAGCACTTGTGCTTAAAAGAAGTCTTACATAATAAAGATAACATCAAAAAATATAACAAATGGTTTCTATTTGTGAAAAATTAGACACATATAAGGATTGCATGTGCAGGTGCAATTTCTAAAGCATATACCATGGCAGGAGTTAATGACCAACAAATTTCAATAACAAAAAAACATTTTCCTATGATTGATTTCTAGAATTAAATATTGATTTAAGGGAAGAGTGCAAATTGAAAGAGGGTATTGGGCATCTGTTATCATTTACTTTTTTGTTTTGGGTGACAATACAATACTATTAGATTAGGGTATTGGGCATCTATTATCATCATATTAGAACATGGAAAATGGTGTGAAATTGCACTTTCCTTAGTCATGGTTACAAACCTACTGCACTCTTTCATTTGAAAAATGAATAGAAATACTATATCTAGTAGCTTCTCTATGTTGTATTCATTTATTGGTAATGATTCAATGTCATGCCATTTGATGGTAGCTTCTAGAGTTTCATTTAGTTGTAAGGTGTGTCTTATCTTTTCAAGTTTGTATACTCCATTTGGTAGTTTGGTATTAATTGATGATGTCTAGGATCTTCTACCTTCATTGTAGTCTTCGTCATCATCCAACTTATTGTTTGGTATTTTCCATGTTATCCTCTATTTCCATGGTCTTCAGCATGGTTGTGTATTTTATCTATCTAGTTCAAAGACTATGCGCCTAAGGTGGAAGCCATTTAGAACTAACAATTGGAGAGATCATGTTTCCCCCCATAAAACTAGAAAATGTCACAAGTTTAAGGTCAAGAAGGAAGAAGTCGTAACCTTTTGAGTAGCAAAATATGCTTAAAGATACATATTTAGTTGATTCTTTGGTGAAGTTTCTTATTTCAATTCAATTGATTTTGGTTGTCAACCAAATTCCTAACTCCAGTGTATATTGTATTTCAATGCTACATTTTCATAGGGATCTAAGTAAAATGACAGTTGACTATTATTTATATTTGAGAATTTGCGTTGTGCCTTACTATGATATTACTTAAAACTTATATCATTTAGATATATAATGGTTTCACAATTTATTATTGTTTTATATTTGCTTGTTGTATCTGTTGGCACATTATATCAACATTACTTATTGTTATAATTATTGTAATATCCAACAATAACTTCATGAAAGAAGGATTTAGCATACTAATTTTTTCTGTTAGCTAGCATTTGTTAGAGAAAATAAACATATGGTCATATACATGGATATACTATTTTCATAACTTAGGCAAGAATCCACAACACAAGGATAAAATTGCGAGCCTCTTATGATTTTGGGTTCAAATCTACTAGAATTTAATAAATAATAATAATTGTAATTAATAAAAACATATAATAATAATTAATCTTAGCTTCGACCTCTTATCAATCAAAAATAAACATCAGAATTTACTGATATCTTGTACTTACTATTTACATCTTTCACTACCATAACTAGATCAACCATTTTTAGTTATCAGACTCTTTTATCTAGTTAACTCATGAGTAATCTATCTTGCAAATGATTCTAAAAACCAAAACATGCATTTCTCAACTTCAGTTACCAAATTTGTGCTCTCATTTCTCTACAAATAGATATCAAGATATCTAGAAAGTTAATGATGCTCACATTAATAGTGAGGGATTATGCTTCTATGCTCTTCATTAATCTACAAGCTTTCTTATAATACAAGAAACCATAAAATGGTTTTTTTTTTTTTTTTTTCAATTTTATCAATGAATGTTCTTCATCATTGGGTCAAGTAATCTATCCACATATTTCCCCTATGCAGTACTGTGATAACCACATGTAATTGTTATTTGCTAGAAATTATCTTGAAAAATATTGTCCAGAAAAATGGATCAAGAAGATTTCATGTCTTTATCATGGCAACTTTGGTTATTGATAATAGTCTAAAATTGGCCTCATTCTTTTAACAATTATTTTCATGTTATTCGTAGAAATTTTTTGATCATTTAAGTTTCTTGTTCTTGCAAGATGAACTACGAGATGTATTGTTACTAGTGTTTGCAAATAAGTAGGACATTCCCAATGCAATGAATGTTGTAGTGTAATGTCCCTTTACTGATTTTTTATGATATTTCCAGCCTCAAATCAGAACTTTTAAAATCAAACAACCAATATTACAAAGATCTGCCAATTTCTCAATAAAACCCAAATCGGGTATGTCCAAATTAGTGCCAAAAACTTCACAACTTCACAAATTATTAATAAATCTAAAAATGGACATTTTTACAGAAATTTCAGCAGTATAACAGCCTACAAAATGACATTTCCAGATTTATATAGCCTTTACACAACAGCTCACAAATGTAGGGAAAAACTATGCTCAACCGGGCTCCCGAAATTAACACAAAAATGCCCGAAAACACCACAAAACACTCATAAACTATCTCAGAAGTTTAATCATGACCCAATACATATATTCAGCTCTATTTTAACATCATAAAGTTTGAAATACAGCAGCAAACCAAACTAATATGAAACACTCAGCTGAAAACCCAAACTCAAACAAAAAACAACCCCGAAAACACCCAAATCGGCACTATTTAGCACAAAGGCAAACTCTGTATGAGCATACACATGGAATGGCTTCAAACTCCCATCCTTAGCCTTCCTGGAAACCTGCAAACTCTCGTTCTTGGGTCTCCTTCTCCACAGGTTTGGCAGCCTCTGAAGAACAACAAGAAAATTAGCAAGAATCAAGATGTAGAATGAGCCCAAAATGCCTCCAAACCCCTTTTAAAGAGGGCATAACCCTAACTCACGTCCAAGAGGGGTTAATAAAATATAATTTAATAATAATTTTTATTTATTAGTCCATTGGTTTCCAAAGATTAGCCTCTTTTTCCGAAATTTCACCTTTTTGGAGCCTGCCTGCCTTAACAAAGTTTATTTATTTTTAATTATTTGAATAGGGGACATGACAAGTCCTCCCCTCCCAAATATTGCTTGTCCTCAAGCAATGAAGGTTGGAATTCTCAAGAATATGTGCTCCTTCCCAAGTTGCATCCTCTAATGGTAATCCTTTCCATTTGACCAAATGCTCTATGATGCTCCTATTTCTCAACCTTTTCTCTCTTGTATCCAAAATCTCTTCTGGTATCAAAACTAATTTCTCTTCATCATCAAGAGGTGGTAATTCTGTAGATACTATGGTTTGCTGGCCTAGAACCTTCTTTAAGCAAGATACATGAAAAATGTTATGTATTTTGCTATTTGGTGGGAGCTCCAATTCATAAGCTACCTCTCCTACCTTCTTGATGATTTTATAAGGCCCATAGAACCTTGGCTTGAGTTTCTCTGCCCCACTTCTCTTCAAGGTGCTTTGTTTATATGGCTGCAACCTAACAAATACCAAATCTCCCACCTCAAAAGATCTTTCAATCCTTTTCCTGTCAGCATATATCTTTTGTTGGTTTTGTGCATGTTGTAGATTATCCTTGAGGGACCTTATTATGTCTTGGCTTTGCTTGATGAAATCACTTGCTGCGGGTACTCTGCTATCGGAAAGTATTAGATCAACAAAGGAAAAGGCATCATAACCATAAAGAGCACGAAAAGGAGGCATACCAATAGACATGTGATGAGATGTATTGTAACAATACTCCCCTAGGTGTAACCATTTCACCCAAGCATGTTGTTGATTTGAAACATAGTTCCTCAAATATCCTTCTATCCATTTATTAACTATCTCTGTTTGTCCATCTGTTTGAGGGTGATAGCTAGTACTGGGAGTGAGTTCAGTTCCTGCCAAATGAAAGAGCTCCTTCCAAAAAGAGCTGAGGAATCTACTATCCTGGTCACTAACAATGTTTCTAGGAAAACCATGTAATCTAAAAATTTCCTTGAAGAACAATTCGGCCACTTGTGATGCCTTGAAATCAGATGTGATAGGAAAGAAATGTGCATACTTAGTTAGTCTATCTACCACCACATATATGCAATCCTTACCTTGAACCTTGGGCAACCCAGTGATGAAATCCATGGAAATACTTTCCCATTTTTGTTCGGGAATAGGAAGTGGCTGCAACAACCCTGCAGGAAAATTTTGCTCACTCTTGCTTTGTTGGCATACCATACATTCCTTAATGTGTTTAAGGACATCCTCCTTCATACCCTTCCATGAAAACTGCTCTCAAATTTGCCTGTATGTCTTGAAGTATCCCTGGTGACCAGCCAAAGGTGTGTCATGAAAGGCCCTCAATATCCTCTCCTTAGTTTTTGACCCTGGCACTAAGAAGATCCTGTTCTTGTAATAAATCAATTCATCAACAACCTTGTACCTGTTATCATCCACTAACTTATCCAAAATTTTGGTGGCAAATGAATCTTTAGCATACTCTAAAATTATGGAGACCTTCCAATCAGCCGAGATAGATGATAAGGAACACAAAGTGGGCTTTCTTGAGAGAGCATCAGCAACCACATTATTCTTTCCTTTCATGTATTCAATATCAAAATCATAAGCTTGCAATTTGCTTACCCATTTTTGTTGACGATCATTCAAATCCCTTTGGTTCAAGAAGAACCTGAGGCTATTATGGTCTATCTTTACAATGAATCTCCCACATACCAAATATTGTCTAAACTTATGAAGTGCATGCATGATTGCCAACATTTCCTTATCATAGATGGAGTACCCTTTCTCTGATTGATTTAATTTTCGACTCTCAAATGCTATTGGATGTCCTCTTTGAGTTAGGACAGCCCCTATACCTTCTCCAGAAGCATCACATTCAACAACAAAAGGTAAAGAGAAATCTGGAATTGCAAGCACAGGGCATGAACTCATTATCTCCTTAAGCTTATCAAATGTTTTTTGTGCCTCTTCTGTCCAAACAAAAGCTCCTTTCTTTGTCAAATCAGTCAAGGGGGCAGCAAGCTGAGAAAATCCCTTGGCAAATCTCCTATAGTAGCTACACAACCCGAAGAAACCTCTCAACTGTGTAAGATTAGTGGGTGGAGGCCAATCCAAAATTGCCTGGATTTTTTGTTGATCAACCTGTACTCCTTTAGAGCTTATAATATGTCCCAAATATAGGATCTCTGTCAAACCAAACTCACATTTAGATAGCTTAGCATAGAAGGATTGCTACTCCAAGAATCCCAAAACAGTGTCTATGTGCTTTAGATGCTCTTCCCATGTTTTACTGTATATCAAGATATCATCAAAAAATACCGAAACAAATTTTTGAAGATGCTGACTGAATACCTTATTCATACAAGATTGGAATGTTGCAGGTGCATTAGTGAGTCCAAATGGCATAACAAGAAATTCAAAGTGCCCATAGTGACATCTGAAAGCAGTCTTTTCCACATCTTCACTCCTCATTCGGATTTGATGGTAGCCTGATCTTAAGTCAATTTTTGAGAAGTATACAGCACCATGTAACTCATCAATGAGTTCATCTATGCGTGGTATGGGATACCTATTTTTTATGGTCTTCTTGTTTAGAGCCCTGTAGTCTATACAAATTCTCATTGTACCATCCTTTTTCTTGACAAGTACCACAGATGATGCAAATGGACTAGAGCTAGGCCTTATGAATCCCATGTCTAGGAGTTCTTTAATAGTTTTTTCAATTTCTTCCTTATAACCTCTTGGATGGTGGTACGGGGTTGTTATAACTGGTTTGGCACCCTGTTCTAACTCTATAACATGTTCAAAACCTCTATCTGGTGGTAATTCTGGAGGCAAATCATTGAAAACTATACTATGCTTATCAAGAATATTTTGAATTTCAAAATGGAAATTACCTTGATTCTTTGGAGAGCTTGTTGGTTGGATTATGACTCCTGCTGCCCATGTTACTTGTCCTCTTCGAAAAGTCCTCTCCATCCTCTTTGCAGAGATTGCCTTAGGTGCTCCATTCGATAACCCTCTCAATATGACTTCTTTCCCATTGGAATGAAATTTAAACTCCATAGTTTGATGGTTCATGTAATAGCCTCCGATAGAGTGCAACCATTGAACACCCAATACAAGATCTGTCTCCCCAATACCAACCACATAGAATTCATCACATAACTCATAATCTCCTAAGGTCATCTTGAGTTGTTTCACCACCCGTGTGCAAGGCATAGTGAATCCATCAGCTACAGTAACATTGAATCCCTCAAAATCTTCTAATTTAAGCCCTCTTTTCATGACAAATCCCTCATCAATAAAATTTTGAGTTGCCCCACTATCAAGAAGAATAGTCAACCTTTGCCCTGCTAGTACCCCTCGAATTCAGAAGGGATGGTATCTTGGGACTCCTGATAATGCTGCTAAAGTGCCATCCTTGCTGATTTCTTTTACTTTCTCTTCTTCTACCTCCTCCTTAGTATCATGAAATTCCTCATGCTCATCTAAATCAGATTCTGAAGCAACTTCAATATAGTGCACTTGACCTTTCCCCAAACATCTGTGTCCTGGAATCCATGGTTCTCTACAAGTAAAACAAAGCTTTTTCCTTCGTAATTCATTCCTAGTCTCTTCATCTACCTTCTTTTTTGCCACATTTGTCACATCTTTTGGTGGTAGTGTTGGGAAAGTCTTTTCCTAAAAATTTCCCTTATGTTGCCAAAGATTTGGGGGTTTTTGATTAGTGATTGATTTCATAGGCACGCAAGTTTCAAGTTGCAAGCTTCTTTTGATAGCTTCATGTAAGGTTGAGGGTGAGAAAGCCTTAACCAAACCCTTAACAGAATCTTCTAAACCATCAAGAAAAAGATAAATGGTCCTCTTTTCACTCATATCAGGTACCATAACAGCCACCTTTTGAAATTCTTCTATATACTCATTAACTGATTTGGTTTGCTTCAACTTTGACAATTCTTTAAAGTACTCTTCATCATCCTTGAGGTCAAATCTATCTATCACCCTTTGACTGAAATCTTCAAATGTAGTTACCTGATCATGACCTTGAGTAGTCATTCCATGATACCACCAATCATAGGCTGCATCTTCCAAGTGTAGACTTGCAAATTGAATAGCATCACTGTCTGTCATGGGGTTAAGTGTGAAGAAAGTTTGTAATTTTTGTAGCCATGCTCTAGCTGAAATTTTATTTGTTCCATCAAAAGTAGGTGCTGTAAACTTGCTTATTTTATTTTTGAGCTCTCTTCCACTTGTGTCATGCTCCCTCCTGTTCTCTTTCTTGGGCATCAAAGCGTTCATCATATCCACATATTCTCTAAAAGGAACTGAACTACGAAAGTCATCATCTAAGCCATTGTAAGTAGCTCTTAATGTAATCGAATTACCTGTAACCTCTTCCACTGGATTAATGGCTGGATTTGGTACTAGTGGCTCATCTGCAGGCAAGAAAATAGATTTGGTTGATTTAGATGGTGTGGATCTCCCATTTCTTGGCTCCTCTGAAGTGCTCCCTTTCTCATTAATAGATGCAATTCCTTGTAATTTTTTTGTCAATATTCGCAAAGCCTCTCTAGTTTCCACCAAACCATCCACTATTTGCTTCTGAGTATTTTGGATGTCTTGGAAGAATTTCTTTGCCATCTCATCTAGATCAGCCATACTTTTTTCTTCCTTGGATTTTGTACTTTTGCTTTCAACTGGGGGTTTGATCAAAATTTATTTATTCTTTTCTCGCTGCAAATATCTTTTTTCTCTTTCACTTAGTTGCATGCAATCATAAAATATGACATGCAAGATCTGGGTAGTTATCAAAACTTGACATGCAAGATCTGGGTAGTTGTTAAAACTGACATGCAACTTCTACAAACCCTCAGGCTGGCAAGATCACGGCTCTGATACCACTGTAATGTCCCTTTACTGATTTTTTATGATATTTCTAGCCTCAAATCAGAACTTTTAAAATCAAACAACCAATATTACAAAGATCTGCCAATTTCCCAATAAAACCCAAATCGGGTATGTCTAAATTAGTGCCAAAAACTTCACAACTTCACAAATTATTAATAAATCTGAAAATGGACATTTTTATAGAAATTTCAACAGCATAACAGCCTACAAAATGACATTTCCAGATTTATATAGCCTTTACACAACAGCTCACAAATGTAGGGCAAAACTATGCTCAACCGGGCTCCCGAAATTAACACAAAAATGCCCGGAAACACCACAAAACACTCATAAACTATCTCAGAAGTTTAATCACGACCCAATAAATATATTTAGATCTATTTTAACATCATAAAGTCTGAAATACAGCAGCAAACCAAACTGATATGAAAAACTCAGCTGAAAACCCAAACTCAAACAAAAAACAACCCCGAAAACACCCAAATCGACACTATTCAGCACAAAGGCAAACTCTGTATGAGCATACACATGGAATGGCTTCAAACTCCCATCCTTAGCCTTCCTAAAAACCTACAAACTCTCATTCTTGGGTCTCCTTCTCCACAGGTTTGGCAGCCTCTGAAGAACAACAAG
The DNA here is from genome assembly GCA_028749045.1 of Cupressus sempervirens. Classification (NCBI taxonomy): domain Eukaryota; kingdom Viridiplantae; phylum Streptophyta; class Pinopsida; order Cupressales; family Cupressaceae; genus Cupressus; species Cupressus sempervirens. The sequence goes on along the minus strand of CM053788.1, from coordinate 577,221,312 downwards.
AAAATTAGCAAGAATCAAGATGTAGAATGAGCCCAAAATGCCTCCAAACCCCTTTTAAAGAGGGCATAACCCTAACTCACATCCAAGAGGGGTTAATAAAATATAATTTAATAATAATTTTTATTTATTAGTCCATTGGTTTCCAAAGATTAGCCCCTTTTTCCAAAATTTCACCTTTTTGGAGCCTGCCTGCCTTAACAAAGTTTTTTTTTTTTTAAATTATTTGAATAGGGGACATGACATGTAGAGATTATGATAAACTTGGGTTGCATTCTCTTAGGAAATGACACTTTTTAGTATTACATTCTTTATAATTTTCAGTATTAAAAATTATAGATACTAATCATCTATTATGTCACACTATTTCTACTTTGGATATAGTTTATCATCACTCTAGGAAATGAGAAAAAAATTGGAATGTAAGTGTTGCTTGTGAAATAGCTTGTATCATGTCCTAAGGTATATACAAAGCATTTGTGATAGTTTGTTAGAAATAAATCCTTTTATTTTAGTTCTTATGACTTTTGTTTTATTTTGAAGGTTTGAAAGATTACAATGGAATAGGGTTCAAGAATTTTGTATTACAAAAACTTCTTATTTCTTTATTGATATAGATAGATTGAGGAGGTAAAAATTTAGTTCTAATGCATACTCATATGTAGGATGCAAACTTATTTTGATGTGACATTATGTGTGTTCTCTTTCATATTTTACTATCAATTTTCTATCCAATTTAATGACCCAAAACTACTGAGAAAAATTATGAAGGTCACAATTGCTATTAAAATCTTGTACTACCTTTTTATGTTTATCGCTTACCTATCTACAACTCCACAATCGATATTGACAGTCTCTTGCCCTCACTGTGCAATTGAACTACTTTAGTTTTATTGATACAGCTGAACTACAAGTGCCTTTTGTGTTCTTGACAAATCATAAGCTTTCAACTTTTGTGAAGCCATTACGGATGCAAATGAACAACTGGTGAGGTGTCAATTTTAAGGCAATTTTTTATTTTTATAACGTACAGTTCAATTGCTAGAAATATTTCATCTAGATTGTTAATTGATAGATTGTTAATTGATAGATTGTTAACTTTTCGTGTCATTTTCTACTTTGGTCGAGTAGTTCTCCTTGCATTTGTAAATCGTAAATCTTGCTACAGTCTTTAGCCTAATGACAGTTTGGTATTACATCCAAGGCGATAACATAGTTGACTTAAAACTTTGCATTAAAGAAAACATCAAGGGATAATATTTGAATTGTGGATATTTGTAAATTATGTTGGTTTTAGACATAGTTATAGTTATAGTTATATATGCGCTCTTATGATCATGTGATTGGGACTATAAGTTTTTTTGTCACATTTATCTATTTGAAAAATAGATGAAATTATTGGCTTTCATTCTTGATAAATAATTCTTTCCTAATTTTATTCTTCCCTATAGGAACCAAAATTTAGATTCCTTGTGCAAATTATTGCAAAGGCTTTTCTCTCATAGGAGCCTTCTAAACTACACAAAATTTGAGTTGTAAAGCATAATTTCTCGGTGGAGACTCTGGATATCATGCACATTTCTTCCTCCTTCCCATTGTTTTGTATGAAATAAATCATGTGATGAACGAAACAATGGTGTGGAGATAGAAATGTGCATGATACCTTGACTCTCATGCACCGAGCAATTACATTTTAGAATCAAGTTTTCTACAGTTTAGAAGGCTCCTATGAGAACAAAACTTTTACAATAACTGGGATAGCTCATCGAAATTTCTACATATCTTGGTCTCAATTTTGATGCAAATGCATAGAAAGGTAAAGTTTTTTGGTCGCAATTTTGACACCAAACTGGTTGCCTTTGACGTTGTTGTTTAGAGTGGAGCCTAATTAGTCCCCAAGTGGGAGATTGTTAGATTATGGTGACTGATTAGGAAAGTACTATACATACTTCATAATTAGTGGGAAAAAATTTTGGGTTGTGGCCGACGTTGTAGCCGACATATGGTTGACATGTTGTAACCCTAAAATGGCATAAAATACTTTTATAAAAGGGTTTAGAGTTAGGTATTTTCATTAGGTTGTGATGTGAAATTATTTCTTGCGGCAATATTGAGCTATAAGGGATTACGGATTGTAATCAAGTTGTAATCACTAGATTGTAATAATATTAGACTTGTAGTTTGGTGGATGTAGCCCAGGGATTGGGTGAACCACATTAAATCTTGGTGCCTTGTGTTCATTTCTGTGTGATCTATTATTTTTTGTTATTGGTTATATCTACATGTAGTTTTTATTTCTATCCATGGTTTATCCTAACAGACATCCCTTGAATGGCACCAGTGTAGAAAAGTAAGGGGTTTTGGTCACAATTTAGATGCCAAATTGGTGTAGGTTTATGTCAAAATTTTGAATAGCGATGCTCACAAATGAGGAAATAACAATTCAGGTTGGACTAGGGAAATTGACGAAATTCACGTCGGTAAGTCCACCTTTATGAAGTCAAAATTTCAACACAAAATGTATGTGGTGAAAAACTGACCAAAAAAGATCGACAACAAGCTTGGTCACTTTATTGACCTACTCTTGTCAAAATTTTGACCTTTTCACGTCAAAATTTAGGCCTAAATTTACTAATGATTGTACGCAACTAGATTCTATTATTGAATAATCCAATTACTAGAAACCACTTCTAAGGAACAATGTCTATAAACTATCTTTTTTAAATCTTGAATAATTACTATGAGTCTTTGACTTTTTCCACGTTCTCTTAGCTACATTATTAGGACATTCCATACAACATGTCCTCAACTTTACTTCACCTCATCTTAAATCCTTGATCCATATGGTCTCAAACACTATATTCTACTCTGTCAATCTTCTTAGTATGTTAAATCAATAAAAACATAGTCATGAATGTGACACACAATTATGCTATTAGTCTCTTCAATTCTCCAACAATAATAGGATAATCCCCTGTAGGAATATCATCAGCATTAATGCTAACAATCTCCCCCTTTAGCATTGATGACAATATATATTAAAAAAATCTAAGTTCCATGAATACCAAATACAACTCTGATGATGTCACTACTATCATGTTTCCAAATCCTCTTCATCAATCTGATTTTAATATCTCAAGAAAAATTATTCATAAGTGTTGTTGCTCTCCTATTGATATGTTCCCCCATTGACATCAATATTTTTTATCTCATGAACAACTCTCTCCCATTCATAGGAGATACTTCTCTCCCCATTCTCAGGAAATGTTTTTCATGCATTTTCTCCCCCATTGACATCCATGACAAAGGAATCATTATGTAAATATGCTACTCAATATCTTTAATCAACTCAAGTAACCAAAGACACTATTCAGTACCAACTACCAAGTCCTTCATGACTCTACTCAATTACATATACTTCCCTATAAAGGAAGCATCAACATTCAGTCTAGATAAATAATAGTACTTTGTACCACTAGATAGATGCAATTTATGCATCATCTACTTTGAAGTAGGCAAGGCATAAACTCAATCATATGTTGCCAATACTCAAATGTATCCTTAGGTAAAGGCTTTGTAAAAATATATGTAATCTACTCCTTTTTACTAATATATTCCAGTTAGATCTATTTATCTACACCTTTCTCTCTCAAAATATGATACTTAACAAATATGTGCTTCATCTTAGAATGTATTACATGACTCTTAGATATACTTATTGTACTCGCGTTATCACAATGTATGAAAATAGGTTCAATAAACTTAACTCCAATACCCTTCAATATTTCTTTCATCTACATGATGCAATTGAAAATGTTTGCTACTGCTACATGTTCTTCTTTTGTTGTGCTCTGTGAAATACAATCATGTTTCTTTCTTATCCAAGAAACCCATATTCCTCCTAGGACAAATTCTCCACCACTTGTACTCTTTATATCATCTATATTGTCTATCTAGTCTACATTAGTATAAGAATATAGTGTAGAGTCTTTCAATTTTTCATACCACAACCCAAAATTAGGTGTACCTTTCAAATATCCGAAAATCCTTTTTAATGTTGCATAATGTTCTTCCTTAGGATTAGCTTGAAACCTTGCAATAATCCCACCTACATTAGCTATGGTTGGCCTTGTATGAGTCAAATATTGTAAACCTCTAATCATGGATTTGTACTTATTTTTCTTAATAGTAGGTGTCTCATATTTTCTAGATAACTTGTGACTAGTTACCATAAGTGTACCAATAGGATTACAACTCTCTAGATCAAATGTCTTCAATAAGTCTTTAGCTGCTCAGTTTGAGAAATAAAAATAACATCATTTTTTTTGCACAATATACAAACACAAGAAGTGCTCATCTCAACAATCAAGCTCATTTCAAATTCTTTCTTCATCTCATTAGCAAATCCTTCACTTGCTTAATCATTTCCTCCAAAGATTATATCATCTACAAATACTTAAATAATTAGTAAAACATTCTTAGTTACTTTCAAATACAAGTTACTACCTATAGTTCCTTTAGCAAATCCTAATTTTGCAAAATATTTATCTAGCCTTGTATACTATGCTCTAGGTGCTTGCTTCAAACCATATAGGGATTTCTTCAACTCGTAGAGCATATCTCCTTCTTTTGTTAAAGGAAATCCTTTAAGTTTCTCAATATATACTTTTTCTTCAAGTTCACCATTCAAAAATGTTGACTACACATCCATGTGATACACTTTGAATTTCTTGTTAGCTACATAAGCCAAAAACATTCTTGTTCTTTCAATTTCAGAAATAGACTGTGCAAATGTCTTTTTATAATCTATAAATTCTCACTGTAAATATCCTTTGCACACCAGTCTTTCTTTGTTTCCCACAACCTCTCCTTGTTCATTTATTTTATTTCTTAAGCCCCATTTAGTTCATATAATGTTCTTGTCCTTAGGTCTAGGAACTAATTCTCATTTATCAATCTTCTAAATCTGATCTAAATCCTCTCTCATAGCTTGAATCTAAAATTCATCTTTGCTAGGCTCATCTGTTGTTTATGTACTTGAAATATTTCTTTTTATTTTTGTCTCTCTTACTCTTGTTAGGATATTTTGCATCAAAGTGCCCAACATGATTACACTTGAAACAAAGCAAGGGCAACTTACCTTTGTATTTACCTTTACCTCTAGAGAACCTTCTTGCAAAAAATGATTCAAGTAAATGTAGACCATACTTAGATTTAGATTCACTTTCCTCCTTAATTTTTTTTTTTTTTTTGGAACGTCTAATGGGTAGTGAAGATTTAAAAACATTTCCAATTATAACCATATTATTTTCCTAATTTCTCAATTCAAATACAGTCAACCAACCAACTAAACTGTCAAGTTTCAATACATTACTAGGCATAGCTCTCACTTCTTAAAATGTAGAAACTTCTATAGAATAAAAAGAAGATGACTTCTAAGAACTTTACTTATGATTTTAGAATCATTGATAGGTCCTCCAACAACTTTTTTTATGCTCACAACTTCCTTGATTCAGGTTACATATTGTGTATTATTCTCACCTTCTTTTATCCTCATGTCATCATACTTTCCTTTAATACTTTCAGCTTTAACTTTGCTTACATTATCATCTCATCTATGCACAAGTGTTAATTTATCCCACATTTGTTTGGTAATAGTGCAATCCTTGATAACATCAAACTCAACATCATTGAGTGCAAAAGAAACCTCAATCATCAAGTTATTGTAATTCCTCTTCTCATTCATTTTATCCATGGTTAGAGGACTAGCAATTTTAGTATATTAATTTTCCAACCAATGTATGACATTATCTCCAATTCTAGATAGATGCAACTTCATTCTATCTTTCCATGATGATAAGTTCACTTTGTTCAATCTTTGTACCTCTCTTTTATACATCTTTGATATTTAGCTCAAGTTCCTTTGAACTCATTTCTTCAAGCACTTGCTCTATACCAATTATTAGATAACTAAGGAGGGGAGGTGGATCATTTCTATTCAATTATCCTATAGTCCCTTCAAACAATTTTAGTATTAAACAACATAAATAGTCACTTAGTGTACTCATTCAACTAATCAATTTACTCTTTCAATCACTTTACTCCAAACTTATATCTCATTGTTCTACAGTAATTGACTAATAGTAATAAATTTTAGTTAATACCAACCATTAACTTAATTTATGTCGAGTTTCAATAAATTGAAAATAAAATGAAAAATAACTTGCAACATAAGAATATTGACATAATTGGCACCAAGATTTTCAACGTGAAAACCTTGTAAAGGCAAAAACCACCTAGGACCAATGACCCAAAATTTTCACTCTTCTAAAGTGATCTCAACTAAGAGACAACCTTTTTTCTAGTTACATACACATTGTTAATGTGACCTTGTTTAGAGGATTTTAACCCAATGATCATCCAAACCTTATCACTCCTTGATCCTATCTAAAGAGTGGTTTGTACGAATAGATTTACAAACATCACTAATCGATATTACCATATAGGATTTCATATAATTGTTAGGTCCACTCAATTTATGAGATTTTATGCTACAATGGTTAGAAAGTAACAGTATAAAATGATATGTTAGGTGTAGCAACTAACTTTCTTGTTCAGATATATTTTTAACTCAATCTATTTATGATCTCTATCCTTTGATCTCTTTACTCTACTCTCTTCACTAGTTGATTCACTCCTTCAACTCTTCTCAGTTCACTTGGCTCAAGTATCTTATTTTAACTTCAAAAAGTTTGCATTCAAAATCAAAAATAACTTTATTACCATTCAATCAACCTCTAACCAGCAACACGATCAACAACCTCATCAGCAACCAAAATTTATCTTGAACATCTCCTTAAATAATAATTTCTATTTTTCCATATTTTTCCATTTATTGTTGCTTTAATCATAATTGTTGATCCTAAATGTTAAGAAATATAAAGTATCTAGCCACTTAGAAAATAGAACTTTCATAGTATTATGTGCACATCCTTATCCTTCTTTAGTCATCATCATCATATCCTTATTAAATTTTCTCAATCATTGATCTTGTAACAAACTTTGACTTTGTCCTTTGAACATTTTAAACATTCCATATTTCCATTAAAAGATAGCCTCTAATTCCATCTTTACACTTTTTTTCTTTCTTTTGTCACTCGATGAACATAAAATTTCACTTGTGTAATATAGTACTCAATCAATACTAGACTTTCTCAAGCAATTCTGAACTTCCAACTTAACATTTCCAAATTCTCAATGAACACTATAGTCACTTGGAAAATATTGTTTTCCTTTCTTAACTGTGTCACTCATTTAGCTTGTGTAGCTCAATGCATTAAAATATTGCATAATTGTAAAATAATCAAACCAACATTACATTATCACTATCTTGAACTCATTCAAGTTCCCCTTGAGTACCATACTTATCAACTCTATCTTCAACATACTTTCTTCAAATCCTCTTTATCAATCAAATGATATAGAACTCTATTGAATTAGCATAATGTGTAGCCAACTAATACTTTGACATCAATGACAACATAAAAATTGATATGACTCATTTACATACATTCATAGTATTACCAATTATATTATCAGTTGGGGCTAACATTTATGATGGTTCATTGTGGCCTCATTTTTCATTGGATTCTCCAATGTTGGAAATGAATAAAATGTGGAGAAATTATGAAGTATCTTGGTAAACTTTTTGGTATTTAGGATTCACTCACATATATGTTTGAGCTAAATGAGATGATAATAGAGGTTTCATGTCTAGATAATATATCTATTGTATTCAGTCTAAATGTAAAGGGGGTATGTGACTTATGGATCCAAGAGTTCAAGGTTTCCACTTGGATGCAAAATGGGTCATTAGAGTTGTACACGGGGATGATCCAAGGAATATTATTACATGACACCACATTGATCTCTTCATTGTTAAGGGAAAACAATAGCATGTTAATTAGTTGGATATAATTTTGGATGCCCTCTTTTTGGTAAATGAAAGCTTCTCCTCACCTCTAGTATATATAAAAGACCTAGAATAAATGTTGTCTTTGAAAATGGAGAGATAAATATCTATGCCATGATTTTAGCTTTTCTACCTCTTCTACTAGGTGGAATAGGAATTTTGTTTACTAGAATCAACCCCTTGCTCTACACTTTCCAAAAAAAATCAATTGAGATCTTTGAGACTTTCATACATTTAGTTGGTTATCATGGCATTCTACTAAGGAACAATTTAGTCTAAGCAATAAATACAAACATTTTTTATTTGTGTTAAATCTTTGGTACTACTAAGATTGACAATGTAATTGTGTACTCCAATTCAATGCAATTTCTATAATGAATAGTTATCTATGCTTGGCTCCTTCCAAAATTTCCCTCAAGGTTTCTACTTAACTTCAAGAGTAATTACATATTCAATTCAAAATTTTGGTCAAAATTCTTTTTCTAGATGTGGAAATTAAAATCAAATTTAGATGTACATTTAACTATGTAAGAATTTGCCTAAGGGAAAAAATTCACCCAAGAACTAAGAACTCAAACATAAGCACAACTATAGACCAAAAATTGAGAGAGTATGATCAGAAGAACAATGTATTGAATAACTTGATACACATTAGAGTACACTAGGAGTGCCTGAATATAAAGGCCTTGGGAGAGCTTCTAGAATGCATAGAAGTTAGCATCATGATGTGTCATACAACCAAGAACATGTCCACCAGATATGGATTATCCTCCATTAAGCACGGAAGTAAGTGTGGTGATGAGAGGATAAGCCTACAAGGGTGGGACATGCAAAACAATTTTGTAGACACCATGTGCTCAAATAGAGTTGCATACTCCTGTGTTGTCAACATGACAACTCACAAGGTGTGCAAACTCCTAAGTGTCTCACAAATAAAAATAATAAAATAATGCAATATAATTAAATAATGCATTAACCTAAGTAAACTTAAGTAAGTGTAAATAGTAAAGTACGTATTTACACCAACACCCCCCCTTAAGTGCAACTTAGGGGAATGCCCTTAAGCTTACAAACTAGGATGAAGATGCATAATGGGTCTCGACTACTAGGCCATGTTAGGTACCCAAGTACATAATGAAGATGCAAATCTCCCATAAAGCGAAGAAAGAGGGAAAACCTCATGGGAAAAACCCTCCCCCAAAAAGAGAGATAAAAGATGATGCATCGATGGATAGAGTAATTAAGGCCCCCCCATTACGACATACATCTAGTATATACATAAGAGAATAAGAGAAGGAAGAGAGACAGAATAGGCTCCCTCCCCCAAAAAGAGAGATAAAAGATGATGCATCGATGGATAGAGTAATTAAGGCCCCCCCATTACGACATACATCTAGTATATACATAAGAGAATAAGAGAAGGAAGAGAGACAGAATAGGCTCCCTCCCCCCCAAAAGAAGAATGCTGACAAGTGAAAGCTGCTCCGATGAAGAAGCTGGTCCAAGAATGCAGAATGGTGTTCCTCTCCTTAGGAAGAAATAATGCCTAAGGTACAGTCCTAAAGATGTGTGCTGGCCCTGAAACCTACTCAAGTATCCTTGTACTGATGCTGAAGTTCACCCCTTCCAACTATGCTGAAAAGAATGAATGCAGATCTATCAAGGATGTCTGTTGAACCTGTTCCACTAAACCATCTATCTCCTCTACTGAAAAAGAGTCCTCCACTAATTGCTGTTCATAAGGATCCATAATCACGCCAACCTGTGTAGATTGATCATGTAGAGAATGGACATGAGGGTCAGAGTGAGCCCTCGCAACAACTGTAGAAGTATCATCATCAATGAGAAGATGTATGTCCTCAAGTGTGTCTCCCAAGTCAAATGAAGTTGGAGCTGGAAGACGAGATGTACCATGCTATGATGGACCTTTCACTATGGCAATGTAAGCACATGGACTAGACTAATGTGACCTCTCACTAAAATTGTTGATAGAACCCCACATGTCTGAACCTGTTGAAGCACTATCGCTGATGTCACTATCAGTTTCCTCTATGTATGAAGTGTGGAGAGGAATAGAGGACAAGCTCGAAGAAATTTCCTCAAAGTGAACATCCTTCTCCACAAAAATTTGATGTGTCTCAGGATCCATAAGTCTATAAGCCTTCATACTATCTTCATAACCAATAAAGGTGCAAGGCCAAGATGTTTGTGCCTTGTGACCCCTGGAAGATCTGTTTGCCCATGTAAGACAACCAAAGACTCTGAAGTGTGTCACAATAGGTTTTCTGCTACACCATGCCTCAAAAAGAGTTTTACCATCTAAGGTTGGATGAGGAGAATGATTAAGAATGTGAGTGGTACTTGAGATTGCTTCGACTTCTAATGATGGATCTAGAGACTTGGCATGAATCATGCAACTTGCCATAGACTTAAGAGTTCTAATCCTCAAAGATGCAACATCTGTCTTATGCGGACTGAATGCTAAAGGAGTCTGAAGATCAATGCCCTCATGTCTGCCAAAGTCCTTAAGTCTTCTGTTCACATCCATGTTTCCATTGCTTTGATGGCCTTTCTAGATTTTTGTTCTACATGAGCCTTGAAGTCTAGAAATGCATCCAAAACTTCATTCTTACTATGCAGAAAGTAGACCCAAGTGAACCTTGAAAAGTCATCAACAAAAGTGAGTATGTAGCGACCCTGGCTGAATGCAAAAGGACCTGCTAATACCATGTGAACCATTTGAAGAACACTTGTTGCTCTAGAAGACTTCCCTCTTTGTAACTTCCCCTCTAGATGCATATCCACTAAATGTGATGAACATTTACCCTTAGAAAAGTTGATTTGAGGTAGACCTTTGACCATTTGGTATGTGCAAAGTTGATGAAGATAGCAGTAGTCAAGGTGACCAAACCGCTCATGCCATAAGTTGATGTTTGAATTAGAGTGAGTTAACAAGGCTTGAGAAGAACTCTTAGGAACAAAATGGGAGAAGGAATAAAGCCTCCTGCTATCATTGAATTTCCCAACTGCTACCAATGAATCATCTTTTAGACTGTGCACCATCATTGAATCAGGAAGGAACTCAACCTTATGATCATCTCCAAGGTGAGTGATTTGGTAAACTGATAGAAGATTGGAGCTTAGATTTGGAACATAGAGAACATCTTTCAATTCCCCATCTTCCATTTCAACATGTCCTTTCCCTTCAACTTCCATCTTAGCATCATCTCCCATGAAGATGTGTGGCACCTTTGATTGCTTCAATGAAGAAAAGTCTTGCTTTGAAGAACTCATGTGGTAGGAGGCACTTGAGTCAAGTATCCATTCCGAAGAAGAACTTGCGTTTTCCATAAGTGCTTGACCTTTACCCTTTGAAGAGTTAGGAGTAGAATACTTGGAAGTACCTGGAACTTGAATCTTGTTCTTCTTGAGTAGATTTTCTAACTCATCGATTCTTTTTTATCTTGCAATGATGCTCATCATGATTTGGCTTTTTACAGTATGCACAAAAGAGTTTGTCCTTCTTGTCATTACTTCCCTTCTTGTTTGAAGAAGAAAAACTTTGTTGAGTGGAGTCATGTTGTGTCTCAGATTGTGTTTTCTGCTTCCACTGCTTCTTCTTCTTGTTGCTTTTTCCCCCTTGACTAGATTTTTGACCATCACTAGCTACTAAGGCTTTGGTCTTAGATGACTTGAGAAGACCAAAATCCACCAAGTGAGATTGTTCAACAATCAACATGTCTGTGACTGCATCAAAGGAAGGCTTAAGGTAAGCAGATCCCATGGTCAACTTGTGAGTATTAAAACTTGAAACAAAGTTGGCATACTCAGTAGGTAGCTTTTTAAGGATGTGATGTATCAACCTATCATCCTTCATGGGATTTCCACAATCATTAAGGAGTGCCCTATACTCATTGACTTTGATGAGATAATCCTGAATTGTGTCATAATTTTTAGGATCTAAGAGAAGTAGATCATCCTCAATGTGAAATCCCTTTTCTGCATCCACTTTACCATACAACTATTCAAGTTTGTCCCAAGCTTCTTTAGAGTTTGAACAATTTTTAATGTGGAAGAGAAGATCGCTATGTACACAACTTCTAATTACACCTAAAGCCTCTTGGTCTTGTCTTTTCCAATCAATGAGTTCTTTAGCGTCAATAGGTTGGATAATTGTACCATCAACATATAAAGTATATCCTTTTTCCATTAATCTACTCCATGCAATATCTTTCCATGTAGAATAGTTACGTGAAATTAGAGGAGGACATTTAAAACCCATGATGCAGAAATGAAAGAGCAAAAATAGAGATACAAAAAACACAGTACACACCCCCCCCCCCCCCCCCCTTTCTCTCAATCAAAAGACCCCCCCCAAAAAAAAGATGTTGTTGGCACTTTATAAGTAGTGCGTTTACAATGGGCCACTTGTCAAAATGAACAAAGTGGACTTTCTGATTTAGCTTTTACAACTACCTTATGAGGCTGAAATCTGTCACTTAAGCATTGTAGCTTAGTTTTACAACAATTTTGAAAAAGAATCAAAGCTTTACAATGCCAAAGAAGGCCTAATTATGAAAGTGAGAAATTTGTCCACACAACCCTAGAATCTAACTTCAGATCCAGAAAGTAGATGAAAAAACACGCACTTTCAAAAAAAATGAAAATGAAAAAGTGACCAGATGTGCCTGTACGGAGCTTCTGAAGTTGCAAAACACAGGATTATGCAAGTACAGTCACCAAAAAATGCAAATTCTACAAAATCTATGCACCAAAACAAGAAAAAAACACCACTACATGAAAATTCAAGAAATTCTACCTGATTTCAAAAAAAATTCCACCTGAATCAGAGTCTGAATGTCCAAGATATGAGCTCGCAAAGTTAGGCTCCCAAACTGAAAAGCAATCTGGAGAGGGGTCTGGAGGAGAAACTATGAGTTTAAATTTGATGGTCAAACAACCATTAAAGCAATTTTAAATTGCCTGGGAATGACGGTCAAACGATCATCAATTTTAACCTAGTGAAATGATGACATCACCAAAGAATCAACATCCTGGTTGACGTGGCTGTTGAGCTGGTAGTCTATACTATACAGACGTGCTGATGTGGCATTTGTGCAGGAATAATTTCCACTAGATTACGTGGCAGTACCGTGTTTGCTGAGTTGGAAAATGTTTGTCTGCAGCATGGAAGAGAGATGTGGCCACATGTCGAGGGCGAAGTGGGTGGACCAATCCGCGTGGTGCAAGTATAGTCTGGGTGGGTAATACTGCAAGGACTCCACCAATCATGTGAAAAAGACTGTAGGCATTGGAAGGTAAGAAAGAAATGCCGAGAACGACAAACACAGTCATCAAAATATATTTGCGCTACCGAAATATTGAAACGCTCGTCGAAAATGACTATTCGCCGATGCCAGAGAAAGCACTGCAGATCGCACTGAACAGAGGAACTAATGAAGCAGCGGTCGTCGAAAAAATGTAAAATGCACGTCAGAAAAACACTGAAACCCTCGCCGGATTTGTGAAGCAATAGCCAAGAGTTTAGAAGTTTAATCCCACATTGTGGGTGTTGTGGAAATCTGCGTTGTTTAAAAGAAAACGACCGCCTCAACTTGAGTGAATTGAGAGGGCCGCCGGGTTTGTGAAGTGCAGCCTGCCATGGGCCTTGGGCCATTGAAATTCACTGCTTAGAGGTTTAATTCCTGCCTGTGGAGGGTTAGTCCTATGTCGACAGTTGTGTGCTCTATCGGTGGGCAGGGTGGCCGGATCGGGTAGGTACGACCTCTGAGGAAATTCTTGCGAACATGCAATAAATTCTTTCCAAGTGGCAGATCCAAGGTGTTACTGCCTAGGCCTACTAAAAAGAATTTCTCTGAATTTTTGAAAATATCTAGTCGAAAAATAAAAAAGCAGAGAAAAATAAAGAATGCAGATCTGAATAATCAAATGAATCTGCGAAAAATGATCATACCCATACTGCAAATCGGGCCTCTGGGTTCTAATTTGCAAAAAAAAATTACCTCATGGTCAACTATGGGCCAAAGTAGGTGTGCTTATAGTCGATTTTTACCAGTTTAGTGTTTCGGATGCAATGGAGAGGTCAGATCTGGTGCTGGGCGCTCCCAATTTCTGTAGCACTCCAGATTCAAGCTGAGGTGATGAAGCAAGCAAGAGGTCTCGAACGGCTTGTGATGAGAAAGTCTCCAAGTTGCTCTAATGCCATGTAAGAATTTGCCTAAGGGCAAAAATTCACCCAAGAACTAAGAACTCAAACACAAGCACAACTGTAGACCAAAAATGGAGAGAGTATGATCAGAATAACAATGTATTGAATAACTTGATACGCATTAGAGTACACTAGGAGTGCCTGAATATAAAGGCCTTAGGAGAGCTTCTAGAATGCATAGAATTTAGCATCATGATGTGTCATACAACCAAGCACATGTCCACCAGATATGGATTATCCTCCATTAAGCATGGAAGTAAGTGTGGTGATGAGAGGATAAGCCTACAAGGGTGGGACATGCAAAATAGTGTTGTCGACACCATGTGCTCAAATAGAGTTGCATACTCCTGTGTTGTCAACATGACAACTCACAAGGTGTGCAAACTCCTAAGTGTCTCACAAATAAAAAATAATAAAATAATGCAATATAATTAAATAATGCATTACCCTAAGTAAACTTAAGTAAGTGTAAATAGTAAAGTACGTATTTACACCAACAAACTACTTAGAATATTGTACATTGTAAACTACTAATTGTAGAAAGGTTGAAACATATGATGGCCCAACCACCTAATTGTCCTTTTTGTCAAAGACAAGAAAGTATAAGGGCCTAAGGCACATCTTGGGGATGCTAGTTTGTTGAATAAGAATAGAATCTTATTTTTAGTGAAGTAGCAACTATCTTTGAACACAAATTAAATTCGAAAGAAGCTCATTTTGAAGTGGAACTACATTAAATATTATTGTTGATTAAGTATGCTATATTATGTTATATCTAGAGAAACAAGTGTAAACCTATTTTTAATAATGTTGATGATGGTCACCAAGAGGACTGAAACATTTTTTATTGTTTGACTTCACCTTTTTTCACAATTGTAGGTTGAGGCTCAAAATTTAAGCAGTGACTCCCAAACTCAACATATCTAACTTTAGATTAAGCTATTGTTTAGCAAACAGAAGGGGGCACGACACATGGTCTCTGGGTTTTATTCTAATTATTATTTTTCTTGTTCCTATTGAAACTTCAAATGGTTCTAGTACTTTGGAATTATTTGTTTATTTCTCTTTTCTATTATTGGTCATTTCTTATATGTTGTTCTGTTTCTATTTATTTTTATATCTCTAATGATTATGGGTAGTATTATGTTTTATGAAAAAATATAATTTATTTTGGTTATGTTATGCACAATCTATTCCATTTCTACTCTCTTGATTCTTCCTTCCTTCTTGATTGTTGTGATATACATCTCTATAATGATAATGGATTTGCTATTTTGAATAATTTGTATATTGTTCTTAATAATTGTTGACTACTTGTTTCTTATATTCTTTTTACTCATTCTTTAACAAAAGATAGAAATTTTTAAAAAGCTTTAATTAACATATGGTTTGACAATATTTTTAATAAAATTAAATTACACCTGATAGACTTATTGTGGGAGCTTTGTGTTGCAAGAACAACTACACACAAGATTGTTTTTGGGGGGTATTTTAATGTTTTGTTATTATTAAATTTTAGGGCATATTTTAATGTTTTGTTATCACTTTAGTAAAGGATTAAATAAAACCTTTATGGGTCTAGGGGTTTCCAAAAATAGTTTTTAATTTTTTTCCTTTGTTTATACATTCTCTCCAAAACCTCTGGGAGAGTATAATTTCTTTTTTTCTTTTCTGTGGGAAGAAGGCTGAGAATATTGAGTGATATAGTGAAGTTATTTGTACTCTACTTTGAATAGATGAAATAAATAATATTGTGGTAGTTTCCTATTACTTTAGTTTATTTTCTATTCATATTACAAATTGACTAGAGATGCATATCATATTTATTGGTTTCTTTTGAATAAAATAGTAGTGGCATTTATTTTGTGTGTAGAAGTCATTGTTATAGGAAGCCAAACTCACACAAAAACCTTTGGGAGTCAATTTGCATAGAAATCCCTCTTGCTCGCATGAACACCATGTGAAGTAGCTTGAGCATGGTAGAGAGCAGGTAGGAGGAATGTATAGTATTTTCCCCATGGCCATTTGCAAGAATAGGCTATGAGCTGAAGAAACACATGTTTGGTAAGGAAACATCTCTAAGTTCTTGTTGTAAATGAATGGATTCAAAATGTATGGTGTTGTTCACATTTAAAGTTTCTATCATTCATCTTATGAAATTGTTGTACATTTCTCCAATGTATTCTTCTTTCCATCTCATAGCGAGTTGATCCTCATCATATTGGTATTAGAGTGAGACAAGGTCTTGCTGGGAAGTGTATGTTTGCAGAAGAATCATATGCTAAAGCTAAGGCCCACACCATGCCGCTGAAAATTATGACTCAAGATGCCATCAAAAAGATGATGGAGGAACTTCTAGAAGAGAAGTTAATGGAGTTCAAGAAGGGGTCCAGTGAGAAGGATAAGGAAAATGAGATGGAAGAAGGTGCTAGTAAAGGTGAAGAAGGAGAACAACACCAAGATCCACCAATGGAATTACATGTAGATCAAAAGGAATTTTTTGATTCTTTAAATTCAATAAGAGGATATGTTACTAACAAGCTACCTATATATGGAGAGAGTCTCAATAGTGAGGAAGTAATTGAATGGATTGAAGCAATCACCAATCACTTTAAGTTGAATGAAGTTCCAAAGAATGATAGGGTGAGGATTGCAAAAAGAAAAATGAGAGGATATGCTCTCTTATGGTGGAATTATATTCAAGGAGAAAGGATACAAAATAGTAAAAGTTTGATTTCTTTATGGAAAGTGATGAAGGAAAAAATCAAGACACAATTTATACTTGCAAATCATGAGGTGCATTTGTTCAAAAAGTTACAAAGCTTGAAGCAATAATAGATGAACATGAATGCTTATACAGAGGAGTTCCATAGGTTAACTCTCAGGGCAAAGAAACAAGAGGAGGAACTTGAAAGAGTGGCTAGGTATTTAAATGGCCTGAGAATGAACATATAGGAGGAGATCAGCATCTTTGCCCCAAATACATTGGGGAAGTGTTTTCAACTTGCTCTTAAAGATGAAGAGAAGCTAAAGAGGAAGGGTGACCAACAACAAGGAGGGAGAAGTCAAAGGAATGACCAAGTTAGGGGAAACTTCAAGAATAGAGGACAAGGCCAAAGGTCTCAAGGTGAATCTAACCCCAAGAAGAAAGTGGATGACTCAAGTAGTAGAGGAGGCTATGATGGAAGGGGATCTAATAGAGGAAGGTTTGGTTTATTAGGCAAAGGATCTAGGTTCTTAGGAATGAAGTGCTACAATTGTGGTTAGATGGGGCACCCAAAATATAAGTGTCCAAAAAGGGCATCGATTCTCAAAATGGTGAAAGGAGGGTCACTTATGTGTAGGAAGATAATGTGAGTATGAACTCACTAGAAGTTTAGTTGATGACAAAGGCTGAAAGAGAAAGTCTCATGATAAGGGCACTTCTTAAGGAATTGATAAAAGAAGATATCATGCAAAGGAGGGATCCTTTTTGAGTCCAATGCAAGGTGAAAGGCATGTTGTGCAAGATGATAATTGATTCAGGTTCCACAGAAAATATCATCTCACTTGAGGTTGTAAACAAATTGAAGTTGGAGAGACTTCCACATTCTTGTCCATATAAGGTTAGGTGGTTGAACAAAGGATAGCAGGAAGTTGTGAATGAGTAAGCTTGGGTAGAGTTCAATATAGGGGGATATAAGGATAAAATATTGTGTGATATCTTTCCCTTGGACACTTTCCACCTCTTGCTGGGAAGACTTGTCAATTCAACAAGAAGGCACACCATGATGGTGAGAAGAATTCTTATAGCTTCCAAAAAGATAGAGTAACATACAAACTAAATTCTGAAGGAGAAGAGAAATGGATTGGTCAAGTTGGACCAAGTGTATTGATGGTGGGTGAGAAAGATTTCATTAATACTCTTGAAGAAGAAGATGGAATAGGCTTTGCATTGGTGTTGAAGCCTAAGGAAGATAGGAAGAAGGAACGTAGAACAACATGCCCAAAAGAAGTTGAAGATTTGTTGAACCAGTACAAGGACATCATTGTTGAGGTAATGCTTGAGTCTTTTCCATAGATAAGAGACATAAGTCACCAAATTGATATTATTCCTAGAGTAGTGCTACCAATCAAGGCAACATATAAGATAACACCATGGTAGAATGAAGAGATAGCTAGGCAAATACAAGAGTTTCTTGACAAGGGGTTGGTAAGGAAAAGTCTTAGCACATGTGTCATACCCTTGGTTCTTTCTCCAAAGAAGAATGGTAAGTGATAGTTTTGTATTAATTCTAGGGTCATTAATAGGATATCTATAAGATATAGATTCCCCATTCCTAGAATAGAAGATTTGTTGGATTGTTTGGGGGGAGCTTCATATTTTTCTAAAATAGATCTCAAAAGTTGGTATCATCAAATAAGGATACAAGAGGGGGATGAATGCAAGATGGCCTTTAAAACTAATAAAGAGTTGTATGAATGGTTGGTTATGCCATTTGGTTTATCTAATGCTCCTAGTACATTTATGCGACTAATGAATGAAGTTTTGTAGGACTTCATTGGGAAGTTTTTTGTTGTCTACCTTGATGACATTTTTTTGTATAGCAAGAATAAGGAAGAGCATTTGTGACATTTGAAGATGGTTTTTCCAAGGCTACAGGAACAAAAGTTGAAGATAAACTTGGAGAAGTGTGACTTTTTGAAACAAGAGTTGGTGTATCTTGGATTTGTGATATTCGAGGGAGATCTAAAAATGGATCCATCTAAAGTGGAGGCTATCATTAATTGGCCAACACCAAAGGCTATTGGAGAGGTTCAAAGTTTCCATGGCTTGGCCACATTCTATAGGAAGTTCATAAGGAACTTAAACAATATTTGTGCACTAATTTGAGGCACCATCAAAGGAGGAGGTAAAATGAAGTTTGAATGGAATAGTGCAACGAATAAGAGTTTTGAGGAACTCAAAAAAAGGTCGCCAAGTATCATCTTCCTATTTTACCAGATTTTAATAAAGTTTTTACAATAGAATGTGATGCTAGTGGCTTTGCAATAGAGGTTGTTCTTAGTCAAGAAGGCAGAGCTATTGCATTTTTCAATGAGAACATGAATGAAGCAAAGAAGAAATATTCTTCTTATGATCTAGAATTGTATGCCATGGTCAAAGCATTGAAAAAAAAGGAGGCACTATTTTCCACCTAAGGAGTTTATTGTGTATACTAACAACCATGCTCTTAGTTTCTTGAATGGACAAGAAAAACTCAACCATAGGCACATGAAATGGGTTGAGAGTTTGCAAGCTTATACCTTTACAATCAAGTGTAATAAGGGACAAGCCAATAAGGTGGTTGATGCACTTAGTAGGAGAGTGCTAACAGTGCAAGAAGTACAACTCTAAAGCATGGGTATAAATGCATTGAAGGGAATGTATGTGGAAGATGGAGATTTCAGCGAAGCATATGAGGTTTGCATTGAGTTGGAAGATATTTTTCATTCTAATTTTTTTGAATTCATTGTGCAAGATGGACTATTTTTTAAGGGCAGCCAACTATGTATTTCCAAATGCTCTATGCAAGACAATGTGATTAAAGAGAAATATTGTGGAGGTCTCGATGGTCATTTTGGACTCAACAAGACATTGGAGTTAGTGCAAAGATTTTATTATTGGCCCAGAATGCAAATAGACATCAAGAAGTATGTGGAAGGTTGTCTTGTATGTCAAAGGGCATAGGGAGTGTCAACAAATGTTGGAATTTATCAGCCTTTACGCATACCGAATAGACCTTGGGAGTGTTTGAGTATGGATTTTGTGATGTGGTTATGATAGCATATTTGTGGTTGTTGATAGATTCAGAAAAATGACTCACTTTATTCCATGTAAAACCACTAATGATGCTAGTTATATTGTAGGACTATTCTTTAAAGAAATAGTTTTTATTCATGGTTTCATATTGAGCATTTTATCTAACAGGGACAACAAGTTTGTGGGTCACTTTTGGAGGACCCTATCAAATAAATTAGGCATGAATTTGTCTTTTAGTTCAACCTATCATCCTCAAATGGATGGACAAACTGAGGTGGTTAATAGATCCTAGGGAAACCTTTTGAGATGTTTGACATGAGAAAATAGAGGTGGTTGGGATGCCATCATACCTTAGGTGGAGTTTTCATATAATGACTCAATGAATTGTAGCATGGGCATGAGTCCTTTTGAAATTGTGTATGGGAGACATCCAAGGGGAGTTTTTGAACTTAGGAATATGGATAGTTTGGAGAAAAGGAGTGGACATGCAAAAGAGTTTTCTTAGGAAATGGTGGAAGTGCATGAGCACATGAGGAATATCAGAGCCCTAGTTTCTACATTGGGAGCTCTAGGTATATTGGAACGCCACTAGTTGTTAACTAGTTGAACAAAATAAAAACTTTAAACTATTATATATATCTATATCAAACTGAAACTTGAACTAGTGTGACTAAAACAAAACTTAAACTTTTAGTTGTATATTTTTCATACTTCAACACTTAGTTGTCAAAACTGAAAATTATACTTAAATCTAAACATAGGCAAAGCTAAACATTGAAACTTATTTTGTTTTCAAAACCATGTGTCTTTTATATACATGCTTATAGTAGTATTCTTTATGGTTCTTTTAGTATCTTTTTTCTTGGATATTATTGTAGGATGGTATCTGGGATGAGATCTCCTATTATAGGTCGTAGCCTTGGCCATGGTAGAGGTTGTGGATGAGGCAGAGCTATTAGTGTACATGAGTCTGTCCATGAAGGCCCCATTTAGGAAGAGAATAGGGAAGAGCATATCAGTGAGCATCAAGAAAAGAGCCATAGAGAGCAGCATGTTGACTCTAAGGAGGTGGATCTGAGACAAATGGTGTGGACCATTATTGATCGCCTACCTCCTATTCATGATCAGGATAGAGAACATCAAGCAGGACATGAGAATAGACCCAAGTCTAGGAGCCCTTGGAGGGATCATCATAGATCCATAGTATCTTCTTAGATGAAGAACCTTATGAGGACCAAGGTCAAGCCCTTTAATGGGCATGGTTTAGGATATGTAGCCGAGTAGTGGCTTGTTGTACTTGATAGGATTTTTGCTATGTAGGACTTTGACAGTAATGTCAAAGCACAATTTTCCATTACCAACCTGGAAAACTTTGGAGCCACTTGGTGGAATATTGAGTAAAAGGAGTTGGGCATAAATATGAACAATGTCACATGGGAGATATTCTTGGAGAGTTTCCATGAGTGATTCCTACCAGAGAAATGGAAGCAGCATAAAGCAAATGAGTTCCATAACTTGAGATAGTACACTATGACCATTGTAGAGTATGAGTACAAGTTCTATGAGCTCATGCCCTTTTCAAGATTCATTGACAACCCAACACAGTTGGCACAACATTTCATTAGAGGCTTGAACAACCATATAGTTCAGGGTGTTAAGGTATTTGAGCCTAAAACCCTCAAGGATGCAATAGACCCATCTTTGTTGAGCAGAGTGTCAACCTTAGACATGGAGGTTTTGTGGAAGCACCTACAACATTAGATTCTAAGGGCAACCACAACTTAGGTGGGAACAAGAAGCCTCCTTTTCCTAAGGGGAATCGGTATCAACAATAGCAGTCTCAACAGTCACAGCAGCAGAGGGGATCATACCCTCAGGCATAGAGTGGTGATAGTGGTTCTAACTCTAAGAACAATCGCAATGCTTAGCACAATAAATGAAATCAACACACTCAGCCTACATAGAGTAGCTAGTCTTTTACTAGTAAGGATAGCCACCAATAGTCGAATGCACCACTTATAGAGAGAGGATCTAGTAGAGGTACAAGATGTTATACGTGTGGACAGGTTAGACGCATTGTAGCTCATTGTCCACAGTGAGCGTCTCAATATTCAGGTCCCACACCAACAATATTTGAGCCTATAGTCTGAGATATAGGTAGAGCTCATAGAGTTTTTGCAGTAGTTGATCACCATCAGGTAGACCATCAGGGGACCATGGTTGAGACTACAGGAGCTATCTAAGGTACACCTCTCTCTATATTGTTTGACTCAGGTGCCATAGATTTTTTTATTTCACCATCATTAGTTGCTAAGTGTGAGCTAGAAGTGTTTAAGCAAGATCGTGGTTGGTAAGTGGAAATAGCCTCAAGCTCTAAGGTTTCCATAGATTCCATAGTTCATAATTGTGGGCTTAGCATAGGAGGGTTTGAGATAGTAGTTGACCTTTGAGCTATTCCTCTTGGCTCCTATGATGTGGTCTTAGGTATGAATTGGTTTGGCTCTCATACAACTACTATAGACTGTAGGAAGAAGACCATTATGTGCTAGGATGACCAAGGGAAGGATGTGGAGATTGTGGGGATACCGAGGCCTATATCTCTATGGATGATTTCTATTATGCAGTTGTAATGGAGCTTTCATAAGGGATGTTAAATATTTTCTATTATGGTAAGTGAGCTAGATGAAGAAGATCCTGCAAGAAAGACTTTGGACCACCCTATTCTATAGGAGTATGTGGATGTATTTCTGAGTGAGATTTTAGGCATGCCTCCAAAGAGAGATATTGATTTCAGTATTGACCACATTCCAAGAGCAGAGCCTATCTCTATAGCTCCTTATCATATGACCACTCAAGAATAGAGTGAGTTGCACCTATAGCTAGAGGAACTTTTGGCCAAGGGTAGTATCTGACCTAGTGTATCACCATGGGGAGCTCCAGTGCTCTTTGTGAAAAAGAAGGATGGTTCCTTATGTCTTTGTATTGATTATAGACAGCTGAACACAGTGACAATAAAGAACAGGTATCCTCTACCAAGGATTGATGATTTATTTGATCAAATCAAGGGAGCTACAATGTTCTCCAAGATTGACCTTAAGTTAGGATACCATCAGGTTCACATCAAGGAAGCTGACATTCATAAGACCGCCTTTTGAATGTGCTATGGGCACTATGAGTTCACAGTGGTACCTTTTGGGCTGATGAATGCTCCATCAATTTTTATGAGCCTGATGAATGGAGTGTTCTATTCCTATCTTGATAGATTTGTACTTGTGTTCCTTGATGATATACTGATATATTCTAAGCCCTAGAAAGAGCGTGAGGAACATTTGCGTTTGGTTTTTTAGTGCTTGAGAGATAATCAACTTTATGTGAATGCAACGAAGTGTGATTTCTTTCAATCAGAGATACAATACTTAGGGCACATCATATTAGGTGAGGGTATCTTTGTAGACCCTGTGAAGATCTAGGCAATAGTAGATTGGCCTACACCCACTACTACGTCAAAAATTCATAGTTTCATGGATCTAGCTAGTTATTATCGCAAATTCATCCAAAACTTCTCTAGAATAGCACATCCTATCACTTCCCTTCAGAGGAAAGGAAAGAATTTTCTATGGATGGAGAAATGCGAGGAAGCATTTTGGAAGCTCAAGGAGCTTTTGACTAGTGCACCAATCTTAGTAGTACCTGATCTAGTAGTTGATTTCATGGTGTGTATAGATGCTTCCCTTGAAGGGATTGGAGTGGCTTTGATGTAGAACAAATGGGTGATTGCATATGAATCATGCATGCTCAAGGACCAAGAGCTAAATTATCCTACACATGATCTTCAGTTAGCAGTGGTAGTTCATGCCTTGATGAGATGGAGACATTTCTTGTTGGGGCATAGATTTGAACTACATTGCTACCATCACAGTCTTCAGTACATTTTCACACAGCCTAATCTGAATTCTCAACAGAGGTGACGAATGAAATTTCTATGCGAGTATGACTTCGAGGTGAAGTACATTTAGGGGAAAGAGAGTGTGGTAGCAAATGCTTTGAGTCATAGGAGACATGTGATATCATCTATGACTCTTAGTGTCAATTTGAGGAGTCAGATACTTCAAGCACTCTCTACTGATTCTTGGCATCAGGAGGTGTGCAAAGAGATAGATTCAAGGAGACCTTTTGAGGGTAAGCTTTCAGATAATGTCCTACTGTCAGATGGCCTTTTGAGACATTTAGGAAGAATTTATGTGCCACTACAAGATGAGCTTTGCACGTTGATCCTATCACAGGCCCATCATGCACCTTACTCAGCACATCTAGGTGTCAAGAAGATGCAGGCAGATTTATGATGGTTATTCTATTGGACAGGGATGAAGTGTGACATTGCTGATTTTGTGGCTAGGTGTCTTGAGTGTCAGAGAGTTAAAGTAGAGCACCAACATCCAGCGAGAATTTTGTAGCCAAATCTCATTCCTTCATGGAAGTGCAACATCATCTCTATGGACTTCATAGTAGGATTACCTATGACTACTCATCGTCATGATGCTATCATGGTCACTGTTGATCAGTTGACTAAGGTGGCACATTTTTCACCCATAAGGTCATCCTACACTACAACTTTTGTAGCTAATTTCTTCATGCATGACATCGTGAGACTACATGGTATTCCCTAAAAGATCATTTTAGATAGGGATCTTGTGTTCACCTCTGCATCTTGGACATCGCTACAGCATGATCTTGGAGTGCATTTAAATTTTAGTTCAGCATATCACCCAAAGACAAATGGATAGACAAAGAGAATGAATTAGGTTCTAGAAGATATGTTGCAGATGTATGTGATGGATAGGTAGACTCATTGGGAGGACTATCTCTACCTAGTGGAGTTCACTTACAACAACAGGTATCACAGTTCTATTGGCATGGCACCTTTCCAGGTTTTATATGGACATCCTTTTCATACACCTTTGAGTTGGGACAGTCTTGAGGATCACATCCTATTGGGTCCTGAGATGCTTTATGATATGGAGCAACAAGGAGTGTGTATCCGAGAGCACTTGATTACGACACTAGATAGACAAAAAAAAGTATGTTGATGCACATAGGATAGATAAGCAATTTGCTATGGGAGAGAAGGTTTTCTTGAGAGTGCATCCATGGAAGAGTCTAATTTTTTATGGAAAGGGCTCAAAGCTAGCACCTCGCTTTGTGGGACCATTTGAGATACTTGAGAGGATTGGTCCAATTGTCTATCGCCTTGCTTTACTGCCCAGCCTAGCTTGCATTCATGATGTTTCCATGTTTTGGTACTTAGGTAGGATATCCTTGATGTTGTACATGTTCTTGATTGGAATGTGTTATAGGTAGACGACGGGTAGTTGGCTTTGGAGTTGGTTTACATTTTGGAGCAGCAGGAGTTGACCCTTAGGGGTCAAACCATAGAGCAGGTAAAGGTCCAATGGGACCCTACTAACGACTCTTCAGCTGCATGGGAGGATGCTTCTAGATTATGGGATTTATATCCCTATTTGTTTATAGGCTTCCAAGACTAAGCCTAATTCTAGGGGGGGGGTGGATGTAGTGCCTACCCCTAGTTTACATTTTTGCTATCATTGCCAAACTCTTTTAGGCCAGTTTTATGTTTGATGATTAGTAGCATTATCTTGAGATTATTAGATATTATTTCAGACTCAGTTGATATATGATGAGATTACTTGGTACTCTATACTTCATGTGTGCATGATGATTATTACAATGTTGTTTAGTTATTGATGATGTTTAGTTAGATGGATTATCATATGTGTTTTATTATGGATACTTACCTCATACTGCATGTGTATGATGTGTGTGTTTGTTTTCTTTATGTATGGCATTGCTGATGTGGTTAAGGAAGGGAGTCATAGTCACCTACTAGTCGAGATCTACATAATGCACCATTTTATGCCATTGCCTATTTAGCTTAGTATATATTGTGTTTGTACATGCGTAGATTTTATGCAGGTTGCAAGTATTGGGTATCAACTTCCCTGAATTGCCAGGATGAGCATACCCTATTGCATTATCTTAATGGTAAGAGAGGGGAGATAAATTCTTAAGACCAAATCCTAAACCCTTAAGCCATTTGTTCTAATTGATAATTAGGACAAGTATCTCAGTCGTGTACCCTCCGAATGTGTTGAATGATGTTAATTCATGATTATAACCCTTTGGTTTGATTTTGTATGTGTTTTTCATTGATGGGTTTTTGTATTTTATTTTATGAGTCTTTGGTGAATTTTATATTAATTAAGTCCAATTAAAAGATTAAAATTAATGATTTAATTTAATGAAAAATTATTATGATATTTTACTATTTAATTAATTGAGAAATCAAATAAATAAAAGAATTAAATTTGAAGATAAAAGTCATAAGTATAAATTTGGAATGTTATAATATTTATTTAATTTAATAATAATATATTTAGGGCTCATGCTAAATAATATTATTATTTAAGTTAACAAATAGTTATCAAATTTAATGTTTAAAATAAATTTAGAAGTGGGAAAAGAAATTAATTTATTAAAAATTTCATGATTACATAATGCGTGCATGAGATTTAATTTAATAAATTAATCTAAAAAGAGTCAAGAGAAATTAAAATAAAGTAAATTAATTAATTAATTAATGTGCATGGGAAAGATAAAAGAAAGATAAATAAAAGTTAATAACAAGTTAAGAGTTGTGAGCAAGGAGTTCTCTAAGGTGAATGCACAATTAGTGCCCTAATTTTGGGAGAGAACTTAATATCACAACTTGGGGGTTCATTTTCAATTCACTGTAGATTTTGGAGGAGGGAATTTCCAGAAAGGAGAAAGTTCAGAGAGGAGGAATTTTTCTCTACAGTTTTCTGAGGCATAGCAAATTAGCATTAGTGTCCAAGTAGATGCTCGTGATATTCACATATTTTAATACACTCTTTTCTTTGTTGTCTTCATTATGTCTGTTGAACATTTTCTGAGAAATTTGTGTGATGAATGTTTTTAGTAATATGCATTCCTATTATGAATATTAAATCCTTTGTTTATTGAAAAATCATAAGATCTATATAACAATCTTTTAGTAGATTACAGAATGAGAAATTTACCATGAAGGGTTTGAAGTTAATTAGAAAATCTTCTTAGAGAAAATTAATAATATTAAAAATGGGTAAGTTGTATTCCCCATCAGATTAATTCTAGGTTTTGAATAGAAATTTGTTTTTAAAAAATTACATTATAATTTTAAATATAATTATTTGGTCTAATTTTATTTATTGCGAAATTGTTTAAAAAAATTAAATTATAAAAAGATGTTTTATAGGGGGTGACATTTTTGCTATCATTTCCTAACTCTTTTAGGCCAATTTTATGTTTGATGATTAGCAAAATTATCTTGAGATTATTAGATATTGTTTCAGACTCAGTTGATATATGATGAGATTACTCAGTACTCTATACTTCATGTGTGCATGATGATTATTTCAATGTTGTTCAGTTATTGATGATATTTAGTTAGATGGATTATCATATGTGTTTTCTTATGGATACTTACCCCATATTGCATGTGTATGGTGTGCATGTTTATTTTCTTTATGTATGGCTTGTTGATGTGGTTAAGAAAAGGAGTCATAGTCACCTGCTAGTCAAGATCTACACGATGCACCACTTCCTGCCATTTTCTGCTTAGCTTAGTAAATATTGTGTTTGTACATGTGTGGATTTTATGTAGGTTGCAGGTATCGACTTCCCTGAATTGCTAAGATAAGTGTATCCTATCGCATTATCTGAATGGTAAAAGAGGGGAGATAAATTCTTAAGTTCAAATCCTAAACCCTTAAGCCATTTGTCCTAATTGATAATTAGGACAAGTATCTGAGTCGTGTACCCTCTGAATGCACTAGATGACGTTAATTCATGATTATAACCCTTTGGTTTGATTTTGTATATGTTTTTCATTGATGATTTTTCATATTTTGCTTTATGAGTCTTTGGTGAATTTTCTATTAATTAAGTCTAATTAAAAGATTAAAATTAATGATTTAATTTAATGAAAAATTATTATGATATTTTAATATTTAATTAATTGAGAAATTAATTAAATAAATTAAATTAAATTTGAAGATAAAAGTCATCAGTATAAATTTGGAACGTGATAATGTTTATTTTATTTAATAATAATATATTTAGAGTTCATGCTAAATAATATTACTATTTAAGTTAATAAATAGTTATCAAATTTAATTTTCGAAAATAAATTTAGAAGTGGGAAAAGAAATTAATTTATTAAAAATTTCATGATTGCATGAGATTTAATTTAATAAATTAATCTAAAAAGAGTCAAGTGAAAATTAAAATAAAGTAAATTAATTAATTAATGAATGTGCATGGAAAAGATAAAAGAAAGATAAATAAAAGTTAATTACGAGTTAAGAGTTGTAAGCAAGGAGTGCTCTGGGGTGAATGCACAATTAGTGCCCCAATTTTGGGAGAGAACTTCATATCACAACTTGGGGTTTCATTTTCAATTCACTGCAAATTTTGGAGGAGAGAATTTTTCGAAAGGAGAAGGTTTGAAGAGGAGGGATTTTTCTCTACAGTTTTATGAGGCGTAGCAAATTAGCATCAGTGTCCAAGTAGACGCTCGTGATATTCACATATTTTAATGTGCTCTTTTCTTTCTTGTCTCCGTTGTGTCTGTTGAATGTTTTTTGAGAAATTCCTATGACGAATGTTTTCAGTAATATGCATTCTTGTTATGAATATTAAATCCTTTGTTTATTGGAAAATCATAAGATCTATATAACCCTCTTTCAGTAGATTAGGGAATGAGAAATTTACCAGGAAGGGTTTGAAGTTAATTGGAAAATCTTCTTAGAGAAAATTTATAATATTAAAAATGGGTAAGTTGTATTCCCCCATTAGATTAATTCTAGGTTTTGAATAGAAATAAAATAAAAAAAATAAAACTAGATTATAATTTTAAATACAATTATTTGCTCTAATTTTATTTATTGTAGAATTGTTTTAAAAAAATTTATAAAAAGATGTTTTATGGGGGGTGACATTTTTTCTATCATTGCCAAACTCTTTTAGGCTAGTTTTATGTTTAATGATTAGCAACATTATCTTGAGATTATTAGATATTGTTTTAGACTCAGTTGATATATGATGAGATTACTTTGTACTCTATACTTCATGTGTGCATGATCATTATTACAATGTTGTTCAGTTATTGATGATGTTTAGTTAGATGGATTATCATATTTGTTTTATTATGGATACTTACCCAATACTGCATGTGTATGGTGTGCATTTTTTTTCCTTTATGTATTTCATTGTTGATGTGGTTAAAGGAGTCGTAGTCACCTACTAGTCAGGATCTACATGATGCACCACTTCCTACCATTGCCTGTTTAGCTTAGTATATATTGTGTTTATACATGCATGGATTTTATGTAGGTTGTAGGTACCAGGTGTCGACTTTTCTAAATTACCAAGATGATCGTACCCTATCGCATTATCTCAATGGTAAGACAAGAGAGATAAATTCTTAAGTCCAAATCTTAAACCCTTAAGCCATTTGTCCTAATTGATATTTAGGACAAGTATCTAAGTTGTGTACCCTTCAAATGTGTTAGATGACAATAATTCATAATTATAACCCTTTGGTTTGATTTTGTATGTGTTTTTCATTGATGGGTTTTCGTATTTTATTTTATGAGTCATTGGTGAATTTTCTATTAACTAGGTCTAATTAAAAGATTAAAATTAATGATTTAATTTAATGAAAAATTATTATGATATTTTACTATTTAACTATATTTAATTAATTAAGAAATTAATTAAATAAAAGAATTAAATTTGAAGATAAAAGTCATAAGTATAAATTTGGAACATGATAATATTTATTTAATTTAATAATAATATATTTAGAGCTCGTGCTAAATAATATTATTATTTAAGTTAATAAATAGTTATTAAAATTAGTGTTCAACAATAAATTTAGAAGTGGGAAAAGAAATTAATTTATTAAAAATTTCATGATTGCATGATGCGTGCATGAGATTTAATTTAATAAATTAATCTAAAAAGAGTCAAGTGAAAATTAAAATTAAGTAAATTAATTAATTCATGAATGTGCATGGGAAAGATAAAAGAAAGATAAATAAAAGTTAATAATGAGTTAAGAGTTGTGAGCAAGGAGTTCTCTGGGGTGAACACACAATTAGTGCCCTGATTTTGGGAGAGAACTCCATATCACAACTTGGGAGTTCATTTTCAATTCACCTCAGATTTTGGAGGAGGGAATTTTCAGAAAGGAGAAGGTTCGGAGAGGAGGGATTTTTCTCTACAGTTTTGTGAGGTGTAGCAAATTAGCATCAATGTCTAGGTAGATGCTCGTGATATTCGCATATTTTAATATGCTCTTTTCTTTCATGTCTTCATCGTGCCTGTTGAATGTTTTCTGAGGAATTCCTATGATGAATGTTTTTAGTAATATGCATTCCTGTTATGAATATTAAATCCTCTGTTTATTGAAAAATCATAAGATCTATATAACCCTCTTTTAGTAGATTAGGGAATGAGAAATTTACCAAGAAGGGTTTGAAGTTAATTGGAAAATCTTCTTAAATAAAATTAATAATATTAAAAATGGGTAAGTTGTATTCCCCCATCAAATTAATTCTGGGTTTTGAACAGAAAAAAAATAAAATAATAAAATTCGATTATAATTTTAAATACAATTATTTGGTCTAATTTTATTTATTGCGAAATTGGTAATATTTTTATTAAATAATTTTTTTTTAAAAATATATATATAAAATTGAGTGGGAGGGAATTACCCCTTACCCCCTACCACAGCTCTGTGACAGTACACTTGTCGTTGTAGGTATTGTGACGATAGGTACTCTGTACCTATTGTAGCAGGCCCTACAACTGCAAGGTACTGTGGCAGGCTACAGGCCTTTATGCAAGCTGACGGGCTTTAATACACATTATATATATATATATATATATATATATATATATATATATATATATATATATATATATATATATATATATATATATATATATATATATATATATATATATATATATATATATATATATATATATATATATATATATATATATATATATATATATATATATATATATATATATATATATAAGTTTATTTTAAAATAAATTTTTAATTAATTTATTATGAGTATCACTAAATAGGAGACTCTTGTAATTGTTGAAGATTATTCCAAATTCTAACTTTAGTAGTATCACAACTATTTTAATGGAATACAATATGATTTTAACTTAGCAATTTAAATGAGCATATAACTTACCCTTAGTAAATTTTAGAAAGGTTGATTTCAAATATTACAGGGGTTAAACCTTAATTTATTCAAATATATATATACGAGATAGCTACAGCGTAAAAGAGAGTCTTCTCACTTGATACCAAACTCTAAAATGATAACTGAAACCTCATAATTAATCCAACCATGTGATTCAAAACAAATTAAAACATGTACTTGCATCTTGTTTCTATATGTTATCTGTGTTTGGGGTTTGGGGTTGACTAGATTGTTGACCAGTTATAGGATGTCTACCAAAGGCTTGGGAGTTTTGTGAGTGTGGTATCATGCTAACTCGATCTTGATTACTTTTACATAACCATGGTATGTGATGGTATGCTCCATGCTGAGTGTGTTTATATTGTTGGATTACTATGTTTCAATATTTTGTGGGATAGCGAGATTTATGTTATGAGATACCTGACTTAACCTTTTTGATTGCTTGTTGAGAACCAATAGATATTATGATTTATCTTTGATGCTTTCCAGTTGCTTACAAAAAATTGATGTGATATTTATGATTATCTTTATGTATAGGGCTAAAGTGATTTTACCATAATTTTGTGATTTGTGATTTCATGAGCCTAGGGTAGGAAATCTATATGTAGTGTTGGGAAGTGGCTTGAAATGGGGGTCAGGGCCCTAAGTGGCTACCAGGGTAACTCATTGTAAATTTTTTAATAAGTGAAAACATTACACTAAATGAGAGTAAAATGAATCTAATAAGAGTCTTTGTATGTTCCCGCCCATGCCTCGAGTGCTAGTACAGACTAGGATTGGAGTAGAGAGAATGCTTGGTTGTGACCTTGCATTTCATAGTATGCCTTATCAGTATGAGAGGATACTAGTGGCTGCATAGGGATCACTAGGGGGCCAGGGTCCTGAGAGACTACTAGGGTAACTTTAGCATGATTCGTGTGATGACACTTGTCCCCTTACATAGTAGGTTTCCTACATGTCTTGCGTGCCTTTGGGTATATATGTCGACCTATCTTGGAACCCTTTGAGTTAAAATACTTTTAGGATTTTTTGGACTTAGAGAGTATTTTGATATGTGGATTGATATCTTGTTTGGGACTTGAGACTATCTCCTCAGTGTGGTGGGAGTGGGGCATTTAGGTTCCACGCAGTCCAGTGGTAGTACTTTTTCACTCTTACCATTGAGATCCGTCTGTAGTCACTGTGGCTGGAGCATTCCTTATCTACATTTATTTCCATTCTTTCTATGTATCATTTGATGGATGGTTATACTTTATGATGGATTTTTATAACTTTTATGATGGATGGATGTATCATGTATGGTGGATGGTTTTATTTATTTTATTGTACTTTGTGTCATGGATCCGAGGAGGATGATGTATTTCTATATCTATATATGTATATTGTCTTAAGTCTTTCATACCCTGTGACATGTACAATGGATGATTGAGCATTCCAAATTTAATTTTCCAAGAGGCATTCAGAACAAATTGTATATTATTTAAATGGACATTGGACTTTTCATTATTCTTTCATATGGATGTGCTATTGATGGACTTAGTATTAGATTAGATTTGTATGCGATTCAATGTCTTGGGATCCTTAAGAAATGTAACTTGTTATGTATGTTTTAGATGATTTTATGTTATTGCTTCCACTACTATGTGTTTGATGTGTATGTCACTCTTTCTTGTTTCAAAAAAAGAAAAAGAAAAATGTTACCAAACTTAGTAAAACTTTAGGTCATTTCTTTTGGGTTCCTTGGCAGGGTGTTACAAGGAAAACTTTGCAAAAAATAGCCTAAAGGTGAAGGCTAAGATAGACTTGAAGAGAAGGAATGTGCAGCTTCAAGTTTGGAATTTGGTTATGGTACACCTAAACAAAGATCAGTTACCTCAGGGCAGCCATACGAAGTTGATGATGATGAAGATTGAACCATGTGAAATTCTAGAAAAGTATGGAGAAAATTCTTACAAAGTGGCATTGCCTCCAGATGCAGCTATTTCACCTATCCTTAATATCTTAGATCTCACATTGTATAGAGGATCTAATGATGATATTGGTACTACTAAACCCACACATGAATCAAATGACTGGATTCGAGAATTGCCTTCTAAAGAGAAGCCGCAAATGGAGTGCATCATCAACAACAAAGAGGCCATGAGGACAAGACACAAAGTGCACATAGAGCACTTGGGCAAGTAGAAGGGCGTTCCATATTTTGAAGCCACTTGGTTACTAGAAACGAAAATTCTGAGGCAAGGTGGGGATCTACAACAGTTGGTCTCCAAGAGGACTTGAGACAAAATTTACTGTAATGGACACCCTGGAATGCCCAAAAGCTGAAGCAAGGCTGAAATTATATTAATGCTGAGAATGTTTCAATCAATTACAAAGAGATGTATTCCAAAGGCCAAACCCTAAGGGAATGACGTCTAGAATGTTACAACAGAGAATGAACGTCCTCTATTGCCGAAAGAAGGGAGTGTGATTCACACATCCAAACTCTTATCAAATGCAAGTCATAATGCAAGTCATAATCATCCGATACAATAATCCGATAATCAACAATGAGACTTTTAGCCCTATTTATCCTTTTCTTCATCCTTCTGGAAGGAACTAAAACATTAATTAATTGCAAGAGCTAGAAGCTTCCTCCTTCCAATAATTAATGTGTTCTCTAGAAATTCCTCCTTGGCAATAATTAAATCATGAGAGGCTTCCGTCCTTCCAATAATTAATACATACCCTAGAAGCTACTCCCTTGTAATTAATAATTAAATTAATTAAATACAAAGTCACCTTTTAATCTTTAATTGAATGACTTTATAAGAAATTAATTCTTCTTATCCTCCACTTAGACTTTGGAGAACGTGAGAGCTAAAAGATGGGATCATTACAAATTCGCCCTTCTTGAAATTGCTTGGCCTCAAGAAATTAAGTAACATAATGGACTCCAACCTCCACCTGGATCCCAATATGTGATATCCATATGAA
The DNA here is from genome assembly GCA_028749045.1 of Cupressus sempervirens. Taxonomy (NCBI): domain Eukaryota; kingdom Viridiplantae; phylum Streptophyta; class Pinopsida; order Cupressales; family Cupressaceae; genus Cupressus; species Cupressus sempervirens. Next base: position 577,186,990 of record CM053788.1, on the reverse strand, counting down.
AGTTAAACCAACTGCAAACCCGCATTATCAAGACCAACCCCTGTAGCCTAAAATTCAAAACTTGTGCTGATGAAGTTAGAATGTCACCATAAGGCAACTCCATAGAAGATTTATGAAATGTCTTCTTCCCTGTATCCATCCACATAATATATATTGGACTGGAATGCATATTTTTACCATCATGCATTAAAAAAGATGTAGTTGCAGGTGAACCATATGTACTCATGCTACCTGTATCAACAATAGGTGTTGCCGCATCGAAATATATGCACATAGGAACAACATTAACTGCTGCAATAGAAAATTGAACCGAATTTGTAGTTGATGAAAACTCATAATCATCAACATGTGTGGCTTCATTAGAAAATACATCAACCAATTCATTTATACCATTAAACTCCTCATTGGATGGTTCAACTGACACAGAAGTGGCTGCTGATATGATAGTATCCTCATGTTTTCCTAATCTCACTATTACTGCAGCACCATCTCCCGACAAAGCTTCATATGTGATCTCCTGACTTTGTACACATGTCTCTACTGACTCTACAAAAATGCCCACATCACCAACATCATAATTAGCTGGCTCTATACATGTCTTGATCCCACCTAAGGAATCAACTACCTTTTGCTCTGGAGCAACATACAAATCATCAATGTTGATGCCCATCTTTCTAGCCATTAGCTGCAACATCATATCCGTTCACCTATTTTTCTCCTCCAATGAACTCAGTAACCTAAGCATTGCATTTTCTTGATCTGGACTGGTATACATTTTGTCAAACTCTTTTCCCTTTATCTCATTGTTCCAAATTCCCTATAAGAATCCATAGGATGGTAGGACAACTAGGCTCTGATACCACTATAATGGGCCCTTGTAATGAGCTCTAATACCACTGTAATGGACACCCTGGAATGCCCAAAAGTTGAAGCAAGGCTAAAATTATATTAATCCTAAGAATGTTGCTATCAATTACAAAGATATGTATTCCAAAGGCCAAACCCTAAGGGAATGACGTCTAGAATGTTACAACAAAAAATGAACGTCCTCTATTGCCAAAAGAAGGGAGTGTGATTCACACATCCAAACTCTTATCAAATGCAAGTCATAATCATCTGATACAATAATCCGATAATCAACAATGAGACTTTCAGCCCTATTTATCCTTTTCTTCATCCTTCTGGAAGGAACTAAAACATTAATTAATTGCAAGAGCTAGAAGCTTCCTCCTTCCAATAATTAATGTGTTCTCTAGAAATTCCTCCTTGGCAATAATTAAATCACGAGAGGCTTCCATCCTTCCAATAATTAATACATACCCTAGAAGCTACTCCCTTGTAATTAATAATTAAATTAATTAAATACAAAGTCACATTTTAATCTTTAATTGAATGACTTTATAAGAAATTAATTCTTCTTATCCTCCACTTAGACTTTGGAGAACGTGAGAGCTAAAAGATGGGATCATTATATTTACCCTCGAGAGTATGTTGTAGGAACAACTATGCACAATATTGTTTTTTGGGGGATTTTTTAATGTTTTATTATTATTAAATTTTAAGGCATATTTTAATGCTTTGTTATCACTTTAGTAAAGGATTAAATAAAACCTTTATGTGTCTAGCGGTTGACAAAAGCGATTTTTAATTATTTACCTTTGTTTATATATTCTCTCTAAAACCTTTGGGAGAGTGTGATTTTTTTTCTTTTTTATGGGATGAAGGCTAAGAATATTGAGTGATGTTGTGAATTTATTTGTACTCTGCTCTGAATAGATGAAATAAATAATATTGTGGTGGTTTCCTCTTATTTTAGTTCATTTTCTATTCACACTGCAAATTGATTAGAGATGCATATCATATTTATTGGTTTCTTTTGAATAAAATAGTGGTGGCATTTATTTTGTGTGTTAAAGTCATTATTGTAGGAAGCCAAACTCACACAAACACCTCTAGGAGTCAATTTGGGCATAAATGCCTCTTGCTCGCATGAACACCATGTGAAGTGGCTTGAGCATGGTGGAGAGTGGGTAGGAGGAATGTACATTATTTTCTCCAATGGCCATTTGCGGGAATAGGCTGTGAGTTGAAGAAACACGTGTTTGGTAAGACAACATCTCTATGTGCTTGCCATGAATGAATGGATTCAAACTGTATGGTGTTGTTCGCATTTGAAGTTTCTGTCATTCATCTCATGACTCTCATAGCAAGGTTGTTACCGACTTTCATCTAGTTACTCCTCATCACTTTACTCCTAGAATTTAATGTTTTAAAGAAAAGTGGTAAGACCGTCGAGCTTTTTTATTTTCCGATGAGATTTAACAAAATTGTATTTTTGAGAATTTCTAAAAAAAAATGGATTGAAAAAATCTATAATAAAATTAATATTTTCTAATTAGTAATTCCAAAAAATAGAAATAACTCGAAAAAATATTTCAACAGATCCACAAATCATTGAAAATAGAAACAATAATTTATTTCAATTTTTTCATTATGATTATTTTTAACATTTTTCAACTCTAATTTTCCTGTTATGCAAATATTTTCTCAATAATATAAAACAATTTAGAAAACACAAATAACAAGTTTTTTTTCTTTTCATCTTCTTATTCCTATTTTTATGAGCTTATCAAGTTTGTCATTTAAAAAATAAACTAAAAAATCATCCATAACTTAAGTTTACCAAGAGCTATCCAATTTTATTTAACTCAATTAGATGTCATTTAACTACATTTTCTAATTTAACCACTGACAAACTATATTTTTTATTTGTTTCATTTTACTGTCCTTAAGCAAATTTTTAATGAAATTAGTTTAGCCCATTGTATGTGAATGGAAGCAACTTTCTACTTATCATATGAAATGAGAGTGGCGATTTCTTTCTGAAAAATAGGGAGACATTTAATTGCATTGTATATCTAGTCCTTTTTTACATTTAACAAACTCAATATATCAATTGATGTGAAAAAAAATTATAGGCATCCACGTTAGAAGCTAAATTATTTGATATTTATTTCATCTTACTTTTTAATTGATTTTAGAAATAAGATATAATCTCTAATAAGATAATTCTCATCTTTTTTTATTAATAGTCATTTTCTATTAATAAATAATATACTAAGAGTACAATTCACAAAAAAAGGTCGAGGGATACAAGATTACACCGCGAGAGTTCACACGGCTGAAGTCGGAATCAACAACTATTCATCTTTTAGTTTATAGATCTTCGTATTAATTTAGATCATTATTTTTCCTAAAAATTATTTTTTCAAATTTTATAAAATTTGAGAGGATAAGTTGCAACTTGTGGAAACATAGAAACTCTATTACCAACCATTAGTAAACAAGGATTTAAATTCTTCTATACTTTGGAGTCTAGAATATATAGATGATTTATGTATCTTTGATTTTTAATTAATAAATGGTAAAGAAATTAAATTTAAAAAAAATAAAATTTTTTTACACAATCACATTCATTTTGAACAAATAACATCAAATATTTGTTCTTTTCTTTTTTCACCTTATATAAAGAAAACATAAGATTATTTAGTTGTGTTATCAATACTGAGAAATGAAAAGTAATAGAAGTGGTTGTGTTTTTTAAACTTTGTTTAAGATTATAATCTTATTTTCTCATTTTTTAAATTATGAAATTAATATATTTTCAATAAAAAAATACTTTTTAAAATATTGTAGTCAAAGAAATGTCAAATTTTCATTCATTTATAATTATAAAATTAATATATATTTATTAAATGCAATTTTTTATTTTTATTTAATAAAATCTATGTAACTTGTACATTTCTAATTGTGACATTCAATATGTAATTTTCAAGTAGTGGTAGTATTTATATTTGATGTCATTTCAAAATATTTCCTTTATTTACTTTTCCTTTCTATTTTTCAAGTTGTACTAGATATGCAAAATATATTTGAATTTAAACAGCTACCAAATTTATATTCTAGAATTTTACTTATAAGATGGATCTAAAGGTCTACTAAAATGTTTTAGTAAAAGATGAATTTGTACATATTAACAACTTTTGTGTAGTCTAAGTAGATATCACATAGATCTAGAGATGCTTCAAAACTATTCTAGAGATGAAGGGTTTTTTTGGAATTTTATTAGTTAAATTTAAAACCTTATCCTTTGTCAAGTTCATAACATTGTAACAAGTACATAGAGTTTGATTTCAACAATTTGCCAACTCTTTTTCCTTATTTATATAGTAAATTATTATATTTCCTTCACATCAATAAAAGTTTTTTTTTTGTAAATTTAAATAACAGATTCTCAAATTTTATATTATCATTTATTTGTTATTGATATTATGCCAAAAAAAAACTAGTGAAAAAGTTGACACACAAGAAAACCTAATAGCCTCAAGATTGTAATATATCATTACTATAGCTTCTACACTCTTAATTATCTACTTTTGACATGTGCGAAACATATCTTACTCGTATTACTCGTTGTATGTACAAAAACCTACAAGTACTAGTTGTCTTCATTTTAAAATTAAATATAGTACATAAAGTATTTATTTCAATTAAAAAGTTTCAATACAAATTATTTATTATATCAATATAATGTTTAAACTAAATTTTATGTGATGCTATACCACAATAAATAATAAATAATGATAAAATAGCACATCAGATTCAGCAACTAAAGCTGAGATACATGGTACAAATATTAATCAAATAGTATCTAAATTGATAAGATTAAATCATTGGAGTTGATGTTGTTACATTCCCCCCTACCCAAGTGTCTTGTTGGAATGTTCGAAATGTCATATCATTTACATAATAATAATAATATAAAGAGTTCTTGAAGTTTGGTTCATCGTTCCCGTTGTTTCCCTTGTCTAATCTTTCCTTTACCAAAATCTATTTTAAATGACATTCACACTCTCCCACAAAATACAAGATTTATGATGTTATTAAATTATTTTAAAAAAATTGGTAAAGTTTGATTAAAATAAACCTACTTGCTATTAAACAACTAGCTAGAAATTAGATTTCTAAATTTTAAATTTATTATCTCTCCTCGGATAAATCCAAAAAACCTCTCACCGTCAAAGACAAGATTTGGAATCCCATAAAATTAATGAAAAACAATTCATGATGTTTTCAAGGTTTAGGGGTTATTTTTAGTTTCTTTTTAGTCAACATGGTTTTGATTCAATCATGATAAGAAAGCATATTTATTATTTCAAGAATAGATGACGTGTAAAATTATTATTATTATTATCATCATCATTATTATGCAATCATTATTAATTATTTGATTATTTTCATATCAAAGTCATTTCTAAGAGATAAAACTATATAAATGCAAGGAATAGAATTAAAATATATATGTAATTAAGTTTGAACAAATATAAAATAATATACCAAAGATAAAAATACATAGATACAAGGAACAAAATTAAAATATATAAGTGATTAATGTTCCAAAGATATAGAATAATATATCAAATAGATCTAAGTAAAATTAATTAATTCAAAAATAGATTAGATAAAGAGTTGATGTAATAAGTAAATAAACATAGGTAAGAAATGATAAGTAAATAATAGGAAGTTAATGGTGCAAAAGCATCTAAAGAGAAAGCATTCCACGAGGTTAAAGAGTCATTGTGGGAGAAATTGCAATGTAGTTGGATCATTTATATTGTGTTTTAGTAAAAAATGTAAAGGCTTTGCATGTCATTTATAAAAGATGTTATAATCAAGTGTCAAAAAGTCAAAGTTATCATCATTTCACAAGGCTAGATATAGTTAGCTTGTAAAATGGAAAACATTTTGCTATTTTGCAAGGCTCCCAAACTACAAGTCTTAAAATAGTGAACACTCACTATTACGAATGTATGTAGTCAAGATAGTTGCAAACCTATGAAATTTCTCTATTTTGCAGGTACCAAAATTGGCAATTTGCAAAACAATGACAATTTGCTTAAGTTATTTTTAAGGAAGTTATACAATTGGTTTGTAACTTTCATAGGAAGTTGAATTAGCATAATTCAACTATCATAAGGAGATGAAGAGTCTTTAAATAGCATGGTTGGGTTGTGGAAAATAGTTAGAGGACAAGAATAGTTAAATCTTTTGCCTCTCATTATCACACCTATTTGTAGATAGGGTGAGAATCCATGAAATGCAAATGGGAGGAAGAAATTTCACCCAAGGAGTTGATTCTAAGAAGAATATTGATGGAAGAAAATCCAAGGAAGTAATTTCATAAGGTTTTAACAATGTTGTTGGAATTCTTTAGAATAACTAAGAGGGGAGGTGAATTAGTTATCCAAGGTCCAAATGTACAAATAAAAAATTTCACAGCTTATTGAACCCATATCCATAAAAAAAATTCATGCATGCATCTATTAGATCATACAATACTTAAACTTTGTAGGTTACTGTCAAGACAACTTTCCAAAAATGCAATCATGAAACATAATAGATTCAATAACACATTTGACACAATGATTTTACATGGAAACCCAATGGTGCAGGAGCACCCACATAAAGTATTTAGGTCAAAGTTTTATATAAAGTATTTAGGTCAAGTTTTATGTATTTAGGTCAAGTTTTATGCACGAGCCGCCTTGAGAAATTTATCTTGATTTCGTCATTAGGATAAGATAATTTTCTTAGGATTTGTACAGATCATTGTGGGGTCATTCTTCCCCGTTCTATACTGATATAGAATTTTCTATAAGTTGTTTTTCCTATTTTGTAATAATCTAGAAGGTTTCGTAGATTATCTTAGCAAGTATAAATAGAGTTTTAGGTTTAGGTTTAGGTCAAGTTGGAGAGCAAAGTTTTTGGATACAAAGTTACGAAGAGAAGAAAACTGTAGGAAGAGCTAATGTATGTACTATTCATTTGATAAATTAAATAGAAGAATTTTATAATCTATCTCTTGCTGGTGTTGGTTCCTATTGCTATTGTGTTTGCTTCCATTGTGTTTTATCTCTGCATCATTTTTGGTATCAGAGCTTGGAGAAAGTTCTTGAGGCAATTGGATTTTATGTCTGGATCGGAGTCAAAAGCTAAAACATCAAATATGGTCACCAATGTTGAACTAGCAAAGAAGATGCAAGAATAAGAGAAAATCAATAAGTGGTTATTAGATGAATTTGAGAAGATGAAGGGTCGGATGGAAAAGAAAGAAAAGGTTTCCTCAGAGCAAGAGGAAGAAGGGGAAGAAGAGGATACCCCAGAGCAGGAGGTGGTTAACTTACCTGCATACCAGAGATACTTTATAGAAGCCCTTGAGAGAGTTGGTAAGAAGGATGCTAAAGGTGACCTACCCATATTCTCAGTAAAGATGGATGATAATGTTGTTGTGGATTAGATAGAAGCCTTGAACAACCATTTTGAATGTGAAAATATAGCAGAGAAGGATAAGGTAAAAATTGCCAAGTCAAAGTTGAAGGGACTAGCCCTCACTTGGTGGAATTTCATTCAAGGAGAAAGGGTCAAAGAAGGTAAGAACATGATAACTTCATGGGAAAGGATGTGTGCCAAGGTGAGAGAAACATACTTACCTAAGGATTATGAAATCTAACTTCATCGAAGGAGACAAAGTTTAAGATAAAAGGAGCTAGATGTCACTGCCTATACTGAAGAATTTCAAAAATTAAGCCTGAGGTCAAAGCAAAGTGAATGTGAAAGTATAAAAGTTGCTAGATATCTCAATGGATTAAGGTTGAACATTCAAGAAGAACTTAATTTATTATGTCCAGATACAGTACATAAATGTTATCAACCAGCATTGAAGGTGGAAGCCAAATTGAAAAGAAGGCAAGAACAAAATAGCAGAGGAAGAGGAAGAAATCAAAGGAGAAGAGGAAATTTCCAAGGAAGAGGACAAAACCATGAAGATCATAAGGAGATAAAGCAAGAAACCAATCAAAGTGAAGGAAATTTCAGAGGTAACTTCAGAGGTAGAAGAGGAAATTTAGGAGGTGGATTTGGTGGTAGAAGGGCAAGTTCAATTGTTTGTTTCAATTGTAATAAGGAGGGACATTATGCATCTAGGTGTCCAGATAGAGCAAGTTCAAGTTCACAAGGTGAAAGAAGAAACCATTTGGTACAAGATGATGACTACCAAGAGAAGGAGATGGCTGACTCAGGTAGTGTACCTGAAAGAGGAGAAAGTTTAATGATGAGAAGAACATTTTTGAAAGTGCCTACTACCATGGAACCACCACAAAGGAAAACTATCTTTAGGACTGCTTGCAAATTTGGAGGTAAGGTATGTAAAGTCATTATTGATTCAGGATCTACTGAGAATTTAGTTTCTCTTGATATGGTTGAGAAGTTAGAAATTAGGAGAATACCTTATCCTTTTCCTTATAAGGTTTCATGGCTAACGAAGGGTCAACAAACTCTCGTAAATGAGCAAGCATGGGTTGATTTTAGATTGAAAAGTATAAGGACCAAATTTTGTGTGATATAGTTGATATGGATAAATGCCACCTATTATTTGGTAGGCCCTAGCAGTATGATTTACAGGCACAACATGATGGAAAACTCAATATATACACCATTAAGAAGGATGGAAAGGTGATTAGATTGATTCCATTTGTTGATCATGAGGAAGTGGAAGAAAATAAGGAGAGGGAAGCCAAAATTATGATGGTTAATAAAAAGGAATTCTTACGAGACATGAAAGATGAACCTAAGCCTTGTTTTCTTTTGATGCCTAACCCACAACCATAAGAACTCATTAGAAAAGATAGAAAGGAGGTTGAAACAAAGAAGGCAATTCCTAATGAAGTCAAAGAACTTTTGGATAAATATGAAGGTTTGATTTCAGAAGGTATGCCAAAATCTTTACCACCTATATGAGACATTAGTCATTGTATTGATTTCATTCCTAGAGCTACTTTACCCAATAAGGTTGCATACAAGATGACACCACAACAAAATGAAGAGATTGCTAGACAAGTAAAGGAGTTACTCGATTCTGAATTGATTACAAAAAGCTTAAGCCCATGTGTTGTACCTGCTATATTGGCACCCAAGAAGGAAGGAACCTAGAGGTTATGCATTGATTCTAGAGCCATTAATAAGATTACAATCAGATATAGGTTTCCAATGCCAAGAATTGAAGATTTGCTTGATTTTTTGGGAGGTGCAAAGTATTTCTCCAAGATTGACTTAAAAAGTGGGTACCATCAAATAAGGATAAGAGCTGGAGATGAGTGGAAGATAGAATTCAAAACCAATGATGGATTATATGAATGGAAGGTAATGCCATTTGGACTCTCTAATGCTCCTAGTACCTTTATGAGACTTATGAATGAAATACTCAAGGACTTCAATGGCAAGTTTGTCATAGTATATTTAGATGACATATTAATTTTCAGGAAGACAAAGGAAGAACACCTAGAGTACATTGACATGGTTTTGAGAAGAATTCATGAGGAGAAATTGGTAATAAATTTGGAAAAATGTTTGTTTATGCAAGAGGAGCTAACATATCTAGGTTTTGTGATCTCCCAAGGTTGCTTGAAGATGGATAAAGAAAAGGTAAGTGCTATACTATCCTGGCCACCCCCAAATACATTTGGAGATGTTAGAAGCTTTCATGGTCTTGCTACATTTTATAGGAAATTCATAAAAAAATTCAGTCATATATGTGCTCCTATGTTAGAAACTATTAAAGGAGGAAGTGTAAGTTTGCATGGAGTCAATCAGCAAATGAAGCTTTTGAGTTGCTTAAGAAAAAGGTTAGTGAACAACCAATTCTTTCTTTACCTAATTTTAACAAAGTTTTTCAAGTAGAATGTGATGCTAGCAAGGTTGCTAAAGGGGCAGTTCTTAGTCAAGAAGGAAAACCAGTGGCTTTCTCAAGTGAAAAACTCAATGAAGCCAAGCATAAATACTCTTCATATGACTTCAAAATGTATGCATTGGTTCAAGCTTTCAAAAGGTGGAGACATTACTTATTGCCAAAGGAGTTTTTTGTGTATACCAATAACCAAGCACTTAGTTTTCTAAATAGCCAAGACAAATTAAGTCATAGGCACATGAAATGGATGGAGTACTTACAACCCAATACCTTCACCATCAAGCATAAGAAGGGCATATCAAATAAGGTTGTTGATGCTCTTAGTAGAAGGAATCTGACTGTCTCCTAAATATAGCTAGAAAGTGTGGGAATTGAAGCACTCAAGGAAATGTATGTAGCAGATCCAAATTTTGGTGACATCTACAAGGTATGTATGGAGTTTGGTGAGAGATACCATGCTAATTTTCCTGATTTCTTGATACAAGACAGACTTCTTTTCAAAGAAGGACAACTATGTGTACCGAAGTGCTTTATGAGGACAAACATTATCAAATAGAAGCACAGTGGAACAATGGGTGGACATTTTGGTTTGGATAAAACCTTAGAATTGGTTAGAAGGTACTACTATTGGCCCAAACTTCAAACTGATGTGAGACACTTTGTGGCAACATGTATGATTTGTCAAAGGGCCAAATAAAGGACTACAAATGCTAGGCTTTATCAACCCTTGCCAATACCATCTAGACCTTGGGAAAGCATAATGATGGATTTTGTAATGGGGATGCCACAGACACAAAAGGGGTATGATAGTGTATTTTTTTGTAGTAGATAGGTTTAGAAAAATGGCTCACTTCTTACCTTGTAAGTCAACCAATTATTCTTCTCATATAACAAATCTCTTTTTCAAGGAAGTCATAAGGATTCATGGGCTACCCCTCAATATATTTTTGGACAAGGATGTGAAGTTCATAGGACACTTTTGGAGAACTTTATGGAGGAAACTTGGAACCAACTTATCATTTTCATCAGCCTACCACCTTCAAAATGATGGCCAAATAGAGGTAGTTACTAGAACATTGGGCAATTTGTTAAGAACACTCACAAGACAACATGCAAAAAAATGGGATGTAATCCTACCCCAAGCTGAATTTGCATATAATGACTCCATCAATAGAAGTACTGGAAAGTCACCATTTCAAGTGGTATATGGAATTCATTCTAGAGGGATTTTTGAGTTAAGAGATATGAGTTCACAGCAACAAGTTAGTGCCCAAGGAGAAGAATTTGCTATTGCCATAAAAGAAATCCACGATGAAGTCAAAGCACACCTCCAAAAAACCTCTGACAAGTATAAGAAGCATGCAGATTAGAAATGAAGACATTTAGAAATTGAAGTGGGAGATTTAGTATGGGAAAATCTCAAGAAGGAGAGGCTACCAAAAGGTAAATCTACCAAACTTATGTTGAGAAAACTAGGTCCTTGTCAAATATTAAAGAAGTTTGGACCAAATGCTTATGAGATTCAATTGCCACCTGAGATTGGCATTTCTCCCATCTTCAACATAGCAGACCTCACACCATTCAAAGCACCCATTGAAGAAATTGATACAGGACAGATTGCTGATACAAAAGACATTCAACGTCTACCATTTATGCAGACACCACAACTAGATAGGATACTTAACACCAAAGTCATTAAGCAGCGAAAAGGAAAGGAGTCCAATCAGTATTTTGTACAACTCAAAGGTTATTCAAATGTAGATGTTGTGTGGATGACTGAACAAGATATCAAAAAGCAAGGTACCACTCTACAAGAGCTCATCTCAAGTGGGCTTGAGATAAAATTTCTTGGGGAGTATGGTGCAGGAGCACCCACATAAAGTATTTAGGTCAAATTTTTATATAAAGTATTTAGGTCAAGTTTTATGCACGAGCCAACTTGAGAAATTTATCTTGATTTCGTCATTAGGATAAGATAATTTTCTTGGGATTTTTAAAGATCATTGTGGGGTCATTCTTCCCCATTCTATATGGATCTAGAATTTTCTATAAGTTTTTTTTCCTATTTTGTAATAATCTAGAAGGTTTCATAGATTATCTTAGCAAGTATAAATAGAGTTTTAGGTTTAGGTTTAGGTCAAGTTGGAGAGCAAAGTTTCTGGATACAAAGTTACGAAGAGAAGAAAATTGTAGGAAGAGCTAATGTATGTACTATTCATTTGATAAATTAAATAGAAGAATTTTATAATCTTTCTCTTTCTAGTGCTGGTTCCTATTGCTATTGTGTTTTCTTTCATTGTGTTTTACCTCTGCATCACCCAATATGGGAAAAACCAACAGTAACATGCTTTTAATTCTCACTCTTCTGAAGTGATGCCTTGTGAAAGGCCAACCCTATCAAAGGTTACAATACACACTATTAAATGTGGTCTAGTTAGAGGATTTTAGTCACCCTGTTAGGAGTGAGCATTGTTAGAGGACTTTAGATCATTCACTTGGAATGTCACTCGGTTAAAGGATCTACAAATGATTATTAGGTCAACCTTATTCCAAAGGATTTACCCTAGACTAGTACAATGATTAGAAAGTAATAGTAAGGCTTGACCTGATAGAAAATTACAACACACTTGCAAATTATAGGTCTTTATTTTAGTCCTCCATTTTGCTTGGATTTTACACACTTCATCTTTGATAGCTTGTTCACCCTTCAAGCATTCATACTCTTAAGCCTTCTTGCTTTACATGTCAATATCAATCTCTTATGTTCGACCACTGAATGAAGAAAATACCCTAGACTCATTGTCTTCCTTAGGTTTTTGCACATGACAACCTTTGCTTCTAACTAGCTCTCTCTATAAATAGAGATTTAAGATCTTTTGTCATTCAACCTCAATCATCTATTTTAGGGTTAGATAGGATTAGGTAGGAAATAATGAATCTACACACTTTTCCATTTGGTTCCTCTAGAAACTTCTCCCTTGAATTTACCTCAAAATGGTTTACCTTGAATTCTATGCCACCAGCTCATCATAGTTATCTTCCACATGCTTCAGACAATTCAAGAAAATAAAATAGTCATCTTAGATTCGTCAAATCTATGATCTAACATGAATACTGGCACTCAACATCAATATGTTGTCACTCAGATTCCATATTCTTCTTCTATTCGTCATCTACTAGTTAACTCAGCAAACACTAAAGTTTATTAGTGCTCGACATCAACTAAACTTTACTTGGCTTACACTAAGTTCACTCGGCATACACTGAATCTTCACTTTACTCGACTCCAACTGATTTTCTTATTGACTTGTACTAACTTTTCTTGGCACTTACTATCCACTCGGTCAAGCTTGGCAAACTCAATTCTTCTTACTTTTTCTTCTAGACTTAGTCAATGAATCCATCCTTTGTAGCCTTAAGTAGTAATAACATCATTGTCTTAACTAATCTTTGCACTCCTTTTTCATACTATAACTCAAATTTTCCTCTAGGTGCTCTAGTTATCTTGTTTGATCAAAACCTCTTCATCAATAAAACAAATGATAGTACTAAAAAAAACTAAGCAATTGTCTTACTAGCAAGTAGTAGGTTTGACATTAGTGACAAAATAATGACTAGAACATATTCTCATACTTGTATCAATCTTTTCTCAACAAATGTTTCATATTGAATCATAAATGAAAGTTTAGTTTTTGCTTCGAAATCTATGACATGTCATGTTGATATTTATTTTAGAATATTTTAACATATGCATATGAATGGTTTCATTCCTTAAAAATATTTAGTGTGAAGGTATGATAGAATAAGTTTAGTGTGGGGAAGGTCTTATGTTTATCCATGAGTTATACTGGAAGATCAAAAAGGAAGTTAAAAAGGGTTAATGGATGGGATTTCATGGTTGATTTTGTGATCTTGATGGATTTGTATTTTCCCCTGCATCATATTAGTATCAGAGCTAGAGGAGCCTAATTGTGTGGGTAAACTATCATAGGAAGCAATCAACACTAGGACCTAGCTTCAAAAGAGAGGGATATTTAGTTTTTGCAAATGCTTTATGGTTACAGTTACTCTTCCATCAATCTCCAAGGAGGCAGGTATGAAGGTCTTTCAAGGGTCATAGGAGATGGTCCATTGATTTCCAAGAGGCCTAGGGTGAGAGGCAAGGAAGGGACTCTTGGGTGAGGCACACACTTTTGGTGAGGTGATGTGGCATGGAGAGATGAATAGGGATTGGTAGAAGCACCATTGGATGACATCCATATAAACTCCAATTAATAAGAGTCATAGAAGGAATATTTGAAGGTAAATCCAAAGAAAAGGAAAGAAAGAGTACATAGGAAAGGGAAAAAGATGAAAAGAAAAGTTGAATATTTTCATATATAAAAACTGTAGGCCATTGTAGACATTTCTAAGTGACTATGAAATTTTTTAAGTCCGAGAGTATGGTGTAGAAGCACATAAACTGATAGTATTATAGGGGTTTAAAGATTCATTATGTGAGAAATTGTAATGTAGTTGGACTATTCATATTAGTTTTAAGTAAAAGATGTAAAGGCTTTATATGTCATTTGTAAAAGATGTTATAAACAAATCCTAAAAGGTCAAAGTTATTGTCATTTTGCAAGGCTGGATATCATCAACTTACAAAATAGGAAAAAAATATATTTCACAAGGCTTCCAAACAACAAGTTGTAAATTTGTGAATGCTTTCTATTTCATAGGTATATAGTTAGGATAGCTATGAACCTACAAAAAAAATCTATTTCAAAGGTACCAAAAATGGCAATTTGTGAAACAATGACAAGTTGCTTATGTTGTATTTAGGAAACTTGTACAATCAGTTTGTAACTATCATGGGAAGTTAAACTAGCATAGGTTAGTTGAACCATCATAGGGAGATGAAGAGTCTTTAAATAGAATGGTTGGGTCAATTTTTTAATGGTGGAGAATAGTTGGAGGAGAATAATAGTTAAACCTTTTGTCTCTCACTATCACAATAGTCTATAGATAGTGTGATAGTCCATAAAATGCAAATGGGAGAAAGAAACTTCACCCAAGGAGTTGATTGAAGGAAGAAAATCTAAACAAGTATGTTTTTAAGGTTTTTAGAATGTATCATATTGAAATATAAATTAAATTTCATTTTTTATTTCAAAGTCTATGAAAAAATTCATGTTGATATCTACTTTTGAACATTTTATCTTATTCAAATAAATGGTTTCATTCCTTAAAACTATTTGGAGATAAGTAACAATGGAATAAATTTAGTGTGCACAAGGTCCTATGTTTATTTGTAAGTTGTAGTTTAGGAAGATTAGAAATATAGTTAGAAAAAGGTTGATAAATGAGATGATGTGTTTGTTTAGGAGATCTTGATCAGTTTGCATTTTCCTCTCCATCTACTAATTTTAAATGTGGCAATGTATTTTCTTTAGATTATGTTTAACAATCTATCTTTTGTGATTAGGTTTTGGATTGTGGTACTCAAATAGAGAGCACAATGAATTATATGTGTGTGTGTGTGTGTGTGTGTGTGTATGTATATATATACACATATATGTATATATATGTATGTATATGTATATATACATATGTACATATACATACATACACACACACACACATATATGTGTGTGTGTGTGTGTGTGTGTGTGTGTGTGTGTGTGTGTGTGTGTGTGTGTGTGTGTGTGTGTAAGTGTGTGTGTTTATATATATATAAAAGAAACACAAACAAGTGTGCTAACCCTTACAGTTATATAGCTTGAGAGCATATAGTAATAAAACGTTAATTAGAAATAAAAACTATTGTAGGACTATCAAGAGATCAACAACACATTATAAGAGGTTTTTTCATTACATGTAAAGGCCACAAGGGGCACATTATCAATATATTTTCCTACCTTTATTAAAAAGGCCTCTTAAAAGGATAAAGGTGTGAGAAACTAAAGTTCACACACACAACTAAGATGGGTGGGGGTTAAATCAGTTGTGTCCAAATTAAACTTATATCAAACTTCAAAAGCCAAAAAATGAACCATAGAAAGAGATAAACCATATATAGTGATCCAATGATTTGTTGACTAGGGATGCCCTTTCTTAGAGGGTAAACCCTAGTGGGGATGGTATCCACAACATAGTGTGCTAACATTAACATTCATTGTGAAAGGATGTGGTTTTGTTAGGAGCCAAATATAATGTAATTAGTACAAAAATATTGGCTAAAGGATAGATCCATGTTAGGAGGTCTTTAACCCTTGTTAGAAGGACCAAACCCTATAAAAATATTATAGGAAGACAAAAACACTCATTGTCCAAATTTCTTCTATCAACAATGAATACCAAATCTTCTAGATAACAAATCTAATAAGATTAACTAACCAATATTGTAACTTAATTGCCAATACAATTTTTTTAAAGTCCAAATCTAACGTCAAAATCTATCTCTTCTCTACTTTGATAAAATTCACATCCTTTGACTATATCCATTCTTTAATCATGCCAACATCCAAGGAAAACATCTTTCCTTTATACCCCATCCAAATATATAATTAGGTCATAATATTAGGGCTTTCCCAATATGCAAATGATCACATAGGACTATATTAAGGCATAAACACCTTCTTAAGAATTATTACAATTATTAAAATAGTGTCCCCACATGTTACATTACAATTAACACTTTTTTGAATAAAGATCAACATGTTTCACTAACAAAATAAATTGCCAGTAAAACATATTGAACATTTTTGTTTTGTGATTTTTCCAAAATAATTTCCAAGATATGATATCACAAACATAAAATCATGAAAATGTCTTAAACCACAATTTTGGAAATATTATGACAAGCTAAGTTACTAAGAGGGGAGGGGTGAATTAGTAACTTCTAAAACTTTCATCCCAATTAACAATCAATACTTTATATGAATTATAATCTAATTTCATGCATGAGAAACCAAAAACATGAAAGCATACATAACACTTTGACACATAGATTTGGTGACCTAGAAACCTTCCAAATAGAAAGTAAAACTAGGGTGGGGATGATTCCTATAAGATTTATTACTATAGTATAAATTTGGCCGATTAAGGCTTACATTGATCACTTCTAATGATCTACTTTGTTAGGAGCAATAAGAACTGCTAGGTCCACCTTGTGAAAGGATTTACAAACATACAATAAAGTATGCACTCGGTAAAGAGATTTACATAAGATTGTTAGGTTTACCTTGTTAAAGGATTTGACTAATCCAGCTGTTAGGATGAAGTAGTAGTTAATATTTGATTTACAACTTGGTTTTCTAAATGAGATTCATTTGAGTGTACAAATCACCTTGTTGTGATAGATGAATCTTTGTTGCTCCTTATACTGTTGTAGCCTTTGTAATTTTCTCTTTTGCTTTTCTAATGATTACATTACTTCCTCTTTGATTCCATTTATTATCATTGGATGTCATACATACATACATACATACATACATACATACATACATACATATATATATATATAACAATCCAATTAAGTTTACACAAACTATTACAAAGTCAACCACAGTGTAGAAACTCGAGCTTTGAAAAATAACTTGATGAGGTTTTGATTATGGGAATCCACTGTCAATGCTCAGCATCATCATGCACTTGATAGACATAGAAGCTTGGTCCATACTGACCACTTCTAAGTAATCTTGAACTTGGTCTGCATTGGTGACTTGATGAATACTGTGAAACTTGTCATATAAATTGAATCACTTAGTTACCACTGCATAGCTTGGTAAACACTATAACCTTGACCTCAATATAAACTAAGTCACTTGGTTAACACTGAGTAGCTTGGTCAAAACTGGACTCACATCACATCAACTACAAACTTGATAACCACTATACAACTTGGTTTGCACTGGTAAACTTGGCATACATGAAGATGCTTGGTTTACACTGCTGATCTTCACAATAGTTGTATCTATTTGGCATACACTGGAACTTGTCCAAAGGACTCAATAGCAACTATAGAACTTGGTAACAACTAAAATTCTTGGTTGACACTGTTAACTATACAATATGCTTAGTATGACCTCATAATCTGAATAAGTGTATGTCACTAATAGCAAACATGACTAGAATTTCAACAATCTCCCCCTTTGGAATTGTTAGAGTAAATAATTAATTTACTAATTATTTATTCTATTTACTTAAGCTTACTTAGGTAAATGCATTTATTATTTGTAGTCTAGGAGTTTGTTATAAGTTGTTGACAATACGAGAGTTTGTTCTCTCCTAAGTCATACTTATCCTCTCACATTGTTCGAGGACTTTCCACCTCAAGTGGATGTATGCTTAGTTGTCACACTTATCTCCTAGCGTCTTCTAGCTCATTTTGGAAGATTCTTGGAGCTCTTTATATTTGTGCTCCCTCATTGTATTTTCATAACAATATCACAACATCATTCTCATTGTAAATACATTTTTTCTTGTGTTTGCATATTTTCTGTCTCATGTCCATTTAGGGTTTTTCCCTTGCTCTATGCTCTTCTCTCCTTGGCTTCCCTTTTATAGGTTTTTGCATGTAGGTGATCTTGGGCATCTTCAGAGTTGGATTTTATCAACTCCAACATGGTATCAAAGCCTCCCTGCCGCTGCTCTGTTGAAGAATTTTTGAAGCCGTGATTTGGCATCACAAACCCTAGTTTGTTTGTGCATTTTTTTTCAAATCAGGGGAACAATGAATTTTTGGAGCACTTTTAGCCCAAATGGACACTACCATTAGATTTAGAAGGCACTTTTCAGCTAGGATCCATATAAAATACGTCAATTTTGGACACAGGGCTCTAGGAGGCAAATTTTTTTTAGATCAGTGCCTATCGTACGGCTGTACGGACGAGTTTGCGCTTTAAATTTTTTTTAAATATATATTTGGGCAGTGCCACCTTTTGATCACCATGGCCCAGCCGCCACCATTCTGTAGCCATGCCTCCTCAGACCCTGCCGCCTTTGCCGCGGAGCCACCTGAAAGCACCGCTCCACCTTTTTTCTGCGCCCCTCCAATGGAGCTTCTCTCTGCACCACTCGTCTGAGTCACTAGCCCTGTGAGCATTTGCAGACCCGTTAGCTTCTAAAGCATGGATAGAGTTGGTAGAATGTTGGTAGCACCATCAGTAGCACCTGTCCACCTACATGGTTTTTGAGGCACAGTCAGCGCCTGACGCGTGGTAGGTTTTCCACATCATCCGCATTGCCACATGGCTACCACGTGGACCTGCCATGTGGTGTGCCATGTGGCATCTTTTTTTTGTGGTGATGGCCTCCAAGTTGTCAATTTTAAACTTGTGAAATGCTAACATCAGCATGACATCAGCACTACATCAGCCCCTTGCTTGCACCTCTCTAGGTTCTATTTTGGAGCTACTATTGGTTTTTTGGCCATAACTTGAGCATACAGAGGTATTTTTCCAATCTGAAAGAAGCACCGAAAAGCTAGTTCTGAGATGGAGACATTGGTGTAGGTATTTTTAGGTTTTAATGCTTTTTCATTATCTTTTTTTAGTCAAAGTCTAAAGTTTTTTTACTCCGGCATGCATATCTTTTGCATCCCATACCCATTTTTTGAAAACTTTATATTTTTGAAAAGCTAGTTCTATCACCTTTTTAGAAATGTAGTCCTTTTCCTTAGATTTTATCCCATGCTCTTTCTATCATATTTTTGGCATTTTTGCTAGATGATGGATATCTTGAGTGTTTTAGGCTTGAGGATCATTTTCCTCACATGGTTTCCTTTTTTTTAGGCTATACTTTTTTTTGTTGCAGCCTATTTTTAGTTTTGATCATTGTAGCTATCATTTTGAAGCACTTTTATGTATTGCACTAAGATAAAGTGCCACTCTTGCATTCTGGAGGTCATGAACGTTGTTTTGAGACAGTTGTATTTGCACTCTTTTCATAAAGCACCATAGGGGGGATAGTTGTTTGCTATTTTAGGCCTTCTCCCTTTATCAAGTGAGTGTCCCTTCCATGACATTAGCCACATGCAGAGTCAATTTGCTCGTGTCTTTATAGGTGTTTGTACCTCTTCCTCTCTCATCGTTCTTGGTTCATCTACAGAAGACTTTAGCCCACCTTCTTAGTTGCTTGTCATCACACCCCATCTGCATTAAGGGGGGGTTATGTTGTTGTTCTAATGCATTCGTGGTTTGATGGTTCGATAGTGTAATCTATGTATTCAATGGTTGATCTTATATACAAGGCGATTGCAGTGGCTGGCTACCTATGCATTTCAGTGAGATGGATCATCTACCATATAGACACACTTGGTTTGTTCCTTCTTCTTCCATGGAGGTTCTTTAGATTAGTAGTTTTCTTCTTGATGGCAAATTTTGTAGCTTCTTCATGCTTTAGTGATGCTTCTTCATGATCATTCCTTGTTCTTGTTTTAGGGGACATTTCCCTAGTTGGAGGCTTCTTCAGTTCTTCACTAGGTTCTCAGCTCTTTTTGGGGGAGGGTTTTTCCCATGTGGTTTTCTCTCTTTCCCCATTTTACAGAGGTTGCATTTTGTTGCATATTTCATGGGTACCTAACATGGCCTCGTTGCTAGGACCTATTCTACATTCATCTTAGTTTTGTGAGCTTAAGGCATTTCCCTAAGTTGCACTTAAGGGGGGGGGGGGTGTTAGAGTAAATAATTAATTTACTAATTATTTATTCTATTTACTTAAGCTTACTTAGGTAAATGCATTTATTAGTTGTAGTCTAGGAGTTTGTTATAAGTTGTTGACAATACGAGAGTTTTTTCTCTCCTAAGTCATACTTATCCTCTCACATTGTTCGAGGACTTTCCACCTCAAGTGGATGTATGCTTAGTTGTCACACTTATCTCCTAGCATCTTCTAGCTCATTCTAGAAGATTCTTGGAGCTCTTTATATTCAGGCTCCCTCATTGTATTTTCATAACAATATCACAACATCATTCTTATTGTAAATACATTTTTTCTTGTGTTTGCATATTTTCTCTCTCATGTCCATTTAGGGTTTTTTCCTTGCTCCACGCTCTTCTCTCTTTGGCTTCCCTTTGACAAGTTTTCACATGTAGGTGATCTTGGGTGTCTTCGGAGTTGGATTTCATCAACTCCAATAGGAATTAGTGACAAAAACATCAGTCAAAACTAAATTATCCATCACCTTATATTCCAACTCGGTAGAGTATACTATTTTTGAGATTTTTCAAAAAAATATTTTTGTAAGATATATTCTTTTACATGGTAATGCTATAAAGTATACTATACATACAATATTTCTTTACACTTTCTTACAATTTTCTTCCCCTATCTTTTTACATCTTTCTCCTCTTTATATCATCTTATATCTTCTCCTATTTATCTCCTCATAACTTATCCAATATCTTCTTATAACCTTTTCCCCCTTTTTGACATTAATGCCAAAGAATTGTGCTATATGTATTTACATAGAAATGCCAAAATGAGACAAGAATTTTGAATGTACCTTTAGTATGATTGCTAAAGTCTTGTCCTAGTTCTCTTGTAAGACCTTGCATGTGTACAATGCCACCTGCACTTCTACCAAAAGTTCAATCATATGGTCTGCAATAGAGAAATTATTATCATGGATGAAAGTTTTTGAATAAGCAATATGCTTTTGTAGTGCATCCATGTTGGGAAGTATCATATTTTGAATATCTACCAATGTAGATCTAATTCTTGCTTCTTCTCTAAGCAATTCAGCTTGCATATCTATCAAAAATCTAATCTTCTTGAAATGTGCAGAGCTTGAACTTGGGTCAAGATGCAATTGTTGAGCACTTGCTTTGAGATCTTCATCAATCTTGGACAATTTGTCCTTTATTTCTATAGTAAAGCTTGGAATATCACATAGTTTACCAAAAAGTAAAGTTACATTTGTACAAGAAGTTTCCAGAGAACCCAAAATAGTAGATAACTCTACTTGGTAAATGGCAATTTGTTGAGCAATGTGCTCTAACACTTTATTTTCAAAATTTTTCTCTACTTTTTGTAATAATTTATCTTGTCCATCTAGATCTTCGTTATACTTCTAGATTGCTTCTGCCAACTGAAAAAAAATTGGCTGAGAAGAATTGATCTCTATACCTATAGCCCCTACCAAAATATTCTTGGTATCCTTAATGATTTTAAATTCTTTATCTCCTTCTTCTCTTAGTCTCTATTGCTTGGCTTTCTTTTGGAGTAATTCTCCAAAGGTTTGCATTTGATCAAAAGTAATTTTTTAAATATCCTAGCTTGGAATCACAATTTCCTCATCAAGATCAACATCCTCCTCCTTTTCTTTTCCTTTACCTAAAAATTTTATGCTTTGTTGAGGCTTGGTCTCAACTTTCCTTTCACTTATTACTTGTGTACTTGGAATGGAAATAGTAGTAGAAATAGTGGGGCTTGCTACAATTATTGATATTGCACTTATTGTAGAAATACTAGTAGAAGTACCTGTTAAATCCAAAATTGATGTATCCAAAACTATTGAAGAGGGAAGATTCTACAACTCGGTAGATGAAGTAATTGATACTTCAATTAATGATGTGTTGAACTATATTGGTGTAAAGATTGATTAGTTGGTTTTGCTTTGAGTGATCAACACAATCAATCCTACAGAGGTTGTCTCTTTGCTTGATGTTGTCAATATTTTTCTTGGAGAATGAGGAAGTGAGGCTATAATCATTGCAACAATCTTAACTGGGTTAGTTTCCTCTGTATCCTAAGTTTCTTCCTTGCTAGCCTCTTGCTTCTGTTCCTCTTCATTATCAATGTTATCGAAATGTGTTATCTCTTCATCATTTTCCTCTTCATCTTTCTCTACTTTATCATCATCATCTTTGTCACTTATGCTGACTAGAAAATCACCTAGTTTATGAAGAAGATATATATTCTTCCATGTATTTATTGCATTCTTCACAACATGCTCTATTTTTTTCATCAATACAAGGCAACCGTTAAATTTCAAGGTTATTTTTTCTTCATTCTTCTTCATGGATTCTGTCACCTCCTTGTCAATTAGGCTTAGTATAAGCTACCTCAGGGTTTGCTCATATATATCTTTAGCAGTTTTCTTTGTAAATTCCCATCTTGGCTTGGTCTTATCCATCAAAACACTAGGAATCTAAAGTGTAAGCTGATCAGGTGAATATTTTCGCTTGACCATTTTATTCATCACTAGATCTTCAATCTGCTTCTATTTAGCTTCAGTCCTAATCTCATACTTCAATGCCTTGAATTTGGTTATGTCAGCCCCTGATTGCAAATCCTTCAATCTATCCTAGAAGGTAGGTGGAGGTTTCCTGAATATTATGTCTTCTCCTTGCTTATCTGATTTCTTCCTAAAGGATCTCCTGGTGAACACTACAGTGGATGGTGTAGTAGGCTTGGTAATGATTACCTTGCCCTTTTTCTTTAGTGTCTCTTCCTCCTCTAATTTTTCATCATCCTTTGCTTCTTCATCCTCACCTTTTCCCTCGATTAACAAAAGAGTTGAACTTGTTTTCAACTTGGCAATTATCTTCTTGCCTTTATTTACTACCTAAGGGAGTTTGATCTCCAATTCTATCCTACCCTTGGCTTCATCATATGTACCAAAATAGGTTTCCTTAGGATTAACTGGTTCATTAATTAGTGCCTCAATAATATCTTTCATTTCATCAATATTAACCTCATATCCAAGAGGTTTCACCCATGCAATTCTAGGCCTAACTACCTGAATGTATACTTTATCACTATCTACCATAAAAAAAATATCATCCTTGTAATCCTTAGCTAGTTTCTTGGGGATTCAGAATCTATTATTCATTTTCTCCTTGAATGCATCAAAATAATTATCCATAATACTATTATAATTTTCACTCATCTCAACAATGTACTCATTAATTTGATAGGGTATAGACATAACTTTTCTCCATACAATAGTGCATTTTAAAGGAAATAATTTATGAACATAAAAGAATAAGCATGTCAAAAGAGAGCCAAACTTACATGGATTGTTCTTTTATGTTCTGAAGCTCTCCATGTTCTTGTTGAATTTTTTCAATAGTAGCTCGACAAGGTCAAAAGAAAGGTTGTTCTTGATTATGTTGTGTGCCAAGTCTATTGCCTCACACGACACACTATTCAACCTTCTTGAACTATAGATCTTGTGTGCAATGATATGGATGCCAAACTTAAATTCTATATCAATTAAACTACTTATTTTCATACCTCTTCCATCTCATTCTACTAGGGTTTTGGTCATCTTAGCTTTTGCCAGCATGGGGAGACTAGTAATCCTATCAATCATCTTTTTCATGATCAAAATTGGTTGCTCCAACTATAGGTGTCCATTATGCATTTGACTAACAATAAACCTAATCCATTTCACTTGGAATTCAAGGGGCATGTGAGGAATATGGGTTAATCCTTTAGCCTTGAGATGTTGATGTTTGGGTTTCAAAGTGCCATTCGCATATAACCTTTCTAGGGTTTTTTCCATTTCTAGTGTATCAATTTCTTGAATTGCACATTTGAAATAAGAGCAGATGCCATTAATTAACAATAGCTTGGAAGGGATTTGAGACTGCACTCCACTTGAGTCTAGGGTTTCAGTGATTGCAGGAGTGAGCTTGAAATTTGGTGCCTTCCATTCTACAGCATGAACCAACATGTTTGAACCTCACTTTTCCTTGTTACTATTGGATGTTATCTTCAATTAGTAGGGTTTGAGAGAATTAAAAAAAAATTTGGTTACAATTCACTCAAATCACTTCAATGCCTCTAAAGATCGCACTGCACAATAGCTCTTAAAAATTAATGGTGAGAATGACTTTGATTTCATTTCTTTTATCAAAACCATAAATGCTTTCTACCAATGCTAGATCAAATTGATAGACTATCATCCACTTCCTTTTATTGAACACTTAGTGAATTCTTTGTGACTCAGTAACCATATGCATCTTGATTACTCCTGACCTTTCTTGGTAGAGTTTGTAACCCATCCTTGATCGATAAGATAGTAACTCGACCTTGCTTGGTGATAAATTTCATTTTGGTGATCCCTTTTGCATCTTGAATGCTAGTTTGGATCTTTCATCCTACTGACTGGAATTGATATCTAATGTCTCATTTAGTATTACAATTCCAACACTCCTTTGAGAGATCAAGTAGAGATGGTGGAGTCACTCAATTCTTGAGTGACTTGTTCATCATCATTTGGATTTGCATTCTCAGTAGAATTTGGAACCCATTGTTGTCTCATTTATTTTTTCATGTTATCAGCCTTTGCCTTCTTTTCATCTTCAATTTTTAGTATTCATGCAGTTCTTGGCAAGATGACCAAGTTCAGTACAAATGAAACATTTTTTAGTAGTATTTCATTCCCTCAAATGATAGTTTACACAATTCATTCCAATGTGTCCAAATTCTCCACAGTAATGACATTTGTACCAAGTGTTATGGTCCCAACCAAATATAGCTTTTACAATTTGTTCTACTAGATTCAATATCTTGGTTTTGCATTCTGATGACTTGTGTCCATATTTCTTACATTTGTGGCATTTGCCTTCAAATCTTAGTTTTTCTTTGCATTCATTATCCTTATGACCATGGTGATTGTAATTGTAGCACTTTCCATTGAATTTTTCCTTCCCATTGCTCCAACATTTGTTTGAAGTATGACCTATCTTACCATAGTGATTGCAAGTAGGTCTTTGATTCTTTTGAGCTCCTTGCTTGGATGATTCTCCTTCTTTTGTATATCCAATTCCTGCCTTTTATTTTTGTCTAAAGTGACTTTGTTCATTCAACTGATTCATGTCTACTTGGGATTTCAACATTCTTTCATTGGTTTTCCTTTCAGAGTTTAGATCATTCTACAATCTTTCATTCTCTAATCTTAGGTTCATGATTTCTTCATTTACATTGGTGAGTTGATTTATGAAGTCATCTTGTTGAAGGGATAAATTTTGAATCTCATTTTCTTTTCCTTCTATTTCTTCTTTTATCTTGTTTTTCTCTTTCATAACTTCTTATAGTCTTACTGACCAAATTTCTTGTTCTCTTCTTAGTTTTCTTACTTCTTCTTGTAGTGAACCATTCTTTTCTAGGAGTTCCTTGATTGCTTCATTGGCTTCATCTGGGTTTCTTGAATGAAGAATTCTTTCTTCAATGTAGAGATGATTATTCATTTGAATTACAAGATCTTTTCTTCTTTTCAAGGATCAACAGAGTTGCTGCTTTGCTTTCTTGAGTTGGGCAATAGTCATTTCCAAATATAGCTTCTCATTATCAATAGCCTTGTCATTATCAATAGCCTTGTCAAGTTTGAATATCTCCATGGCCTTTGATCTTTGCCCAAGTTGTTAAACTTTTTTCTAAGAACCATGATTCTCTAATACCAATCGTTAGAAATATTATGACAAGCTAAGTTACTAAGAGGGGAGGGGTGAATTAGTAAATTCTAAAACTTTCATCCCAATTAAAAATCAATCCTTTATATGAATTCTAATCTAAAACTAAAAACATGAAAGCATACATAATACTTTGACACATAGATTTGGTGACCTAGAAACCTTCCAAATAGAAAGTGAAATTGGGGTGGGGATGTATACCCACAAGCTTTAGTACTAAAATATAAAGTTGGTCTGTTAAGGCTTACATTGATCACTTTTGATGATTTTCCCTCTTAGGATCAATAAGAACTGCTAGGTCCACCTTGTGAAAGGATTTACAAACATACAATAAAGTATGCACTTGGTAAAGAGATTTACATAAGACTGTTAGGTCTACCTTGTTAAAGGATTTGATTGATCCACCTATTAGGATGAAGCAATAACTAATCTTTGATCTACAACTTGGTTTGCTGAATGAGATTCCTCTAAGTGTACAAATCACCTTACTGTGATAGATGAATCTTTGTTACTCCTTATATTGTTGTAGCCTTTGTAATTTGCTCTTTTTCTCTTTTCTAATGATTACATTAGTTCCTCTTTGATTCCATACATTCTCATTGTATGTGATACAATATATTACATACATATCAATCTAATTACATAATTACAAAGTCAACCACAATACAAGTTTACACAAAATATTACAAAGTTAGCCAAAGTGTAGAAATTCAAGCTCTAAAGATTGACTCGGTGAGGTTCAAATACTCAAAATCCATTGTCAATGCTCAACATCATCATGCACTCAGTAGACACAAAAGCTCAGTTCATTCTGATCACTTCCAAGTAGTCTTAAACTTGGTCTACACTAGTGACTTGGTGAATACTGTGAAACTCATCATATAAACTGAATCACTTGGTTACCACTACATATCTTAGTAAACAATATCACCTTGAGCTTGGTATAAACTAAGTCACTTGGTTAATACTGAGTAGCTCAGTTAACACTGGACTCACATCATGTCAATTGTAAACTCGGTAACCACTACACAACTTGGTTTGCACTAGTAAACTCACCATACAATGAGATGCTTGGTTTACACTGTTGATCTTCACAATAGTTGTATCTACTCAACATACACTGGAACTTGTCCAAAGGACTCAGTAGCAATTTTTGAACTTTGTAACAACTGAAATGCTTGGTTAACACTATTAACTCTACAATATGCTCAATATGAACTCACAATCTAAATAAGTATATTTCATTAATAACAAACATGACTAGAATTTTAACAAATAATCCAATCTCTCTAAGCTTAATTCAAACTCATTGGTAAGATACAACCAATCTACCACCAACTATCTTTCATAAAATTTACTACACACTAGTATGCTACCATTCTTCACCAAATGAACTTTAACTCATCCAAAACTCAACTAAAACATAAGAAAATATAGATGTACCATATACACTCATTAGTGAACACAATCTTAATCTTGCATAGGTTAACCTATTATGTGTCAACTTTGTTGATTCAATACAAAATCCCTATCTATCATGAATGCAAAAATATATGTTAACATCAATTACAAAATATGTCATGAGTGAAACACTTAACTAAAATATCTCCCCTAATATGAAAAATGTTGCAAGATGACCTATAATCCTAAATATCTCCCCCTTTGTTATTAATAGAAACATATGATGAAAAACCATGAATTCCAACTACTTGATTAATATAATTTTTTGAATATCCTCAACATATTTAACCTTCCTAAAAATATCCCCATTAGAATACAATTTTTTGGATATCCTCAACATATACAACATATACATAGTAAGATATCCCCTTTGACATCAATAGTTATTTTCCTTCTTAGGTTACTTAGGTATCTCATTCTCCCACTTTAGATTCCTTAGGTTTTTCATTGTTTACTTTGCTTCTTTGATATTAATGGAAAATGTACCAATATGGAAAATATCAATCTGAAGTGTTATTCTTTTAATGAACATCCTTGTCAAAGTACTTGCATTGAATCAAGCCAACATGAAACAAAAAAAAATGACAAAAAGTGCCAATAAACAATGTTTTACTAGAAAACATTGCATTCAAACTCTTACTAGTTCTTCCCATTGTGACCACTCCCCCTAAGGAGTAGCATCAATAATTTTTAGACTATATAGTCCACCAATATAACTAAGGGGGGGTGGGGGTGAATTAGTTATCCAACTATTATCACAATTATCAACCTTATAAAATATTAACCATATGAGAAATATAATAAAAAACTAGAACAAGATACTCATGCACAACAAAACCATATATGTTAACTAGGGAAACCCTTGATTAGATCGAAAACCCCAATGGGGATGGTACCCACAAGATGATGTACCAATATAAATATTCCTTGTTAGAGGATGGACCCTATTAGGAGTCTATGAAAACATTCAACACATATCAATCCCTATTAGGAGATTTTGAATCCCTATTAGGAGATTCCAACTCTATTAGGAGTTATGCCAATCCTATTAGGAGTTGTAGATAGCAAATGGACCCACTATCCAAATAGCTTTAGGGGCAAGACAAATGAACCCATTGTCCAAATGATCTCTATATTATTCCTTGTAGAATAATAGAATTGAACTATATTGCTCCTTCCTTTTTCTCTATCCTTTCAACCAGACTTATGTTCCCACTGATCTTAATACTAGATCTAAAAACTTGCATCCATTAATCCCTTGGAACTCTTACTCACATTCACCAAACACTCTACTCCTTTTCACACTTCCTTGATTACTTCATATTTTATACTTTGATTAAACACTTTAGAAACAAAGAAAATATCTTTCCTTTATATTGTATCATCAAAATATTTCTTCTACTCAGCCTTGAAGCTTTCCCAATTAAAGATAATTAATTATTTTGCAATTACAATAGCATTGTAGACTCATAGTTTATACAACTTCTCACACATGTAATACTAGGGCTTATGCATTCCTTGACATCACTATCAGGCTGCCTTTTGTTACTATCTAACTATGCATCTCTAGATTATATCTCTATTAGAAGATATAATGCAATCATCATAAACTTCTTAATAGTTACTTTGTCTTTGTACTGCTCTCTGTAAATCACTTAAAATTTTTGTATGTCTTTGACTTATGTTACACACATTTAACCTTATCATCAGGAAACAATGTGGAACATTTCCTTATTTGTGCATCACTATAACATCAAACCTTTGTGCCCCACATTATATAGGGAATCTCGTTTGGCAACTCAACTATAGCCCTATGATCTCAATCTCTATCTTCTACTCTGCTAGTCTTTACAAAATTATTGTTATGTTACCATCAATGACAAACATAATAATGAATGGCACATGTCAATATTGCCACATGCTCACCAATGCTTATGATAATCCCCCAAAGGAATACCATTATCATTCATTGTAGAAATCTCGCCCTTTGGCATTGATGGCAACATAGATAACAAAATATCTAGGTTCCAAGAATACCAAACAATAATTCATTATTGTTTTTGTTCTCATCTTTTTAAATCCTCTTCATCAATCAAATTTGAAATCCTCTAGAATGCTGCTCTATTCTATATCTTTTAGATTGACATCATGATTAGTTCACTAAACAACTTCTTAACTTATCCCCCATTCAATGGTACCCTATCTTCCCCTTTGTCATTAATAACTCTTCATGGTGCATATCTCCCCATAGAGATATTCCTTCTCTTTTCTTACATGAATCTTTCTAAAATTCCCTTATAACTATCTATCCCCCATTTTTCTAGAGGATGTTTCTCATACTCACCTCTTCCCATTCATACTTAGGATATGTTTTTCATGCACAATTCTCTACCATTGACATTAATGACAATGGCCTCATTATGTCAGTTTACTACTCCAAGTCTTCAGCTAGCTCAAGTGTCCAAAGACATTATTCAATACCAAATACCAAGAGTCCTCAATGACTCTACTCATCTTAGATGCTCCCCCATATAGGAAGCATCAAAATTCAATCCAACCAAAAAAATAGTGTTTTGTACCACTAGACTGATATAATCTCTACATCATCTACTTAGATTACACACTTTACAAACAAGGAAAACATCTAATTTCGTTTATACTGTATCTTCAAAATAATTCCTTGAGTTGGCCTTGAGGCTTTTGCAATTAATTATACTAATATAATTAATTATTTCACAATTACAATAGGATTGTCAACCCATAGTCTATACAACTTCTCACATGTGTGACACTAGGGCTTGCACATTCGTTGACATCACTATTAAACTGACTTCTATTACTATCTAACTACACATTTCTAGATTATATATCTGTTAGAAGATATAATGCAATCATCAAAAATTACTTAATAGTTACTCTATCTCTATACTACTCTCTAAAAATCACTTACAACTTCTGCATGTTTTCAACTTATGTTACACACATTTAACCTTGTCATTAGGATACAATGTGGAACATGTCCTTATCTGCACATCAATGGAATATCAAACCTCTATCCATACAACCTTGATCTCTATCTACTACTCTGGTAGTCTTTACAAACTTATTGCTATGTTGACATCAATGACAAACACAATCATGAATGCAACATGTCAATACTGCCACATGCTCACCAATGCTTAGGATACTCCCCCAAAGGAATACCATCAGAATTCATGCTAACAAGCATCAAGTCCAAATATATGAATAATGCTTTGATTTAGTTGGACTGATACAATGATACCTCACTTTACTCTATATCAAGTGGGGACATTACTCAAAGAATACCTATTAGATACTGAAAGGTTTCCTTAACCAATGATTTTGTAAAGACATCATCTATCTATTCCTTTGTACTTATATATTCAAATCTAATCTCCTTTTTGCAACTTTTTTTCGTAGAAATGATACTTAATAGCAATGTGTAGTCTTTGAATCTAAAATTGGATTCTTTTAAATACTGACAATACTTGTGTTATCACAATGCTCGATTATTGGCTCTAAAAATTGAATGCCAATGTCATTCAACATTTGTTTCATCTATAATCACCCAAAAATGGTCATCTAGACTATGAGCCCCTTTCTAGCAATTTTTCTTAATTTATTTATTGCTCAACTTTGATAAAAGCATCACTTTTCTATTTATTTGATTTTATCCTATGGTTTGGTCACCTTATCCTAAGTCTTATATTTAATTGAAAGAAGTTTCTCTATTTAACTAAATAAAATTCCCCAAATCCCACTTATTCTAAGTGTGCACATAGAAAGAATTATTACTATTTTGAAAATAAAATAAAAGACATTTTTGTCTACTCATTGAATGCACACTTTCCAATGCACATGAAATATATATTCTCCTCTATACATATTTTTCCTCTTAAACAATGTGTACATTTTTGGTGCTATATAATATCTGTTAGCCCCAACTAATGATGCAATAGGTAATGTTATGAATGTATGTGAAAGATTCATGTCAATTGTTATATTTTCATTGATGTCAAATTATTAGTAGGATAGACATTATGCTAACTTGGCAAACTATTAGATCATTTGATTGATGAAAAGAATTTGATTGGTGAAGAGGATTTGAAGAACATATGAAGATAATATTGATAAGTATTGTATTCAACAGGTACTTGAATGAGTTAAATAGTGATCATGTAATATTGGTTGGATTTATTTGCAATCATATAATATTATAAGGTATTAAAGAATACAAGCTTAATTGAGTGACAAATTGAATAAAGAGATATTTTATTCACTGAGAGACTACAATGTTGATCAAGCAATTTGGCAAAGTAAGAAGAAATTCATTGTTTCCCAAGAAAGTCTAGTATTGATCAAGTGATATATTCCTTGAGAAAAATTTTATGTTCACTGAGTAACAACTAGAAGAACAAGTTTGGAGAATTGGAATCTATGGCTAACTATTGATGGAAATATGGAAAGTTTGAGATGTTCAAAGGTTATGGTAAAATTTTGTTACAAGATCTATAGATAGGAAAATTCAATAAGAATATGATGATGGAGATTGAAGAAGGATAAGGATGAGTACAAAGTTTTGTGCAAAGTTCTATTTTCTATATGGTTAAGTATATTGAATCTAAGATTAATGATTATAATTAAGTGGTAATAGAAGGAAGAATGTAGAAGCCTAGAGATGACTATTTAAGGAGGAGATCAAGTCAATTTTTATTTGATCATATTGTTGATTATGTTGGTGTGAATTATTGAGAAGAAGAGCATATCAAGGTGAATATATTAGAGTCGAGGAAAGTAAGGAGTAGAGATGGTATAAGAGAAAGTGTGAATCAATTAAGTGAGAGATCATAGGGAGAAAGAGAAAATAGTAAAGACCTAAACAAGAAAAGGTAGTTACTATACTTAAAATATTATTTCTATTGTTAATTTCTAATCATTGTAGCATAAAATCTCATAAAATTGAGTGGAATTAACAAGTCTATGAAATCCTATATGGTGACATCAATTAGTGATGTTTGTAAGTCCTTTAGAGTAGGCCACTCTTTACACAAGATCAAAGAGTCATAAGGTCTAGATAATATTTTGGTAAAATCCTCTAATAAGGTCACATTAAAAATGTGTTTGTAAACCTTTTACAAGGTTGGCTCTTAGTAGAGCTCACTCCAGAAGAGTGAATATTTTTGGGTTTTCGGTCTCAAATATTTTTTCCCTTTGTGGGATTTCTACATCAAGATCACAGTGTCAAATGTGTGAAGGTTATTTATGTTACAATTTTTTTTGCATGTCTTAAATTTTACAAAAAATCAATAATAACTAAGTACCTACAAGGTTATAACTAAGTTATTTTTAATGTCAGTCATTTTATGAAAAGAACAAAAAGTTATCAGTTTAAAGTAAATTAGTCAAAAGAGTTATTTAAAAATTTTAATGTGTACATAAAATATTTTCTATTGATGTTTATGAAGCTGAATTAGTACTAAAAAGTTTGAAGGGGCCATAGGATAACTAAATATAATTGATTTACCACCCCCCCTCTTAGTTATTTAACAATCAGTATCAGAGCATAGTGATTGGAGAAAGAAGATTAAAGGAACTTGAGAAAAATATCATAGATTTATGAGAGAGATACTAGGGCTAAATAGGGAGAACTTCTTAGCATGGAGAGATAGAATGAAGTTGCATCTATCTAGAATTGGAGATAATGTGACATATTGGTTGGAACATGAATAGTCTACACTTGTTGGTTCCCTAGCTATGGAAGAAATGAATGAGAAGAGGAATCATAATAACATGATGACTAAGATTTTATCTTCTCTCAATGATGTTGAATTAAATGATATCAAAAATTTCATTACTGCTAAATAGATGTGGGATAAATTGGCACTTGTACATGGAGGAGATGATAATGCTCTATGAGGAAAAGAGGAAAGTGTGAGAGGTAAGTTTGATGACATGATAATGAAATATGGTGAGAATGTTGCATAGTATGTGAACCAAATTAAAGAGGACATAGTGCAATTAGAGTTTTAGGAGGAACCATGAGTGATTCAAAAATTGTAAGTAAAGTTCTTATTGATATTCTACCCATTAATTTTATAAAGGCCTATGTTATTCAATAAGTTAGAGCAATGCCTAATATGGATTTGACTCTAGATGGTTTACTTGGTTGGTTAACTGCATTTGAATTGATAAACTATGATAAAAGTATGGTTATAGTGGGAAATGCATTTAAGTCTTCACTAACCATTAATAATTCAAAAGAATACAAGTAAAGAAGAAAGTGAATCTGAAACTAAAGATGATCTAGATGAACTTGAAGCATTGCTTGCAAGAAGGTTGTCAAGAGGTAAAGGTAAATACAAAGGTAAATTGCCCTTGATTTGTTTCAAATGTAATGAGGTTGGTCAATTTTCTACTAAATGTCCTAACAAAAATAAGAATTATAGAAATGAAAAGAAAGATTTCAAGTACAAAAAAAAGGGATTACAAAGACAAGGGCAAGAAATCGTGTTCCATTTATGAAAAAATATAGAGTCTAGTTGTGATGATGATAGGGAAGTACTTGAGATGGTTTATGTTGTAATCATAGGAGATCCAAATGGTGAAAG
The DNA here is from genome assembly GCA_028749045.1 of Cupressus sempervirens. Taxonomy (NCBI): domain Eukaryota; kingdom Viridiplantae; phylum Streptophyta; class Pinopsida; order Cupressales; family Cupressaceae; genus Cupressus; species Cupressus sempervirens. The sequence continues at coordinate 577,152,692 of CM053788.1, read as the reverse complement.
GTATGAAAGTGAAACTGCCCTTATCTCACATATTAGTAAGATTGAATCATGGATTATTGATAGAAAGTGTTCACATAACTTGAGTGGTGATCTAAGGAAGTTTGATAAATTTGAAAAAAATGATGATGGTGGAATAGTTAAGCTAGATAATGATGTTTCATACTTGATGAAAGATAAAGGATCAATAATGTTAAATGATAGGATCAGATGGGATGATGCATATTGGGTTTAAGGACTTAAATATAATATTTTGAGTGTTGTACAGTTGAATAACTCAGGTCACAAGATGGAATTTCATAATAAAAAAGTCAAGATCTTTGATGATGAATGCAATCTTATTAGATAAAGAATGAAAACAAAAGGTAATTGGTTTTATCTTGATCCTACCATTGAGACATAATTATTTTCTAGAATTAAGGGTGTATGATTATGTCATAAGAGGTTGTTTCATGTGAACTTTGATAACATGGAGAAATTTCTTAGAAATAAAAGAGTAAGTGGTTTACGAAGTCTACATAAAACTTAGAATGCTATGTGTAAAGAATGCCAACTTGGTAAAATGACAAAGTCAAGTATTTTTTTATATTAACATAGAGTATAAAGTTGAGTTACATCAGTAAACTAAGATCTTTTGATTTACAACATCAACCACAACATCAAAAAAAGCCTCAGAAGTGACTATTTAATATCCATGGAGTATCTATTATGTACATACATTTGTATACTGAAGTGGCTAAGAAACTATATAAGAATTTAATACAAAAAAATGACACTTCATATCCTTTGAAATCCTCAAAAAAGGTCCTTTCATTTTGTCAATATTCTAGTCTTATTAGTGCTTAGTTAGGAAGTGTTTCATTAACATCAACAAAATCATCATCAATATTTAGCCTCTCCATGCACTAATTTAGCCTTTCCAATTCTCTTTGTCTAAGAATATATTTGTGAATAGTAAAGTATTTTCATGATACTATATCATCCTTGTGAATCATGATTTGACATTCATGCATTAGCATCATAAATTTGTCTCTGGATGTTTCTAGGATTTCTACAACCTGTGACATAATATGAAAAAGAGTGAGTTTACAATCAAACTTAATAAGCTGCCTCCTTCTCTTTTGAAAAATCTCTCCATTCCTCTCCTTCCATATAATCCACAAAACATCACATGTTAGAATAGATCAAAAGGTGTTAGCTTTAAGATCAAAGGACTCCACCAAAAAATCTAAGACCTCACTCCAAGAAAGACCAAGTCTACCATTCCATGCAAAAGGAGAACCAAAAAAAATAGACTAGACATCATAGGAAAAATTCAACCAAAAAAAAAATGCTCAAAAGATTTAGGAACATTGCAAACACCATAGAGAATAGGATTACCAAGACCATTAGGGAGAGTAGAGTCAAGCTTTTTAAGAAAGACACACACTTCAAATGATATCCTAAAAGTAGTGCATATAGATCTATGTGGTCCAATTGGTTTTGAAAGTTACTATGTGATAGATATTTCATATTGTTTGTTGATGATTATTCAAGAGTGATGATTGTTATGTTTATGAAGGTGAAATAAAAAACTTTGATATGTTCAAATGTATAAATCTAGAGTTGAAAAGGAAACTGATAAATCTTTGAAATGTTTATGATCTGATAGAGGTAGTGAGTTTATGTCTATTTTATTCACTAATTTATGTGTTCAATGGTATTAAAAGATAGTTGTCTACACCAAGGACACCACAAAAAAATGGGATTTCTAATAGATAAATTATGGATTGTGTGAGGACATTAATGATTGAGAAGGAGGTTTCTTAGATATTCTGGAGAGAATCAATTAGTACTTTTGTTTACACTCTCAATTGAGTTCAATTGAAGGAAGGAACAAATAAAACACCCTATGAGCTCTTTTATTGTCATATGCTTAATATAAGTTATTTTAAAATATTTGGAAGTAGGTGTTATATTTACAAGGATGCAAGGAATGGTAAATTTGATGTTAAAGGAGAAGAAGGTATATTCCTTGGTTATCCATATAAGATAAAAGACTATAAATATTTGAAAAAATATTCTAACAAAAAAATTGAAAGTGAAAATGTAAGGTTTGATGAGTTTATAGAAAAGAATGATGTAGAAAGAAACAAGATACCTAAAGACTACAACAAGTTTGTATATGTCTATGAAGAGGTACCTGATACTTTACCCAAGTTATAGCACATAGCTACTAAGAACTAGACAACAACAATAAAGACACGAAACACACTTCTTGAGCATCAGACACTTCAACCTATGGAAGAAGTCCAACCCCTGTCGAGTGAAGGAACTATTGAAAATCAAAGGATTAAACTTGTATTAGCCAAATATATGAGAAAAAACCATTCATCTGAATAGGTAATTTTTGACAAAAGTGTTGGAGTACAAATAAGATGTAAGTCAAAATAAAATACTTCTTTTATTGATTATTTTGAACCAAGAAAAGTAAAGGCTACATTGGATAATTAATATTGGGTTAATACTATGAATGAGGAGATTGACCAAATTGAGAAGAATAATACCTTGACACTAGTAACTAGACCTGCTAACAAGAATGTGATAGGAACCAAATGAATTTTCCAAAACAAGATGAATTTGAATGGAGAAGTGGTAAGGAACAAGACAAGATTGGTTTGCAAAGGTTATACACAAGAAGAAGGGATAGAATATGGTGAGGCTTTTTCACCTATGGCAAGATTGGGAGGAGTTAAAAATTGTTGGCTTATGCTAAATACAAGAACTTCAAAGTATATCAAATGGATGTCCAATTACATTTCTGAATGGAATACTTGAAGATGAGGTATATATTGAAAACCTAAAGGATTTATTGAATTTGAAAACCTAAAGGATTTATCGAATTTGAATAGAAGAACATGGTTTGCAAGTTGAACAAGGCATTGTGTGGATTGAAAGAAGCCCCAAGAGCATGGTATGAAATATTACACTTTTATCTGATAAAAATTGGATTTTCTAGGACAAGTGAGAATAGTAATCTATATTTAAGAAGTGAATCTAAAGATATGATATTGATTCATGAGATATTTGTTAATAACATTATATCTAGAGGAAATGACATGTGCAATATATTTATTGAAAAAAATGAGAAAAAAATTCAAGAAGTCAATGTTTGGTGGGATTAAAAAATTCATTAAATTGTAAGTCTGTCAAATGGAGAAAGGTATATATGTGACTCACTCGAGGTATGTGAAAGAAATTTTTAAAAATTTGAGGTGGATGAGTCTAAGCTAGTCGATACACATATGGTGGCTGGAGTAAAATTATCAAAAGAAGACATTATTGCTAAGGTAAATGAAACTCAATATAGATCAACAAATGGTAAGTTATAGTATGTTATACATATTAGACCATATATTTTACTTGGTGTTGGAATTATTACAAGGTTTTCATCTAATCCAAAGGAGATGCACATGACTACTGTCAAAAGGATATTTCAATATTGAAGAGGAACTGAAGATTATGACCTATGGTATAAGCAAGAGGATGACTTTAATTTTAAAGTCTACATAGATGCTAATTGGTTTAGTAATGTTGATGACAAAAGATGCACAAGTGGTGGAGCTTTATATTTAGGAGAAAGATTGATAACATGGATAAGCAAGAAATAGAGTCGTGTTTCACAATCTACTATTGAAGTTGAATATGTTTTTGCTACAATCAATTTTTCAAATATTGTATAGATTAAGTAATTGTTAGAAGGCATATAAGAAGAGGTAACCGATCTTGTTACTAATTATTGTGATAATAGTAGTGCAATAAAAAATTCAAAAACTCTATGGACACATGCAAAAACAAAGCACATATCAATAAAGCATTAGTATTTGAGGGAGAGAGTACAAGATAAACAAGGCTTGAATATGTGAAGTCTAAATAAAACAATTGCTGATATATTCACCAAGTGATTGCCTAAGGATTCTTTTAAGTATCTAGGAGGCAAACTAAGGGTTAACTACTTCCTATATTCAATTCAAAATTTCTTAGATTTGGATGACCTTCAATATAATCACAAGGACTCTCTATACTTCATGTTTTGCAGGGCCTAGGTGGGTGTACCTTAGGGATTGAAATGACAAGATATTTCTTCATACTTCACTCACTCATATTATTTTTCTCCAAATCTATCCTCTATAGCAGAAATGGCCAAAATTCTTCTTAGATTTGCAAGTAATGCTTGATTATGATCACAATTATCAACCTTAATCAAACTTAACCATGTGAACAATATAATCAAAAACCACAATAAGATACTCATGCACAATAATACTAGATATATTAACTAGGGAAACCCTTGATTAGAGGGAAAGACCTAGTGAGGATGGTACCCACAAGATGATGCACTGATATAAATATTCCTTGTTAGAGGATGGACCCTATTAGGAGCCTATAAAAAAATTTAGTACATAGAAATCCCTATTAAGAGACTTTGAATCCTTTTTAGGAGTTGTACCAGCCCTATTAAGAGTTGTAGAAGGAAGATAAACTTGCTATCCAAACAACTTCAAGGGAAAGACCAATGAACCCAGTATGCAAATGATCTCTATATTATTCCTTGCAGAATAATATAATTGAATTGTAATTCCTTCCTCTTTCTCTATCCTATCAACCAGACCTCTTCTCCTTCTAATCTTGATACCAAATCATGAACTCTACATCCAATAATCCCTTGGATCACTTATTCACTTTCACCAAACACTCTACTCCTTTTCGCACTTCGCATTCAATACTTGATACACACACTTCCTCATTGTTTTAAAAACAAGGAAAATATATTTCCTTTATACCTTGCCTTCAAAATAATTTCTTGAGTTAGCCTTGAGGCTTTCCCAATTAATTATAATAATATAATTGATTAATTTATAATTATAATAGCACTGTCCACTCATGATTTATACACACTAGCATACATCACCATCAGACTGTCTCCTATCATTGGCTAACTAACATCACCATATTATATCTCTACTAGAAGATATAAAATGATCATCAAAAACTACTTTCCATGCACTCTATCTCTACACTACTCCCTGTAAATCACTTATAGCTTCTGTACATCTTTCACTTACACTCTATGTATTTAACCTCATCATCAGGACACAAGGTAAAATATTTTATTCAACACACTTCACTTGTACATCAAAACTCTATTTGTACAAGTGTCATCTATGTCTATTATTTTGCCAGTCTTTATAGACTTACTATTATGCTTACATCAATGACAAAAATAGTCATGAATGTAGCATGTCAATACTCTCCAATGTTTAGGACACTCCTCCAAAGGAATACCATCAACATTCATGCTAATAATCTCCCTTTTGACATTGATGGCAACATAGATTAAAAAAAAATCTATGTTCCAAGAATACCAAATAGTACTCTACTACTATTGTTGTTGCTATTCTCATCTTTTCAAATCCTCTTCATCAATAAAATCTTAAAAATATCTAGAAAACTTATTATTCTATATTGTCATGTTGTATATCTCTCCTATAAAGATATTCATAAATCTTTCTAAATCTCCCTAATAACATAGAGATTTTTGTGTACTCTTCTCCCCCATACACACTTAAGAGATATTTTTCATGCACTCTTCTCCCCCATTGACATCAATGACAAATAACTCATTATGTCAATTGTTGCTCAAATACTTTAACTAGATCAAATGTCCAAAGAAATTGTTGAATACCAAATACCAAGAGCCCTTAATGACTCTTCTCATCATAGATACTCCCCCATACAGGAAGCATTAACATTCAGTCCATTTAAATAATAATCTTTGTATTGTTGGACTAATGCAATCTTTGCATCATCTACTCTGAAGTAGGCAAGGGCATAACCCCAAATATACCTCTCAATTACTCAAATGTATCTTTAGGCAAGCGCTTCATAAAGATATCTATAATATGATCTTAGTACTTACATACTCCAATCTAATCTTCTTTTCTACTACCTTCTTTCTCAAAACATGATACTTAATAGATATATGCCTAGTCTTAGAATGCAATACAAGATTCTTAGACATACTCACTCTACTTGTGTTATCACAATATATGATAATAGGTTCTAAAAATTCTATTCTAATGTCTTTCAGCATCTGCTTCATCCACATCACTTGATTACAATTATTTGTTGCTACCACATACTTCTCCTCTAGTGTACTTTGTGAAATATAATCTTGTTTCTTGCTCAACCAAGAAACCAATCTTCCTCCAAGAAAGAATGCTCCACCACTAGTGTTTTTTATGTTATCCATATTTCTTTCCAAATCTACATCAGTATATGCACATAGAGGGAAATCGTTCGATCTATTATACCATACTCCATAATCAGAAATACCCTTCAAATATCTGAATATCCTTTTTACTATTGTAGATGATACTCTTTAGGATCATCTTGAAATCTAAGTAAAATTCCAAGTGCATTTTCTATATCTAGTCTAGTGTGAGTCAGATATTGAAAACCTCCAATCATTGGTCTATACTTCTTCAACTTAACTGTAAGTGTATCTTTGCTAGATAACTTATGACTAGTTATCATTGGTATACCAATAGGCCTGGAAATTTCCAAGCCAAATCTCTTCAACAAGTCTTTCAAATAACTTAAATTGTGAAAAAAAATGCCATCATTGTTTTGTACAATCTACAAATCTAGGAAACACTTCATTTCTCCTATCATACTCATCTCAAACTCATTCTTCATTTCTTTAGAAAACTTTTCACTTGCTTCATCATCACCTCCAAATATTATGTCATCAACAAAAATTACTAATATTAACAAACCATTATATATTTCTTTCAAATATAAGTTAGTTTCTATCCTACCTTTAGCAAATCCAAATTTTTCCAAATAATTGTCCAACCTTGCATAGCAGGTTCTAGGTACTTGTTTTAGACCATATAGAGATTTCTTCAGTCTGCATACCATGTCTTTTATTTTAGTTAGAGGGAAACCTTTAAGCTACTCAATGTATACCTTGTCTTCAAGTTCTCCATTTAGGAAGGCTGATTTTACATCCATCGAATACACTTTCAATTTCTTGTTCCTTGCATAAGCCAAGAACATTCTCACTACTTCCATTTTGGCTATAGGGGCATATGTCTCTTCATAGTCTATTCCTTCTTGCTATGAATATGCTTCGAACACAAGTCTAGCCTTGTTTCTTAAAACTTCACCTTTCTCATTCATCTATTTCTAAATACCCATTTGGTTCTAATAGTATTCTTGTCTTTAGGCCTTGGAAATAATTCCCATGTTTCATTCTTCACAATCTAACCTAATTCTTCCTTCATTTCTTGAATCCAATGATCATATTTATAGGCTTCATCTACACTCTTAGGTTCAACTTGAGAAATCAAAAATATCTCTTCATTAACTCTATTTCTTGTCATTACTCCTTTGTCCAGTGATTCTTTGTTAGATTCCTCTTAAAGGTAGGAGTTGCTAACTCAACTCTTATCTCTTCTCTTGGTTCATATCTTTCTCCTCTTTGAACCAAAATTTGTACATCATTCTGTAGATCATTATTAGTCTCAAAGAAAACTTCTACATTCTATCTAATAATTCTAGTATTATCTTCTTCTTCATCAAAATTGTAATCCATCATCTTTTCCTTAACTCACAACTGTTGGTGTAAATAAGTATCTACTTATTACACTTACTTAAGTTTACTTAGGTTAATGCATTAGTTAATTATTTTGCATTATTTTGTTATTTTTATTTGTGAGACACTTGGGAGTTTGCACACCTTTTGAGTTGTCACGTTGACAACACAAGAGTACACAACTCTATTTAAGCACATGGTGTCTACAACACTATTTTGCGTGTCCCACCCTTGTAGGCTTATCCTCTCATCACCACACTTATTTCTGTGCTTAATGGAGGACAACCCATATCTAGTGGATATGTGCTTGGTTCTATGACACATCATGATGCTAACTTCTATGCATTCTAAAAGCTCTCCTAAGGCCTTTATATTCAAGCACTCCTAGTGTACTAATAATGAACAAGTTATTGAATACATTGTTATTCTGATCATACTTTCTCTCTATCTTTGGTCTACTATGTGTTTGTGTTTGAGTTCTTAGTTCTTGGGTGAATTTTTCCATTAGGAAAATTCTTACATTGTATCAGAACAACTTGGACATTTTCTCATCACAAGCCGTTCGAAACTTCTTGCTTGCTTCATTACCTCAGCCTAAATCCGTAGTGCTACTGAAATTGGGAGTGTCCAGTGTCAGATCTGACCTTGCCATTGTGTTCAAAATGCTGAATTGGTGAAAATTGACTATAAACTTAGCTACTTTGGCCCAAAGTTGACCGCGAGGCAATTTTTTTTTGCAAATTGGAACCTGAAGGCCCCGATTTGCGATATGGGTATGGTCATTTTTGCAGATTAATTTGGTTAATTTTGAATCTGCAATTTTTTTATTTCTCTGTATTTTTTTCTATCAGTATCCATTAGTATATTTCAAGGAAATTTTTAGCAAAATTTCAGAGAAAATTCTTTTGACAAACCTGGGCTGTGACACCCCAAATCTGCCTTTTAGAAGAATTTATTATTAATTGTAGGTCTGTCAATTTTCATTTTGGCGGGAAGATCATACAAATTTGTGACCTTAACTACAATTTTGACGAAACCTCGCAGACCAACCCTTGCCCGCCTTGGACCGGCCCGAAAATACCATATGCTGGTGGCCTTTTTCTTTGTATAGACTGTCGTGGACATTTGGTTTTCAATAGCACATACTGTGCCCTTCCCACCAATGTGGGACTAATATCCTAAACTGAAAAACACTCCCAAAAATTTTGCGTCATTTTGAAGTTTCTCGGTGTCTGTCTAGATCCTTCGGCGTCGCATTATATTCCCTGCCATGCAACGTTAGTGGCTTCCCAGAAGGGTTTTAGAGTTTTCGACGACACCGCAGATTCATTTCTGACTGCCACTATTTTTACAGCTTCTGGAAAGGGTTTTTTGGCATGCAACATTACCTTTTTGGTGACCCTGACTCCCACCTGTAGACTGTTCTTTCCAGCCGATCACTGCTACATTTCTAGTGATGTTAACACAACTTTCGGCCATGCACTGAATATTCCAACATGTTGAATAGAATCTCTTGCCCACATATTAATGCCACCCAATGTAAATATGCCACGCAAATAGAGTAATTCTGCCAATTTAGCCTCTGCATCAGCAATTTCAAGACACGTCTGCTCCTACCATGCAAGACTGCTACCTCAGCCACCTATGCATACGTAAGCATTCAGAATTTCCATGTCACATGTGGATAGCTGGACTCTCTACCACATAATATATGTAGAATTTGACACATGCAAGTCCATACAGTATGAACAGGTAACTCATTCTGCCACGTTAGCCAAGGTGCTAATTTTTTGCTAACGTCAGCAGAACCCTAGGTTAAATTTGATAACCATTTGATCATCATTCCTAGGCATTTTATAACTATAGTGATTGTTGTTTGACCATCAAATTTAGACTTTCAGTTTCTCTTTCAGACCCCTCTCCAGATTGCTTTTCAGTTTGGCAGCCTAACTTTGCGAGCTCATAACTTGGACAGCCAAACTCTGATTCAAGTGCAATTTTTTTTGAAATCAGGTAGAATTTCTTGAATTTTCTAGTGGTGGTGTTTTTTTCTAGTTTTGGTGCATAAATTTTGCAAAAATTGAATTTTTTGGTGATTGTACCTGTATAATCCTACGTTTTGCAAATTTTGAAGCTCCGTACGAGCACATTTGGTCACTTTTTCAAGTTCCATTTTTTTTGAAAGTGCATATTTTTTTGTCTACTTTCTAGATCTAAAGTCAAATTCTAGAGTTGTGTGGACCAATTTCTCACTTTCAGAATTAGGCCTTCTTTGGCATTGTAAAGCTTTGATTCTTTTTCAGAATTGTTGTAAACTAAGCTACAGTGCTTAAGTTATTGAATACATTGTTATTCTGATCATACTCTCTCTCTATCTTTGGTCTACTATGTGTTTGTGTTTGAGTTCTTAGTTCCTGGGTAAATTTTTCCCTTAGGCAAATTCTTTCAACAACTTTTCATCAATTTTTACATTTGCGCATTCAACTATAGTCTTAGTTCTATGGTTAAAACATCTTTAATCTTTTCTTTTCAATGAATAAACAAGAAACATACTTTCCTCACTTCTTGGATAAAAATTACCAATATCATCATCTCTCTTTATATAACATTTTCTTCCAAAGATTCTAAAATACTTAACTAATGGTGAATGACAAAATCATAATTCATAGGGAGTCTTATCCATAACCTTTTTTGATCTCTACTCTATTTATAGTGTATACTATTGTATTCACTGCTTCTCTCCAAAATGTCTTGGATACATCATTTCTCTTGTTTCCTCTACTATTGATCTATTTCTTCTTTTAGCAATCCCATTCTTCTCAAGTGTCTTGCATGAAGAAAATTGTCTCTTGATTCCATTCACTTCATAGAACATGTTAAAATCTCTATAGGTAAACTCTCCTCCTCTATCTAATCTCAAACATTTTATCTTAATACCATATTCATTCTCAACTCTATTTTTGAATATCTTAAATTTCTCAAATGCTTAAGACTTTTCTTTAAGAAATGCTACTCCACATCATTATAGTGAAATTATCAGTGTAAATCATGAAATACCTTTCTCCATAGAAACCTCTTGTGCTTGAGGGACCACTCAAATCACTTTGAACAATCTCTAGCTTCTCTATAGTAGTCAACTTCTTATTTGGAAAAGATACCTTCCTCTACTTAGCCAAGATACATTCTTTGCAAACAATATTAGTAGGCTTTATTATCTTAGGTAGATCTCTAACTACAATTCTACTACTAACCTTCACAATGTTATCAAAATTTATATGATAAAACCTCCTTTGTCATAGCCAATTATTATCCACTATAGCAACCAAACATATTCTTTTAGTAGGATTCAATTGAAATACATTACCTCTAGACCTTGTTCCTATTCCAATCATCTTACCATCTTTGTCTTGGATAATGCAAGTCTTCTCTTTGAATTGCAATAGATAACCCCTATCTACCAACTATCCAACACTCAACAAGTTATGCTTTAACCCATCAACAAAGTAAAAATCATTGGTGTTAGTCTTTCCATTAAGAGTAATAGATCCTATCCCTGTGATTTGATAGGCTAAATTGTTACCAACTCTAACAATACATCCATCATGATTCCTAAATTTGACAAACTCATTCATATCACCAGTGATGTAATTTGAACATCCACTTTTTATTATCCAATCAAACTTATTTTCAACTTGGGAAACTAGAGCTTTTTCCTCTCTAATTTCTATGTCAAGATCATCTTCTTTAATGGATATGAATCCTAGCTCATCATTACTTTCACTCTAAAAATTTTCATTAGATTCCTCATCTTCATTTGCATACTAACAATTTCTAGGTCTCCTAGGCTTAAAATTTCCCATATAATTTTTCTCTCTTTTAGGACATTTATATTTATAATGACCAAATTCATTACAATTCCAATATTTAAAAATATTCTTACCATCTAGTTCTCTTCTTACAAGAAGAGATATAACTTCTTCAATCTTCTTATCTTCATCAAATTTGGTTCTACTGTTGCTAGCAAAATCTCCATGTGTGCTTGCACTTGTAGTCAGATTAGCCCAAACACTTAAAGCACTAAAAGATGTTTCAACTCTTATCAATTCTCCAGACTGTCTCAGACTTTCTTTTGTTGTTCCAATCTTCCAACCAAGGTTTCTTTGGAAAAAAATTTAGTACAAGATATCAGAAGTTCAATAATATAGGTTGCTTACGTGAATGGTAGCATCAAGGTTTTTAGTATTGGAATGTTTAGAATAACTTGGTGGGGGGGGCAGGGAGGTTGGGTGAATCAATTATCCAAAGTCCAAATGTACAAATAAAAGTATTTAGTACTTCAACTTATACATGCACTGATCATTCAATATCTCAAAATTTTGGATATTGCTCTCCTAAGTCAAAATAACTTTGCAAAAATTTAAACATGAAATACCACAAAATCAATCACACATTTTGACATAAGGATTTTATGTGGAAACCCAATTTGAGAAAAACCACTAGTAACATGCTACCAATTTTTACTCTTTTGAAGTGAGCCTTGTCAAGAGCCAACCCTATTAAAGGTTACAATGCACACTATGAAATGTGATCTAGTTAAAGGATTTCAATCACCCTATTAGGAGTAAACCTTGTTAGAGGAATTTAGAACATTCTATAAGAATTTCATCCTATTAAAGGATCTACTCATGAATTCTAGGTCAACCTGAGTCCAAAGGATTTATCCAGACTGATATAGTTTTTAGAAAGTAACAACAAGACTTGATCTGATAATAAAATAACTCATTTGTAGATTATAGATCTCACATTTAGTTCTCTATTATTCTTGGCATTCATCCTCTTCATCTCTAATAGCCTTTTCACATTTCAAGCCTTCATCTCCTTAACCCTTCTTTCTTAGCATGCCAACTGTAGACTCTTTCATTTGGCCACCATATGAAGAAACACCTTAGACTCTCTATCTTTCTCAAGTTCACATACTTCACAAATTGCTTCTGACCTATTATCTCTTTATATAGAGAATTTATATATATTTTTTGCTTAACCACAATCATCCATTTTAGGATTAGGCTAGATTCATTGAATCTACCCACTTTTCCATTTTATTCCATCTAGAAACTTTCTTTATAATCCTCTTTGAACTCATCTCAAAATGGTTTATCTTGAATCATGTGCCACCATCTCATCATATTTATCTTCCACATGCTTTACACAAGTCAATAAATTAACTTTGTTGGCTTAGATTCGTCAAAGCTATCAAACTCATTTTACTATCACTCAAAAAATAATATGTTGTTTGTTTAACAAACACTAGCTTCCGAAGTTTGACACATACTGAACTTGCTTGTCTTCAACTAAATTTTTTCTTGGCCTACACTGCCTTGATCAGATTCCACTATTTTCTTAGTTAGGCTTGGAAAACAAATTTCTTTACTTAGCCTTATTTTAGTCTTTTCTCAAGTATCCTTTCATTATAGCCTTAAGTAGATAAACAATATACTATATCATTATTGCCAAGTTTTAGTCTTTCCCCTTTAAAACTTATGGTGATTGGTTAAAGTGAGTGTCTTTTCCAAGTGAGAGGTGTCTCAGTCTATTTTAGGCCACTTACTTCTCATCTTTTCTGAAGTACTATACTTACCTTGTTTTCTTGGTCTCCCTTTGTAATTTATTTACCTAATCTTTCTATGTGGCTTTCCTATTTTTTTGATGCACATGAGGATTAGGTGATTTAGGCATGATTGGGGTGTGATCTTGCATTGTCTTGATGAGAAGTGTTCTACACCTTATTATCTAAAATCTTTCCCTAGCATTGAATATCTCACAAATTCCAAGCTCCCAAGCTAATTCTCCTATCAAGAAAACTTCATCAACTGTAAATCCAAAAGTTGAACCCATGGAAAGTGATTAATAGGGATATGAATTGTTGGAATTATAGATGGAGTAACTGAGAAGAGGGGTGAATCAGTTACCAATTTTTTTTTTTAATAGATCCCTTAGATGTCTTAAATAACTAGTTACTGCTATCACTCGATAACCACACAGAAAAATGTTGTAACTCGATAGATTAGCTTGTTTAACCATTCACAATTATTAACATGCATGTAAAACTAAATAACATGAACACAAGAGACACCATATTTAACATGGAAATGCAATATGGGAAAAACCACCAAGTAACTAGCTACCAATTTTCACTCTTCTAAAGTGAGCCCTATTAGGAGCCAACCCTGTTAAAGGTTACAAAACACACTATTAGGTGTGACCTGGTTAGAGGGTTTAATCACCCTATTAGGAGTGGCCTTGCTAAAGGTCTTTAGAATAATTTAGTAGAATTGTCTACCTTGTTAGAGGATTTACAAAATGGCTATTAGACCAACTCTGTTAAGAGATTTAGGAATTACTGCTACAATGGTGAGAAAGTAACAATAAGTCACCTGAATGAGATGCAACTAAACTTTGTTGATACAGATCTCTTCTGTGTTTCAATAGATCCTCACTGATCGAATACAACTTTTTTGCTCCTTAAGAACATCTGATCCTTCTTCAAAATTAGCTCACACTTCTTTACAATCCACTCACTTGCATACTCATTCATTCATACATCCATCCATACATTTGAAAACACAACTAGACCTCTTATTTATACATTACAAATTGTCAAGTTAGCTCATTTACAAGTTACATTTACCAATAAACCATACATCAATCAGCTACAAATATTACATTAAACAAATAAACTTTATTTCTCAAAATAATGAAATCCTTCATTGGCCGACCCTGCTCAGTAAACACTGCTCCAGAAAATAATTTCCAATGTTAACCAAGTGAAGCTTAGTAAAACATGCAAACTCTACAAAATCCTTTGGAGGTCGAGTTAACTCAGTAAGAACTAACTTTCCTTTGCTGACCTTGCTAGCTTAGTAGAAACAAATTTCTGCTACAGAAGCTTTCAGTGCCCAAGTTAGCTCGATAGAAACTATCTTCACAGTGTAACCTCCAAATATGCTCGGTAGACTCTGTAATTCACTTTGCTAACCTTCTAAGCTTAGTAGACTCTATCTTTTTCCTTGCTAACCAACTGAGCTTAGTAGACTCTAACTGATAACTGATATGACGTTTGTGTAACATCAAAGACAACACACAATTGAACAATTGTATCCAACAATCTTCCTCTTCGGCATTGATGGCAACACAACATGTCATAGCATAATGAAATTTGAAAACTAGTCTTTTTCTGATAGAATGCTTCTCCCTCTTACATATCATTCCACAAATTTCTTACATATAGTAATTCCCCTCTATGAAGGAATTACATGTCTTCTATGCAAACATCAAACTCTTCATAAACAAATTCAAATTTCAGAAAGATATGACAGTATACTCTCCCTCTTTGACAACACATGCCAAAGACAACACAAACCAAATGAATAGAAATGTACCTTATGTACTAATTCATATGAAATATTTCCATCTCTATTCTACATCAACTAAAAAGATCTTCAACTTGATATATGTTGATGCATCACTAGAACTTCATCTTAGTGAGCTTCAGATAGGGGAATGACCCCTAGCTTACTCTTAGATACAAAAATGCATCCTTAGGTAAAGGATTTGTGAATATGTCAGAAATTTTTTCCTTTGTATGGACATATTCTAATATGATCTCCTTGTCCTATACCAATTTTCTAACAAAGTGATACTTTATTGCAATGTGCTTGGTTTTTTAATACATCACTAGATTTTTGGATATGTTAATTGCACATGTATTGTGACAAAACATAACAACAATTTCTTTGATTTCTTCCTTCATACCTTCCAATAATTGTTTGAACCAAACAATATTAGAATAGTTTACTACTACTGCAACATACTCTGCTTCTGCTATGGATTGGGATGTACAATTTTTCTTTTTACTTGTCCAAGAAACCAACCTCTTTCCAAGAAAGAAAGCTCCTCCACTTGTACTCTTTTTGTCATCAATGTTTCCTACCCAATCTGCATCAGTAAACACTTTCAAATCTAGATTACCTCTAAATTTGTACCATAATCCATAATCTTAAGTGCCTTTCAAATATCTCACGATTCTTTTGATTCCCATCATGTGATTTTCTCATGGTTTTGCTGAAAATATTGCTATGATACCAACTGCAAGGGTAATATTTGGTCTTATATGCACTAAATATTGCAACTTTCCAATCATAGATCTATACAATGTCTGATCTACCTTCTTTGATTCATCATCCTTGTTAAGTTTTAATCCAGTACACATAGGAGTCCCAACTAGTTTGTAGTCTTCCATACCAAACTTTTTCAATATCTCCTTGATGTATTTAGATTGAGTGATGTAGATGCCATTTTTACTCTACTAAATTTGAAGACCACCAAAGAATTTGATCTCACCAAAAAATGACATTTCAAATTCCTTGTTCATTTTCTTTGAAAATCCTTTGCAAAGATCATCATTTCCTATGAACAAAGTATCATCCATAAATACTTCTGCCAAAGCAATCTTATTATCTGGTTCTTCCTTGATATACAATCTACTATTATCATTACTTCTTTGAAAACCAATTTGTATAAGATAGTTATGCAATCTTTCATACCATGCTCTAGGGGCTTGTTTCAGACCATACAATGATTTATGTAATTTGTAGACCATGTCCTTCTTGTCTGGATTAACAAAACCTTTAGACTACTCAATGTAAACTTCTCCATCTAGTATACCATTTAGAAATGTTGACTTGACATCTATCTGATAAACCTTAAATCCTTTGTATGCAGCATATGAAAGTAAGGTCCTAACACCTTTCAATCTTGCAATAGGAGAAAAAGTCTCTCCATAGTCTATTCCTTCTTCTTGAGAGTATCCTTTGCATACCAGTCTACTTTATTTCTTGATACCTTACCATCTTCATTTAGCTTATTTCTGAATACCCACTTAGTTCCAATCACATTTTTATCTTTAGGCCTGGGTACAAGAGTCCATGTTTTATTTTTCTCTATCTACTCTATCTCTTTATTCATAGCTTTAATCCAACTTTCATTTTCTAATGCATCTTTGACACTTCTAGGTACAAAATTAGCAAGTAAACAAGTACCTTGCAACTTACTTCTTGTCATAGTACCTTCAAATTTATCTCCAATGATTTGATCTAGTGCATGATGTCTCCTGACATAGCTAATACAGGTTCCTTGCCTCTTGAATGCTTTGCATTCTCATCCTCTTGTATTTCAACTTTAGGTTCTGGCTGATCTGTCTACTGCTCAGGTCCTTCAAAATTGGTAAGTATTGGCTCAATAGCATCATAATATGACTCAGGTTCTTGCAACTTGGTTTGAACTTATTGCAACTCAGTTATT
Source organism: Cupressus sempervirens (assembly GCA_028749045.1). Lineage (NCBI taxonomy): Eukaryota > Viridiplantae > Streptophyta > Pinopsida > Cupressales > Cupressaceae > Cupressus > Cupressus sempervirens. Next base: position 577,135,696 of record CM053788.1, on the reverse strand, counting down.
GAAGACTTAGGACTAGAAGATTTCTAATTGACAAGTGGATTTGGCACCGTATCAAGTTCAATGAAAAAAAATCTCCTATAATCTTCTGGTTCCCTTTTTCTTTCTTCCTCAATTCTTTCTGCAAACTCATCAACTTTCACATGTGCACTTTCTATGACTTTGTGTGTAGACAAGTTCAAACATCTATATGCTTTACTTTTGCAAGAATAACCCAAAAATATTCCTTCATCACCCTTCACATCAAATTTACCTTTTCTAGATTCTTTCAAAATGTAACATTTGCTTCCAAACACTTTTAGGTAACTTACATTGGGTTTGTAGTCATACCATAACTCATAGAGGGTTTTGAATGAGTCCTTCTTTAGCTATACTCAGTTCAAGGTATGAACTGTAGTGTTGATAGCTTTCTTTTAGTATTTGATAGCAATGCTCTTTTTAATCATTAGGGTTCTTACATAGTCCATGATAGATCTATTCCTTCTTTCAGCTATTTAATTTGGCTTAGGAGTTCCAGGGGCTGCTACCTATCTTTTGATCCCTCTTTCAATGCAAAAGTTTTTGAATAGATAAACAGATTTTCAGGGACCCTAAAACCCAAGAGTTAAAACATAAATAAGGCTGATAATAAGCATTAAAAACCTAGCAAAAAAAAACAAGTCTAAAGGCTGATAATAAGCACTAGGCCTAGTTGAATCCACAAAGGCCAAATAGTTATATTAAAAAATAAAATAAGAAAAAGCTAGGACAAAAAGCCAGACAAAAAGGAACATCTAGAACAAAAGAAAAAAGCTAATCCTCATTCTTTCATTCAAGCTCCTACATGACCTGGGCAGCCTAATAGGCCATCTGGTTCTCCTTGGCCTCCTACTAATGAGTCATGTGTACATCCTAGTCTAGACTAATGTAAGTGATACCTGTGGCAGTTATTGAATTCATGAGAGATGAATTCACCACCTCTATCTAATCTCAAACATTTTAGTCTTTTCCCTATTTCTTTCTCAACTCTGGCCAAATACCATTTGAAATTTTCAAATGCTTTTGATTTCTCTCTGAGGTACATGATAGTCATCATTCTTGAGTAATCATCAACAAAAAGAATGAGAAACTTTTCACTAGTATAGCTTTCAATTCCAATAGGTCCACACAAATCAGTATGCACAATTTCTAAAACTTCTTTAGACTGATAGTTCTTACTTTTAAAGCTAGTATTTCCCATCTTCTCAAGTGGACAATTCTTACATAGACCAACCTCAGGTTTCTTTATATTAGGAATGCCTCTTACTTTCCTAAATTTACTTTTTTTTACCAAGTTATCAAAGTTCACATGACACAACCTCCTATGCCATAACCAACTTTCTTCAACTTGAGCAATAAAGCATAAACATTCACCAAGTTCAAGATAAAACAAATTACCTTTTGTTTGGGTGCCTGATCCAATTAGCTTTCTTTTGTTATCTAGAAGTCTTGCCTTTCCATGCATGAATTCCACTTTGAATCCATTATTAAGTATCTATGCCACACTCAACAGATTGTGTTTTAGTCCTTCTACCCAATATGCATTATCACATACAAGCTCTTTGGCTAGTGAGATTCTTCCTCTTCCTTTTATGCAACAAGGTTCATTATTACCAAACCTCACACTGCCACCATCATAGTCTTCAAAATGTTCAAACTTAGTTTTATCTCTAGTCATATGATGAGAGCAACCACTATCTATAATCCATGTATCATTTTTGCTCACATGAGAAATAAGTGTCATTTCCTCATCATTATCAGACTCATCTTTTACAACAATGTAAGCAATTTCATCTTCTTCTTCATCATCAGAATCATTAGAATTCTTAGCCATAAAATATGTTTTCCTACCTTTTTCCTTAAATGATTTGAAGTCTTTCTTGCCATGACATTTATTCTCATCTTCGTTCTACTTATTTGGGCACCGAACAACAATATGTCTCATTTCTTCATAAGAAAAATAGATTAGAAGAACCTTACCTTTGTATTTATGTTTCCTCTTGAGTATTTCCTTGCTAGTAGAGCTTCAACTACCTCAAGATCACTATTAGAACTCTATTCTGATCCTTCTTCACTTTCTGACTAAGAATCTTTTATCTTCTTGCCTTTCTCTTTGAGTGAAATCTTGGCTTCAAATGTTGATTCAATATTTTTGGTAGCTGGAACATAGTTATCATAGTTATCTAGCTCAAATGTAACCAATCTTCCAACTATAGCCTCTAGGTTTATCTTATGATTTGCTTCACATCTTCTTTCTTGAATTGCAGAAACTCTGATTACATAAATGGGAAGTAATGTTCTAAGAACTTTACTTATAACTATTTTCTCCTTGATATCTCCTCCAGAAGTTTTGATTACACTAACACTTGCTTTGACTCTTTCAACATATTTTGAAATGTTTTCATCTTCTCTCATCCTCATTTGATCAAATTGACCTCTCAAACTTTTTTCTTTGGCTCTTCTCACATTATCATCACCTCCATAGATTTCCTTTAGCTTGTTCCACATTTCAAAGGTAGTTTTGCAGTCCTTGACATCATCAAATTCCTCATAGCTTAGGGTAGATGCAATGTCTATCATCATGATGTTATGAGTCTTCTTTTTAGCAATGCCATTTGCAGATAATGTACCAGTAGGAGTGATGACATGAAGAAATAGAAGTTTTATTAGCCCTTTTTATGAACATTTGTCTATAACATGCTAAACTTTATCATCCTTTAGTATAAATGTTTTGAACTTTTGATGTATAAAGTATGGATATAGGGCATAAAATGATAATCAGAATTATATTTAAAAAGGGGTTCATTTTGTGGTAAAAATCTTTCTTCATGAATGTTTGATGTGGGTAGATCTTCCTGCAGCTGAAGAGATTGCAAAAACTCTTAGTTGAATAATTAATGCCTTTTCTTTATAAACTAATAAATGAAAATAAATGTTTGCAGGAAGTCTTGCATGTATTAAATGTTGATCGCAGGATACAAGTAGAGCGGAGCTAAAAAAACTATGAAGGAATAGCGCTAAAGGATTGATGACATTAAGGAGAAGCGTTATGACACCATTGCAACTAGAAGACTTGGCGGCAAAGTCAAAAGGGACCTGTTTTAATGAATAACCAAGTGGGACCTAATAAAGTAGATGAGCAAGGAAGTAAGCATAAAAGAAATTAGTTAAACATGCAAAGCACGATACTTGGATTCCTAGAAAGCTGTTTGAAGACAGATAAATGAGCAAATCTAGCATTTGCTATAATCTCTATATTTGTGGGGAATTTAAGGGAGAATTAATGTCTTTCCAATTGCATGTTTGCAGTCTTAAAGTTATAACTAACTTTCCTTCATGAGGAAGTCATAGTTTTAGGAGTTTGTTTTTCTTCTCTATAAATAAGACCTCATCTATATCTATGAGGTTAAGTAGTGAATAGACAAACGGAGTTGATAGACATCTTACTATTTTTCCTAAATTATTGTAATACTGCATACTTGATGAATACATGCCTTTGCTAAGTTTCTACACTTTTATCTGAGTTTGTCTTTCCTTCATTCTTCCATGGGGGCCCACGCAGAAGGTGGAGTTTTACTTTAGTAAGTAGAAGTTAGACTCAGTTTTCTAAGTTAGAGTTAAAAATATTGTTCCTGCAGCCACTGGAAATAGAACCAGTCACTATTCCTGCAGTAGTAGGTGCATAGATATATGGCTAAATAATTAGAATTTCCTTCTAAGTATTTGATAGTCGTCTTTCCTTTGGATAAACTAGATTTCCTTAACAGTTATTGCATTCAAAGCAGTAGTGACTTTTAGTGAAAACTATAGCATATACTTTGCAGACATCATCTCAAGTTCATGCTCCTGGATTGACATTTAATGAAAATCAGCATAGTAATTTTTTGGTAAGGGATGTCCAATCCTGCAACTAAAAGGGTTTTATATTGATTAGACATATTTTTGGCACCGTCACCGAGGATGGTGTCAGTCTAGTATTTACTATTGAGTCATTTAGTTTCATTTCCAGCATGTTTGCATGCATAGAAGAAGAGATCATCTTGGAAGATTTCTGCCCAACTTCAATCAGGAAGATCCTCTTTATCCTAACTCTGAAGAAAGAGAAGAAAGAGAAGAGAGAGAAGAAGAACTGTTTGAGAATGTATTCGCAGAAGTACCGAAACAAGTACAATCACCAACCACATTTGAAGAATCTTTTCATTTGAATAATCTTTTTGCTGAGCCAGAATATCAAGATAATCCATTAGCTCTAGTCATTTATCAACCACCACTAGGACATCTACAAATGGCAGTAGCTCAACCTACCTTTCCCTTTCCAATTCCTCCTCAGCAAGGTAATCAAAATTTGAAAAATATACCCTCAGCTACCCTGCCTAAATTTTATGGCCTTATTACTGAAGATCCAGAAACTTTTCTCTTTGAGTTTGACATCCTTTGTCAAAGTTATGACTACACAATTGATGCCCATAAGCTAAAATTGTTTCCATTGACTCTCAAAGAAGCCGCTTTGAGATGGTTTATGAGTTTAGGTGCCAATGCTGTGACAAATTGGCCAACTATGAGTAATTTGTTCCTTAATAAATATAAGGAATATTGCAGAAGCCATGATTTGAAAGGAGATGACATTTTTAAAATGACACAAAAGGAGGATGAGACTTTGGAGGACTATGTTGCCCGGTCAATGTTTAACCTACAGCGCAACACACAACATCAACTGAATGATGAGTCTCAAATGCATCTCATTCTGAAAGGAGTACATGATAGGAGTATGGAAGCTTTAGACTTAATGGCTAGAGGTGACATTACACAGAAGACATGGGCTGAAATTCGAAATATTCATTTAAACTATTCCAGAGCAACAACAAAAAAAGAATGAGGTTTGAGGGATTTACTCCAAAAGACTCCTGGGATAGGAGTATCTAAGATAGAATTGTCAAACCTATTGTTGGATTTCAAGAAAGACATCATTAATGATGTTGCTACACAATTGGATACCATGCAAGCATGTAGGAAGAAGGAAGATTCCTATAGTATGTTGGCAGAATATTGCCCCCATTGCAGAGAAGAGAAATGCAACTATCGATGTAAGCCTATTGCTAGCATGGAATCACAACATGTGCCTACTGAGTTCAAGGCAATTGATGAAGATGGGGAAGTCTTTTATGTTTCTCAATGGAGGCCATGGGCTCCAAGATCAGGTATTCCTCAAGACCCACTCCATAATTACAGTAGTAATAGTCAATGGCAACAACATCATGGTAATTATTATCATTGGCAACAACCTTACCAAGGTTGGCAACAGCCTTACCAAGGTTGGCAGTAGCCTAACCAAGGTTGGTCGTAGACCAACCAAGGGTGGCAAAAGCCTAACCAAGGATGGCACCAACCTCAGCAAGGTTGGCAGCAAACCCAAAATTGGTAGCAGCATCAGTAGAAGCTGGCTTTGACTCAACCTCTTCAATGACAAGCCTTAATGCCTCGTGCAACCAATACAACCCCTCCAAAACAACCATAGTTACCTGCACAACCTGCACCTAACCCTAATAGTGCAAAACCTTCAACCCAACAACAAAGTTATTCCATTACCCTAAATGATATTCATCTAAGATCTAGAACAACGCTTGCCTCACCTTAGCAGCCCATTATAATAGAAATAGATGATACGAGTGTTGAGTCAGTTCAAGAACCTGCCACCACTATTTCTCTTGCAGCCAAAACACCACCATTTCCTAGCAGGTTAACAGAGAAAATACTGCCAAGTGAAAATCAAGCTACACTAGATTTGCTCGAGCAACTCAAGCAAATGACGATAAAAATTTCCTTACTTGATGCAATCAAGGAAGTACCTATATATTCAAAATCCATCAAAGAAGTATGTGTTAAAAAGCTAGGAAGGAAAAAGAAAGACCCAAAGACTATCCATGTCCTTGGAAAACTTTCTAATCTTATGCTTGATAACTATAAAATGCCTAAGTATGCAGACCCTGGTAGCCCAGTAGTAACCCTCACCATGCAAGGAGTACAAGTACAAAATGTCTTAATAGACCTAGGAGCATCCATTAATGTAATGACCAAGGAAGTGGTGTCCAAATTAAGTATCATTGGTCTCAAGTAGACACCAACAATTTTGCAATTAGCAGATAGTTCTACCATCATTCCTGATGATATGCTAGAAGATGTCACTGTCATATTACATTCATGGGAGTATCCAGTTGATTTTTTTGTACTCTCTCCAAAAACAAGTACTGGAGGCTACCCTATCATTTTAGGATGACCATGGTTAGCAATAGAAGATGCTTATATTGCATGCTGATCTGGGAAAATGACTATTTCAGATGGAACAAACACTAAAAATTTGACCTTATATTCTCCTACTCAGCCTTTGCTACAGGATGATCAAATTGTCTGGCCAAATATGGATGACTCTGATATGGACATAGATTCTATTCAACAATTGATGATGATCTCATGGGACTCATTTGTAAACATCAAAAAGGAAGATGATGTCATTTCTTCTATTATACTGAATGAGTATGGAACACAACCTGAAGCATCTTCTACACAAGAGTATGTCTTAGAAAGAATTGTGCCTTTATCTGATGAATTGCATTCACTCTTGCCACATGAGATAGATTCACAACCAATTGTGCAAATTTTAATGGCTGAAAAAGTAGTCAAAACAACAATAATTCTAGGAAGAGAATTAAATATAAGCAAGTCCTTATCTTAGGCACAACATCATGATACCCTACAGCTATTACAAAAGCATCAGGATGCTTTTGCTTGGGAGTATACAGATATGAAAGGTTTGGATCCTATACTCTATACCCATAGAATTTATATCAGTTTGGATTATCAACCTGTGAGACAACCTCAGCGTAGGATAAACCCAGCATTAAGAGATATTGTCAAAAATGAATTGCAAAAGTTACTCAATGCTGGCTTCATATATCCTATTTTTGATAGCCAATGGGATCACCATTAGTTATTGTTCCTAAAAAGGGGGGAAAATGGCAAGTCTGCATAGATTATAGACAACTTAATTCGGCTACCAAGAAGGATCATTTTCCATTACCTTTTGTCGATCAAGTGCTTGACAATCTTGTAGAAAAGAAATACTTTTCATTCTTAGATGGATTTAGCGGTTATAATCAAATCCAGATAGCACTAGAAGATCGGGACAAGACAACATTCACATGTCCATGGGGAACATTTGTTTATTCTGTCCTACCATTTGGTATGTGCAATGCACCTGCAACCTTCCAAAGAACTATTATTAGCATTTTTTCTGACATATCTGCAGATTTTTTGGAAGTGTATATGGATGACTTCACCACATATGGGAAAAAATTTGAAGAAGCCAAGGAAAACTTGGACAAGGTTTTACAAAGATGCAATGACTACAATTTGTCTTTAAACAGTGAAAAGTGCTTTATTATGATGCAAGAAGGAGTGGTCTTGGGACACTTTATTTCTCCTAAAGGAATTGAAGTAAATCCAACAAAAATAGAAGTCATACATACATTAGTTGTACCAACCAAATTGAAAGAAGTCAGGAGTTTTTTAGGACATGCGAGATATTATCAACATTTTATCAAAGATTTCAGTCAAATTGCAACACCCTTATACAAATTGCTTAGAAAAGATGCAGAGTTTGTATGGGATTCAAAGTGCACAAAAGCTTTCCTGCAGCTTAAGGAAGTCCTCTCAATAGAACAAGTGCTTCGAGGACCAAATTGGGAGTTACCTTTTCATACACACACAGACGCTTCAGATCATGTCATTGGAGCGGTACTTGGCCAAAAGACAGATTCAGTAGAACATGCAATTTACTATATCAACAAAAATCTTGAAGGAGCCGAGTATAACTACATGGTGACAGAAAAAGAACTGCTTGCTATAATTTATGCTCTAAACAAATTCAGACATTACATTATAGGATACCAAATCTTTGTACATATAGATCACTCTGCTATCAAATATCTGATGAACAAGCCAACAATCTCTGGACGATTGGCTCGATGGTTGTTACTAATGCAAGAATTTGACATCACCATTATTGACAATCCAGGTAAAGCAAATGTTGTGGCTGATTTCTTGTCTCATCTTCAAACACCTGATGATCCTACAATCATAGAAGATAGCTTTCCTGATGAACATCTCTTCCTTTTATCAACACACAATCCTTGGTATGCTGACATTGCCAACTATCTAACTACTAGCAAAACTCCTTCATATTTTTTTGCAAAAGAAAAATGATTGCTAGCAGAAAAGAGTTTTAATTTCTTATGGATCTCAGGATTCATGTTTTATACTGGACCAAATCAAGTAACATGATGGTGTCTCAGAGAAGATGAAACATATGATGTTCTTCATGCTTGTCATGACGAGCCCTATGGTGGACACTTTGCTAACAAACAAACTGCATTAAAGATTCTAAATATAGGTTATTATTGGCCTACACTTCATAAAGATGCGGCTCAGTATACAAAAAAATGTGATAAATGTCAAAGAATGGGTAGACCGACCAAAATAGGTAAAATGCCCCTGCAGCTATAGATAGTAGTAGAGCCATTTGATAAATGGGGAATTGATTTTGTTTGCCCTATTGAACCACCATCAGAAGGGAAAATTTACATATTGGTTTGTACTAATTATGTTACTAAGTGGGCTGAAGCATCCCCATGACAATAATGTTGTAAAGTTTTTGTACGAATGTATCTTTACTTGATTTGGTGTTCCAAGAGAATCACAATTAGATCAAGGGCCTCAGTTCACATCTAACCTAATAGCAACACTCATAGAGGAATATAAAATTTGGCATGGCAAATCATCTCTGTATCATCCACAAGCCAATGGATAGGTAGAAGTAACAAATAGAGAGATGGAACATATTCTCACAAAAACAATATCTTTGCATCATAAAGATTGGGCAGCAAAACTTCTTGAAGCCTTATGGGCATACAGAACAGCATGGAAATCCACTACTGTGTTTACAGCTTTCCAACTCCTATATGGAAAGACAACTGTTATGCAATTTGAATTTGAACATAAAACTCTGCGGACAACTTTAGAACTTGATATTACCCTTCCTACAACACAACAGGATCGCATTTTGCATCTCAATAAGTTGGATGAATGGCAAAAATCAGCTCTTCATAACACAAAATTAATTCAAAGTCAAAGAAAACAATGGCATGATAAATTCATTAAAGACAGAGAATTCTTTGTTGGTGATTGGGCACTCCTGTATGATTCACGATATTAGCATCACTAAGGAAAATTTCAATTTCGATGGCTTGGTCCCTATGAAATCATTACAATTTTTGACAATGGAGTAGTTCGAATGTCAATAATTGATCTGGTTAAATTCAAACTCCTGGTTAATGGGCATCGCCTAAAGTTATATCATAAACCAACAACCAGGGAAGAATTTCTTTAATAGTTCACAACAATAGAAACATCTCTTCCTACAACCACTTTGTCTGAGGCTTCCACTCAGATGCCTACAACCCCTTGAATTTATTTTCAAAGCCTTCATAATAAAATTTTTGGCACTCATGCGAAAATTCATTCCTCTTCCACCTCATTCCATCCCATCTTCTTGTCTTTCCATCATCATTCCATCTCACTTTCTTTCTCTAAAAAGGCACTTTTCGGTTCATCCTTCCTATCGCACCTCAGGTCAGTCACACTCGACCCCTTTGCATTTATTTATTTCATTTATTATTTATTTAGAAAAGCATGTTATTTCAATTTTTGGAATTTTTAATCTCTATAGTCTGGTGGGACCTAGTCTCTGCTAGGTTGGGGGGAGGGGAAATCGATCATGAATGCAAAATCAAGGAAATCTTAAGTTAGCATATAGGATGTACAGGGAAGGCTCATTTTAGTAATGAGCTAGCAACGCTTTGTACTTCCAAAATGTGTTAAATAATATTAAATCATGAGCTCGCATACCTCCTCATTAATATGGCATATGTTTTTGAGCATGACCTTTATTCCCATTATGGTTTGATGATTAAAATGCCATCATGAAGTATTGAAGAGTGTGATGTTTGGAAAGTATTGATGTATTGCAATTTCCCTATGTTGAAACCCCTGTAGCTATCACCACCCATACTTTCAAAATCACTTGCAATGAAATCACCTGTATTAGCATTTTTTTTCAAAAATATCGGTGGAGAACCTCAGTGGCATGAACTAGCAGATCACAGAGTCTTACTGGTAGACCCAACAACATGTAGTATGTTTCAACAATGAGGTTGGCTGGCTTATTGTCTCAATTTGAAGCAGTTTGATCAAGAAATTGCGCTCCAATTTCATAATACATTGAGGGATGGATATGAAACTATTAAGGGTATTCAAGTAGAATTCATCGAAGAAGTGGTGGCAGAAGTTTTTGGGTTACCCACAATTGGAGAATGTTGGACAGAAGACATGGATGCACGACAAGCAAAAGAGCAATTCTCAGTACCAAGAGATCCTCGGCTAGAGGAAAACAAAAAGCAAGGTAAATTACAGTTATCTCTCCCTCTGCAATTTATCCACCCTGTTGAATTTATCCTAAGATATTTTACCTGTGAAGGAAGATATTCCTATTTGCATGCTATTCATTTCAAAATTCTGAGTGGTTTGCAGCATGGGGATTGTCCTATAAATCTTCCAAGTTTCCTTTATAATATCATCAAAAGGCAAGCTACCTATGTACAACAAGGCAAAACCCACTTGGTATCATACCATTGCTTGATTAGGGCTATAATTGAAAAAGAGTTGACTAGGCAACATTTGGGAACATGGGATGATTTTTTAAAGTAAAGGCTAGAGGGACCTAGAAGGGGTGGACCCAAAGGGCAAGGAGTAGGGACAAGAGAGAAAACTACTATAGGAGTCAAAAAAGTAGTATATAGAATAGCTAAAGAAGCTTCGGCTTTTGCTTCTATGCCTAAAACTACAAAGAGGAAAATTTTGACTATAGAAGCCTCAACTCCTAGGAAGAGAAAATCACACATAGTTGCCTCAGAGGAAAGTTCAGAAGAAGTACCTCTAGTATCACAAGAACCTGCACTTAACCCGAATAAAGGGAAATTTGTTGATAAGGACAAGAAACCAATTTCTACCCCACGGTGAGTCACTAGAATGTCTAGGGTGAATATAAGACCTGAACCTCCTGTACAACCTGCTGAGCCTCCTGTGCCACCTATTGATATTGAAACTCTAGTACCTACACCCATACAATCACTAGAGCATATAGCACCTACTCCTGAACATAAAAATAGTCCTGAGGAAATTTTCACAAAACCAAATAGTCCTATTAATGTTGATAGTGACACCGAATCCTCAGAAGAAATAGTGCCTGAGGTTGGACACCCAGCGGAGGAAACTGATAATCTACCACCAGAGGAATATCCATCTATTGCACAAGAAATGGTTCAGGAAATTTTTGAAACATTTCAAGAACAAATGACTATTGCACCCTATCTTGCAGCCATTGCCCCTTCAGAAAAAGTTGATAGCACTATTACTTGTCAACATAATGATTTTTTTGAACAACAGCATTCTCAGGATCACAGCACTACTGACCACCATCATCCTAAGTACTGCCTTGAAGATTATAGATCTATTATCCATTATCATACACCACCAAACATTTCCACTCTATTAATAGCTAGCTTTAATCTGTACCAACAATTTCAATGGGAGAAAGTGAATTGGGATTTAGAGAAGAAACAAATGCTCAGAACTATTAGGGAACAAGCACAACAAATTGAAGAAAAGGATAATGAAATTAAGATCCTGCAGCAATGTGTCACAAATATCATAGAGCTCATTCCAGAGCTTGTAAATTGCAGGTCCCCATCTCCAATTTATACACTGTTCCTAAAAGAGCAAATGATTAATTTTCAGTTGTCTCAAATTACTCGAGGATTGAACCCTTCTTTACATACTCCTCAAGAATTTTATGCAACATTCAATTCAGTTCCAATGACTCTGAAGAATCTCCTCTATGAATTATATGTTCATAATCTTGTTGTACCAGATGATAAAGATTGGAATTCATTGTTATATGTGGGAGATGTACAATTTAGGGCCGTTATGTCATGGATGCAGAATGAGATCAGTCGAGAGAATCAGGCTACTCCTTACAGGGAAAAGGAAATGTTTGAACCATTGTACATTCGACTAGAAATATAGAACACTTACAGAGTATTCTTTGATTGGCTTTTTGTTAGCAATAATCAAAGTGTTGCTGCCAAAATCCACCCCATTCGTAAACAGGCATTTCTAGATTGGGAGCAGCATTGTTCTGAAAATGCCCCTGATGCTATACAAGCTTCTCTTCAAAGATGGATTCGATTGCTACAAGACCTGAAAACTAGGGAGTTGCACTCTCCCCAAAATTTGGAATTAGCCATCAACAAGATGCCTAGGTATCTAACATTAGGAAAAAATCAAAAAAATTATTGGGTACCTCTTCATTTCCAACTGCCAATACTTTTGCATCCTATGCTTGGAAAACATGATCTATTTGCTGAATATAACATGACTGCTGAAGAATAGAAATGGGAAAGATTGAAACAAAATCATGGATATTTCAATTACAGAGCTCATGAATCAGGAGAGAAAATTGCTAATGACCTCAGACTACTGATGAGGAGCAGAAACTTATAGATGCTAAAGGGACTAGCCTCAGGATGGTTGGGGGGAAAAATGATGACATAAAGAAATAGAAGTTTTATTAGCCCTTTTTGTGAACATTTGTCTATAACATGCTAAACTTTATCACCCTTTAGTATAAATGTTTTGAACTTTTGATGTATAAAGTATGGATATAGGGCATAAAATGATAATCAGAATTATATTTAAAAAGGGATTCATTTTATGGTAAAAATCTTTCTTCATGAATGTTTGATGTGGGTAGATCTTCCTGCAGCTGAAGAGATTGCAAAAACTGTTAGTTGAATAATTAATGCCTTTTCTTTATAAACTAATAAATGAAAATAAATGTTTGCGAGAAGTCTTGTGTGTATTAAATGTTGATCGTAGGATACAAGCAGAGCGGAGTTAAACAAACTACGAAGGAATAGTGTTAAAGCATTGATGACATTAAGGAGAAGCGTTATGACACCGTTGCAACTTGAAGACTTGGTGGCAAAGTCAAAAGGGACCTATTTTAATGAATAACCAAGCAGGACCTAATAAAGTGGCCGAGCAAGGAAGTAAGCATAAAAGCAATCAGTTAAACATGCAAAGCATGATACCTAGATTCCTAGAAAGCTATTTGAAGATAGATAAATGAGAAAATCTAGCATTTTCTATGATCTCTATATTTGTGGGGAATTTAAGGGAGAATTAATGTTTTTCCAATTGCATGTTTGTAGTCTTAAAGTTGTAACTGACTTTCCTTCATGAGGAAGTCGTAGTTTTAGGAGTTTTTTGTTCTTCTCTATAAATAAGACCTCATCTATATCTATGAGGTTAAGTAGTGAATAGATAAACAGAGTTGATAGACATCTTACTATTTTTCCTAAATTATTGTAATATTGCATATTTGATGAATACATGCCTTTGTTGAGTTTCTACACTTTTATCTGAGTTTGTCTTTCCTTCATTCTTTCGTGGGGGCCCACGTGAAAGGTGGAGTTTTACTTTAGTAAGTAGAAGTTAGACTCAATTTTCTAAGTTAGAGTTAAAAATACTGTTCCTGTAGCCACTGGAAACAGAACCAGTCATTGTTCCTACAATAGTAGGTGCATAGATATATGGCTAAATAATTAGAATTTCCTTCTAAGTATTTGATTGTCATCTTTCCTTTGGATAAAATAGATTTCCTTAAAATTTATTAAATTCAAAGTAGTAGTGACTTTTAGTGAAAACTAGAGCATATACTTTGTAGACATCATCTCAAGTTCACGCTCCCGAATTGACATTTAATGAAAATCAGCATAGTACTTTGGTGGTAAGGGATGTTCAATCCTACAACTAAAAGGGTGTTATATTGATTAGACAAGGAGTTACATATGTTTCATCTAGATATTTTAGTCTTGTATCTCCAATGGAAGCTAGATGGAGTCTCATGAGACCTTGCCATGTTGAAAAGTTATCCCTGTTAAGCCTTGGAATGTCCCTCTTGTAAGACATCATGACTTTTAGCTTAGATCCTTGAAATCCTTCCTACAAGCACCCAATCTTTGATACCAATTGTTGGAATTATAGATGAAGTAACTAAGAGGAGGGTGAATTAGTTACCACAAAAATAATTTATAGATCCCTTAGATGTCTTAAATAACTAGTTACTATTGTCATTTGGTAGCCACACAAAAAAATGATGTAACTTAGTAGATTAACTTGTCTAACCATTCACAATTATTAACATGCATGCAAAATTAAATAACATGAACACAAGAGACACCAGATTTAATGTGGAAACCCAATATGGGAAAAACCACCACGTAACTAGCTACCAATTTTGACTCTTCTAAATTGAGCCCCATTAGGAGCCAACCCTATTAAAGGTTACAAAAGACATTGTTTGGTGTGACCTGGTTAGAGGATTTAATAGCCCTATTAAGTGGCCTTGCTAGAGGTCTTTAGAACAATTCCATAGAACTATCCACCTTGTTAGAAGATTTACAAAATGGTTGTTAGACCAACTCTGTTAAAGAATTAGGAATTATTGCTACAATGGTGAGAAAGTAACAATAAGTCACTTGAATGAGATGCAACTGAACTTTGCTGATACAAATGTCTTCTCTGCTTCAATAGATCCTCACTAATTGAATACAACTCTAGTGCTCCTCAAGGATATCTGATCCTTCTTCAAAATTTTCTCACACTTCTTCTTCATAATCCACTCACTTACATACTTGTTCATTCATACATCCATCCATACAGTTCAAAACACAACTAGACCTTTTATTTATACATTATAGATTGTCAACTTAGCTCATTTACAAGTTACATTTACTAATAAACCATACATCAGTTGGCTACAAATATTACATTAAACAAATAAACTTTATTTCTCAAAACAACAAAACCCTTCATTGGCCAACCCTACTCGGTAAACATTGCAAATTATAAAAAATCCTTGGAGATTGAGTTAACTCGATAAGAACTAACTTTCCTTTGCTGACCTTGCTAGCTTGGTAGAAACAGATTTCTACTACAGAAGCCTTCAGCACCCAAGTTAGCTCGATAGAAATTGTCTTCACAATGTAACCTCTAGAAATGCTTGGTAGACTTTTTAATTCGCTTTCCTAACCTTCTAAGCTCATTAGACTCTATCTTTTGCCTTGCTAACCAACTAAGCTCAATAGACTCTGATTGATAATTGATATGACATTTGTGTAACATCAAAGACAACACACAATTGAACAATTGTATCCAACAATGAATATGATTTTTCCAAATGACCAAGGATTTATGATGCTATGGATAGAGACCATGGTGTTTCTCTTTTAATATTGCTAAGGAATATGGTTTTATGGTTTTTCTACTACATATTCATGGAAATGGTGTTGTCTTGTTCTATTTTTGAATTCTCAATTCAAATAATCAAATAGTGTGAGCATAATGATTCAAAGACTCATAAATAGTAAGGTTTTCTTGAGATATTTTATTAGGCCCATTAGATCAAAGTTCAAGGATGAATGTTATTTGTGATGCCTCAGTTTAGATAATGTTGTTGAAAAAGGAGTTTTCTATCCAAAGGTAACAAAATGAGCCACTTTTCCAAAGGTTTTGAGAATACAAAGTCAAGTTACCCAAAAAATTAATATCTTTTGGAGATTCCCAAAGGATACTTCCGAAGAAGTTAGTGTTGGAGTTGTAAACCCATTATGAAGGAAAATCAGTGTTAGATGCCTTAGTCGAAAAGAGGAAGAATAGAGTGCACAAACTAGAAAAAATGACTACTCCCCATGATGTGATTTTGAATAAAAGGAAAACAATGTTGTGGAAAGGATAAGTGTTTCTTCCTCTCCTGCGTATATTAATATTGTTAAGAATATATTGATTCTAGATTATGAAGCAAAGTGATGCACTTCCTGCAAAGTAAATGTTTGTGTTGTTTTATTGCTCTTAGTCATATCACTTTACTTTATATAAAGTATGAATGCTTTAGGGAACTTAGTATATTATGTGCAAAGAATCAAAAAATTTAAATAGCTTTTGCTTAAGGAATTAAATGCAAATCTAGCCATTATAATCATTGGCCAACTTAATTTTTTATGCGTGGCACCAACATTCTAAATCCTAAAGTTATTTCATCAAAATTGCATACAAGTGGTTTCTACAAGTATATTTAATGGCTATTTATCCAAAACTACATCCTAAGAAATCATAGCAAATGGAAATTAGAGATGTTGGTTATGAAAGATTAGTTGGCTTGGAGAGCAAGTTAAAAGAGCTTACAGATACATTCTTCAAGTTCTACGATTTGGGTGGTCTATAGAGGAGGCTAAATTCCCAACCCATTCACCCAATCACTCTAAAAATCAAAGAGAGTGGATTGGTAGAGGTAGTTGACTTTCCAATGGAAGTTCATGCACTAGAATTAGTGAAGTGCACAGAGAGATATAATCTAGAAACAAAGAAAATTCTCTTCCCAAACCAATCCATCCTCTTTTTAGTTAACAAGGCACTGATGCAATCAAAATTTGCTATCCATGTGTAAGAGCAGTATTGTGATATTAATTTTGGGTCCTCCATGTCCATGTTTAATGAGAAGAAAACCCTTAGATGGGAAGACTTGGAGGGAACCTAGTTCTAGACTACTCACTCTAAGAAGAGAAAAATGATGAAGACTTTGTTTGGCACAAACCTAAACTGAGAGATTGTGGATATGCTTACACTCCTTAGACTCAAGGGAAAAGAGGAGATTTTGGAATTCATGAAGCACCACTTCTTCCTAGTACAATAAATCTATGCTAAGGATATGAAGATCGATTGGGCATAGATAATCTATGATGTTCACCAAAGTCTATGACTTTTACCCACATTACATGATATTGCATACAAGCTATGAGGACTAAGTTGTTGTTAATGATACTTTTATAATGAGATTGTGATAATAATTGCAAGGATGTCCAAAAAGAAGGTTCTCACTAGAGGAAATTTCATCCATAAGCTCGTAAAGATGTGCATTCATCTAGTTCTTGAGCTTCTCCTTTTTACAAATAGGATACTATGATGGATTTCCCAAGAGATTGCCTAGATATCTAGAGGACAAGGTAGTTCTAATCAAATTGTGTCAACAAATTCTAGAGGTGAACACCCTATATTCAAATGTGAAGAAGATTTTTGGGATTCCATTCCCTATTGTGGTAGGCCCATATTCATGTGCCTCTAGATCAGATGCTTGGAAAATGGTTAAGAGCTTTGAAAGAAATATTAGGTTGTTAGACTATGAGGTGCTCAAGCCTCAATATGATCTAATGAATTTTGTGAAGAATCATCTAAAATTGGGATATGCCTATAGGAATGTCAAAGATATTGAAGATTTATGGCCTAGGTGTCTCAATGAGTTCCAAAATTGGGAGAGAATTTGGTCACAGCTAACTATTAAGGAAATAAAGTTATATAATAATTATTTGGATGTTTCTAATATTCAAGATGATGGAGCCTACATACACCCCACATCTTATGGGAATATCAAAGGCACACTTCTCCTATCTACCCCACCTTTAGAGATAGTCATCAACATAGTGGAGGTTCTCATGAAAGGAATTATCAAAAGGATAGACAAGTGGGTGGAGTGGACCAGGGCGAGGAAGAAGAGGATTGAAACTGCAAGTTCAATAGATTGAGTATCAGCTAGAGTAGTCTAGTCATCTATAACAACAACCATAATGGCCACAACATCAGTATCTATAGGGACATCTCAATCCATTAGCCAAGGAGGAGACCAGCCTCCCAAAAATAATGTGCCACTTATACCCACTTGTGGAGCTATCCCTCTTCCAAACAAAGGGAAGACTAGAGAAAAGGAAGATGAAAAGGATAAGGGGAAGGAACAAGAGAAATTTGTGGCTAATCCATCCTCCCTATCCAAGTTATCAATTTGGATGGTGATACCAATCCCATGGATGACTAGGAATAGGAAGAATTTTAGCAAGGGGATATTTTATCCCTTTTGGTAAATAAGGTAGCTACCTTTCCCATTACTTTCCAAAGCAGACCAACTCCATTGATTCCAAGGAAGTTGTTCAATCCAGCTGCACTACAATCTGCTATCAATGTGCTCTCTATAGAGTCTTTACTTGAAGAGACCATTGATAGGAAGAAGAGGAGATATGAGGATGTAGTAGCATCAAAGGACTTAATAACACAAGTCACCTCTTCTCATCCATCAAATAAGACAAAGAAGTAGAAGAAAATCTCTAACTTGTCTATAGATTCAACCACTAGCCATATGCTAGTTGAAATTGGAGAACCTCAAAATGACGGAAGATTTCATGAACTCTTAAAGGATGACTTCAAAATTAGAACATTGGATCTTGGTCTTCCAACTTCATGGTGAATATGTGGAAGGCAACCAATGAGAAGATTGAGGACAAGTTGGAGGAGCTAAAAGTAGAGAAGGAGATGTTGAAGGCCTCCAATAGAGAGCTAGTAGAGTACATAAAGTTTGCATTTGGGAGTACTTCTTCCAGCCAATTTGACCTAAATGTAGAAGATAATAAGAGCTTACTACTCAAGCTATAGCAAGAAAGGTAATTCAAGCAAGTAGGCCAAGCTTGGGTAGATCAGATAAAGGCTCAAGGTTCCCCACTGGTCAAGAATCTTGGAAGCCTGGTATTAGATGCTTACAAGTTTAGTGAGGTAGTATTAGATCATTGGATAACCATATAGAAGGCAAGATATAAGCTAGCAGAGAAATTGGCCCTTCTACAAGAGGTGATAGATATGAAGACAAATGTGGCCATTGCTTACAGGATTCTAAAAACTAGCCAAGAGTCACTATTCCACTAGAAGCAATCCTTGGATTTTGTCATAGAAAACCCTATCAGATCAGCAAGTGAAATCAAGGATGTGCATGACCTAGTGTAAAAGATCACTGATAAATTGTTTCAATATTGGAAGATCTTGCACATAGAGTCTTTCGTGTCTACTAATAGCAAGCTTGTGGAGATAGAACGAATGAAATCCAAGTTTTTGGCATTTGTTGATGAAGTTGTTGACCCACTCAACTTCCAAGTGGACAACATCTAGGAATTTTCAATAGTGGATGCAACCATCGAGAGAGAAATGGAGAAGTTCCAATCAAGTGTAGAAATAATTAATGAGCTGACAATGATGCATGACTACTAGATGGTGCAAGCTAACAAGATTCTCATTCTAGGTGTCAAAGAATTGAATAAAGTAACTAAAGCCATGAAATCTTACCAAGCTAAGACAACTACTTCTAAGAAGACATGATGCTATGATGCTTTCCAAACATCTTTCATTCTTCCCCTCTTCCTTCTTTTGTCGTCATACTTGGCATTTTTCTAATCTCTATAAAAGACAATGATTCAAGCTTGTCCTATTTTTAGATTATTCTATTAAGAAATGCTCTTCTAAGAAATCATCTAGTATAACCAGCCATTTTGAGAAGGTCTATAAATGTAATCTCCATTGAAGTTAATAAGATCAACAAGATTTAATTTGGGAAAACCCTTGTAGTTTGGACTATTGCATGAGACTTTGAGTTCATTTTTTCTTTTTTTCTATTCATTTAGTTTAAGGGAAGTTTATGGAATGAATGTGTTGATGTCAAAAGTTGAACAAATGTGAATGAAGTTGGTTTTGTTTCCTTCATTCAATAGATTGCATGCTCTACTCTCTTCAACATAAGCATGTCCTCTATTGCCTCTATTGTCTACCGTGGTGTGTATGTTTAGTTTAGTTCTTTGTATAAGGAGGTCAAAAACTAGTGTGTGGAGTAGCTAAGGGATAGAAAATCCTAGTATTGTCAAAATGTTGGCTAACTTTGTAATTCAAGAATTACTTATTTCACCTTCTTTCCTTTCTTTATGTTTTAGTAGTTAGTCCTACATGTTTCCATTTCACTACATCATTAGTCTGAGCAGATTGCATATTGTGAGATAATCCCTTTTATTTTCCTAAGTTGTTTAAAGTGTTGAGCAACTTGGTTCTTGCCTCTCTTGCTCTTTGGTTAAGAGCATACCCCTAAAACCTAAAAGACAAATTCATTGCATATTTTGCACTTATAAGGGAGTTGTAACTTTCAATTTAGGGGTCTTTGGTATATTAATACACTGACCCATTATGTTGTTAATTTTTGTGTTTTCCATAAGCCATTGGGAAAATAAAGAGTCAAGGTAGGTCAAGGAAAACAAACTATTAACCAACAATTTTTGGTGTCTCTACTGGGGATCTACTCATATGACCCAAGTTATCTTAAGAAAGTTTGTCTATGGTTTTTTGAGAAACTTAGAAATTATCTCCATGGCACTCAATAAGTTGACTAATGTACAATAAATCTAAAGAAGAAATGGTATTGCCTCATGAGGGAAAAATCTTAGTAATGTAATCTAACCTTAGTTTCCAAGGTGAGCAAGAAGATATAATAAATTAGTTGAACACCCTCACCTAGAAAAGACAAAAGTCCCTAGACCAATATAGAAGAGTATGATTTGCACTTGAATGAGAGGAAGAAAATGTTGAATATTGGGATGGAGTTTTGTAGGAAAGAAGATTGAGAGAAGCACACTTGTTGTGATCTAAAAAGTTCACCATGGTACTACATATACCCACAGTGCTCATGATAAATGGAAAGTTGAACTTATTTTTGAAGAATTTTAGAAAGATGACTTCCCTATATTGGAAGATCCTATTGGAAGAGGGAGAATATGCTATCAGGATCCAGTGTATGAAGGTGTCTATGGTGCCCAACTTCTACCTCCTCATCTTATTACTTGGATACATAGACATTCTCCTTCACCTCCTATTTTTTGTGCTCAAATCCTATCTATTTGCAACATGCTCACTCTCCACAGAGTAGTTACCCCTATTGTTGTCAATTTTTAGCTTCTGCCATTGATCCTCCCTACCTCAATGGTTGTTCCTTGGTGTAATGCCATCAACCCTCTACATCTTGCTGCCAAAAATAACCTTCCTAAAGCCTCTAGAAATAATTTCCCAAAGTTCAATGGTGATGGGAAGATTTCTCCTAACGAGCACATCACAACTTTTTTTGCTACATGCAGTGTTGTTTTTCCTCAACGTGAAGATGTTGCAATGAGGATGTTCATGAAAACCTTGGTTGAAAATGTTGTTGACTAGTTTCAACACCTCCCAGGAGGATGTATAACAACCTGGGACAACATGTAGACTCGATTTGAAGCATGTTATAAGAGTAAAGAGGATGAGAACACTCTCTTGACTCAAAATACTCATATCAAGAAGGAGTCAAGTATTCCTATGAGGGACTTCATTGCTAAATTTAATAATCTAGTCAATAGGATCCCTATTGTAAGTGTGCCCACTGCTGATAACTAGAAGATGTTCTTTATTAGATCCATGCCCCTTACATAAGCTTTATGATCAGATGTGTGCATATGGCTAATTTTTTGGCTGGTCAAAACTTGGAAACTAAGTTAGAAGATGATTTGGTAATAGCTAGAAAATGGAAAAGAAAGATTCAAAGAGGAGAGTTTACAAGCTCTGTCCCTGGTCTAACTAACAATACTGAAGCAATTCTTTAGAAGCTCTCTAATGAAATGTTTTCCATGAAGAGAAAAATGAGAAAACTTGACCCTTCGATCCAACAACCATAACATGACATTCCTCAAAGGAAACATGAAGGAAGACCATTACAATTACTATCTACTTAGCTAAAGGTTACTATCAAGACACCCCCTAAGAAGCAAAACATGTGCATTTTTCATCTACAAGCTGATCATGATGGTGCTTCCTACCCAAAAATGAATAGATATAAGTAGCTCACTACTTCTAGTGAGCTAACCATCAAGTATCCTAAAAGTGAATATGATTCTTCTCCACATGGTGACTCTGGATAGAATTCAAATGATAGCAATTACAAGAAGTCAGAGAGAGAAGAATCTGGTGAAATTTTTTCCTTCCCAGAATATAGCCATTAGTCCCTCACTAGCTACAACTAAAGCATCTACTTCCTCATCTTGGAGGAAAGAGAAATCAAAGTTTCAACTAAGTGGTAAGCCTAATTACTCATTTGATATTATACAATATTTTATAGATGCTCATATCTAGTTGCCTACCCTTGAGTATCTCAAAACTCATTTGGCTGAATTACAAAAGCTAGTAGATTATTGTAAAAGTTATGCTAATGCTAGAACTTATCCTAATTTCAACTCTACCATTAGTAATGACCAATCTCAATTGCATGGTAGCCAACTAGCTAATGAAGAGACTATTTTTCCTATGCTTTTCAAAGAAGATACAGAATTAGTTTTAGCCACATCCCCTTGTCAAAATCTAGACCCCTTCTATGTCTCCTTATACATATATGGCCACAAGCTTAGTAACTGCATTATTGACTCTAGAGCCTCTGATAATGTCATACCTTCTTTAGTTTCTTGAGCCCTTGGCTTAACCCTTACCAAAAATTTTGGTTGTTTCTATTTCATGGATGCAAAGAAAGTCCCTTTGATATGTCAAGTAAAAGATGCACAAGTAGCATTGGTTGCTCACCCTATAAAGAGAATGAAGCTAACTATCCTTGTAGTAGATATTTCATCTAGCTATGAAATGCTTCTAGGTAGAAGATTTTGTAGGGACATGGGAGGTGAAATCAAGATGGATTGACCTCATGCTATTATTCTTGTGGGGAATAAGAAAATAAAGCTAGGACCTAAGGAGAAGGCCAAATTTATAGTGTTAAAGTATGATGATCCTAAATCCGAAATACTATATCAAGAAATGGAGTTCAAGAATTATATGATGCTCTCTAACTCTAATCATTCAGAAGAACAACTAGATACTCCTAATAATATGGGGATTTAGGCCTTGGAGTTAGATGGAATTTATGCAACTACTAGGTCTGGAGCTAGTGTAGTTCTTGTGTCCCCAAGTGGAGATGTAACTTAGCTTGCGTACAAGCTACAATTCAAGAACAATAACAACACAACCAAGTATGAAGCCTTGTTGTTAGTTATCAATACTACAAAGAAGAGAGGAATAAACATTTTAAGAGCTTAAGGAGACACTAAGCTTAAGGAATCAAATTCAATACACTATAAAAAATGAAAGGCTTAGGAACTACAAAAATAGGGTATGGGATGAGATTGAGCAGCTAGATGCATTCTCTATACAAGTTGTTCCAAGGGAGAAGAATGCAAGAGTGATTTTATTAGCCACATCATCTTCACTTCCACTCCACATCTAGATTTCATAAACAATCAATACAAGGTTGAAGTATTGTTCAAACCTAATGTTCTTGACAATATGGAAAACTGGTAAGTGTTTAATGATGATAAGAAAATCCAATCTTTTTTGGAAGGATCTAAACCTTTCAATGACCAATACTTTGAAGGGTGTGAAAGTGTCTGCAAGGATTTCTCCCCTAAAATAAAGAAGTAGTTGGAGCTTGGAACCAAACAACTCAAAGGTAACAAGATCTCTTGAAACCTCGTTTCCCTTAAGAATTTTTTTAATAGGCATGATGTGTTTATTCAAAGGGAAAGAGAAAGGAAAGGTGGAACTTTGGAGAGTATGAAGGGATGAATATTGGCAACAAATATAAGCCAAAGATTATTAATATCAGTAGTAATTGTTCAAAAGAATAAATATGGTAATTTCAAGCACAAGATTTCCCTAAAGCCTAAAGTTACTCCCTTTAGGCAAAAGTGACATAACTACAACCCTATGGTCTGTGATTCCATCTTTATGGAGGCACACAAGATGTTGGATACAAAAAGTATCTACCCCATATATCATTAGATGTGGATAGCTAACATTTTCCTACTCTAGAAAAAGAGTGGGGAGATCAGAATTTGCATAGACTTCAAAAATTTAAATCAAGCATTTCTAAAGAAAAAAATGCCTTTCCTAACATGTATCACCTATTGCAAATAGTTTTTGGGTCTGAAATGATGTACATGCTATATGGATTCTCAAGTTTTAACCAAATTGAGGTAAAACTAGAAGACTAGTTCAAGGCTAAATTCACCACTCCTTGGGGAATGCTTGCATATAATAGAATGCCCTTTGGGCTTATCAAAGCTAGTGACACCTTCCAATGAGCTATGAATTCATCATTTTCTAATATGAAGGATAAGATCATCATTATTTACTTAGATGATCTAACAGTCTTCTCCAAGAAAAGATAAAATTTGAGGGACTTGGAGAAGGTGTTGAGAAGATGTAGAGAGCATGATATTTTTCTCAATCCCAAGAAATCAGTCTTTTGTATTGTAGAAGGTAAACTAATGGGTCACATAGTTTCCCAAGAAGGCATCAGGATCAACCTAGAATGTGTTAGACCCAAACAACAGCTAAATTTTCTAGGAAACAAATCTAGAGTCAAGTCCTTCTTCAAATAGGTAAACTTTTTGAGATGCTTCATCCCTGATTTCTTTGAAATCACCAAGTGCATTGTTGATATGATGAAAGGAAGTTAGAGTTTCAAGTGGAACAACTATGGAAGAACAGATTTTGATCAAATCAAGGATGCCATAGCCAAAGTACCCATGTTGGTACATCCATATTACACCAAGGAGTTCATACTATACTGCTACACCCTAGCCCATACACTATCTACAATACTCATGCAAGAGAACAAGGAAGGTATCTAAGTGCCAATTGCTTTCATGAGTACTCCCCTTAAGAAGCATGAGTTAAGATATTCTCAAATGGAAAAGCATGCCTATGCAATGGTAACAGCTCTCAAAAACTTTAGATTTTATGTATTACGCTCTCATTCTATTGTGTTTGTACTTGACCTATCTACCAAGAGTATTTTGACATAACAAGAGATAGGTTGCAACACTAGAGGTGCATGGATAGCTAAGGTTCAAGAATATGACATTGATTTAAAGCCAACTAAGTTGGTGAGAGGGAATGACCTGTGCAATATGATAGCAAAAAATTAGGACTTAAGCCAGGAAGATGAATTAGTAAGGGCACTAATGGTTAGTTTTTAGGATCCATGGTTTTCAAACATTGCCTACTTTCTAACCCATAGGGATTTCCCTATTGGGATGTCATACAAGCAAAAATGAGACCTTAGAATCAAATTAGCTAAGTATGTCATATATGATGATCAACTATACAAAAGGGCAATAGATGGAACTTTCTTAAGGTGCATGGATAAGTCTCAACAAGAAATGTTGTTTTATAGCTTCCACAATGAGGCTTGTGGCAATCACTTTTCATTAGTAGTCATAGCATATAAGATCTTAGGAAATGCTACTATTGGCCCAAAATGTTCAAGAATGTGTATCATTGGGTGGAAAAATGTGACAAGTGTAGGATGTTCTCAAGCAAGCCTCAATCAACTGCTCTACCTTTAAAGCTAGTTGTGATTGAAGGCCCCTTTCAATAGTGGGGAATTGAATTAATTAGACCAATCAGTCAACCCTCATCTACTAGTCATTTATATGTCATCGTGTTGCTATACACTACTTCACCAAATGGGTGGAAGCCTAGCTAGCTAATAAGACTACTTTTGAGGTAGTCTATGAATTTATGAAAGAGAATATCTTGATGAGGTTTGGAGTACCAACAAAGCTTGTCATGGACAATGATTCCTATTTTTCTTCTATAGAAATTATAGAATTCTACTATGAAAATAGTATTCACCTAAGTCACTTATTAGATTACTTGCCTCAAGGAAATGGTCAAGCAGAATCAAGCAATAAGAACTTGATCAATATCATGAATAAATTGGTCTCTGAGAACCAAAAGAACTAGCACAAGAAACTATATGATGCACTATGGGTAGATAGAGTTACACCTATGAAGGCAATCAAGATTTACCTATTTGAGCTAGTTTATGGTGTTAAAGCTAGTTTTCCTCTTCCACTAGAGCTATCCATTTGCAAACTTCAACAAGTGATTGAGGATCAAGAATTTAAAAGTCGATTGGAGAAGCAAATATTGTATTTGACTAAGTTGGAAGAGGAATGTAAAAGGATGGTTGATCATATTATAGAATATTAGAAGCATGTGAAGTCATTCTTCAACAAGAAGGCCAAACCAAGGAAGTTTATGGAGGGTGACTTGGTCCTATTATGGGATAGAAGGCATGATCCTAAAAGAATGAATCACAAGTTTGACTCGCTCTAGAAGGGTCCTTTCAAGATTATGCAAAAGAACAATAATAATTCATTCATTCTGCCATATCCTTCTGGAGAGGTTCTATCATTTTCATACAATGGCTAGAATTTGAAGTTATTTCAAGTTTACAATTGAAAGCGACTAACCCCTATAGTTAGTCTTAGTTTAGGTAGGTTAATTTGCATCTTTCTATGCTTTGCTTGCAAAATTAGAGATTCTAGGTCCCTTATCAGCCATTTTTGTAAATTACCTAAGTCCCCAGTAAGAGCCACATGTTCCCAAGTGTTAGTATTCCCACTTTAAAACTTATGGTCATTGGTTCAAGTGAGTTTCTTTCCAAGTGAGAGATGTCTAATTCTATTTTAGGTCACTTACTTCTCATCTTTCCTAAAGTACTCTACTTACCTTATTTTTTGGATCTCCCTTTGCAATTCATTTACCTAATCTTTCTATGCAATTTTCTTGTTTTTTTGGTGCACACAGGGATTAGGTGATTTAAGCATGGTTGGGGTGTGATCTTGTGTCCTCTTGATGAGATGTAATTTCTCTACACCTTATTATAAGAAATCTTTCCCGAAAATTGAATATCTCATGGACTCCAAGCTCCTGAATATCTTTCCATGCAATTTTCCTAGTTTTCTGGTGTGCACAAGGATTAGGTGATTTAGGGACAATTTGGTTATGATATTGCATCCTCATGATGAGAATTAAGTTTTCTACACCTTTTTATCTAAAATATTTCCCTAACCTTAAATATCTCATGGATTTTGAGCTCTCAAGCTGATTCTTCTATCAAGTGAACTACACTAATCGTGAATTTGAAGGTTGAAGCCATGGAAAGTAATTAAACAAGTTGTGAATATGATTTTGGAAATTACCAAAGGATTTATTATTCTATGGATAGAGGCTAAGGTGTTTCTCTTTTTTATCTATAGAGATAAGATCAAATATTGCTAAGGAATATAGGTTTATTGTTTTGCTATTGCATATTCATGGAAATGGAGCCACTTTGTTCTATTTTTGAAGCCTCATGAACTTGAGCCAAATCTAAGTTCAAATAATCAAATAGTGTGAGAGTAATGATTTAAAGGCTCATAACTAGTAATCCATACTCGAGATCTTTCATTAGGCCCAACAGATTGAAGTTCAAGGATGAATGTTATTTATTGTGCCTCACTCTAGATAATGTTGATGAGAAAGGAGTTTTTCACCCAAAGGTAACAAAGTGAACCACTTTTCTGGAGGCTTTGAGAATACAAAGTCAAGTTACCCAAAATTTTAAATATCTTTCAGAGATGCCCAAAAGATACTTTTAGAGAAATTAGTGTTGGAGTTATGAACCTGTTGTGAAGGAAAATCAGCGTTAGATGCCTTAGGTGGATAGTGGAAGAACAAAGTGTGCAAGCTAGAAAAAAGGACTACTCCATGTGTTGTGATTATGACAAAAAAAGGAAAAAAACTTTGTGGAAAGGGTAAGTTTTTCTTTCTCTCCCACATATGTTAATATTGTTAAGAATATCTTCTTTCAATATTCTAAAGAAAAGTGAGGCACTTCCTACAAAGTAAATGTTTGTATTGTTTTATCACTCTTAGTCATATCACTTTGCGTTATGTAAAGTAAGAATGATTTAGGGAACTTAGTATTTTATGTGAAAATAAACTGTGTAAAGTAAGAATGATTTAGGGAACTTAGTATTTTATGTGAAAATAAATGGAAAGTTTAAATAGTCATTACTTAAGGAATTAAATTCAATTATGACTGTTATAATCATTGGTTAAACTTAATTTCATTTGTGTGTTGCCAACATTCTAATTCCTAAAGTTATTTCATCAGAATTGCAAACAATTGGTTTCAAAAAGTCTATTTAATGACTATTTAACAAGAACTGCATCCTAGGCAATCATAGCAAATGAAAATTAGAGCATTTGGTTATGAAAGATTAATTGGCTTAGAGAGTGAGTTAAAAGAGCTTAAGAGACATCCTTCAAGTTCTATGATTTGAGTGATCTACAAAGGAGGCTAAATTCCTAACCCATTCACCCAACCACTCTAAAACTCAAATAGATTGGATTGGTAGAGGAAATTGACTTTCAAATGGGAGTTCATGCACCAAAATTAGTGAAGTGCATAGAGAGATATAATCCAGAAAGAAAGAAAACTCTCTTCCTAGAATAATCCATCCTCTTGTGATATTGATTTGGGTCCTCCACATCCATGTTTAATGAGAAGAAGACCCTCAGATAGGAAGACATGCAGAGGACCTAGTTTCAAAATGCTCAATCTAAGAAGAAGAAAATGTTGAAGACTCTATTTGGCACAAACCTAAAGAGAGAGATTGTGGATATTCTAGCACTCTTCCTTAGACTCAAGGGAAAAGAGGAGATTTTGGAATTCATCAAGCACCACTTATTCCTAGTACAAGTAATTTGTGTTGAGGATATGAAGATTTATTGTGCACATATCATCTATGATGAGCTTCATGGTTGAATTTTTCAAGAGGATTCAAGTAATTTTATATATCCTCTTATTTGGTTTATGATTTGGAGATCCACCATTTATGGCCTAGTCTCCTAGGATTCCAAATTATGATGAGTGCACCAAATTCTATGACTTTAGCCACATCTACAACTACATAGAAGCTATGAGGAGTATGTTTCTTTCAATGATGTGTTTACATTGAGATTGTGCCAAGAATTGCAAGGATGCTTAGAAAGGAGGTTCTCACTAGAGGACATTTCAACTAAGCCAATTAAGATGCACATTCATCCAGTTCTTGAGATTTTCCTATTTGTGAATAGGATCCTATGATGGATTACCCAAGAGATTGCCTAGATATCCAAGGACAAGGTAGTTCTAGTCAAATTGTGTCAATATATTCTAGAGATGAACACCCTATATTTGAATGTGAAGAAGATTGTTGGGATTCCATTCCTTACTATAGTAGGCCTATATTCATGTGCCTCTAGATCAAATGCTCAGAACCTAGCAAAGAGATTTGAAAGCAAGATTAAGTTGTTAGGCTATGAGGTGCTCAGACCTCACTATGATCAAATGAATTTTGTGAAGGATCATCTAAAATTGGGATACGCCTATAGGCATGTCCTAGATATTGAATATTTATTGTTTGGGTGTCTGGATGAGTTTGAAACTCAGGAGAGATTTTGGTCATGGCTAACTATTGAGTTGCAATCCTATCTACCCCACCTTTAGAGCTATTCATTGATACAATGTAGGTTCTTATGCAAGGAATTATCAAGAGGATAGAAAAATGGGTGGAGTGGACCTAGGCAACGAAGAAGAGGACTAAAACTACAAGTTTAATAGATGGAGTATTAGTTGGAGCCACCCAGTCATCTCCACCAACAACCATAATAGCCACAACATCAATATCTACAGGGCCATCTCAATCTATTAGCTAAGGAGGAGATCAACCCCTTAAAAAGAATGTGCCGCTTACTCCCACTTGTGGAGCTATCACTCTTCCAAACATAGGGAAGATTGGAGAAAATAAATATGACAAGGATAAGGGGAAGGAACAAGAGAAATATTTGGCTAAACCATCCTCCCTTGTTGAAGTTATCAATTTGGATGGTGATACCAATCCCATGGATGGAAACTAGGAACAAGAAGTATCTCAAAAAGGGGATACTTTAGACCTTTTGGTAACTAAGGTAGCTACCTTTCTATTTTCTTCCTAGAGCAAGCCAACTCCATTGATTCCAAGGAAGTTCTTCAATCCATCTATGCTACAATCTTCTATTAATGTGCTCTCTACAGAGTCTTGGATTGAAGAGACCATTGATAGGAAGAAGAGGAGATACAAGGATGTAGCCCCATTAAAGGACTTGATCACACAAGTCACCCCTTCTAAGCTATCAAAGAAGATAATCGCTACCCTATCTATAGATTCAACCACTGGCAATATGCTAGTTGAAATTACAGAGCGTCAAAAGAAAGGAAGATTTCATGAACTCAAAGGATGACTTCCAAATTAGAACATTGGATCTTGGTCTTCTAGTTCATGACTCCATGGTGAACATGTGGAAGACAACCAATGAGAAGATTGAGGATAAGTTGGAGGAGCTAAGAGCAGAGAAGGAGATATTGAAGATCTCCAACAAAGAGTTAGTAGAGTACATAAACTCTACACTTGGGAGTACTTCTTCTAGTCAATTTGAGAAAAATGTAGAAGAGAATAAGAACTTACTAGTCAAGCTACAATAAGAAAGACAATTTAGGCAAGTATGTTGAGCTTGGGTAGATCAGATAAAGGCTCAAGGTCTCCTATTGGTTGAGAATCTGTGAAGCCTAGTATTGGATGCTCACAAGCCCAAGGAGGCAACATCAAATCATTAGACAACCATAAAGAAGGAAGAAGATAAGATGACAGATAAATTGGTCATTCTACATGAGGTGATAGATATGAAGACCAGTGTAGCCATTGATCACAAGATTCTAAAAATTGGCCAAGAGTCATTATTCCACTAGAAGAAATCCTTGGATTTTGTCATAGAAAACTTTGTGAGATTAGCAAGTGAACTCAAGGATGTGCATGACTTGGTGCAAAAGATCATTGATAAATTATTTCAATATTTGAAGATCTACCACATAGAGTCTTTCATGTCTACTAATGTAAATCTTGTGGACATCAAAAGAATGAAATCTAAGGTTTTGGAATTTTTTGACAAAGCTATTGACTTGTTCAACTTACAAGTGGCCAAGATCTAGGAATTGTTAGTAGCAGATGTAGTCATCAAGAGAGAAATGGAGAATTTCCAATCAAGGGTGGCTAGAATTGATGAGCTTAAAAAGATGCATGACTGTTAGATGGCCCAAGATGACAACATTCTCATTCTAGGTGTCAAATAATTGAATAAATTAATTGAAGCCATGAAAGCTTATAGAGCTAAGATAGTTATTTCTTAGAAGACATGATGCTCTGATGCTTTTCCAGACATCTTTCATTCTTCTTCTCTTCCTTCTTTTGTTTGCATGGCATTTTTATAATCTATGTAATGGACAATGATTTGAGCTTGTCCTATTTTTAGATTATTCTATTCAAAGATGCTCTATTGAGCAATCATCCAATGTCACTATCCATTTTGAGAAGGCCTATAAATGTGATCGCTATTGATGTTAATAAGATCGACAAGATTTACTTTGGGAAAAACCCTTATAGTTGGGACTACTACATGAGACTTTGAGTTTTTTTTTCTCTATTCATTTAGTTTAAGGGAAGTTTATGGAAAGAATGTGTTGATGCTAAAAGTTGAAAGAATGTGAATGAACTTGGTTTTGTTTCCTTTATTCAATAAATTGTATGCCCTACTTTCTTCAACATAAGCATGTCTTCTATTACCTCTATTGTTCTTTGTGGTCTACATGTTTTGTTTAGTTCTTTGCATAAGGAAGTTGAAAAATGGTGTGTGGAGTAGCTAAGGGATAGAAAATCTAGGTATTGTCGAAATGTAAGCTAACTCTGTAATTTGGGAATTACTTATTTCACTATCTTTCCTTTCTTCCTACTATAGTAGTTAGTCCTACATATTTCCATTTTTCTACATCATTATTTTATGTAGATTACATCCTTTGAGATAATCCCCTTTCTTTTTCTAAGTTTTTTAAAGTGTTGAGAAACTTGGTTCTTGCCTCTCCTACTCTTTGGTTAAGTGCATACCCCTAAAACCCGAAGGAAAAATTAATAGCATATCTTGCACTCATAAGGTGGCTATTCCTTTTAATTTAGGGGTCTCTAATAGATTACTACATTGACCCATTCTATTGTCAAATTTTTTATTTTCCATAAGCCATTGGGAAAGTAAAGAATCAAGGTATAAACCAATATATCAAGGAAGACAAACTATTAATCAACAATCATGTAAGTATTTCTTAGTCTTAGTGCCACACTTATATACCATATAGCTCAACCTTTCTTTAGGTTCTCTCGTTATCCTTACTTTTCAAATCCTCTTCATTAATCAATCAAATGATAGCATTCAAACCAAAGTAAGAAATTGTATCACCAATAAGTTGTAGGTTTGACATTGGTGACAAAATAATGACTGATCCATGATAGATTTCCTCAATCTTCTTTATTTCAATAATTTCCTTTCAACATTCAAGATCTTCCACACTACCTCATCTTCTTCTTTGGATCTACCATATGATTTAATTGCTGCAAAAATCTTAGATATTCTAACAACATAGATTCTTATAGATTCATCTTCCATCATTTTAGCATCTTGAAATGTACATATCCAATTCTGCAATCTTATTCTCTTTGTATGTGTATCACCCTCAAAAGTAGATTCTAATGCTTTCCAAATCTCGGAAGATTTTACTAAAGACTTTACCTAACTATATTCATTATTTGGAAGGGCTCATAGTAAGGCTTCTCTAGCTCACATATTGTACATGAACATCTCTCTTTTTACTTTACTGCATTCTTCAAGCGTTTCTTCTTTTACAATTTCCTTGTTGCTTTTCATCAAAAGGAAATAACCTAGACCCATACACAACAAATGAGTCTTCATCTTATCCTTCCAACTACCATAGTTGACCCTATTAAATTTAGAACTATCCTTTCTAAAAATATTCACTATGGATCTTCCAAATTTGGTAAGATTTCTCTTCAGGGACTTGATGCTTTAATACCAATTGTTAGAATATATAGTCCACCAATATAACTAAGAGGGGGGTGACTTAGTTATCCAACTATTATAACAATTATCAACCTAAATAAAACTCAACTATGTAAAAAATATAATCATAAACCAAAACAAGCTACTCATGCACAATAACACCAAATATGTTAATAAGGGAAAACATTGGTCAAAGGGAAAACCTCAGTGGGGATGGTACCTATAAGATGATGTACAAATAAAATATTCCTTCTTAGAGGTTGGAACCTATTAGGAGTCTATAACATAATTTAAAACATATTAGTCCCTATTAGGAGGCTTTGAATCCTTGGTAGGAGATTCCAACCATATTAGGAGTTGTGCCAACCCTGTTAGGATTTGTAGAAGATAGATGGACCCACTGTCCAAATAGCTTCAAGCGAAAGACCAATGAACCCACTATCTAAATAATCTCTTTATTATTCCTTGTAGAATAATTGAATTGAATTGTACTTCCTTCCTCTTTCTCTTTCCTATCAATTGGACCTCTTCTCCTTTTGATCTTGATACTAGATCATGAACTCTACATCCAATAATCCCTTGGATCTCTTAATCACTTTCACCAAACACTCTGCTCCTTTTTGTACTTCACATTCAATACTTGATACACACGCTTCTTCATCATTTTCTTAAAGGAAAACATCTTTCCTTTATACCCTATCTTCAAAATAATTCTTTAAGTCAACCTTGAGAATTTCTCAATTAATTATAATAAGATAATTAATTAATTTTCAATTACAATAGCGCTGTCAGCTCACAGTTTATACAAAACTTCACATGTGTGACTTCAAGACCTACACACTAGCTTAAGTCAATCAGTCTATCTTTGATCACTGCATGAACGTACATCACTAGATTATATCTTAGCAAGAAGATATAATAGGATCATCAAAAACTATTTTCCATGCACTTTGTCTCTACACTGCTCTTTGTAAGTCACTTATAGCTTTCATACATCTTCAAATTACATTCTACACATTTAACCTTGTGATCAAGGCACAAGGTACAACATGCCCTTAAACACACTTCACTTGTACATCAAAACTTTGTCTGTACTAGTACTATTACCCATTTTTATCACCATGCAAAATGGGTAGGTTGACTAGCCATATTTTCTAGGGTGGTGAGAATAAATTTTCTAACTCATTAATACCCATGTAATCAGGGGATACATGAAGTTTTGACCATGATTTATCATTATATCCCTAGTTTTTAATCTTCCAAATCCACATATCTTATGGTTACACAAATTTCATTATAATCTTCATATTTTGCGGGTCCTATTTTGTCACAAAATCAGGAAAATCGTGAAGGCCTTTGATCTTTAGTGGATCAAAGGTTGTCACTTTATCACCAATGAAAACTAAAAGGTTCTTACCCATGGTGAAAAAATGAGGAGGTGATGCATGTCTAGGCTTTGATGTTATGATACATGGTTTGTCATGGGATCACAAAAGCCAAAATAGAAGAGGCTCAACGACATGACAAGCATGGTCATAAGATCGTATGTGAAAAGGTAGGGTGCGCCCAGGAGCATAAACAAAAGAAAGGTACATGTGTTATTTTGAATCCTTGATGCTACGATAAGTAGCATGTTGAGAGATCTCAAGGACTATTCACGTGGGTTACAATCTTATAGTTGTTGTTTGACATAAGATTGTGAATATCAAACATAAGACTACTATGACAAAGAAAGTATAAGTGTGGTCATAAGGTTGTAAAGGGAAGAAAATCATGTCCCCATATTATGATACATGGTTTTTCATATGGTCATAGAGCTATTTTCATGAGCTTGTAATGCTATGATACAAAGGATATTTCTAGTGATCATAGGATTGTGAAGCTAGGGTTTTCAAGGTAAGATATTATGAGGGGTCTTCCTCTCAGTATGTAATAAGGTCATAGTATCAAGAGATCAGGAGTCAAAGTTAAGGTTAACTTTTCAATTATGTGTATGACATTTCTAGATCGACCAAAGGTGGCTTATACATCTTGTCTTGTTGTAACACATGGATATGTCTTGGTAGTTAGTTAAATTTTGCCCCAAGGTGGCATAGTATCAATGTAGAATAAAGCAGTGTGGGTTGGCATTGATTGAGGAATGATTTGGTGATCCAAATGGTTGAGTTTTAATGAATATCTTATCTACATTTGAGTATGGGGATGGTGGAGATTAGATCAAATTGCTTCCATGGGATGATCACCAAGAAATATCTGATCTTTTCTTAAATACAGTTATGAATTTTAATGTTGTGTCGATAGAGTGGTTGTGGATTTGATCTTTGAATGCCACAACAAGATAAGGGTAGTTAAGGTACTCCTAGAACATGTAGCACCTAGCTTTTTCATGATTATTCTCCTTGTACTGCACATAATAGGAGGTATAAAAGTTAATGGTGAATGTAATTCTCAGAGATATATGTACTCTTCCATTGATTTTCTAACATTTACCCCTCCCAACTGAAGCTTTTTACAATCTTGGTCTATTTAAGGATTCCCAAGATATGGAGAAGGGGTTGACATTTTTGAAATGTTATGAAAGATAACATTGTCAAGATCTCTTAGGAGTCCTTTATGCTTCTCTCAACACATTACTTTATTTCTATAGTCAATCTATATGAATGTTGTTCAATAACCTTTGATATTTGAATGAAATAATACTCTTAGAACTCTTTTTGTATCTACTTGTGGCTTAGATTTTTGATTTGATAGAATTTCTTGAGATTTTCCTCTTTTTGAATCCCTGGATTCCATCTCAGCTTTAACTAGAAGTGGGATTAGATTATTCACATATGTTACAAGTCAAGATACTCTATTTCCATTCAAGTTGTGATATTGTGAATGTTAGCATTCCCTTTAACATCTTGCCTAAATCGCATCCTTCTTGTGAAATATTTATATGTGAATGATTCTTTGCAATATTGAGTTCTTGTTAGTTGCTTGGAAGTGTTCATCAAGTTAGACCAGCAATATCTCTATCCTACTATTTGGTGTATCACCACCTTTACTTTTTTAGTATTTACTTTCCAAGCAATCCTTCTATCACTTTTCC
The DNA here is from genome assembly GCA_028749045.1 of Cupressus sempervirens. Lineage (NCBI taxonomy): Eukaryota > Viridiplantae > Streptophyta > Pinopsida > Cupressales > Cupressaceae > Cupressus > Cupressus sempervirens. The sequence goes on along the minus strand of CM053788.1, from coordinate 577,099,683 downwards.
CCCTCAAGTTTATTTTCCTATTCAAAGAAGTAAAATGACTGAGGCAACAAGAGGAGCCAACCTATAATCTAGAGATTCACTCCAAACTTAGGTATTTCCCACTACCTAGGAGTGTTTCCATGTTACTCAAAGTTGACTAAGTCAAAATCCAATCATAGGCACAACTTTTAAAGATAACATGTATAAGTGCGATCTCTATCTAGTATTATGCTAGTCTTCACAAACTTGCTACTATGTTGAAATCAATGACAAACATAGTCATGAATGTAACATGTCAATACTCTCCATTTCTTAGGATACTCCTCGAAAGGAATACCATTAATATTCATACTAACAAGGCTTAATAGAATTAAGGTAGCAAACAATATCTTAGTCATTCTAAAAGGATAATTTTTTAGGTCATGGCTTTGTATAGACCAATCAATGAGATTAGGATGGATGAGAAATAGCAAGGTGTAGGGCTCTAGTTTGTTGATGCAAGGAAATCATCTCCAATGACAAGAGAGTTGGAATCTATAAGGAATTCTTCAAAGGTACCCAAATTAGGGTAAGCCATAGGAGAATTAATGTTGTCTACTAAACCAAATTGAGAATCCAACTCATCAAACCCTATGAATGACACATCATCCTACCCCCAACTTATGAGATGCAACTAAAAGAGAATCACACTCATTAGAGTCAGTTCTTTGGTCACATGCTATAAGTTGAGAAATGTTCCTTCTAATTTGGTATCTATTAGGATCCTTAACATATGACTCACCAAACTCTAGTTGTCTAGAAGTGGAAGCCTCATCACTATAATCATTGTTTAATTCATCTCCACCCCAAAGAATGGAAGTAGAAGGTACACAATCCTTATCTTCATGATTAATTTTAGAAATAGGTTGAATCTCAGCTTCTAAATCACTATTAGTGGAAGGTTCTTCATCATCAATGGGTGTTTTTTCATTAACCACATAGCCCAAACCAGTAGTGTCTTTCATTTTACATCCCTTATTATGAATCATGGGTTTGGTAAGAGCATATTTATTATCAAGAAAAGGTACACAATGTGAATAGATTATCTATCTAAGGAACTCATATATATTTCTACATATCTTAGGAGAAATAGGAGTTGTGAGCATGACTTCATAAAACATCTCTTCCTCCCTATAAATCTAGTCCCTAATAGCTTGATCTTCCTTTTCATCTTCTAAAAGAACTAAGGATTGGACAAAAGTTTCATATATAGTTATAGATAAAGATGAAGGTTTCATGTTTTCAAATGGTTTTCCATAGGACCAAGGGGAAACTAGAAGCGCAACAATAGATTCAAGAGTATATTCCCCCATAATAATGTCCATCATCTTAAGGTTCTTCTCACAATCATACTACATTTTTATAACCTCATTGGTAGCTCTATTATTTGAAACAAAGAATTCAATAGCAATAAGCATGTTCATTGACATAGCATTGTCCCCAAGAATAGAGGCCTCTAGTAAATTGAAAGCGAATTCGATACATTGGTGATAAGTGGACATGATAGCTTGCATTCCATGTATCCAAGACCTTCCTAGAAAGATGTTATATGAAAACATGATATCATGAATTTAGAATAAAAAATATTTTTCTAGAGGACCCATTCAAATAGGAAATCCAATTAAACCTTTAAAAGAGCACTCAACTTCATCATAAGCCTTGATAGTGATATTCTTCTAGGCTCAATAGAAAATTTGGAGAGATGTAATTTTTTTACAATGTTGAAGGAAATGATATTCAACCCCATACCATTGTCTATCAACAAATGCCTAACTCAGGTATGATAGATTTGAACTTTGACATGGAGTGCAAGTTTATGTGGATGGCTAAATTCTTTGTCATCTTATTCAAAAAATGTTAGGTAATGTGGAGCGCAAATTTGGTTGACCATATCTTGGAACTTATCTGCATCAATAAAGGTAGGGAAACTAGCTTCTCGTAGGGAGTTCTCTAACATCTTATGCAAAGGAGATAACTCTAGCATCTCAAAGATAGAAATTTTCATAGGGTTATGTTGTAATCAATCCATAAGAACATAAGTGGACTTAATGGTAGTAGATGTTTTCTTGGACAAGGAAGACCCCACTTGTTTAAGAATTGAATGATTGGAAGGATTTACAAGTTTAAGGACAACTTTGGGTTGACTCCTAGTAATGCCATTTAGTATTTCACCGTGAGAGGAAGAGGTGGGACCAACAACTATCAATATAAACTTAGGCTTTTTTGTCATTACTATCATAGTTGGGCGCTTCATCATACCTAGGTCTCATTATGTAAATTCTCTCATGAATGGGGTTAACCATTGTCAATATTGGTATAGGTGTAATTTATCTTATGACCATGGTTATTCTTGTTTACATATTATTTTTTCCTTTTCTCATACTTAGGGAAGGGCTCTTTGAAAGAATTAGGATCAAAGTTCTTAAGCTTGAGATAGTTATCAGTATTATGACCTTTGTTCCTATGATAGTTTCAATAGTGATCATCTCTCCACAATGGAATCTTAACAATGGGATCATAAGGTCTTGAATTATTTGGTAGCATAATAATATTAAAAGAAATAAATGTTTTTAGGATTATGATGTAGGAGTATCTTGGGATTTCTTGGTGACTACTTTGGAGTTCTTGAGAGGAGTCTCGGTAGTTTCTTTGGAGGGTGCTTGGGTCAGTACTTAGTCAAAGGAAGAGTCGTTCTTAGTTTCTATTGGGTTTAGTGATGGCTGAGGTGCTCAGTCATTGAAAGGGGCTTGGTCATTGAAGAGCTCGATAGATACTATTTCTCAACATGTGTTGGTTGCTCGGCATGTATTGGTTTCCCAAAAATCCTTGGGACTTTGCTAACACTCAGTAGTGTGTTGGTGCCAACTAGAATTTTGGTGCATTTAATGCATGTATCATGTGATCATGGCATGGATTGATCTAGGAGTAAGTGTGGACCTATTTGGGTCTTGGTTATCTCTCCTATCATTTAATCATGGTTGTGAACTTGTGGCTTGTCCTAAGTATTTTGTGTAGTTACCATTTGTTAACTGTGAGCCAATGTGAGGGTTAACATTTTTTATTTAATGTTTATTTTGAGATGACTTGTCACTTAAAGATGCATTTAATGCAAGGGTTTTTATTTAATTTGTAATTTCTAGGCTGACTTGTGCCTTAGTTGGGTATATGTAAGGGATCTTGTGGAGTCTTATTCATTCATTTAGAGGTAGTGCATCCTGAGTTCAACATGGAGTAGTTAAAGGATAGGTTTTCCTAAGTCTACAGATAGAGTGTCAAATGTGAGGTAGTTTATAGTAGGATTGTGGTGGAGTTGTGACTTTGTAAGAAGAGCTAGTGACTATGGTTTGGAAAACAAGGAGGTTTCTTGGTGGCTTGCGAGCACAAGTTGAGATCTTGGATCTTTCTACTAGATTTTTGTTGTGTTACAAATTTGGGCTAGCTAGGAATTGAGTTGGATCTTGAGGGATCTTGTAGAACTATTTTGTAATTTTTGTTGTATTTTGCCCTAAGTTGGAAGGCCTTATAGTTGGCATATTGTAGGTAGATAGTTATATTTATGAATAAATTATTGTGATTTGGCATTAGATCTTGCTTTATTATTGTGTTTCTCTTGTGTGGTTTTTTTTGGGGGATTAGACATCTCCTTTGGGGGTTCTCCTTTCTTGCACTACATTAGGTGGTATTAGAGTGAAGGTTGTTCCTGAGTGCGTAGACATATCATTGAAGCTGAGGAAGTTTACACCATGATTTGGGTTGAGAGGAGTTGATCCGAGAACTAGAACTTGATCTAGCAGTGGATTGTTTTTTCTCAAGTCTTAGATCTCTTGATTGTGATGTGGCTAATCATGGTTGTAACTTGTAATTGTAGAGGGCTTCTAGAAGGATTGATGGATGCAAAGATGGAAGATTTATCTTCTTGAGGCATGATCATAGAGAGTTTGTGTATTACAGATATATGTTCCTAGACTTGTGATTTAGTTCTTGATTGTTCGTATGAGGTGGCAGGTTGCAATCTCCCTTGCAAACAATTTGGGCTTATCACAAGGAGTGTGGGAAGGATTTGTTGCATAGGGTTTGTGAAGATCTTGGGAGATGGTTCCAAGAAGATTAGACCCTAGGATGATTAAAAATCTCTATGATGTGGTGGAGAGGAGGTTTTCTGAGATGTTTGCATGGTTTGAAACTATTTTCCCTGATATAAAAGGAGGTCTCTACTCAGTTTGAAGGTAGTCTGATTGATCAAGTTAAGAATGGGATAAGGAAGATATTTCATAGATTTTTGTGGAGTTTGAGTCTATCAATTTGAAAGAGAGTTGTATGGATGGTAAGTGACTTGTTTGAGAGAGGAGATGGCATAAAAAGATCAAGGTGGAAGATGATGGATTTGTTGATTAGTTTGTGGAGTCTAATATAGAACTTATAGAGAAAATTGAGGCTATTACTAAGGATATTCCTAACATTGTTGATGCTAGGATGGAGATTGGTTTTCATGATTAGTTGGATGGGTTTGACATGGAGATTATAAGCACTTGGTTGTGGATGATCTAGTTTTTATTCGTGAAGAGTTACATTTTGCAGAGCATCTTGTTGTGAGCAATGAGATTGCTACTATTGTGAGTTTGACATGTGTTGATGGAGATCTACATATTATTTATGATGTCATGAATTTTATTGTTACTGGCATGGATTCATGATGTGACAACCAATCTTTCTCTCAAACCCCAAGCTCTTCAAGGTCACACTAGGTAATTCACTTGACCAAATAGGGATTTTACACACCCTATTACCTTTAAGGATCCTAGCTAATAGATCCTACTCCTTCAACTAGTGCACATCAATTTGATAGTACATGCTTACTCATTAATTCCTTCAACACACAGCCCCAATGCTCATTGGACCTTCCCACATGATCAAATGGACACCTAGGTATGACTTACATCAATTTTCAAGATTCCAAACCTAAAGAAATATCAAAACCCTAATCAAGTTGCAATCCAAAAGTGATTTGCACTTAAATGCTTGGAAAAAGGGTACAAGGATTAGCCCTCCAAATGCACAAAAATCTCAATATCTTTCTATATCCCTTAACAATAACCCAAAAAAATTACCATTCCAAGTACCCTTTTTAGTGATCTTGGAGATTTTGAAGGTCTTGTTTTTCCAACTTGACTGTATAGTATGAGCATAATTTTAGCCTTATATTAAGTTTTTCAAGGGTTTGATGTTGTCTGATGTAAAAACCTCCTTAGGGTCCTTACCAAGGCTTATCCTTAAGATTAGAGTTGGATCACACTTTCTTCTTACTCTCCACATGCTTGAATTGGATTATTTGCACTTCTAATCCTCTCCATAGCTCCTTTTTTTCTCTATGATCCCTAACCAAGCTAGAATGACTTGCCAAGGGCATCACCTTAAAAACCACAATTATGCTTCCCATGGACCCTCCATTACTATACATGGAGTACATGAATTCTAGTTCCAAATCCCAAGAAAATGTATAATGCCTACGATGGGAAGTGTCCCTAGAACCCTATTTGTCCAAACAACTCTGTTCAAACTAGCAAACTAGTGAACACTAAAATAATTATCCTAAGCACTCCAAACCCTACCAAAAAAAAAATATATATATGTGAAGAATAAAAAATAATTTATACTAAATCATCCAACAAAAAATATGTTGAAACTAATGTGTACACATGCCAAGAATTCAAACAAACACAAACTGTTATTAAGAATGTTGTCTACACAGTCCCTACAAAACCAAATCTAATTTCTCCAACCCCATGACAAGGTTGAGATTGGCTCTATAAAGGCTTCCCAAGAGTTTTCCAACCTCATTCAAGTATTTTAAGAGCTCTAACTGATAAGTTTCTCTTTTTTCAAGAAATTGTCAAAGAGTTGTCAATGACAACTTTTTTAAGATTTGGCAATTTTTGTAATTTTTAACATTTTCTTCTCAAAATTGCTCTATTTGATACCAAACTATGAAAAAGGCCTTACATGGATAAAAAAAACCTAATAAAGACCTTAAAACACTTACTTTTCCCTATTTATCCTTCAAAACCCAAAAATTCTCTATTAAGCCAAATGAGCAATTTTTGAGCAACTAGGAGCAACATTACTATTTTGAACTTTTCTAACCTATCTATCCACACACTAGGACCAAGTTAGTCCTTATATTGATCTATTGATGTGGATAGCATCACTACAAGAAAAAACATCATAGAAGCCTAGGTCTATGACTAGCCTACCTAGGTGCTTCTATACCAATTCACTCGTTGCTACTATGAATGAGAATTTGTTGATGAAGCATTATGTTTAGTCTATTCCTGGGAGTTAGCATGCTGATTGGATGGTTGAGATTCTAGTGTTTTACATAATGATGTAAATTTGGATGATGTGAAAAAAAAAAATTCTTGTCCCTATTACAGTGGGAGCCTTTGGTGAAGATGAATATGGTTGTTGATCTTTCTTTAGGCATCAAAGTGTAGGACACACTTTTCTATTTACTTGGAGAATCTAATGTAGGAGGATCTTCGGATTTCTTAGTGACTAATTTTCATTTCATGGGAGAAGGATCAATAGTTCCTTTGGAGGGTTTTTGTACTATGATTTGATCAAAGGAGGAGTAGTGCTAAGTCACTATTGATTTTAGTGATGGTCGAGGTGCTCGATCATTGAAAGGGGCTTAGTTGCTAAAAAGCATGATAGATACTATTTCATAGCATGTGTTGGCTACTTGACATGTTTTGGTTGCTTGGCAATGCTTGGGAGTTTTCTGACACTTGATTGTGTGTTGGTTCCAATTGGAGTTTTTGGTGCATTTAATGAATGTATCATGCGATCATGATGTAGATCAATTTGGGAGTTTTTGTGGACCTATTTGGGTCTTGGTTATCTCTCCTATGTGTATTTATTCATGGTTGTAAACTTGGGGCTTATCCTAGGTATTTTGTGTAATCATCACATGTTAACTATGGGGTCTTGTGGAGTCTTATTCATTCATTTAGAGGAAGTGTATCCTAAGTTCAATGTCAAGTAGCTGAAGGACAAGTTTTCTTGAGTCAGTGGACATAGCATTGAATGTGAGACAATTTATAGCAGGACTATGGTGGAGATGCAAGTTTTTGAGAAGAGCTAGTGGTTACAATTTGGAAAACAATGAGGTTTCTTGGTGGCTTACAAGCACAAGTTGAGATCTTGGAGGTTTCTACTATATTTTTGTTATGTTATAGATCTAGGCTAGCTAGGAATTGAGTTGGATCTTTAGGGATCTTGTAGAACTATTTTGTAATTTTTTTTGTTGTTTTCTTTGGCCCTAACTTGAAAGGCCTTACACTCAAACATATTGCATGTAAATAGTTATATTTATGAATAAAGTGTTGTGTTTGGTATCAAATCTTGCTTTATTATAGTATTTCTACTGTATGGTTATTTTATTAGGGTTTGGACATGTCCTTTAGGGATTCTCCTACCTTACACTACATCAAGTGGTATTAGAGTGAAGATTATTTCTGAGCGTATAGGCAAATCACTAAAGTTGAGGCAGTTTGTACCAAGACTTAGGTTAAGAGAAGTTGATTTGAGAAGATCTTGATCATTGGTGGATTATTCTTTCTAAAGTCCTAGATCTCTTCATTGTGAGGTGGTATATCATGGTTCTAACCTGCAATTATAGAGGGCTTACAAATGGATTGATGGATGCAAAGATGGAAAATTGATGTTGTTGAGGCATGATTGCAAAGAGTTTGTGTATTATAGATCTATGTTCCTAGACTTGTGATTTGGTTTGTGATTATTTGTGCAAGGTGGTAGGTTGTGATCTAACTTGCAAATAATTTAGGTTTATCACAAGGAGCATTGGAGGGATTTGTCATAAAGGCTTTGTAAAGATCTTGGGAGATGGCTCTAAGAGGATTGTACCCTAGGATGATTGTGAATCATTGTGATGTGGTGGAGAGGACGTTTTCTAAGATGTATGCTCAGTCTAAAACTATTTTTCTTGATCAAGCTAAGGAGGTGTCTGCTTAGTCTGAAGCAAGTTTGACTAATTGAGTTAAGGAAGGGATACAATGGGAATTCTATAGATGCTTGTAGAGTTGGAGTCTATTGATTTAGAAGAGAGTTGTCTGGCTAATTAAGAGACTTGTTTGAGAGAGGAGATGACATAAAAACGTTCAGTTAGAAGAGGTAGTTTTGTTGAATAGCTTATGGAGTTTGATAAAGAAATTGGGGAGTAACTTGAGGCTATTGCTAAGGATATTACCAACCTTGTTGATGCTAGGATTGGAGATTGGTTTTCATGATCATTCGAATGGGTCTAACATGGAGATTGTAGAGCTTTTGGTTATGGAGGATCCAGTTGTTGTTGTGAAGAGTTACATGTTGCAAAGCTTCTTGTTGTGAGAAATGATATTGTTGCTATTGTTAGTTTGGCATGTGTTTATGGAGATCTACATATTGTTTTTGATGTGGATTTTTTTATTCCTGATGTAGATTCCCTAGTTACTATTGTGGATGAAGCATTATGTTCAATTTGGTCCTGGAAGTGAGTATGTTGATTAGATGGTTGAGATGATGGTGTTTGGTAGAATAATGTAGATTTGGATGATATGTAGATTGGTTTTCTTGTCCATATTGGAGTGGAATCATTTGGTGAATATGAAGATGGTTGTTGACCTTTCTTTAGGTATCAAAGTGTGGGACACACTTTTCTATTTACCTAGGGAATCTGATATAGAAGCATCATGGGATTGCTCAATGACTACTTTGGAGTTCATGGGAGGAGGCTTTGTAGTTTAATTGGAGGGTTCTTGGACTAGTACTCAGTCAAAGGAGGAGTGGTGGTCAATCCCTATTGGGTTTAGTGATAGCCAAGGTGTTTGGTCATTGAAAGGGGCTTGGTTGTTGAAGAGCTTGGTAGATACTATTTCTTGGCATGTGTTGGCTACTTGGAAATGCTTGGAAGTTTTTTGACTGATGAAGGGTACTCCCCTTAATACTATAAACACATGACAAAAAAAAACAAAAAACAAAAAAAGCGAGAACAAAATATAGACTTCTTATTTACACTGCAAATGTGAAATTACAGAATTCACAAGTATAATATGCTAACCCACATGGGTGCCTTCATTATAGTAATCTGTAAGACTAAGCTATGAACTACCACCTAGAGCTATCGTAGACAATGTTCAATCCTTTCTTAAATATGCAATAATATGCCACCCAAGAAGGTTCTAGACATTCAAACTTAATACCTAGGACTGACAGACCCTAACAATACATATAGAGTTGGCCAAATACATATTTGACAATTATTTTAGTTACTTTGGATAGCCCAACTTTGAAAGGCCTTAACTCACAAACCATTGCTCTGATTGGCTATTATAACCACTTTTCAAAAATGCCAACTCTTGATCTACAGGCTTGAAACTATGCAAGCACCCTTCTATCAAGTTTTTGAACCTCATCCAGGCACTCTAAGGTCTCCAACAATGAACTTGAAGATTTTTCTACAAATTTTTCCACTGAAAATCTGTAATAACTTCTTTGATACTTAGGCTTGAGCAATGAGATTTTTATGGTAGGCTTATAACTCTAAAATGAACCTTCATGTAGAAAATGAGAACATTCCAATCTTTTTTGAGAAACTTGATAAAAACAGTAAATTCCCATAAATAGTAACCACCCTATCTGTTCATCGACTGAAAAGAAAAGAAATTCGGGTGATGCAAGATTTCTCTTACACCTAGGATGCTCCTGCATCACTAACACTTGATAGTGTGTTGGTGGTGACTAGGACTTTTGGTGCATTTAATTCATGTATCATGTGATCGTGATGTGGATTGATCTGGGATTTTGTGTGGACCTATTTGGGTCTTGGTTATCTCTCCTATGTGCATTTAATTATGGTTGTAAGCTTGGAGCTTGTCCTAAGTATTTTGTATAGTTATCATGTGTTAACTATGGGTTAATGCAAGGGTTAATATTTTGTATTTAATATTTTTTGTGAGCCTACTTATGGCTTAAATATGCATTTAATGCAAGGGTTTTTATTTAATTTATAATTCCTAGGCTGACGTGTGGCTTAGTTGGGTATAAGTAGGGGATCTTTTGGAGTCTTATTCATTCATTCAAATGGAGTGGATCTTGAGTTCAGTGTGGAGTAGTGGAAGGATGATTTTTTCTTAAGTATGTTTACAAAGTGCTAAATATGAGGCAATTTACAATAGGATTGTGGTGGAGTTACAAGTTTGTGAGAAGAGCTAGTGGCTAGGTTACTTTGTTGCTTCTGAGCATAAGTTGAAATCTTGGAGGTTTCTACCAGATTTTTTTTATGTTATAAATCTGGGCTAGCTAGGAATTGAGTTGGATCTTGAGGGATCTTGCAAAACTATTTTGTAATTATTGTTGAATTTGACTCTAACCCAAAAGGCCTTACAACTGGGCATATTGCATGTAAATAATTGTATTTATGATTAAAGAGTTGTTATTTGGTATTAGATCTTGCTTTATTTTTGTGTTTCCACTGTGTGGTTATTTTTTGGGGGTTTGGACATCTCCTTTGGGGATTCTCCTACCTTGCACTACATCATATCACCTCATAGGAATTTTCCAAAGGAGTGACATGATGCTTAGGCTTAGAAGAATGTATGAACTTAGGTTTGTTGGAATCATTAGTTTTTGCAACCTCTTTTTGTCTAGTAGCTAGAATATTATCAACCAAGTTGAAGATGGGCTCCTTAGTTTTAGGATCATCAACTATGCCATCATTAACAACATACTTATTTTTGTTCTAAGGTTTGGCTTTGTCTTTTCCATTTCCATTCCCATTAGTGTTATCCTTTTTCAAGACTATTTTTCCCTTTTTAAATGTCCTTTGTACTATACACACTCTCAATCATGTCATTAAAAGTTAGGAACACTTATTTTCTAAGATCACAATGTAGCTCAAGTACTAGAGTACTAACAAAGATGTAAATTTTCACATTTTTAGGGAATTATCAAGGGTATGTAGCATGCAATGGCCATATTTGTAAATACGTGAAATAAGGTTCCCCTTGTTTTTGTTTGATGTTACAAAAGTCTAGCATAGTAACAAGATGTTGTAAGAATAATGGTGTATGAACCTTTGCACAATCTTATCAAAGGACTTAAGAGGAGGGGTAATCTTTGTGAATCAGCCCATGGCTTTCCCACTCAAAATTCTAGGAAAGAGTCACATGAGATATGTGTCTTCATGCATGAAATCCATACTAAGAGCATAAAATTTCCTAATGTGATCACACAAATCCATATTGTCATTGTATTTATCATGTTTTTGTTGGTCTTAGAATGGTCTTGACACTCAAGTGTAAACACACTTAACCAATTCCACCATATATGTTGAGTACACTATGTATGTTGAGAGAGTTATAGTAGTTACCGAGTTAGAATCTTAATAGGTGCCAAGTGACTTTAGGTGCTAAGCAAGTAATAGATGTCAAGAAAGATAGAGCATAGTATATGCCAAGTGATTTAAGAATATTCATGTGCCAAACAACACAAAATGTAACATGTGCCAAGCAATCTAGAAATGTAACATGTGCCAAGCAATCCATAAATGTAACATGTCCTAAGTGATATAGGAACATTCATGTGCCAAGCACAAGTAATATAATATGTGTCAAGTAACACAGAATTAGTATATGAGTTTGTGCCCTCACAAAATTAGATGTAAACCATTTTTGGAGCTGACATAGAGAGAGTTCAAAGAAAAAAAAGGATAAGGATGAATCTTTTGCATTCCTTATATGATCTACATGCAGCCAATCAAAAAAATGGAGAAGGCATGCAACCAATGAGAAAAATACAAGGTATGAGCAAGAATTTGAGATTCAATATGGATCATAGATCCATACCTAACCCTAAGTCCACAATGTCTTTATAAGGAGACTTGGAAACCATAATGTTGAGGTTGTTGAAGTTATCAAGTTGCCAAGAGATTGTTGCAGAAAAGAGCAATCAATAGGGGTGTCAAGGACTTAGCGAAAGAAGCAGCAATTACATATCTAGTTGATTAGAATAGAATAGGGGACACATACAGAGATGAGATCAAGCAAGGATTAGAATAGGAAGAGCACATCTAGTGCCTAAACCTAGCAATTGAAGATTGCACTCTATCAAGTCAAATGTTCTAATACTTTCTTACCATTGTATTAGATGATGAAAATCCTATGTTGATAGCTTAGCTTAACAACTAGGTGGGAAAACCTTTGGAGAAGGTGATGAAAGTCCTATTGAATTAGGTAGGTTTAACAACCTATTGTAAATCGTTTAATAGGGTAATGCTTCTTGTAAAGTTTTTTTAAATCCTCTAACCAGGTCACTATTGACACAGTGTAAAGCCTTTAACAAGGTAGACCATTAGAAGTGGTTGAACATATTGCTACAGTAATTTTTGTGGGTGTCATCCCCACCCCATTTTTACCTTCTTATTCCTGGAGGGTTTTTGGGTTACCAAATCTCTTATGTCATGTCTTGATGCATGTTTTCATTTCATGTTTTCTTATATGTTTACATGCATGTACTTTACTTTCAGTTATGTGTTAATGAGGGTTTAAAAAGAAAAAAGAAAAAAACTAGTTACTTCTGATTCACCCCCCACCGCCCCCACCCCTCGCAGATGTACTCTTCCCATTTGAACATTCCAACAATTGGTATCAAAGCTATTGGTTCTCATAGGGAATAAGCCTAACAACTTAGTGAAAAGGTCTAAAGATGGAAGTCTTCAAACTTGGGAAGATTATTAACAATCAAGTGATTGATGTGCACCTCACTCTACACAAGGTAGAAGAAGCCAACGGGGAACTAAGAAAATCTTTGAAAAGAAGAAAGGAGATAGCCATAGCTAAGAATGACACAAACTAAAAGGAGATTGACACCACACAAGTGTTTACCAATGGAGATTCTAAGGAATTTGATGCAATAATAGCATAACTAATGGAGAAAAATAGAGCACAAGATGAAGAAATCAGATTACTCAAACTTGAACAAGAATCACAAGCCATAATGCTTTGTGAAGTGACTAAACAAAATAAAAGAGCTATTAAAGACAAGGCCATGATAGAAGATGACAAGAGAAATCTTACCAATAGACTAGAGGAAAAGATAATTGAGTTTGAAAAGATCTCAAACATGAAGCTAGACATATTAAGCTAGATGATGAATGCTCATCATGAGCTAAACATGAAGGATATTGAGATCTCCACCTTGAAGATGCGGAATGAACAATTGCAGAATGTATTGAAGAGAGAAAAGGAGATAGCAGAAAGATACAAAAAACCCAATGAGGCTATCAAGTACTTTGAACAATTACTGAAATCACCCAGGGCTAGTAATGATACTTTAGGACTTGGTTACACCAGCATTAATAAGGAGAATCATCCAAGACTGCAACAAAAAGGACCAACAAAGGTAAGAACACTAGACCAATCAGTAGGACACATGCAAAAACAAAGTTTATTATCACAAGTGTAACATGCAAGGACACTCAACACAAGACTATAGAACCAAGACCATGAGGACACCAAGATTTGATGGTCACTGCTAGAAGTACAAAAAGTATGGACATAGAGCTTTTGAGTGTAGATCAAAGCCTATGTGGACACTTAATTAGCCTACAAGGAGAAACAACTATGCACACCACTACAATTGGGATTACAATACCAGGAAAAGTTGTCACTGCTGTTAGGAATTTAGAACTTCATAAGAACACACTTCAAGGGAAATTACAACAGGTGGTTAAGCTAAACCACATGTTTTACTTGCTTGAAGATAGGACATGTCAACAGATATTGCCCAACAAATGCTAAGGCACCCAAGTCAGAAGTCAACAAGGGTAAAGAAAAAGTTGATGTAGAACACATCAAGGTAGAAATGAAAAAAGACATGGAAAAGAAGAGATGGATCAAGTACATCCAATAGAGAGATCACTTCACCCAAGAGGTCAAGTGATCACACTTCATCTAATTAAGCACAAGATAGGCACATGGGGCTGATATATATAAAGATGTATCGTACATCAGCCTAAAAGAACAAAGAAGTATTGCCAAGAAGAAATCTACATGTCAAAAGATGTCAAGTTAAAAATTGAAAATTTTGTAGAAGATGTTGAGCTACCCTTAGATTTCGAGTAAAACTCCAGTATATGCTGACCTGGAAAGTCTAGTTAATGCTAAATGAGATATGTCAGTGGCTACCAAGTAAATGAAAAATAGTGGATGTCGAGTCTACAACTGTAAGCACTATGCAATAAATGCTAGGTTTTGAGCCTAATAAAGTTGAAAATCACTCATTTTCAAGCCATTCAAACATAGATAAAAAATACGAAGAGTGAAGAGGTGATCAAACAATGATTTAGTAGTGATTTGCACCAAACTCTTCGATTCAAAGGTATTTCATTAAGTGCCGAGCTACATAGTATTTGAAAGTTTATTTAAATATTAAACCCTAGTTTGGTCAAGAAGGAATTTGGGTCTAAAACCATAAAGGGAAAGGATAGTCATGAAGTCTAACTTGTCAGTAATGAGGTTAAGCAACCAAAATTTAAACCTATTCCCAAGGTCACGTATAAAAATGACCCAACTGGTGTTTTGTCAATCATTCCAAATAAAGTAGTAATGGTCCAAGATATCAAGAAATGTTATAACTATAAGATTGGAGCCATACGTGACCTAAAAAAATTCAATGCCTTTGAAAAGTTGTGTGACAAAGGGATATTGAAGGATGAGTTCTCAGTAGTTGAGAAGAAGGGTTTAACTAAAGCCCTAATTTTCCCCATTGTATTTAAGATTGAATGGATTTTTACAGTGTTGAGCCAAATTCATGATGGATCATTTTGGTTAGAAACAGGGCCAGTAAAGATCACAAAGAAAATTGTTCATAGGGTTACTAGATTCCCAACCCTAGATTGGCCTAAGGCCCTAAGAAGTGACAAAAAGGAGGCCATAGAGAAAAATGTTGGTGCCAAATGGAACAATAGCGGAATGACCATTGACACCATCACTAAACCCCTACTTGATTTCACCGTCAAAGTCATATCTCACAAATTCTATCAATCAAGTAGATTGAACAACATGCCATGTATAGCAATAGATGTTTCATACAAACTTGTGAAGAAGGACCACACTTATGATCTAGCAGAGCTCATGCTACAAAAAATCAATGAAAATTTGGGAGCCATAAGGAAATCTAAAGGAGCTCAATGAAAATTTGGATCAGTGTTGGTTTGCATATTTTTCCATGTCATGAAAGAATTTCCATCAGTTGGAAAGGTAAATTGGGATCCTAACAAGACAATGAGCTTATTAAGAAAATGGGAGACAATTTTGATGCTCAAATGACAAGCTACTTTGAGGACTTCAAGAAGTCCATGAAACAAAGGATGAGGATACTTGTATCACTAGTTGAGCAGCATGTAAATGACATTTGTTTCTTGGTTGACATAGATTACACCTACATCCAAGCCATGGTACCTAGAGTAAGATGGCTTAGGCCACTCGGATATGAACTTGATGTAGACCAAGCTTTAGTTGCAATCACAACACTGCTAGTAGAAGAGATAGACAAGAATGCTCCTCACTTTGGGACTTATGATATTGTCAAATCTAGGGTGGTAATAGATTTGAAGATAGCATCTATAGTGAAGAAGAAGGAAAAAATGATAAGAAAGCTCAAGAAGACATTTGGAGCTGATATAGAAGCAGTAGGTACTACACTTGAAGAAGAAGCAGATGAAGATAAAGATGAGAGTGAATAAGAAAAAGATGAACCAAGGAAAGGGTCATTGGAATTAACATAGGGCCTAGGAGAGGACAAAGAAGAAGGTGCTGAGGAAGAAGAAGCTAAGGAAGCAACCACTAAAGCTAAATCCACCAAAAGGAAAGCCAAAACTTAGCTTGCTTCCCAGCCCAAGGCAAAGAAGGGGACAAAGCCCTTTGCAGTAAAAAAAAAGAAGCCTATTACAAGGGCTACCACTAGGACTACAACTCAAAAGGAAAAAGATTAAGCCAAAGAGAAGAAGAAAGTCACAAAGTAGACTGGTGAAGAACCAACAAAGAGAAGGGAATATGTTGCCTAGCCAGACTTAGAAGAAAGAATAGAATCAGCTGACAATAGCCAGTTTAGAGTGGTAAGTGATCCCTCCAAGTCTGCCATTGACAAGTTATGTGTAAATATTAGAAAAGAAAACTTGAATGGTTTAAAGACTATAGACTTTAATAAGCTCAATAAAGAAGAGAAAAATAAAATAGAGGAATCAGTGTATGCAATGATGGTCGAATACAAACAAACACCTCTAGAATTAGATAGTGCAATGCCCAAGGAGCTATACAAGATAGTTGAAGATAAGTGGCATTTTTGTTTACAAATGGAAAAGGAGATAAGAGAATCAACCCTAGCTAGAGTGCTGCTAGACCTGAATAAAGGTCAAATAGCTAAGGCAAATAAAAGGCATAATAGAAAATTTTCTCCTAAATATAGAGCATTTTGCATCCTCCAAAATAAGATAGAGGATGTTGTAAATAAATTCACAAAATTATGGAAGTCAATATACAAGAAAATTGATGATGTATTTGATGAGGAATATAAGGTAGAAGCTAGTGACAAGAGAAAAGAAGCAAAAGAGACAATAGAGAAAGTAGAGGACAAGTAATGAGGAGAAGAAAAGTGAAGAGGAGAAGAAAGGTGAGGAAGGAAGAGTGGAAGAGGAAGTAAATAAGGAGGAAGAAGAATAGAATACAACTAAAGGAGAGGAAAAGGCATTAGATGAATAGGAAGAACAAAGTGTTCAAGACACAAAAAATCCAACTCTTAGCCCCCCCCATCCCACCATCACACCTGTAGAGACCATAAAAATAAAGGATGTTATTGACACTTCATGTCAAAACATCAATCCACTTACTATAGAGGATCTAGCAAAGATCCTTCACCAACCTACTCTATAGGTATAGTTGTGTACAAGCCCTTTATTGGTGAGTGTAGATGAACTACAAAGAGTAGTAGAAACCCCAAAAAAGTAAAAGGTGAAGCCAAAGGATACATGTTTCACATACACAGCTACTATAACTAAGGTTTTGATGCTTCCACCACCACCTCCACCAAGTCCAACAAGTGAAACTATTCAAATGTTGAGTGTAGCAACAAGGAAAGATACAAGAAAACAAGAATAGTCAACAGGTTCACCCCTAGCAATTATTATCGATAAAGGGAAATCAGAGGAAAAGAAGGAAGAAACAAGAGATGAGCAGCAAGTGGCAATATAGACATTGGTTGAATTACCAAAAATTGGTACTCCCACTCAGACTCTTTAGAAGCTAAGCACTGATATGATATCAATACAAATTCAAACACTAGGCTCAAGCTCTAGAAAGGTAGCTAGGATACTTCACTATGGAGATCCTGAACTTGATGAAGAGATCATCATTCCAACCTATGAATCCAACACCTTCACCATAGAAAAGATAAATGAAATATAAGGTGCACTGGATAAGAGAAAGAAACAAGAAGTCTTGAGAAGAGAATACAAGTATAGGCAAGCATTGAATGAGATAAAGGACATCTTCATGGATGCCTTTAGCTTTCAGTCACCAGATGAAACAAGGCCTATAATAAAACAACTATTAGATATAGTTGACCAAGTGACTAATGTAGACCATGATACAAATGTAAAATTAATGGAATGGCCAAAAAGAAAATTCTAGGGAAAAGTAAATGAGAAAATATCAAATGATATAGCATTAGCACAAGTTGAATTGGCTAAGAAACTAGAAAGAGTGAAAATTGTACTTGGAAACACATTCTCATTGTACAATAAATTGTGTGATTTTTCCAACTTCACACAAGAGACTAGCTAAAGAATAATGAGCTTGGAAAGAAATCTCAAGATTTCTAGCATGCAACTTCCAACAAATCTAGCTTAGAGTGAGAATCATTTTGCATAGATGCTTCACACACAAAGGGAATTATCTATATTAATAGTAGAGGAGGCAAACATAAAGGAAAAATTGATGCAAATCCAATCCTCTATAACCCCACACTTAGAGGTCCTCCATAAGGAGAAAGCATACACAGAAATAGTCCTAAAGAAATATCCAAATCTTTCTACCCTAGATGGACTTGTACAACTTGCTATAGAGACTTCCATCTAGAACAAGTCACTAGACATTGCATTGGAAAATTGGGATGCCACTCTAAAGATACTTCTGGAGGTAAATAGTACATTTTTGGCTAAGTATGGTATTACTCCTTAGAACCCTTTGACATCAGTGTCAAAAAGGGGGAGATATGTATATATGGGGAGATATATGGAGATTTATGAAGATATATTGAAATGTCCCTTTTCTGATTTTATATGATATTTCCAACCTCTAATCAGATCTTTAAGATCAAACAACTAATATCACAAAGATCCACCAAATTTCTCAAGAAACCCCAAATCGGGTATGCTGAAAATAGTGCCAAAAGCTTCACAACTTCACAAATTATTAATAAATCTAAAAATGGACATTTTTACAGAAATTTCAGCAGCATAACAGCCTAAAAAATGACATTTCTAGATCCGTATAGCCTTTACACAATAGTTCACAAATGTAGGAAAAAAACTATGCTCATCGGGCTCCCGAAATTACCACAAAAATGCTCGAAAACACTACAAAAACACTAATAATCTATCTCAAAAGTTTAATCACATCCCAATAAATATATTCAGCTCTATTTTAACACCTTAAAGTCTTAAATACAGCAGCAACCCAAACTGATATGAAATACTCAACTGTAAACACCAAACTCATACAAAAAACACACCTGAAAACCCACAAATCTGCACTGTTCAGCACAAAGGCAAACTCTGTATGAGCATGCACATGGAATGGATTCAAACTCCCATCCTTAGACTTCTTGGAAACCTACAAAATCCTGGTCTTGGGTCTCCCTGAAAACCTGCAAACTCCCGTTCTTGGGTCTCCTTCTCCATAGGTTTGGCAACCTCTGAAGAATAACAAAGAATGAGCAAAAATCAAGTTCTGGAATCAGCCCAAAATGCCTCCAAACCCCTTAAAAGAGGGCATAACCATAAATCACGTCCAAGAGAGGTTAATGAAACATATTTTAATAATAATTTTCATTTATTAGTCCAACGGTTTCCAAAGATTAAACCCCCTTTTTTCCGAAACTTCACTTTCTTGGGCCTGCCTGCCTTAGCAAAGATTATTATGTTTTAATTATTTGAAAAGGGGACATGACAAGTCCTCCCTTCCCAAACATTGCTTGTCCTCAAGAAATGGTTGAACAATAAACCAATCAATCCACCTGGATCCAAAATGTAGTCATGAACTATACTACTACCAATTAACATAGGCTCCTGCAATATCCTTTGCAATATGACCAAGAGGAATCCATAATCAAAATGACAATTATAGCTCAACCAAACTCCAAAATCACCACTACCATAGTCAAAAACCCATGAGACACAAACTCTTAGAACATCAGAACCCAAGTAAAGTGGACAAATCAAACTACCAACAAAGTAAATACCATCAACGCATCCCACTGGCCTATACAGAATGTACAATCCAACTCTGCAACAATGGTGAATGCTCTCGAATAAAACTGTACCAAGTATGGAGAATCCACACACTGTATAACTCCTGCAGTCAACACAACTCTACAAATCACTAGTCACTATCTCATAACCATAACTCCCATGCACTGCTGATGGTGAAAAGACATTACAAGATAAAGAGTAAGAAATGGAATCCAAACCAAATTTTCCTGCCATCAACTCCTCAAAACAAGGATCAAATGCTAACTGATGTACATACCCTACAATATAATGTTGATTAAAAAAACCAACCTCAGTCAACAGCTCACCATGAACAAGTGATACAACCCACTGTGACTAATCACTAGCTAAGTCAGGAGATGTCATAGCTAAAGGAGTAGAATCAATAACAACACCCACTAAAACATCACTCCCAAACTCCTGCTCTAAGTCACATATTATCAAGCTGTCAACTTCAGAACCTATCACCATGTCATGCCCATCACAACTCTCATCTTGAGGCATCAAACTATCCCATAACTAATGATAAGCACTAGGAACCAAAGTACATCTCTGTATCATCATCTCATCAACATGGTCATCAAAGGTAAATTGATGACTGTACCTCACAGTGTAATGCCGATAGAATGCGCCAATCTCAGTCAGTGGCTTAGACTGTAATCTAGATGAAACTAACTACAATTGATCATTAACCATGTTAGAACTGACTACTACCTCTGAAGATATCACCAAGGGAGTAGTATTACTAGCAGGAACCATGCCAACTACCAACTCACCAACATCACACATGATCTTTGATACATCTCTAGTCTTCGTGCCATCAGTACTAGAGGCCACCACCATGTCAGGCATACAACAATCTAATACAATACCCAACTCAACTGAACCTAACTCTAGTGGGAATGAACCTGATATGCCAATGTTAGTATCAAGAATGGATGCATCCCCATCTCCACTATCTTTGACAATCTCGGCCATGGACATCCTCGGATCACCAAACACCACAGCTTGTGACTGTATAGAATCAAGTAAAGACTGTAGTCGCTCTAACTCCATGGTCACCTTAGCCAAATGAAACTATGACTCCTTGAAAGCCAACTGTGTACTCTTAAGAATCTCAGAAATCATCTCAAGCTGCTTAGTAAGCTCACTCACCTCATCTTCCTTGGCCAACAATGCATCATATGTTGTACCGCCCCACTCCATAAGATAATCTTTGTCGGCTACCAATTGCATATAATCCTATCTCAGAATCTGGATAGCCTCCCATAAAGAGTGGAACTTTGTCAAGGAAAGATAACTACCTCCCTTCTCATCACTAGTAGGAGAACCCCATCCATAAACTGCTAACAACTGATGAGCAGCATCAAAATGCTGGCAAGTGATAGCAATGTCTCGGTCACTAACTCTCAACTGATTAGACACATGATGGCACTGACTTGACTATCTCCTACAAAACTCCTCTGATGTACTGTCTAAAGAAGTATCCTCAAAGTTACTAGTCTCTAGAGTATTACCATCCATATCCTATGAATCAAATCTAAAGCTCATATCAACATACAGAGTATCAAAAACATTAGCATTGCTGTCCAACTCCTCTATACCCAAGGAAACTAAGTCTTCAAAACTGCCCACTGCATCCTCCTGAATTTTATCAATGCCAATATGATCCTGGGACTCATCTATACACACTGCCAAATATGAAATACCATCAACACATTCCAGCAAGTATGGTCGACTGGATATATAAAAAAAGCCCAACATCGGTGTATAAAAACTAATACCAACATTAGACAAGATACTGGCACAAGAAAAGACAACACCGTGTAATCTACTAATCAAATCCATGATAGCACCCAAACAAACACTGCTACTAAAAATTGTTAAAGATCTCCAGTCAACTGAATCCCAAATGCCAATATAACAATCTCGAGTCCATATTCATAAACTAGAATCAACTGGTAACTCAAGGAAACTCCTCACCTGAGTAATATGACCAATACCAACTAACACCACATACCTGTCATGATGAGATAATGAAGTCACAATACTATCTTTGTTCACCTTCAGCTGGCTGGACAAATCATGTGAAGTACTACCAACCTCAACCTCATGTGATGAAGCATCTAACTATGCCTGGTACTCTTTCTCAACAAAGTCATGAATGCTCAATGTCTGCTCATCTCTACCAAGTATCTCACCATCCTGCACAACAACATCCTCATAATCATCATCTGAACCCACTACACTGTAGTCACTGCCTGTTGTAACTATACCATCCTGAATACCTATGGCATCACCCTTTGACGACTTGTAAATAATTGTCTCAATTTGAGTATCAAGTTGACCGTTACTATCAATCTGTGTAATATCCTTTCCCACCACCTCCTATTGCAGAGTAGAATCTAAGACCTCTACCTGGCTATCAACTAGTTTCTCAAACTCCTCATGCAAGTTCTTGGGAATTGTGTCATCTGTCCTATGAGAAAATTTGCTAAATAGAAATCTAGTCAACTTATCCACCTTAGCTGGGTCGGACAACATGTCATTCATTATACGGTGGTGCTCAACCAACTATTTAGACATGTCATGGCTTATTTTCATAAGTTTATCTCGAATGTCTAAATAACCATCCTTTCTACTGTTTTGACTCTGGATATCAATTGTCCAAGATCGTGTCCTCTGAGACTTTGTACTATACCTGTCCATTCTGGATAAAGTAGATTGTAACCCCAATATGATATAACTTCTTCAAACACCAAGAACTAACATGCAAATGATTAGAAGTAGCATGCAACCATAGATTTTGACATGCAACTGATTAGAAGCAACATGCAACCACCAAATTCACCAAGAACTAACATGAAAATGATTAGAAGTAGCATGCAACCATAAATTTTGACATGCAACTGATTAGAAGCAACATGCAATCATAAATTATGACATGCAAGATCTAGGTAGTTGTCAAAACTGACATGCAAGATCTGGGTAGTTGTCAAAACTGACATGCAAACTTCTACAACCACCAAATTCACTAAGAACTAACATGAAAATGATTAGAAGTAGCATGCAACCATAAATTTTGACATGTATCTGATTAGAAGCAACATGCAATCATAAATTATGACATGCAAGATCTGGGTAGTTGTCAAAACTGACATGCAAGCTTCTACAAACCCTCAGGCTAGCAAGATCATGGCTCTGATACAACTGAAATGTCCCTGTTCTGATTTTATATGATATTTCCAACCTCTAATCAGATCTTTAAGATCAAACAACTAATATCACAAAGATCCACCAAATTTCTCAAGAAACCCCAAATCGGGTATGCTGAAAATAGTGCCAAAAGCTTCACAACTTCACAAATTATTAATAAATATGAAAATGGAAATTTTTACAAAAATTTCAGCAGCATAAAATCCTACAAAATGAAATTTCTAGATCCTTATAGCCTTTACACAACAGTTCAAAAATGTAGGACAAAAACTATGCTCATCGGGCTCCCAAAATTAACACAAAAATGCCCGGAAACACCACAAAAACACTAATAATCTATCTCAAAAGTTTAATCACATCCCAATACATATATTCAGCTCTATTTTAACACCTTAAAGTCTTAAATACAGCAGCAACCCAAACTGATATGAAATACTCAACTGTAAACACCAAACTCATACAAAAAACACACCCGAAAACCCACAAATCTGCATTGTTCGGCACAAAGGCAAACTCTGTATGAGCATGCACATGGAATGGCTTCAAACTCCCATTCTTAGCCTTCTTGGAAACCTACAAACTCCTGTTCTTGGGTCTCCCTGGAAACCTGCAAACTCTCGTTCTTGGGTCTCCTTCTCCACAGCTTTGGCAGCCTCTGAAGAATAACAAAGAATGAGCAAAAATCAAGTTCTGGAATCAGCCCAAAATGCATCCAAACCCCTTAAAAGAGGGCATAACTGTAACTCACATCCAAGAGAGGTTAATGAAACATATTTTAATAATAATTTTCATTTATTAGTCCAACGGTTTCCAAAGATTAACCCCCTTTTTCTGAAACTTCACTTTCTTGGGCCTGCCTGCCTTAGCAAAGATTATTATTTTTTAATTATTTGAAAAGGGGACATGACATATATGAAGAATACCAAATTTTGATAATTTTTATTACATTCTTTCATTCATTTTGAGAATAAAGTGGATTTCGTCTATAGATAGCCAAAAGGGGAGACAAGAAATAAGACAAAGTGAGGGGGAGGTGCAAAATTTTGACAAGCATGTGGAAAAAAGATAAGATACAATACACAGGCATAGGGAACATGAATAGGAAAAAGGACAAAGAGAATCAGGCACATCAGCATAGAATTTTAGTTTCAAAAAAATACTAGGCATAGTCAACTTAGGGGGAGTCATAAGGTATATTGTGGACTCACAAAATTTTGAACAATTTTTGAAATTTTGCATGTATGCCAAGCAAGAATAAAGAATGTACTCAATCAGATCAATTCATTAATGCATAGTTAATTTTGTTGGTCTAAATAAGTATTTACTTATTACACTTACTTAAGTTTACTTAGGTTAATGCATTATTTATTTAATTTGTATTATTTTATTTGTGATACACTTAGGAGTTTGTGCACTCTTGTGAGCTGTCATGATGACATCACAGGGATCTACACCTCTTTTAAGCACAAGTTTTCTACAACACAGGAATCTTCTACACACATATGACACTTTGTCATTCTTATCCATTCATCTAGAATGTTGGATAAGGTGCTTGGTTGTCTTATCCTCTAGTTGTTTCTAGAGGCATTCTAGGTGCTTCCTGAGAGGCTTTTATATATAGGCACTCCCAGTGTACTCTTATCATGGCATATTGAATACATTGTCATTCTGATCATACTCTCTCTCTTAGTCTACTGTGTGCTTGTGTTTGAGTTCTTAGTTCCTGGGTGAATTTTTCCCTTAGTAAAATTCTTACAAATAATGTGGCCTTTTTTTTGATATGGAGCCTAATCACACTTGAAGGTTAATTTTTCCCCACTTTATTTGGTGTAGTTTCCCCCTAGATTTTACTACAATGGTTTGGGGGAAATTTTATCATGAATTCTAATGGTATTCCTTTGGGGGAGTATCCTAAGAATTACTAGAGCATCTGGGACATTGTTAGCATGATTGACATGTTGCATTCATGAATATTTTTATCATTGATGTCAACATAGTAGGTAATTGTGTGAAGACTGACAGAGTAGCAAATAGAGAATGAGGTCATATGGATAAAGAATTGATGATCAGGTCAAGCATGATTAGAGACATGTTCAAAACTATTTCCTTATGATGTGGTTAAGTATGCATAAAGAAAGTCGAAGATATTTTATAAAAAGAGTACTTGAGAAGAAATTTTTGATGTTTGGATTGTATCTCCTAATAGAGATAGAATCATGATATGTGAGGTTAGACACTGAAAATAGACAATGTGATAATGATGATAGTGAGTGCACAAGGTTTGAGGTCACATGTGTGACAATTTGTAAATATTATGAGCCAATAGTGTTGTGTAATTGTAAAATTATTTATTGTCTTAAAGAGGTTCTATTATAATCAATTGGAAAAATCTCAAGGCCAACTCAAGTAATTATTTTTAGGGCAAGGTATTAAGGAAGGTTATTTTCCTTTTGGTAATGTATTATTGTGAGATGAATGAAGTGTAAAGTGTATGAACAAGAGTGGATTATTTGGTAAATATGAGTAAGTGATCCAAGTGATTATTGGATGTGAAGTTGGTGATCTGGTATAAAGATTATAATAAGAGAAGTTTGGTTGATAGGACAGAGGAAGAGGAAGTACAATTATAGTTCATTTCTATTATTCTATAAAAGAAATATAGAGATCAATGGGATAGCAATTTTAGTGGTCTTGTGCCTAAAGTTATTTAGACAGTGGGTCCATCTACCTTCTACAACTCCTCACAAGGTTGGAATCTCCTAGCATGGATTCAAAGTCTCCTAATTGGGACTAATATGTATTGAATGTATTTAATTGTTTCCTAATAGAGTCCATCCTCTAACAAGGAACATTTATAATAATACATCTTTTTTTTGGGTACCATCCCCACTAGCGTTTTGTGCACATCCCCCCTAGTTAACATATATGGTGTTATTAATCATATCCTTTTTTTGGGTACCATACCCACAATCAAGGCTTTCCCTAGTTAACATATATAGTGTTATTGTGTATGAGTATATTGTTAAGGTTTATGATTATATTTATCATATGATTAAGGATTAATAAGTTTGATAATTGTTATAATAGCTGAATAATTGATTCACCCCCCGCACCCCCCCCCTCAAAAATCCCCCCTATTATATTGGTGGACTTTACTTTCTAACAATTGGTATTAGAGCTTTAGGTCCTTGAAGAGAAATCTTAACAACTTTGGGAGATCAATGGTGGGTCACTTCATATTTGAAAGTCCTAAATTTGATAAAGTTAACTATGACAGTTGGAAGGAGATAATGAAGACTCATTTTTATGCATGGGTTTAGGATATTGGCTTTTGACAAAGAATGACAAAGAGATTGTGGAAGAAAACAAGCTTGAAGAATACAGTGACGCAAAAAGAGATACGTGCAATATACGAGCCAAAGAAGTATAATTGATAGCTCTTCTTGAAAATGAATATAGTTAGGTAAGATATTTAGTAGTATCTCATAAAATTTTTGAAAGCTTTGGAAAATAATTTTGAAGGAGATAAGCATGTTAAAAGAGTAAAACTACAAAAATGGATATGTTTGTTTCAAGATGCTAAAGTGATGGAAGATGAATCTGTGAGAGCCTATACTAGTAGGATATCTAAGATTACTATAGGATTTAATTCTTTTGAAGGATCTAAAGAGGAATATGATATTGTATGGAATATTCTAAGAAATTTAATGCCCCCATTCAAAAAATTAGCACAAATGATTGAACTTTTGATACCCTAAACTAAGAAGTTCACTAGGTTGACTTTTCTTGGAAGATTAGAAGTAGTAGAATCAAGTTTGAGGTATTATATAGAATTAACCAAAGTCGAGAAAAAATTTAGTGCATTAAGTGTTCATCCTTATTTTACAAGAAGTGCAAGCACCAATGAAGACTATGCTAGTAGCATCAGATCCAAATCTGAAGAAGATAGGAAGATTGAAGAAGGAATACCCTTGCTTGTGAGAAAAGAACCAAATGGTAAGAAAAAATTTAAATGTTGGACTTGTGATGAATTTGGTCATTATTCTTCTAAGTGTCCTAAAAGAGAGAAAAAGTATAAAATAAATTTCAAGCCTAGAAGACCTAGAAATTGTTTGTATGTAAATGAAGATGATGAATCTGAGGAAAGAGTTTAGAGTGAAAGTGATGATGAGTTAGGATTTGTGGCTATAAAACAAGAGAGTTTTGAGACTAAATTAGAGAAGAAAAAAATCCTAGTTTCTCAAGTTGAAAAGAAATCAAATTGGATTATAGATAGTGGATGTTTACATCATATGACTGATTATATGAACAAGTTTGTTAGGTTTAGGAATCATGATGGAGGAATTTTTAGAGTTGGTAACAATGTAACCTATCACATCATAGGGATAGCATCTATTACTTTTTCTAGAAATACTAACACTACCAATGTTTATTTTATTGATGGGTTAAAGCATAACTTATTATTATTGGACAATTGGTTGATAAAGGCTATTAGTTGCAGTTCATAGAGAAGACTTGCATTATCAAAGATAAGGATGGTAAGTTGATTAGGATAGGTACAAGATCAAAAGGTAATGTGTTTTAGTTGAATATCATTGAACTAACATTTTTGGTTGCAAAAGTGGATAACAGTTGGTTAATTGATAGAAGATTTTTCATATAAATTTTTATAATATTATGAAGGCTTGTAGTACATTTGTAGTAATAGATTTACCTAAGATCATGAAGCCTACTATTGTTGTTTGCAAAGAATGTATCATGGCTAAGCAAAAGAAGGTTTCATTTCCCAGTAAGAAGTGTACTAACATAGATAAGTTGGAGATTGTTCATATAGACTTGAGTGGTCCTACCAAAACAAGGGGATTATATGGAGAAAGGTATTCTATGATTTTTGTTGATGATTTCACTAGAATGATGTGGGTAGAATTTCTTAAAGAAAAGTCTGAAGCATTTGAAAAGTTTAAGGTGTTTAAGAATAGAGTTGAGAATGAATCTTGGTTAAAGATAAAATATTTGATATCAAATAGAGGTGGAGATTTTACCTCTAGAGAGTTTAACATGTTTTGTGAAGAGAATGGAATTAAGAGACAATTATCTTCACCCAAGATTCTTGAGAAAAATGGGATTGTTGAAACAAGGAACAAACCTATGTAAGAGGCAATAGGAGAAATGATGTTTGAGAATGATGTATCCAAGAAATTTTGGAGAGAAGAACTCAATACGCCAGTATATTATACCATGAATAGAGTAAAAATACTAAAAGGTACAAAAAAAACTCCTTATGAATTATAGTTTAGTCATATAGCTTTAGTAAAGTATTTCAAATTTATTGGAAGTAAATGTTACATAAAGATAGATGATGATATTGGTAATTTTGATCCAAGAAGTAATGAAGGTGTGTTCCTTGGTTATTAATTGAAAAGAAAAGTTTATAGATGTTTTAATCAAAGAACTAAGAAAATTGTTGAGTATTCAAATGTGAAAGGTGATGAAAAGTCTAGAGTTAAAGAGAGAATTTTGGACTATATTTCTAATGATGAGGAGGATAATCTTAAAGCTGTGAGAGAAAATAATGAAGTTTTCTTTGAGACTAACAATGATTTTCATCATGATGTACAAATTGTTGAGAAAAGAGGAGAAAAAAGATCAAAACCAAGAGAAGAGACAAGAGTTGAATTAGCAACTCCTACATTAGAAAAAAATTTGGCAAAGAAACACCCTACAAAATAATTAATTGGAAGTAAAGACAAAGGAGTAATGACAAGAAACATAGTGCATCAAGAACTATGTTTGATTTCTCAAGTTGAACCTAAAAGCGTAGATGAGGCATGCAAGGATGAGCATTAGATTAAAGCAACGAAGGAAGAATTATATTAGATTGTGAAGAATGAAACATGGGTGTTGGTTCCTAGACCTAATGATAAGAATGTTATAGAAACTAAATGGGTATTCAGGAACAAGATGAGTGAACAAGGTGAAGTTGTGAGGAACAAAGCTAGATTGGTATGCAAAGGATATTTACAGTAAGAAGGTATAGAATATGAATAAAATATTTCCCCTGCAACTAAAATGGAAGCCGTAAAAATGTTCTTGGCTTATGCAGAAAATATGAAGTTTAAAGTATATTAGATGAATGTAAAGTCAACATTTCTAAATTGAGAACTTGAAGAAGAAGTCTACATTGAGCATCCTAAAGGATTTCCTTTCACAAAAGAAAAGGATATGGTATGTAGATTGAAGAAAGCATTGTATGGTCTAAAGAAAGCACCTAAAACATGGTATGCAAGGTTGGACAAATATTTGGAAAAACTTGGATTTACTTAAGGTACAATAGATAGTAACTTATATTTGAAGGAAATTGAGAATGGTTTGTTAATTATTGTGATATTTTTTGATGATATAATATTTGGAGGTAATAATGAAGCAAGTGATAAGTTCATAGATGAAATGAAGAATGAGTTTGAGATGAGTATGGTTGGTGAGATGAAGTTTTTCTTGGGTTTACAAATTACATAAAACACAAATAGTATTTTCATATCACAAGCTAAGTATTTGAAAGACTTGTTAAAAATATTTGGCTTAGAAAGTTGTAAGCCTATTGGTACACCAATGGTAACTGGTCACAAGTTATCTAGAAAGGTTGATACACCTACAATTGAGAAGAAGTATACATATATGATTGAAGGTTTAAAATATTTGACTCACGCTAGAGAAGATATAGCAAATTAAGTTGGGATAGTATCAAGATTTCAAGATGATCCTAAGGAATCTCATTATGTAGTAGCAAACGGGATATTTATATATCTAAAGGGTACACGTGATTATGAATTATGCTATGATAGATGAAGTGATTTCACTTTGTATGCTTATACTGATGCAGAGTGGGTAGGTAGTATGGATGAAAGAAAAAGCACCAGTGGTGGAGCATTTTCCTTGGAGGAAAACTAGTTATTTAGCTAAGAAAGAAACAAGATTGTATTTCATAGAGTACAACTAAAGTAGAGTATGTAGGAGAAAAAAATAATTGTAAACAAATCATTTGGATGAAGTAGATGTTAAAAGATATTGGAATAGAATTTTATAATTTTGTTATCATGCATTGTGATAAAAAAAATTATAGTAAGTATGTCTAAAAATCCTGTGTTGCATTCTAAGACTAAGCATATATCTATTAAGTACCATATTTTGAGAAAGAAAGTTGGAGAGAAAGAAATCAGATTGGAGTATATAAGTAATAAAGAGAAGATTGCAGATATCTTTACAAAACCTTTTCTTAAAGATACATGTGAGTACTTCCAAGGTATGCTTGGTGTTATGCCCCTTAATGCTACATCAACCTAGTGGTATAGAGCACAAATTGTTTAACTAGACTGAATGTCAATGCTTCCTCTTTGGGAGAGTACCTAAGCTAAGTAGAGTTATCAAGGACTCTTGGTAGTTGGTTTAAAATAGTGTCTTTGGATATTTGAGCTGATTGAAGATTTGGAGTAGATGATTTACATAATGAAGCCTTTTTCATTTATGCCAATGGGGAAGATATTTCATGAAAGCCATCTCCTATGAATGGGGAGAGAGAGGCACTATGAATGGGGATAGAAAAGCACTACAATGGGGTAGAAATTTCCTAATGGGGAGAGATTGTCATCTCTTATGTATGAATGAGAAAGAGATTGAGCTATTGATGTCAATGAGAAGAAACTTGAAAGGGAGAAATTGTGAACAATTGATTTCCATCCATTTAAGATTAGGAGTTGTTCCTGAGAGTTAGAGTGTGAATAACTAATGCCAATCCTAAAGAAAGAGATGTGGACAAAGACGTGTTGCAGAGGATTTCAGATTTGATTCATGAAGAAAATTTGAAAAGAAATAACAACAGCAATAAAATTTAGTTTGGTATTCTTGGAACTTAGATGTTTTTCATATATGTTGTCATTAATACCAAATGGAGAGATTGTTAGCATGAATGGTGATGATATTCCTTTGGGGGAGTATCCTAAGCATTGCTAGAGCATGTGGGAGATTATTATCATGATTGACATGTTTTATTCATGAGTGTGTTTCACATTGATGTCAATATAGTAGCATTGTAGTATTTTTGTGAAGAATGTAAGAGTAGAAGATAGAGAACAAGGTCATATGGGTAGAGAATTGATGATAAAGTCAAACACAATTATGGATGTGTTAAAAAATGTGTCCTAATGATATTAAGTGTCCAACAAGAGAGTTGAAGATATGGTTGATTTATAGATAACAATTATAGATAGAGTACTTGAGAAGTAGTTTCTGATGTTTTGATCGTATCTCCTAATAGAGATAGAATTGTGATATGTGAGGTTAGACAGTGAAAGTAGAAAACTTGATAATGATAGTAGTGATTACACAAGATCTAAGGTTTCATATGTGAGAACTTATAAAGACTATGAGCTAAAAGTATTTTGTGATTGTAAAACAATTAATTATCTTAAAGAGGTGCTATTATAATTAATTAGGAAAGCCTCAAGGCCAACTGAAGGAATTGTTTTGAAGAAAAGGTATAAATGAATGTTATTTTCCTTTTTTGTAATTTATGAATGTGAGATTAATGAAGTGTGAAGTGTATGAACAAGAGAATAGTATTTGGTGAATGTGAGTAAGCAATCCAAGAGATTATTGGATGCAAAGATGGTGATCTAGTATCGAGATCAGAAGAAGAGAGGTCAGATTAAAAATATAGAGGAAGAGGAAGTATAAGTACACTTCATTTTTATGTTTTTGCAAAGAATGATATAGAAATAAGCTAGACAGTGAGTTTAGTGGTATTTCCCCTTAAGCTATTTGGACAGTAGTTCCATCTACCTTCTACAACTCCTAACGGGGTTACAGTCTCCTAGCATAGATTCAAAGGCTCCTAACAAGGACCAATATGTAATGAATACATTTTATTTTCTCTTAATAGAGTCCATCCTCTAACAAGGAACATTTATATTAGCACATCATTTTGTGGGTTCCATCCCTACCAGGGTATTTCCTCTAATCGAAGGTTTTTCTAGTTAACATTTATGGTGTTATTGTGTATGAGTATCTAGTTACTATTTCTAATTGTATTTCTCACATGGTTAAGAATTAATAAGGTTGATAATTTTTATAATAGTTGGATAAATGATTCACCCCCCTCTCAGTTATATTGTTGGACTTCACTTTCTAATAGGAAACACCCCCAAGATAGGGTCAAGGGGTAGTGCTCCTTGTAGTATCTTAAGAAAGAGTCATAGGTGTAAATCCTATTGTAGTATAGGGTAAGGTCAAGGGGAAATTCCCCTACAAGGTTTTTCAAGGGAAATGCCCCCAAAAGATCAACCAAATTTATTGTCATAAAATATATTGACTACTATTTTTCTATTGGACATTTTATTCTAGCCATAATTTTGTAAGCAACAAAACGCTTACATAAAATGGCTTAGGATTAGGGATTTTATAATTTATGGTGAGATTATAGCTTCTTGAATCATGTCATGCCCAAATTTTAGAAGGAAAAACATAACCAACAAATTTTATTTTATTTTACAACAACTACATACATTAGGTAATGCATATTTCAATCATTAAATTGAGTGTGATTCTCTAAGCTATTTTGACTTATCATGAAGTAAGGTGATTATAACTCTAGGTGGCATTATCATTTTCAACCATGTGTGAAATAGTAATGGTAGAATAATTACAAACTATTTATCCTTGATATATGGTCGGTTGGATAGATAACACTAGTTGGTGGTAATGTAAAAGAATTTATTCCTTCCAAAACTCCAATCTCTAGGTGACTAAAACCCAAGGATATCGATCTTTCATAAGATTTCATGATCCCACATTTGTTAATATTCAATTATTGACATAGGGATGAATGGTACTATGAGGTATTTCTTTAATTCCATGCCATAACTTGCAAATAATTGTTGTGCTAATAAATTTGAATCTTCAATTTTTAATCCAATACAGGTTTATAAACTAGATAATTTAGAAGTGTGTGAATTACCAATTATTAGGTTATTTGTGATGTATATATATAATTCTATCATGTATATTGTGACCTGGTGAGTGGGAGCTTGAAGAAGAAGGGATATAAATTCCCCATTAAGGTGGCCACTTTGAGCTACGATACCCACTTTGCTGCCAAGAACATGTTGAAGGCATTTGAGAATAAGTATAAGCTAGAAATATATGAATTCCACAGGCCTATGTTCAACCCAAACAGGTATCCTAGGGATGTTTTGTAGATAAGAAGTGTGATAAAACATATCATTACCATTGAAGATTACTAGGCCGACTGTGAGGATGAGTTTGAGAGTCTTGATTGAGCCTTCACCAAATTAACAATTGATCAAGTGAAGATGTACAAAGTTTAAATTGATGTAGAAGGGGTGGAAGACAAGTGCCAAAATTTTTATAGCAACACTTACCTGACCAAGCTTAGAAGCACTACAATAAACTTGAAGCCTTACAAAGACACCAAGGAAGAGCTCAATATAATGATGGCTTGAATCTACAAGAGGACCAAAAAAAGATTTGAATGGACCATAGCTCAAAGAAGTTAGAGAAAAGGCACATCTACTTAGGCTTCCCCAAAAGTAGCAATTACTTTGTCTTCTCAGAGTGTTGCATCAGGTACAACCTTGTCTATTACTCAAGGGCCAACACAACCATCAAATGGAGGTGATCAACCTCCCAAAAAGAGAATTCCTCTTCCAAAATTTATCAAGATGGTTATTTTCCATTAATCAAAATTGTAATAGAAGTTGAGAAAAAAGAAGGTGAAGGAATTAAAAGATAGTGCAGTCATAGTAGCTCTATCACCCCATAGTAGTCTGATCCCATCTGTGAATGTTTCATTACTCCTACCAAGTAGTCCCCAAGTACAAGTGTTGGACCTTGGAGATGGTGGAAGTAGTGAAAGTGAGACTATTGAGTCTAACAAAGCTACAAAGAAGACCACAAAAATAGAGAAAGGTCCCAAAGATTCAAAACTCATTTTCTAGGTCTCA
The DNA here is from genome assembly GCA_028749045.1 of Cupressus sempervirens. NCBI lineage: Eukaryota > Viridiplantae > Streptophyta > Pinopsida > Cupressales > Cupressaceae > Cupressus > Cupressus sempervirens. The sequence goes on along the minus strand of CM053788.1, from coordinate 577,065,834 downwards.
AAGAACCCTTTCTCTTCAACTACGAAGGTAATGACCCTAATCAAAATAAATATGTTCAATATAGACACACTCAAAATTGCATCGAAGATGATTAGCATAGAATCATGGTTAGAAGATACTTTGTATAGGAAGAGGAAGAAGAAAGTAGAGGGAGTTCCCAACAAAGAAACTCTATCTTTGACTATCCATTCTAGATCAACATAGAGTAAAGTCAAGAAGCAAAAGATCCTTCCAATTCTTGGGCAAGATCTTGATGCATGACATCTAACTATGGAGATTTCTAAGCCCACTAAAGAAGGGAGGATTGAAGACATGTTTGTGAATGATTTCACCTTGCATTATATGGATCTTAGAGAAGCTAGACATGACACCAAGGTGTGCCTATGGAAGTCAACAAATGATGTGATAGAGGGATAACTCGAATGTATTAAGCTAGCTAAAGTTAGAATGAAGGCAAAGATTCATGAATTTAATTGCTTTGTCAGGCAATTAGTCACCTCACTAGCAAGCATCTTAGGAATGTCAACCACTAGTGGTCCTACAGCCACTGGCATTCAAGCTATCATCTCCCAGTTATAGGAAGACAAGCACGTTAGACAAGTTGGTAGAGAGTGGAGTGGAAACCTCAAGTCTGAGGGACTTGCAATCATAGAGAAAATTAGCAATGCATTTGTGAGGCTCAAAACAAAGAAGGATAATATCTCAGATAATCGAGCTACCCTGGTAGTAGAGAAAGTCAACAGTGAAGACTGCATTTCCTTGCCGAAGATGACTATTCACATGAAGATGAAGGAAGTTGTGGAGGAAAATATTCTAACTAGGGGATATGAGACTTTATTTGAATTGCTATAGAGTATGCAATTCAACTCTAAAATGATCCTAGTGGTAGAGGAAGGATTGAAGGAAATAGAAGCTAAAGATAAAAAGGATTAAGACAGAGACTATGAATTGTTAAGAGGTCTACATATAGATTCCCAAGCTTGTGGAAAAGGAAAAGGGATAATTAGAGTTTTTTTCATTAAAAAAATTCTCCAATTATCTAGATAGATTAATAGAAAAATATTATGACCACCAGAGTAAAGTGTCAGAGCTCCAAAAACTTGGCAACTATATACACGTGGCTATGTAGGAAATATAGGACCAGTTGAATGTCATAAAAGATCTAGCCAGAGAGAATTCCAAGTGGCTCTTAAGATAAACTAGCATTCATGTTAATAGACATGAGGATTTTATTCCAATAATTGTTGCCACCAAAGCCTATAGGAAAAAGTCAGAAAAAGGAAAGAAGGCAGAGTGATTCTTATCCTACCCTTTAACATTTTGATGTAGTGATTCTAACTGACAATTGGATCCTAGCAATTTATCAATTTTGAGGAGATGAATTAAATTTTATCCCATTTTTTAATGGTCATCTTGAGATCCTATATGTATCTAATTGAAAGATTAATAGAAGGTCAAATAATTTTTGGTGTGAAATACTTGATGTTGTGATATTCTTATCAGGATTTAACTGTCTAATTTTTTATTCAAACTCATTGACCCATGTTTCATGAGTAATGATTCAACATGAATCCATCTCTCATGAGAATAAATGGAACACTTAGAACTCATTGGATCTAGGTGATGCGTATAGAGGTGAAGCACCAGGACTTTCTGAGAGGTCACCTATCCCAATACTACTCTAACCTGAGTGTGCTTAACTATGGAGTTTCCTCCATGGTTAAACGCAAAGTTTGCAACCCCATTTTCAAAAATTTCATCAAGTTTTGTGCCTTATGAACCATTCACTAGAAAGCCCCTTAAGCTCATCAATTGATAAGTAGGAGATAATTTCCATAGCAAGTCAAATTGTGATATTGCTATCAGGATTTAACTGTGTGATTTTTGAGTCAAAATCATTGACCCATGTTTCATGAGTAGTGATTCAAAATGAATCCATCTCTCATGAGAATAAATGGAACACTTAGTACTCATTGGATCTAGGTGATGCTCATAGGGATGAGGCATCGGGACTTCCTAGGAGGTCACCCAACCTAGTACTACTCCAACCTGAGCATGCTTAACTATAGAGTTTCCTCCATGGTTAAAACCAAAGCTTGCAACCCCACTTTCAAAACCTTCACAAAGTGTTGAAACATGGGTCAATGAGTTTGACTCAAAAATCACAGTGTTAAATCTTGATAGTAATATCATAATTTGACTTGTTGTGGAAATTATCTCTTACTTATCAATTGATGAGCTTAAGGGGCTTTCTAGTGAATGGTTCATAAGAAACAACACTTGGTGAAGGTTTTTCAAATGGGGTTGCAAGCTTTGGGTTTAACCATGGAGGAAACTCTGTAGTTAAGCATGCTCAGGCTAGAGTAGTACTAGGATGGGTGACCGCTCGGCAAGTCCTAGTGCTTCACCCCTGTGAGCATCACCTAGATCCAATGAGTGCTAAGTATTGCATTTATTCTCATCAGAGATGGATTCATGTTGAATCACTACTCATGAAACATGGGTCAATGAGTTTGACTCAAAAATCACACAGTTAAATCCTAATAGCAATATCACAATTTGACTTTGATGAGGACATGACCCAAGCACAAAATGGACACAACAGGAAAGGGAAAATTGTATTAACTGTGTAAATATGCTATTATAATCAGTATAGAGAAAATAGACTTGAAAACATGCCCTAAGGGCTTACAACAGTATAAGTCTGGAGATAATTTCTCCTTTTAGTACCTCCTCTCAAACTCCACTCTCAACCACCTTTTACAATGCCAGAAATGTTCTTAAATAGACCCCAAAGGTTTAAGGATTAGGAGCACATTCTAGAAAGTGCTAGTTGGCATCCACCGACCAAGTAGAAGGCTCCAGAAGCTGCATTAGAAGTCGATGCAAATCTAGAAGAATCTAGAAATGGTAACCAAACTTTCGGGAGGCATAACTTTTGAACCGTAGCTCTGATTGACGAACCGTTTACATTTCTAAAAAGCTCTCGAAGTGCTCTATAGCCCTATGGACAAGCTTTTCTTTTCCCCCATTTTTTAGCCCAATTTAAGGTCATTTAATGCCCCTAACCTGACTTTGAAGCATTCTTAGGAGGTCTCCAGAAACCAAAAAATTGTAATAACTTTCAAACCATGGGGCCTTTCGACCTGGTTCTTTTTTTGGAATGCTCTAAATTACAATTACAATATTCTAACCAATTTACACCTTCTAGTTCACCAAAATGATGGCTCAATTACATACTCTTATTTTTCTAGCATTTACATGTATCCCAAGGTGTTCAAATACTCTATGGAACTGTGAGAGTTGGAACCTTTATTTGACCCAAATGGGTATCCAAAAATGAAAACACATGAAACAGAAACTACGTCTAAGTATATTTTTTTGGTTGACACAAGATTGCCCTTATACGTCTAGATGCTCTTGCATTAGCCACCCAAGGTAGATTGAAAAGTGACCCTATCACTTTATGAATGGTAGAGGAAATCCCAAATGGGAAACCTCAGCTATTGAAATCCAAGTTGAGTCCTCTATTGGTTGTCCTTTCCACTTGACCAAATACTCTTCATACTACCTATTTTTGGTACTCCTACCCACATGACTATCCAGAATCTCCTCTACCTCCTTCTTCTTAGAAGTAAGAATTGGACATGGCTCTAACATCAACTCCTCATCTAAACCATCATCATGATACTTTATTAAGTCTGCAATGTTGAAAATAGGAGAAATGTGAATACCATCTGGCAACTCCACCTCATATGCATTTCCTAAGTCATGTTTCTTCAAAATTTTGCAGGAGCAAAATTTCTTCATTTTCAGCTTGTTGTAAGTACCAGATGGAAATCTTTCTTTTTGTAAGTGTACCATTACTAGATTCCCTACTTGGAATTCCTTATGTCTTCTCCTTTGATCAGCCCTAGCTTTATACTCTTGATTCATCTTGGTAATGTGTACTTGGACCTCCTCATGTAGATGCTTGATATGTTCAACAAATTCTTTAGCTTTAGCACTTGTCCTCTCCCCTTGCTCTATCTTCCTCAACTCTATTGCAATCCTTGGGCTAATTCTATATACAATTTGGAATGGTGATCTACCAGTACTCCTATTTATAGAGTTATTGTAAGCAAACTCTACTTGTGGTAGAATCAAATCCCACCCCTTGGGTTTATCCCCAACTAAACATCTCAGCAAATTGTCCAAACTTTTGTTTACCACTTTTGTTTGGCCGTCAGTCTATGGGTGACATGTGGAATTGAATTTCAAGTCTATTCTCAACTTCTTCTACAATATCCTCCAAAAATACCCCACAAATTTAGTATCTCTATCAAAAACTATACTCCTTGGGAGACCATGTAGTCTTACCACCTCTCTCAAAAACAAGTCTGCAATATGGACAACATCATGAGTTTTGTGGCATGGAATGAAATGTGCCATTTTGGAGAATCTATCAACCACCACGAATACTGAGTCATTACCCCTTTGTGTCCTCAACAATCCAAGAACAAAATCCATACTTATGTCCTCCCATGGCTTTGATGGAATAGGCAATTGCTAATATAGTCTAGTATTGTGACTAAATCCCTTGGCCACTTGACAAACATGACAATTCTATCCAAACTTCTTCACATCCTATGAAATCTAAAGCCAAAAATAATGTTCTCTAAGAATGGCAATGCTCTTATCTTGACCAAAATGTTCTGTCATCCCTCCACTGTGTTTCTCCTTAATCAGATTTTCCCTCATGGAACTCCTTGGAATGCATAATTGACTGCCCTTGAATAACATACCATCCTGAATCAGATAGTCTAACCACTTAGTTCTATCTAGAGTAACAAGCTCCTCACAAGCTTTCAACGCTTCAGCAAAATCAAGATCCTCAGGGTACAAATTTTTGAGTTCATCAAACCCAACTACTTCAACATGCATTACTGTAACCAACAACTGTCTCCTACTTAGTGCATCTGCAACCCTATTAGATTTTCCACTTCTATGCTTCAACACAAATGTATAGCTCTGCAAGAACTCTACCCACTTCATATGCCTTTGATTCAATTTACCTTGGCTATTTAGGTATTTTAATGCCTAGTGATCAGTATATAAAACAAATTCCTTTGGCAACAAATAATGCCTCCATTTCTTTAAGGCTTGAACTATTGCATAGAACTCTTGATCATAAACATAATACTTCCTTTTTGCATCATTCAATTTTTCACTAAAATATGCAATAGGCTTACCTTCTTCGCTTAATACAACCCCAATAGTACTGCCACTAGCATCACAATCCACCTGGAACACCTTTCTAAAATTTGGAAGTGCCAACACAGGTTGTTCTGTCACCTTCTTCTTCAGCAATTCAAAACTTCTGGTAGTTGTTGCAGTCCATTTGAACTCTTTTCTATCCCCCCTTATTATGTCAGTCAGGGGTGCACATATGCCACTGAAATTCTTAATGAACTTCCTATAAAAACTAACCAAACCATGAAATGATCTTACCTCAGTAGCAGACCTTGGAGTAGCCCATTCCAAGATGGCTTTTACCTTCTTTAGATCTCTTTTAAGACCTTCAGGTGATATAACAAACCCTAAGTAGACTAACTCCCTTTTTTCAAAGATACACTTCTTTAGATTAATTAACAGTTTTTCTTCCCTTAACCTTTCAAGGACACTATGAATATGCAATAAATGTTCTTCCAAAGTCTTGCTGAAAATTAAAATATCATCCAAATAGACAATAGCAAATTTTCCCAAGAACTTCTTAAGTACCTCATTCATAAGCCGCATGAAGGTGCTTGGGGAATTCGTTAATCCAAAGGGCATGACTAACCACTCATAAAGACCCTCCTTGGTCTTGAAGGCTATTTTCCACTCATCTCCTTCTCATATTCATATCTGATGATAGCCACTCTTGAGATCTATCTTTGTGAAGTACTGAGCTCCACTCAAGCAGTCCATAAGATCATCCATTCTTGGCAAAGAAAACTGATACTTGATGGTTACCCTATTTATAGCTCAAGAGTCTATACACATCCTCCACTCTCCATCCTTCTTTGGTGCTAGTACTACAGGTACTGCACATGGACTTAGGCTCTCCCGAATCAAGCCCTTCCTCAATAGCTCCTGAACCTATCTATTTAGCTCCTCAGTTTTAGTAGGAGTCATCCTGTGAGTAGCCTTGTTAGGAAAACTAGCTCCTGGGATTAAATCTATTTGATGACTAATCTGCCTTACTGGTGGCAATCCTTTAGGAACATTATTAGAGATGATATCTCCAAACTCACCTAGTAAATTTGAAACTTCAAGTGGTATTTCACTACTACCTTCTTTATCTTTCCTACGAATCAAAGCATAGCACATACAATGATGTTTCATGCCATCTAAAAACTTCCTTCCATCAACAAGACAAATCCTAGCACTGCTACATACCTTTTCACCTTCCTTTTTTATGGGCTTCAATTTGTGGCAAACTCCATCCTTTGTTAGAGATTATGTGTTTGCATGACCATCATGTACTGCATGCCCATCAAATTTCCACGGTCTTCCAAACAATAGATGGCAAACATCCATTGGAATAACATCACAGAGAACTTCATCATGGTAACTCCCAATTTTGAATTTCACTAAACATTGTTCACTTACCAGGACCTTATGATCATCTTTCACCCGAGCAATCCGATAGGGCTGGGGGTGTTTCTCCCTCTTGAGCTTTAGCTTAGAGACCATCTCCTCTGATACCAAGTTATTAGTGCTACCACCATCAATGATCACATCACAACATTTATCCTCACACTTGCATCTGGTACAGAACAAACTCCTCCTTTGTCCTATTTCAATCTCACCACTTAGTAGGACCCTTTCATTTACTAAAGTCTCTCCTCTTTCTGCATCCTCTAAATGTGATGATTGTGTATCCTCATCCACATGAGCAACCCTAGCTTGGCCCTCAGCTCTCCTATCTGTCCTTCCTTGGCGTTGAGGGCATTTAAAGGCACGATGACCTTTTGCATTTCAATGGAAATAGGTACCACAAAAGCCTCCTCTTCCTTGCCCACATCCTCTACCTCTTCCTCTCTGATTTCCAAAGTCTTGATCATGGGAGTAGTTGAAACCCTTGTTCCTCTAGTTTCTGCTAGTACCCATATCTTCATTTTTTTTTTGGGTTTCATTTCGGCCTCCAAATGACCTACCACTACCCCTTCCTCCTTGACCACACTCTCTTTGTCTCCCTTCAAACTTCTTATTTAGCGTCTCTTCAACTCATAGGGAAAACTAGTATGCTTCTTCAATGTTGGTCATTCTTACCAAACTTAATTCCTCCTGGATGCTAGGTCGCAACCCACTAATATAATGAGAAACCTTCTCCTTATTTGCTTCTACATGCCCTACTCTAATTAGAAGTTGGTAAAACTCCTTTGTATATTCTTGGACTGATTTTCCTACTTGCTTTAACCCATGCATCTTCTTAAACAAATCAAGCTCATAATCAATAGGAATGAATTGCTTCTTCAATTTGTCCACCATATGATCCTACCTTGTGATCTTCTCCTTTCTTCTTTTGTTTCTTTCCAATTGAACCTAGATTGCCACTAGATTTTGGCATGGCCTTTCAGTTTGGCCTTTGCAAACTTAACCCTATCTGGATCCTTGATATCCTCATACTCAAATTACTCTTCCAGTTCATTGATCCAATTGATCAACTCATCTGGTTTCAAATTTTCTAAAAATATACCCACATCAATTGAAGGTCTTTTCCCAAACTTAGTAATGGCCCTAAAAAGCCTTTCCTCTACCTAATTCAAAACTTCCCTATCAAATTCCCCTTCTGGTCCAATTTCTTCTTCTTCATTATCATCCTCACTTTCGTTTCCTGTGGCAACATTTGTTCCTCTACAGAGCTCCTCCTACAACGCTTGCACCTACCTTTGGAGGGCTCTAACCTCCTCAGGATTAATAGCTTTGGCCCTTCCACCATGCTCTCTTCATGGAGGCATCTTCTTAACTCAAACCCACAGCCACATAGTCCTGGTGCAAATTGCCTCATAGTCAGCGCTCTGTCTACACACTCAAGAAAACTAGCTCTGATACCACTTGATGGGGACACGACCCAAGCACAAAATGGACACAACAGGAAAGGGAAAATTGTATTAACTATGTAAATATGCTATTATTTTTAGTACAGAGAAAATAGACTTCAAAACATGCCCTAAGGGCTTACAACAATATAAGTCTGGAGATAATTTCTCCTTTTAGTACCTCCTCTCAAACTCCACTCCGAACCACATTTTACAATGCCAAAAATGTTCCTAAATAGACCCTAGAGGTTTAAGGATTAGGAGTACATTCTAGAAAGTGCTATTTGGCATCCACCAACCAAGTAGAAGGCTCCAAAAGTTGTGTTAGAAGTCGACACAAATCTAGAAGAATCCAAAAATGGTAACCAAACTTTCACGACCCATAACTTTTGAACTATAGCTCTGATTGACGAACTGTTTACATTTTTGGAAAGCTCTCGAAGCACTCTATAGCCCTATGGACCAGCTTCACTTGTACCCCATTTTTTGGCCCAAATCAAGGTCATTTAATCCCCCTAGCCTGACTTTGAAGCATTTTAGGAGGTCTCCAGAAACTAAAAAATTACAATAACTTTCAAACCATGGGGCCTTTCAACCTGATTCTTTTTCTGGAATGCTCTAAATTACAATTATAATCTTCTAACCAATTTACACCTTCTAGTTCACCAAAATGATGGCTCAATTACATACTCCTATTTTTTTGGCATTTACATGTATCCCAAGGTGTTCAAATACTCTATCCTAGAACACTAATAGTGGAACTATCAGAGTTGGAACCTTTATTTGACCCAAATGGGTATCTAGAAATGGAAACACATGAAATAGAAACTAAGTCTAAGTACATTTTTTTAGTTGACACAGGATTGCCCTTATACCTCTGGATGCTCCTGCATCAAACTTGTTGTGGAAATTATCTCCTACTTATCAATACTTGATGTTGTTGCAGAGACGAATTGATGGTATTTTGTATCAATCATTTCCCATTCCATTCATTTCCATCTTAGTTTTATGTTTCTCTTTTGGTCTGAATTGAATCAAGGACAAAACAAAGTTTTAGTCCCCTATTTTGAAATAGCAAGCTAAAATTATTAATATTGTTATTTGAAGTTCAAGAGAAATTATTTTTCATGCTTTTGTTTCAAGTTAGTCTTTTCCATTCCCAAAACTAGATTCTTGTTGATATCAGTTTAGTTGTAGATAGCATTCATTGCAAAATTGTCAAACTTTATGGGTTTATAAGATGTGTGAATCCACAAATTTAACTAATCCTAAAATTCAAACCCTCACCTAAGTTAGTTCCTATTTAGGCCTAACTTGGTTTTCCTTTCCTATTCTCAAGTTAAGAACATACCCCATTTTAGAGTTAGATATAAAACATATTTCATTGCAAATTACAAATACAAAAGGGGGATGTACCTAACAATTCAAGGGGAAGTTAGTTTATTAGTAACAACTTTCCAACTATTGTAATTAGTTCTTGTTCACAAATATTGGGCATCTAAAGAGTAAAAGGAAAGAACAATCTATTTACCAATAGATTTTTGGCCACTTTATTGGGGAGATGAACAGTTGCTAGACTCATAGACCTATAGTATGAAGAAAGATGGTGTTACCTCATGAGAACATATTCCCAGTACTCCAACCTAATCTTAGATTCCAAGGTGAACATGAAGATATAATCTTGTCCCTTAACACATTCATTTGGAGGAATCAAAAAAATGTAGAGCAGTACAGAAATGCTAGCCAAGTGTTAGAAGAAGAAGAAGCTAGAGCCAAAGCACTAGAAATAGTTGTTTAGAAGAGAACTCCAAAGAGAAGAAAGACAAGTAGAATGAAAAGCTCAAAGGTAAAATTAATTCAACATGCTAGCCCAAGCAAGGTTTCTCTTAAGCTCCAAAGACCAAGGTGGGAAAGATCTTATTTTTGAAAAGCTTACAAAACTTGGTTTCCCCATACTAGAAGTACCTTGATAAATGGATGATAAGAAAATTCAAAGTAGACCACCTTCAGCCCACAAAAATCAAAACTCTTCAGATACTACTTGCCAAGTATTGGCCTTATATGGAGTAGTTTCCCCTCCAGTTGTCAATTTTCTGCCATACCTTTCTACGACAAGCACAGCTAGCCCTTAGGCTGCAACAACAACTCTGTTAGTGCTTGCAGTGTATCACTCACTCCTGTTCGATTCAAGAAAGAATTTTCCTAAGTTTTTAGGTGATGTAAAAGTTAATACTAATGAACATATCAAATCCTTTTTCACAACTACTCATATCATAGGGGTAGCTCATGAAGATTTAGTCCTGATGCTATTTGTAGAAATTCTAACAGAGAACACAATAGATCGGTTTTATCATTTGGGTGATGGCTCAATCACAAGTTGGGATACAATGAGGATAGTTTTCAAAATGAGATTCAAAATGGTGGAAGATGAGCAAATCATATTGACATAATTAGCATCGAGTATGAGATATTTTTTTGTTACTTTCAATAAGATCACTAGTAGAATGAATTCCTACCACTGATAGACCCACTGTTGGCAATTTGAAAACATTATTCATACACATGATGCCACCTAATATCAACTATGATCCAAGGAGATCCCATCCCATGGACTTGGTAGATGCACAAATGAAAGCAGTTGAACTTGAAGATAACTTGATCTTCGCTAGAAAATAGAAACAAGTACTTCAATTCAAGGGAATTTCCAATAATACCACTTCATCTAATGAGATGATACAAAAGTTGTTGAATGAGCTAGTTTTTGTGAAGAAGCAATTGGCTAGATTTAATCATTCCTACCAATATAATTTCCAAAATCCACTAGGAAGGAATACTGATGGAAAGTTTTTGTAGCTTACAAATCTACAATAGAGGTTGGCAAATGAAGTGGCACCTAAGAAAGTGAATATGTCTTTTTTCCATTTAATAATGGATCATGATAGAAATTTTTTTCCTAAAATAGCTCATATGATGCAATTTTTATCCACTAATGAGTTGAATAATGCAACCCCTATCTTTGAGTCAAATTTGTACTCAAATTGTGACTCTAGAAATTTATTTTTAGAGTATAAGTTAGACTCTGAGTAACTAGGTGAATGATATGCAGCTATTGATGGAACTTCATATACAGTGTTAACCAAGAGCCAAAAGCACAAGAACTAGTCTTGTATTCATATTCTAGGAAGTGATAACATCCCTTCTTCAAGTACCAGTCATATTGATCAAGAAGCCATAATATCTCAACTAGGTAAGGATAAGAATGATTTTGATTTCATCCAATTTTGTAAAGATCTAGAATCCAAATCTCTCCCATAGATTACCTAAAATCTTATCCCTCTGAGTTAAAAATATTAGTGGATCACTGTAAGTGAGATGACTTGAATTTGAATCATAAAGTTACTACTGAAGAAGAAGATGAACCTTTAACATCTAACCTTTTTTATAAAGAAGAACCCATGGTCTTAACGATCTTTCCTAGACAAAGACTTGACCCATTCTACATATCACAATACATAAATGGGTGCAAATTAAGTAATTATATAATCGATTCAGGAGCATCAGAAAATGTGATCCCTTACCTCATAGCTAAATTTTTAGGCCTCACTCTCACCAAAGTTCATGGTAGATGTTATTCTATGGATGCCAAAAAAGTCCCACTACTTGGAAAAATTAAAGATGCTCAAGCAACACTGGCCTCTCATCTAAAGAAGAAACTATTATTAACTATCCTAATTGTGGATATCCTAGCAAGCTATGGCCTGCTCTTAAGAAGACATATTTGAAGATATCTAGGATGAGAAATAAAATTGGATTGGTCTCAAGCAATCATACCCATAAAAAGAAAGAAGGTTAAGTTGGAACCTGAAGAGAAAGCTAAATTTACAGATTTAAACTTAGATGATCCCAAAGCCCATATTCTCTATCAAGAATTGGAATTCAATAGCTACATGTTGTTTACTGAAGATTTTTTAAATGATCAAGAAGTCAAAGACCTAGGAAATCAAATTCTTATTAAAGAGGAAAAATCATCATCTATATGGACATTAGAGTTTGATGGAAGTTGCTCCTCATCAGGGTTCAATGTAGGTGTAGTGTTGATACCTCCTAAAATGAGAGCTCAAACCCATGGCTTCCAAACTAGAATTTGGGAATACAAATAACATGGTAGAATATGAAGCTTTTTTACTTGGGATAATAGTTGTGAAGGAAAAGGGGATAAAGATCCTAAAGGCTCGAGGTGATGCAGAGCTCATTGTGCGCCAGGTCAAAGGATAGTATTCTGTGAAGAACCATAAATTGAAAAATTATAGAAATAGGGTCTAGGATAAAATAGAGGGGCTAGATGCATTTGAGATCGAATTGATACCAAGGGAGATGAGTTCTAAAGAAGAATCATTGGTTGTTTCCACCTCCTTGTTGCTCCCTCACCCAAAATTCAAGGGCAAAAAGTACCAAGTGGAAATTGTATATAGGGCCTCTGTTCCTATCAATATAGAAGCCTAGAAAGTGTTTGAAGATGACAAGAGTCTGCAGTTATTCTTAGCAAATATCAAAGCCATTTGTGAGGACCATCCCCATGAAATAAATCAAGAAGACCTCCACCAAAAGAAAAAATAAGATCAAACTAATGAAGTTCAATTGCAAGGTACTATCATCCCCCCATACTTTGTATCATTGGAAAAAAATTTTAATAACCATGATACCTACATAAAGAAAAAGAGGATAGTAAAAGGGCCTACTACTAGTGAGTACAAAGGAGTGAACATTGGAGACATGCAAAGTCCCAAGATGATCACTATTGGAAAGAATTGATCATCTAAGGAGAAAGAAGCCACAAAACAATTTTTAGTAGAATATCAAGATGTTTTTGCCTGGAGTTATGAAGATTTGAAAAGCTACAAAGGAAAAAAAATGAAACATCATATTCCCTTAAAACCTAATACAACTCCTTTCTAGAAAAAGTAGAGAAATTATAATCCAAAAGTAGTGGACACTATATTCTAGGAAGTTGATAAGATGCTGAAGGCAACAATAATTTATTCTATTCATCACTCTACCTAGGTAGTGAATATAGTACCAGTTAGAAAGAAGAATAAAGAAATAAGGATCTATATAGATTTTAGAAATCTAAACTAGGCATCTTTGAAGGATAATTACACTCTCCCTAACATGGACTACCTATGACAAGTAGTGGTTGGAGCTAAAATGATGTCCATGCTTGGCAGATTCTCAAGATAAAATCAGGTAGAAGTGGAAGAGAAAGATCAACACAAGATGGCTTTCACCAACCCTTGGGGTACATTTGCATATCATAGAATAACCTTCAGCATCATCAACATTAGTCCCACATTTTAGAGGTGTAGGAGTAAATTTTTTGCTGACTTAAAAGATCAAATTATTGTTATATACTTGGATGACCTCATAATTTTCTCAAAGAAGATAAAAAATCACATAGAAGATGTGAAAAAGGTGTTACAAAGGTGTCAAGAACATGAGATCTGACTAAAACTAAGAAATTAATTTTCTACATAATAGAAGGAAAGCTACCTAGTCATATAGTATCTTAAGAAGGTATTAGAATCAATCCTAAACTAATTGAGTCCATTTGAAAGTTAAGCCTACTAGTAAGAAAAATAGGAGTTAAGTCATTCTTTGGACAAGTGAATTTCCTTAGAAGGTTCATACCTAACTTTGTAGAAACTGCTAAGTGTATTGTAGATATGATGAAGGGAAATTTGGACTTTAAATGGAATGAGGTAGGAAAACAAGCCTTCTAGAATATAAAGACTACTATTGCTAATGCTCTAGTATTATGTCATCTAGACTATAAGCTAGATTTCATGATCTACTTTTATAATTCTGAATAGACATTGCTAGCCATCCTCATGCAAGATAACAAGGAAGGAATATAGGACCCTATCATCTGCATGAGCATTCCCCTAAAGAGTCACAATTTGAAACATTCTCAAATCGAAAAATATGCCTTTGTCATGGTTAAAGCACTAATTTTAGATTTTATATCTTGCATTCACATTATGCGGTTCATGTACCTGACATTGTAGTAAAGAGTGTGTTGACTCAACAATATGTAGGGTGCAATACTAGAGGAACATGGGTAGAAAACACAGGAATATGATATTAAAATCAAGCCCACCAAGCTAATAAGAGACAATGCCCTATGTAAGGCTATTTTAGAAAATGGAATTACTAAAGGGCTAGAAGAGAAATAATTGGTCTTAGCTATGGGTCTACATGACCCTTGGTTCAAGAATATCACCTATCTCCTGATATATGTAGAATGTATCAAAGGGATGACATTGAAACGAAGAAGAGACCTCAAGTTAAAGGCTTCCAAGTATGTGATTTTGGATGATAAATTATTCAAAAGGGCTATAGATGATACTTTTCTTAGGTGCATAGATAAACAACAACAAGAAATATTGTTGAAAACATTTCATGATGAAGCATGCGGCAGACATTTCTCATCCTCGGTCACTACTTTCAAAATACTACAACAATGTTATTATTGGCTCAACATGTTTAAGGATTCCTACTACTGGGTGTTGAAATGCAAAAAATGTAAAATGTTCACAGGTAGACCTTAATTAGCTACATTACCTTTTAGACCTATGATTATTGAAGGTCCTTTTCAGCAATAGGGTCTCGATTTGATTGGCCCTATCAATCTAACATATAGTGTTGGTCATACATATGTTATTACTACAACTAACTACTTCTCCAAATGGGTGGAGGCAAAAGAAACCAAGAAAACTACTTCTGAAGTAGTTTATGAGTTCATCAAGGAGAATATATAGGTTAGATTTGGTATACCCATCAAATTGGTAATGGATAATGCAGTGTACTTCTTTTCAGTTGAAATTACAAAGTTTTGTTTTGAGTATGGCATAATAGTCAGTAACTCATCTGACTATTTTCCACAAGGGATTGGTCAAGTCAAATCTAGCAACAAAAACTTGATAAACATCATTAAAAAATGTGTGTCAGACAATTAGAAAACTTGGAACAAAAGGATTCATGATGTGCTTTGGGTAGATAGAGTGACCCCAAAAAGGGTGATTGGCATCTCCCCTTTTGAACTAGTCTATGGAATAGAAGCTAGTCTCCATTTACCCCTGGAATTGGCTACAAGTAGACTAAGGATAGTTATTGAAGATGACATCTATAAAGATGGACTAGAGAAGAGGATCTTGTAACTAAGAAAGCTTGAAGAAGAAAGAGAAGAAATCATGGATCACACACACAACATCATATGTGTGTAAAGAACTTGTACAAAAAGGCAAGATTGTGGAAGTTTATGGTAGGAGATACTATATTGCTATAGAATAAGCAAAAGGCATTGAAAGGCATGCACAAGAAATTTGATACACTATAGAAAGGCCCATTCAATATTCATCATGTTTTTTAAAACAACTCATTCAAATTAGCATATCCAAATGGTGAAGTACTACTCCTGACCTAAAATGGTCAGGATTTCAAGCTCTATCAAGTTTTAAAATTAAAATAGGTAACCCTTATATTGTACTCTAGTTATGTTTAGTTCCCTTTTCTATTTTTCATAGTTAGGTTTCCCTCATTTTTCTTGCTTTAGTTTTGTTGTGTAGCTACCTTTTAGTTTTTCAAAACCAAAGATCTTGGATTCTTCACTTGGACATAGATTGCTCAAGTCCCCAGACAAAGCTAGTTATTGCCCCACTTTTTATTTTCTAACCAATTGGAAAAAGTGAGTACTTGTGTTTAAGTGAAAATATCAAAGTCTTAGTTTTTTTTGAAGTCTAAGTCTAAGTCCTTTTAGGTTAGGAGAATCTCTACAAAACTTTCCCTTTTCTCCCTCTCCTCATTCCTAGTCGGGTGGGTTTTCATTTTTGTTGAGTGAGCTCATGGGTAGGTTAGTGCCTAGTCTAATGGATATTCATTGTACTCATTCAAAGATCAACTACATACTATATCCATTTATAGCTTATCACTATTTGAAAAATGAATGCTGGTGGAAATTTTGAAATCATCTTCTCCTAGGCCAGTTTCCTACCCATGAGGACAATTTCTTATGAAGGGCACTAAATGATGCGCGTGCATCAAAAACATGCAAGTAATAAGGCATCATGTAGAAAATCAATGTTTTATCTATGATTATGACTCCTAAATATGACTCAGATTTGTCATGGCCCACATAATCATTCTTGGCAGGAAACTCAAATTTAACTTCTCAATGGGTTTTCAACACATGATGTTAGTTTTCTAAAAAGGAAGTTTGAAATGAAAAGGGATGCTAATTGGTCCTCAAAAAGGTCTTCACACCTCATTTAGACATTTTTGACTTCAAGATGGATGATTTTCCAAAATCCAACTAAGAAATGAAACATTAGCAGAGAAACAAAAACTATCTTCTCCTCGATGGGTTTTCAACTCACGAGGACAATTTCCTAAATTTCAAAGAAAAATCAAGTTAATGGTCAAGTTTGATTGGTAAGTTGTACTTAGAACATGTCAGAATGATACTAAAGTTGATCTAACCTTTATGAAAAAGAAATGATAGTCAAGATCTCCATTGGCAAACAATCTCCCACAAATTATCCTAATTGGTCCTCAAAAAGGTCTTCACACCTCATTTAGACATTTCTAAATTCAAGATAGGTGATTGTCCAAAATCCAACTGAGAAAGGAAACATTAGTAGAGAAATAGAAACTATCTTCTCCTCAATGGGTTTTCAACTCACGAGGACAATTTCCTAAATTTCAAAGAAAAATCAAGTTAATGGTCAAGTTTGATTGGAAAGTTGTACTTAGAACATGTCAAAATGATACTAAAGTTGATCTAACCATTATGAAAAAGAAATGATAGTCAAGATCTCCATTGGAAAACAATCTCCCACTAAGTATCCTAATGGTAACTTTCTAAAACTTAAAGGAAAACAAGAAAGTAAGAGATGAAGTTATAAAAAGTTACTATTGAGTTCAATGGAATATTGAAAAGACCTCTAGTTATCCATTGAACTCAAGGATGAATCAAGGCTCCCATATATCAAAACATAAATAGTTGGATGATCTACCACTTTTTCATTAAACTATTATTCTTTTAACATGCATAGCTTTTTGAATAGCCAGTGAGTGTTGCATTAGTCATTCCTTTCATCAATCCAATTCAAATCTTGTTCTTAAAATCATGGCAACCAAGTTTGCAAGTTTTGATGGATTGACTAGAATCAAATCCATATTATAGAATTTCACAGATACTTGTGTTTGCTTCTACGACATAGAGGATTCACCCCATCACTAAGAAACACTAAGGATGTGGGTTAGTTGAAGCTATTAGTTTTTTGGTTGTAGTTCAGGCCTCGAAGATAATCTATGAGTGCATACATCATTACAACCTAGAGACAAGGTAGACTATGCTACCTAATGACACAATGTTAATTTTGATTGATAAAAAAATTGTGGTGAATTCTTAGACTTAACCTTCAAGGAATTATTTCTAAGTTCTCCATAAAGAAGATGATCTAGAGGAAAGAAATCATGTAGACATAGTTCTAGAAACCATAGAGTGCTAAGAGTAAAGTTCGTAAAACCTGGTTTGGGACCAACCTCAAATTAGAGATTATTGATATTTTAGTTCTCCTACATAGATTGAAAGGTGAGGTAGAATCATTGAATTTTGTTGAGTAGTATTTCTTTTTAGTACAAGTCATTTTCTCTAACACTCAATACATTGATTGGGCTCAATAAATAAGAAAAATTCTATCCAATGCTCTCTGTGCAGCCAAATTTTACAAAACATTATATATGTCTTCTTTCCTCATTTATATGTTGCCTTCATTAAAACTATGGATAGGCCTCCCAAGAATAGAGAATTTTCCTGATGATGTGAAATCTTATGAGTTTTAACCATGCTTATAGTTATAGAATAGTTATGCAGAGTATGTGAAAGTAAATGATGCATTTACTATGAGGATTTGTAGGGAGCTATAGGGATGTCCAGAAAGGAGATTCAGTCTGAAGCCATGACTAACATAAGCTAGTTTGGGAGTTATTTCATTCAATTCTCATCCTTCTCTTATTTACATCTTACAACTTTTGATAGATTCCCTTTGAAGCTACCAAGGTATCCCAATGACATGCTTGTGTTGATCAAGATTGTCTGGAAAGCCATTCAAGTGAACATATCGAGTGAGAGATTGAAGAAGAAAGGATATGAATTCCCCATGAAGGTGGGGGCTTTCAAGTACAACACCCACTCTGATGCTAAGAACATGTTAAAGGCATTTGAGAATAAGTATAAGATGGACATGTACAAAGTCCTGAGGCCTATGTTCAATCCAAATGGGTATGCCAAGGATGTTTTACAAATATGAAGTGTGATAAAACATATCACCACCATTGAAGATTACTGGACCAACAACAAGGATGAGTTTGAGAGTCATGATCTAGTCTTTGCTAGATTAAAATTGATTAGGTGAAGATGTACAAAGTTAACATTGATATAGAAGGGCTAGAAGATGATGGCCAAAATCTATATAGCAACACTTTCCTAACCAAACTCTAAACCACTCCAATGAGCTTGGAGCCTTACAAAGACATTGGGGAAGAGCTAGATATAATGATGGCTCAAATCTAAAAGAGGACCAAAAAATGATTTAAATGGACCATAGCTCAGAGAAGTTGGAGCAAAGGAATATCTACTAAGGCTTCCCCAAAAGTAGTAAGGGCTTCATCTTCTCAGAGTGGTGCATCAAGTGCAACCTTGTCTATTACTCAAGGGCTAGCATAACCATTAGGTGGAGGTGATCAACCTCCCAAAAAGAGCATTCCTCTTGACAAAACTTGTCAAGATGGTTCTCTTGCAATAATAAAAATTGCTACAGAAGTTGAGAAATTGAAGGTGGAGGAATTGAAAGATAGTGCACTCACAATAGCTCTCTCACCCCATAGTAGTCTGATCCCATCTATGAATGCTACACTACTCCTACCAAGTACTCCCCAAGTATAAGTGGTGGACCTTAGAGATGGTGGAAGTAGTGAAAGCAAGTCTACTAAGTCTAATGAATTTGCAAAGAAGACCATAGAAGTAGAGAAAGTTTTTGAAACTTCAAAACTCATTTCCCAGGTCTCAAAGAACTCATTCTCTTTAGCTACAAAGGCATTGAACCTGGTCAAAAGAAATATGTTCAATGTAGACACACTCAGGACTATTGGAAATCTAATTGAAAAGCTCATTGTTGTAAAAGAATGTTTTCAATCATTGTTTTGTCATTGATGTCAAACCTGCTATCTATAGGGATGATATTTGTGTATAAGATCCAAGTACTATCACTTAGTTGATTAATGAAGAGAATTTAATCAATAAGATGTATCAAGAGAACCTAAGAGAAAGGTTGAGTTATGATGTTGTAATGAAGTGCCAGGATTAGTTAAGATAATGGTTAAGTAATGTATTGATGAAATACTCAAGGATACAGAGGTTGATCATACTTAGAAACATTGGAGGAAGAAGATGTAACAAGGTTGATTGCAAAGCTTGAACTAAGATCATTGGTGGGTGTCGAGCAAGTTAGTTGAGGCAGAGAAAATTTTCAATAGAAGTCAAGTAACAAAAATTTCTAGTATGTGCCAAGTGAACATTAGGTGCCAAGCATTAGAAAATTTTCAGTTGGTGCCAAGTGATCTTAAGGCGTCGAGCATCAAGAAAAACATAGTTGATGTCGAGTAACACAGTATGTGCTAAGCACTAGTATTTCAATAGTGTCAAGCTATTACATTATTTCAAAAGATAAAGATTCACCAAATCTAATCTGACATAGTGGTTATAATGAATTTTGTGAATGAGTTGGAAGATAAGGATGATGAGCTGTTGGCACAAAACCTATGTAAATCATTTTTGAGAAAATTCTAAAGTATTATTCAAGAAGTTTCTAGAGGAAACAAAATATGGGTTAGATGCAATGAATCCTACCTAATCCATACAAATTGAAACTAAAGAATGGAAGAATCAAGTGGGAAAAGGTACTCGTAGACTTCTATTTAAGAATTCATAGACCAAGAAGCAAAGAGCTATTGTTACTATTGCTGCTAAAGAGCCAAATCTATGAAGTAGTTAGAAGGGTGTCAAGGAGGAGACATCTAGAAGAAGGAAGAGCATAGAGGCTCTACTTCTATGAGTGCTCATGAAGAGTTTATTGCACTAGTAAATTGAGTGTGGAGACTCAAGGAGACAAAGCTTGAAAGCAGGACAAGATGTCAAGAGTTGTAGAGATTAAAGGCTCGGCAAGGGTATGAGCTAAGAAGTTATCTGAGATCTACAAGATAAGGTGTATGTTGTTGTCAAGTCAAGATTTTCTAATACTCTCTAGCAATTTTATTAGATTTGAAAATCCTATGGACTTAGCTTGGCCTAATAACCATTTGTAAATCCTTTAATAGGGTCACATTCTAAGTGAATGTTCTAAAGTCCTCTAACTAGACCCACTTCTAATAGGATGGTTAAATCCTCTAATAAGGTCACATTTAACAGTGTGTTATAAGCCTTTAACAGGGTAGGCTTTTCATAGGGCATCACATTAGAAGAGTGAGAATTGAGTAGCATTTTTCTAGTGGCTTTTCCCAAATTGGGTTTCCATGTAAATCACTGTGTCATGTGTTGATTTCATATGTGTTATGCTTGCATGTTAATTTACAGTAACTTGTTGATTAGATAAGTTAAAGCTTAGATGAATGAATTGGTTCACTACACTTAGTGAAAAGATTGAATAGGACATTTGGACCTTGAATAACTGATTCACCTCCCCCCCCCTCCCCCCCTCTCAATTATTCTAAAGCATTTCTAACAATTGGTATCAGATCCATATGCTGATTTAGTTTCAAGGTACTAAAAGCAGGAAAAATCAAGATGTCTAAGAGAGAAGTTCCTAAGCTCAACAAAGACAACTTTACTACATGGCAAATTTTGATGAAATTACACCTTGGTCAATAGGTGACTATGCACAAACCTCAATTGGAATAGAACATGTACCTCTAATAGGACCTCTTACTATAGATAATTTGAATAAAAAGAAGGAGCATAACCAAGCAATGTTGGAGATTGCCTTTGTACTCAGCTATGCAGAATATGATGACATCAAAGACTATGATACTACATTCAAAATGCGGAAAACCTTATTAAAAATCTATGGAGGAGATCATAATGTCCAAAGAGAAAAGAGAGAAAGTCTAAGAGGAAATTTTGATGACATGAAGATGGAGGAAGGTGAAAATGCTACTCAGTATGCTACAAGAATGAAAGAAGTAGTGAGTGTAATAAGAAGTCTAGGTGAAAAATTAGAAGAAGAAATAGCTATCAACAAATACTTAAGAACTCTGCTCCCTATTTATGCTATAAGAGTTTCAACCATTCAAGAGTTGAGGTGTGTACAAGGGAACACACTAACCTTTGAAGGAATAGTGGGAAGACTTAATGCATTTGAGCTATCCAATTTTGACAACTATAGACCTGAGAATCTTGAATCTACTTTCAAGGCCAAGATGACAATATAGATACTGATGAGGACACATCAAGCAAGAAAAGAAGAAAAGGAAAATATGCATCCAGTGATAGCAACACAAATGAGGAAGATGTGGAACAGTTAGAAGCACTACTGGCTAGAAGATTCCATAAAGCTAAAGGAAAATTCAAAGGTAAGCTCCCAATCATATGTTTCAATTGCAATGAAGTAGGTCATATAACTACAAGATGTCCATAGAAGAAGAACTACAAAGAAGAGAACAAGTTGAGGAACAAAAGAGAAGATGATAGCAAAGAGAAAGGCAAGAGATTCTACATTATTGAAGAAGACTCTAATGAAAATGATGATGAAGTAGTCTATGCAGCCATGAAGGATGAATCAGACAAAGATGAAGATGAAGCAATAGCATTGGTTACCTATGTGAACAAGAATGACAAGTGGATCATAGACAATGGAAGCTCACATCATATGATAGGAGATAAAAGTGAGTTCATTACCTTTACTCAATATGATGGAAATAGTGTTAGATTTGGTAATGGTGCCCCATGTGAAATCAAAGGAAAAGGCTCTATAAAACTTACAACAAAAAATTTATGTGATAATGCATACTATGTTGAAGGATTGAACTACAACTTGTTGAGTGTATCATCGTTAGGCAACATAGGTTGCAAAGTTGAATTTGGAAAAAAAACTACCAAGATCTATGATAATAATGGAAATATAATAGGAAAAGGTGAAAGAACTAGGAGTAATATGTTTTACCTAGATATGGAAGATGCAACATGTCTTGTTGTTAGACTTGATGATGTGTGGTTGTGGCATAAAAGGTTGTTTCATGTTAACTTTGACAATCTGATTAGCATCAACAAGAAGAAGAAGGTTAGAGGGTTTCCCAAGTTGAAGAAACCTGAAAAATCAATGTGCAAACAATGTCAACTAGGAAAGATGACTAAGTCTAGTTTACAAAGAAAAACATACACTTCCAATTAAGTACTAGAGTTAGTCCATATAGACTTATGTGGCCCAATAGAAGTGCAAAGCTACCTAGGAGACGGATACATAATGCTATTTGTAGATGACTATTCTAGGATGATGACTACTATATTCTTAAAGAAAAAATTTGATGGATTCCAAATATTTAAGTGGTATTTGGCTAAAGTTGAAAAGGAAACAAGAAAGAGCCTGAAATGCCTAAGGTCAGACAAAGGAGGTGAGTTCACACCAAGAGAGTTTGAAACTTTCTGCAATGACAAAGGTATCAAAAAAAAAACATCAACACCAAGAACTCCACCACAAAATTGTATTGCTGAAAGGAGAATAGGTCAATGATTGACTATGCTAGAACCTTGATGATGGAAAAAAATGTTGCACTAAAGTACTAGAGAAAAGCTATCAGTACTACAGTGTACACACTAAATAGAGTTCAAGTCAAGAAAGGTACAAATGCAAAAACTTTTGAATTATGGTATGGTCATTCACCTAATGTTAAAAATTTCAAATTATTTGGTTGTAAATGCTATATTCTAAAAGATACTAGAAATGGAAAGTTTGATACAAAAAGTGATGAAGGCATATTTCTTGGATACTCCACTAGAAGTAAGGCATATAAGTGTTTGAATGTTAACACTAACAAAGATGTGAAGAGTGCAAATGTAAATTTTGATGAGCATGCATAAGTTTAGGTTGATGAGTCAAAGCAAATAGAGGATTATAGATCCTTTGTAAACTTCTATGAAGGAATGATAGTTGAAGACAATGCTACAAATCAAGTTGGGAATCAGCAACAAACTTCAATATCTACCAAGTTTTAGCTTGTGAATGTCGAGCTACATTCAGAAGCCGAACTAAAAAATGTAGAAAATGCACATTCTAATTCTAAAAATAGCATGCAAGAAAGGAATGATGAAATTCCAGATGAAGAAGAACAAAATGACTCTAAAGTTGAAGGATCAAACATGGAAAGAAGGATTGAACCCAGATTAGCCAAGTATGTGAGAAAACATCACTCTACAGATCAAATCATTGGTGACAAGAATGTCAGACCAATGATAAGGAATAGACTCGGGAATGAATAATGTCTACTAAGAAAGGTTGAACCCAAAATAGTGAAAGATGCACTACAAGATGATGACTGGTATAAAGCCATGGAAGAAGAGATAGGTCAGATTGAGAAAAACAAAACATGGTTTCTAGTTCCTAAACCAACTGATAAGAATGTGATTGGTACCAAATGGGTGTTTAGAAACAAACTTGATGGGAATGCTGAGATAACAAGAAACAAAGCTAGACTAGTTTGAAAAGGCTATGCACAAGAAGAAGGACTAGATTATGGAGAGACATTTTCTCATGTTGCAAGAATGGAAGGAGTAAGAACATTACTTGCTTATGCTATATATAAAGGGTTCAAATTTTACTAGATGGATGTGAAGTTTGGTTTTTTGAATGGTATAATAGAAGAGGAAATTTACATAGAACAACTAGAGGGATTTGTTGATGAGAAGAACAAGGACATGATCTGCAAGCTATACAAAGCATTTTGTGGATTAAAGCAAGCACCTAGAGCATGGTATGAGAGGTTGTACAAATATCTTGTGAAGATAGGATTTGAAAGAATAGATGACAACAACTTGTACATCAAAGCTAAAGAAGGTAAAGACATTTGCATATCATAAATCTTTGTTGATGATATAATATTTGGAGGAAAAGATGTTTTATGAAAAGATTTCTAATCAAATGAAGCATGAATTTGAGATGTCAATGTTTGGAGAAATCAAATTCTTTGTTGGATTATAAGTACATCAGTTGAAGTATGGCATATTTGTGACCCAATCCAAATACATCAAGGAAGTACTCAAAACATTTGTGCTAGAAAACTCAAAACTACTCAGCACACCAATGGCAACAAACCATAAGCTATCCAAGAATGATGAGTCTGCTAAAGTAAATCAGACATTGTATAGATCAATGATTGGAAAGGTACAATATGTTGTACACAGTAGACCATACATTGCATTAGCTATTGGAATAGTAGCAAGATTTTTTGCAAACCCAAGAGAAAATCACTTAATGGAAGTGAAGAGAATATTGAGATACTTGAAAGGAACTGATGACTTTGGTATATACTACAAAAGGAATGAGAAGTTTGAATTGAAAGCCCACATTAATGCAAATTGGGGAGGTAACATTGATGATAGAAAAAGCACCAATGGAGGAGAAATTTTCTTAGGAAAGAGGTTGATTACATGTACCTGTACACTCGAAAGTGTCCCACTCTAAACCCTTCTATCCAAACGATTCCATGAGTTTGGAATGCTTGGATGTCGGCTTAGAGCTCCCTATCCATGGAGTGCAAGAGAGTATATTTTAAGAATAAGAAGGCTCTCAGATGAGCCTTAGAGATACTCTTCTTGCTAGTAAACCATGCAATGGGAGGTTCCAAAGACAAGATGCAAGAATGCAAATGTCCCAAGGAGTTCCTCAAGAATGCAATGCAACTAAAGATTAAACTAGAATAAATATGAAAAGTGCAGCTATTCTAAGCATAGATGAGAGTGTTACAATCCAAATATTAAGCTATGTGAGATTAAGCTACATGTAAAAATGAAAGCTAAGCTAAGCTAGAATGCCATGATGCCATGGATGAGAGAATGTAGACAAGAAATAGAAGTTCTCCACAAAGCTCCAAAGAAACCTGTTAGAAAACCTACAGCATAACAATATTCAAAATAAGGATGGATTGAGGGGGAAAGCTCTCTCCCTTTTAAAGTTGTATGGATGGTAGAGATCAAGATGAAGATGGTGGATGATCAACGGTGGAATTTGAAAAGAGGAGTGATCCATGTGCACACACAAATCAACCAATAGAATATAAGTTGACTTGTCATATAAGACAAAAGTCACAAAGCCTTTTCTTTTAATTGCAAAATAGAAAAAGGACTTTATGTGTGCACTTTAAGTGGGTTAGAAGAATGGGGTGTTTTATTTAATTAAAAGGGGACATGTTCTTTTAATCAAATAATGAACTTAGGATAGCATAGTCAAACTATAGGTTATAATCAAATAAATTGATTATTAGCAATTTGGTCTAGGTAAATGATTAAATTAATTTAGCCAAAATGTTGAAAAGGGGGCTAATAGTCTAGATGACCATTTTTAGGTGATTACACAACCAACAAAAGCAAAGTTGCACCTCACAGTCCATTGCTAAAGTTGAATATGTGGCAACTGCTATAAACTACACCAATATTGTATGGATCAAACATTTATTGCAAGATACAAAGGAAGAAGTAAATAAGCCTATGATACTTTATTGTGATAATACAAGTGCTATCAATATATCAAAGAATCCAATAATGCATGCTAAAACTAAGCATATTGCAATCAAGTATCACTATGTAAAAGAGTTGGTGGAAGACAAACAAGTGAAGATGGAATATGTTAGCTCAAAGGAATAGATTGCTGATATCTTCAAAAAAGCACTACCAAAAGATACTTTTGAGTATCTTAGAGGTAAGTTAGGGGTGATAACTCTAGCCAAGGCTACCTAAAATAAAAGCAAGTATGCCCTGCATCAAATAAGTTAAATGCTTAAGATTTTATACATTGATGTAGAGGATTTTTACTTTGGCATCCATGCCTAAAGTAGTAGAAGTGTTCAAATTTCAAATCAATCACAAACAAGGTGATAGAGGGAAACATTGAATAAACCTATAAAAGCTACACTTGCAAATTAAAGATGCTAATATGTCTTTGGCATTGTTGTCAAAGAGGGAGAAGTGGACAACTGATCAACAACTATTGAAGATAAATAATTAGAAAAGAGGGAGAATATGTTTAAAACTAATCAAATAAGATAGAAGGAGAAGTTGTAAGATGTTGATTAGAATAGCAGAAGTTGAGAAATACTAAGGGAGAAAGACAAACAAGGATACAGCAGCAAAGAGGGAGAAGCTAAAATGAAGCAATCAAAATAGTAGAAGGAGATGTGATGTTACAATTTACTTTTTGGAATTTGACTTACTGTTGTAACCTAGTAAGCTTGTGGTTGAATAGTTTAGTCTGATGGTTGATCAGTTTGGTCTACCATCAATGCCAAAGATGGAGATTGTTGAAAATCTAATTGAAAAGCTCATTATTGTAAAAGAATTTTTTCAATCATTATTTTTTCATTGATGTCAAACTTGCTATTTGTAGAGATGATATTTTCTTATAAGATCCAAGTACTATCACTTAGTTGATTGATGAAGAGGATTTGATAAACAAGATGTAACAAGAGAACCTAAGAGAAAGGTTGAGTTATGATGTTGTAATCAAGTGCAAGGATCAGTTAAGACAATGGTTAAGTAATGTATTGATGACATACTCAAGGATACAAAGGTTGGTCACACTTAGAAACATTGGAGGAAGAAGTTGTAACAAGGTTGACTGCAAAGCTTAAACTAAAATCATTGGTGGGTGTCGAGCAAGTTAGTTGAGGCCGAGAAAATTTTCTATAGAATCCAAGTAACAAAAATTTCTAGTGTGTGCCAAGTGATCTTCATGTTCCGAGTGAAGATCAGGTGCCGAGCATTAAAAAAAATTTAGTTGTTGCCAAGTGATCTTCAAGTGTTGAGCATCAGGAAAAACATAGTTGATGTCGAGTAACACAATATGTGCTAAGCACCAATATTTTAATAGTGTCAAGCTATTGCATTATTTCAAAAGATGAATATTTTCCAAATCTAACTTGACATAGTGGTTACATTGAATTTTGTGAATGAGTTGGAAGATAAGGATGATGAGTTGTTGGCATAGAATCCTATGTAAACCATTTTTGGAAAAATTCTAAAGGATTATTCAAGAAGTTTCTAGAGGAAACGAAATATGAGTTAGATGTAATGAATCCTACCTAATCCATATGAATTGAAACTAAAGAATGGAAGAATTGAGCAAGAAAAGGTACTCCAAGACTTCTATTTAAGAAGTCATAGACCATGAAGCAAAGA
This sequence comes from Cupressus sempervirens, assembly GCA_028749045.1. Classification (NCBI taxonomy): domain Eukaryota; kingdom Viridiplantae; phylum Streptophyta; class Pinopsida; order Cupressales; family Cupressaceae; genus Cupressus; species Cupressus sempervirens. Next base: position 577,038,273 of record CM053788.1, on the reverse strand, counting down.
GTTACTAATACTATTGCTACTGAAGAGCCAAATTTACGAAGTAGTTAGAAGGGTATCAAGGAGGAGACATCTACAAGAAGGAAGAGCATAGAGGCTATGCTTCTATGAGTGGTCATGAAGAGTTGATTGCAATAGTACATTGAGTGTGGAGACTCAAGGATACAAAGCTTAAAAGGAGGACAAGCTGTCAAGAGTTGCAGAGATTAAAGGCCAAGCAAGGGGATGAGTTGAGAAGTAATCTAAGATCTACAAGATAAGTTGTATTTTTTAGTTAGGTCAAGATTTTATAATAATCTCTAGAAATTGTATTAGATTTGAAAATCATATGGACTTAGGTTGGCCTAATAGCCATTTGTAAATCCTTTAATAGGGTGGCATTCCAAGTGAATGTTCTAAAGTCCTCTAACTAGGCCCACTTCTTATAGGGTGGTTAAATCCTCTAACAAGGTCAAATTTAATAGTGTGTTGTAAGACTTTAACATGGCAGGCCTTTCATAGGGCATCATTTTAGAAGAGTGAGAATTGAGTAGCATGTTATTGGTGGTTTTTCCCAAATTGGGTTTCCACATAAATCACTGTGTCATGTGTTGATTTTTTATGTGTTGTGCTTGCATGTTGATTTATAGTAACTTGTTGATTAGATAAGTTAAAACTTGGATGAATGAATGGTTGAATGGGTTCATTACACTTAGTGAAAAGTTTGAATAGAAAATTTGGACCTTGAATAAGTGATTCAACCCCCCCCCCCCCCCCCCTTTCAGTTATTCTAAAGCATTTCTAATAAGTACTGCATCCAAAGTGATTAGCATAGAATCATGGTTAGAAGATACTTAGGATAGGAAGAGAAAGAGGAAAGAAGAGGGAGTTCCCAAAAAAGAAACACTATCCTTAGCTATCCATTATGGATCAGCATTGAGTAAATTTAAGAAGCAGAAGACCCTATCAATTCTTGGGAAAGATCCTAACATGGGGCATCTAACTATGGAAATCACTAAGCCCATTAAAGAAGGGAGGACTAAAGACATGTCTATAGATGATCTCACCTTGCATTCTATGGATCTCAGAGAAGTTATAAATGACACCAAGGTGGGCATGTGGAATTCAACATATGATGTGATAGAGGGAAAACTCAAAAGTCTTAAGCTAGCTAAAGTTAGAATGAATTCAGAGATTCATGAAGTTAATTTCTTCATCAAGAAATTAGTCACCTATTGGCAAGCATCTCAAAAATGTCAATCACTAGTGATTCTACAGCCATTGAAATTCAAGATATCATCTCCTAGTTATAGGAAGATAATCACTTTAGACAAATTAGTAGAGAGTGGAGTGGAAAACTCAAGTCTAAGGGACTTGCAATCATAGAGCAAATCAGCAATGTAGTACTAAGGCTCAAAATAAAGAAGGATAATATCTCAGCTAATCAAGTTACCCTAGTAGTAGAGAAAGTTAAGAGTGAAGACTACATTTCCTTACTAAAGATGATTATTCACATGAATTCTAATGAATATGTGGAGGGAGAGATTCTTCCTAGGGGAGATGAGCCTTTATTTGAATGGTTGCAGAGCATGCAATCCAAATTTGAAATGATCCTGGCAATAGAGGAAGGATTGAAGGAAACATAAGCTAAAGTTAAAAAGGATCAAGACGGAGATTATGAATTGTTAAGAGCTCTAAATACGAATTCCCAAGCTAGTAGACAAGTAAAATGGATAATTAGAGTTGTTTTCATGCAAAAGTGTTTCTCCAATTATCTAGATAGCTTAATGGAGAAATCTTCTGACCACTAGAGCAAAGTGTCAGAGATCCAAAACTTGGCGCGTGTATACACATGGCTATGGAGGAAATACAAGAGCAGTTAAATGTTGTCAAAGATCTAGCCAAAGAGAATTCAAAGTGGCTCTTAAGATACACTAATGTTCATGTTCATAGACATGAGGAGTTGATTCTAATCATTGTCACCACAAAAACCTATAGGGAAAAGTCAAAAAAAGGAAAGAAGGTGAAGTGATTTTTATCCCACCCTTTCATATTTAGATATAATGATTTTTACTTTGTGATGACTAATCAGGGAACTACTATACATACTTCATAAATTCTTTGGGGTTCAGGCCATTACCCCAAAAAAAAATTGGATCATGGCCAACGTTGTAGCTAACGTATCACTGACATATGGATGACATGTTGTAACCCTAAAGTGGAATAAAATACTAAAAAGGGCTTAGGGTTAGGGATTATTTCATTGTTAGTGATGTGAAAATTGGTTCTTGCAGCAGTATTGATCTATAAGGGATGGAATGTAATTAGGTTGTAATCACTAGATCATAATAATATTAGATTTATTGTTTGGTGGAGATAGCCCAGGGATTGCATGAACTATGTTAAATCTTGGTCTTGTGTTCTTTTCTATGTGATCTATTATTCTCTGTTATTGTTTATATTTACATGTAACTATTATTTATATCTAAGGTTTAATCCTAACAATGATTGTAACTAACAATTGGCTCCTTGTCATTTGTCAATTTTGGGGAGATGAACTGATTTAAATCTCATTTTGTAAGGTTCATCTCGGGATGCTATATGTATCTAATTGAAAGATTAATAGAAGGTTGGCTAATTTTTTGTGTGAAATACTTGATGTTGTAGAGACAATTTGATAGTATTTTGTATCAATCATTTTTTGTTCTAGTTGTTTCTATTTTAGTTTTATGTTTCTCTTTTGGTTCGAATTGAATCAAGGAAGGAATAGAGTTTTATTCCCCTATTTTGAAATAGCAAGCTGAAGATAATAATATTTTCATTGGAAGTTCAAGAGAAATTATTTTATGTACTTTTGTTTCAAGTTAGTCTTTTCCATTCCTAGAACTAGATTCTTGTTGATATCAGTTTAGTAGTAGATAGCATTCATTGTGGAATTGTCAAACTTTGTGGCTTTATAAGATATGTGAACAAACAAATTTGACTAATCCTAAAGTTCAAATCCTCATCTAAGTTAGTTCCTATTTAGGCCTAACTTAGTTCACCTTTCCTATTCTCAAGTTAAGAATATACCCAATTTTAGAGTTAGGAATAAAACATAATTCAGTACAAATTAAAAATACAAAAGGGAGTTGTACCTAAGAATTTAGAAGGATGTTAGTCACTTAGTAACAAATTTTAAATATTGTAATCAGTTGTTTTTCACAGATAGTGGGCATCTAAAGAGTAAAATAAAAGAATAGTCTATTTACCAAAAATTGTATTCATTGCAATTATGTTCAATTTTTTATCTAGATAGACTCTAGGTGGCTTTCTTCTCATCAAGCTTCTTAAGGCTCTGACTTTGTGTCTTGTCTAGGTTTCTCTTGCTCCACCTCCCCTTATACCTCCATGTGAGATTTTTATCTTCCCACTACATTAAGGCTTTAGGTGATCTAGGTATTGATGGGATGTTGACTAAGTATATTCCTAATGAGAAGAGAGTTTTACTTGTTTTCATGATTCTATTCCTACCTCAAAAGCCATGCTTTCTATGGATCTTTAACCATTCAACTAGCTATCTACCTCTGGTGAACTTCATCAAGAATCTTAAGAACAAAATTATGACAGAATGTGTAGATATAAATCCACTCATTTTATGATGAAAAGACCAAGAGGAGTGAACGCATAGAGCTAAGAAACTCTCAAATCAAAATTATGAAGCCAAAATTCATTTATGTATAAAGAAATGGATCTTCATGTTTTCAGCTAACCATTCACTAGAAATGAACTTGTTAAATTTTTTTCCTAAAGATAAGAAAACCCACACTCCATTCAAGGTATTTCATGCATTAAGTAGACCCAGGTGGGGTGTTGAAGAGAAATTCATCCAAGCCCTTGATGTGCATCACTAAGGTGATGAATCTACTGCTAGTTATTCATTTTGAATACATATATGATAAAAGTCCAAGTCAAAGGAAAATGCTTCAAAATGCTTCTCTTTTCAAAAAATAAAGCTCTCAATGGTGCTTTTTCCTCTTTTGGATATTTCTAAGGCTTCTTTTTTGGTAGATGGGAAAAGTGAAGAATTCTAAAAGTATAACATAATGAGATTCAATGGAAATTCTAGAAAGATGCTTCTAGAGAAGTTAGTCATAAAGGCATGCCTTGAATATAAAAAGAAGTCTAGTGCTCAAATGCTCAATGTGAAGAATCCATTTGGTAGCTTCCCCAAGTTAGGTTGTGAAATTAAGCAAAGAAGTGTTGTGTAGAAAAAAAAGAAACAAAGTTCCCAAGGTATGAAAGGAGTATAGCTCATGCTGCAATCCTAAATCAAAGATGGCAAGCTTGCAAAAAGATAGTACTATGCTTTCTCCTCTGCATATGAATAATTATTGTGTGATCCCTTCAACTAGATTATGAAGTAAATAAGGGAGTTCCCATTAAAGTCAAAATTAGTTGAATCAGTAAAGTGGTTGATCTTGCTACTAGATGAGCTTTAAATAAATGACTTCAAGTGAGTAATATGATTATTAACTCTATTAATCCTCAAATGGGTGGAAGTGGAAAGTTCTAAATAGTTGTTAACTAAAAAATTTATTACAAATCCTACCATTATGGTCATTGGTTGCAATTCACTTTATTCATGTGGCACCAATGTTCATATTTCTACATCTATATGATGGGATTTTGTCAAAGCTTAGTTCTCCATTGTCTTAGTGGCCATTTATTGAGTAGTTTATCCCCTTTATGAAAATTGTAAGTCTATAGCAACCAAAGTAGCAGGGTATGATTATTTAATTAGTCTAGAAAGTGAATTCAAGAGCTTCTCAGATACCTCATTCAATTTTTATTATTTAGGTGATTTGCATAGAAGGCTCAACTCTCATCCAATTTATCCAATAATCAATAAATTGAAGAAAAGTTTATTAGTTGATACTATTGGATTCCCCATGGCCACACAATCACTAGAACTGGTAAAGGAATGTATCAAAAGGTACAATCTAGAGACAAAGAAAATATTATGGCCTAATGAGTCCATTTTTCTATCTATAAACAAGGCATTAATGCATTTTGTATTTAGTATTCTAGCAAAGAAGAAAGACTATAATATTGACTTCTCTTCCTCTACATTGATGTTCAATAAAAAAGAAGTCTCTAAGAAGAGAAGACATCCAAAAAACTTGGTTTAAGACACCTCATTCTAAAAGGAGTAAGATGCCAAAGAATCTTTGTGGAACCAATTTTAAAAAAAGAAATTGTGGACATCTTAGAAGTATTGTTGAGATTGAAAGGAAGGGAGGAAATCTTAGATTTCATCAAACACCACTTCTTCTTGGTGCATTCCATGTGTATTGACAGGCTACAGATCAACTAGGCTAAGATCATATGTGAAGAGCTTTCTTCTTGGCTAGGTTTAGCTAAGGAATTTGGATAGTTATATATGTCTTCATACCTAATATATGCCTTAGCTACACATCACCTATGGTTGAGTCTTCCTAGTATCAAAGACTATGATGAAAATACAAAGGTGTATGAGTTCTATCCTCACCTATAGCTATAGAGGAGCTTCAAAGAGTATGTGAAAGTTAATGAAACATTCACAATGAGATTATATTAGGAATTGAAAGGCTTCCCTAAGAAAAGATTTTCACCTTAAGCTATTTTGGCTATAGGCCAGTTTGGATGCTCTTTTATCCATTTTTTGACCTTCTCCTACCTAAGGATTAAAGCATTTGATAGTTTTCCCAAAATGCTTCCCAAGTATCTCGATGACAAGGTTGTTCTTGTTGCATTATGTTGACAAATACTCAAAGTGAACACTTTTTGTTCCAATGTGAAGAAGATAGTTAGGATTTCCTTCCCAAAAGTGGTTGGACCTTACTCATGCACTTCTAGATTTGATGCCCAGAATCTAGTCAAACATTTTGAGAGAAAGATTAAACTAGTTGATTATGAGGTGATAAGGCCCCAAAATAACCCAATGAACTTTGTGAGAGATCATTTGAAGCTTGGGTATGCTCACAGACATGTTCTAGATATTCAAGACTATTGGGTTGGATGTAATGATAAATACTAGACCAGGGAGAGGTATTGGTCTAGGCTAACAATTGATGAAATTAAAATATATATTAATATTTGATGTTCTTGATCTTGTAGATGATGGCTCCTACATGAATCCCTCATCCTATGAGAAAATTAAGAAGACTCTCATTGTGCCAAATCTTCTTGAAGGTCCTATGGTTGACACAATGGAGGTCCTAATGCATGGGATCATCAAAAGGATAGATAAGTGGGTGGAATGGACTAGAGAAAGAAAGAAAAGAATGGGAAGTATAGGCTCTGTCAAAGGAGTAACTTCCAAAACTACTTAGATAACTATAGTTGCATCCATGACTATCATTGCCTCAACATTAATAGGTCTAGCCCAATCTATTGGTGGAAACAAAGATCAACCTCCTAAGAAGAAAGTCCAGATCACTCCAACTTGTGGAGGAGGATCTCTACTAAACACAGGGAAGTTTGGGGATAATGAGAATAATAAAGAAAAGGAGAAGGAGAAGTCAGTGACCAAGTGTTCTTACCTTATGCAAGGCATCAACCTTGATGGTGACAACAATCCCATTGGTCTTCAAAACCAAGATGCATCTTAGTAGGGTGACACTCTATCCCTCTTAGTTACCTAGGTAACTACTTTCTCCACTACAACATAGAGCAAGGTTACACCCCTAGTGGTGAGGAAGCCCTTCGGTCCTATAGCCCTATAGTTGGAAATCAATGTCCTTTCAATAGAAACATGGTTGGAAAAGACAATTGATCAAAAGAAGAGAAGGTGTGAGAAAGTTTTTCCTTCCAAGGATCTCAGCATGCAAGAAACTTTGTCTCATCCACAATCAAAGAAGGTGAAGAAACAAAATATTATAGTGGCATTGGCCATTGACTCTTCTACTAGTTGTAGGCTAATGGAGATAGCAAAACCTCAAAAGGAGGGAAAGTTTAATGATCTAACTACTAATGATTTCTAGATAATAACTATTGACCTTGGTATTCCTATGCATTATTCCATGGCTAACATATGGAAGTCAAAAAATGAGAAGCTTGAAGATAGAATAGAAGAGTTAAGGGAAGAGAAAGAAGTACTCAAGGCCTCAAATAAGGAACTGATGGATTACATTATAGTTGCACTTAGAAGCACCTCGACAAGTAAATTTGACCCTAGTGTAGAGGAGAATAAAAATCTTCTATTGAAGCTACAACAAGAGAGGAAATTCGGTCAAGTTGGTCATGCATAGATATCAAATGAAGGTCCAAGGTCCCCCTCTCATTGAAAACCATGGAAACCTTCTATTAGAAACTAAAAAATTGTGAGAAGCAATACCTAGTCATCAAACTATAATACACAAGGCATTAAAGAATTTGATATAAATTGGCCTTGTTGCAAGAGGTGATTGATGTGAAAATTAATGTGACCATAACCCATGGGATTCTCAAAATAGGCCAAGAACCATTTCTTTATTGGAATAAATCATTGTACTTCATGGTTGAGAGCTCATTAAGATTTGCAAATGAGCTAAAGGATGTAAATGAGTTAGTGCAAAAAGTCATGAAAAATATATTTTAATATCTAAAGGTGTCGCATACTAAATTATATGTCACCAGTAATGATAAATTGGTTGACATTGAGTGGATGAAAGGAAAATTTCTAGAATTTTTGGAGGAAGCCATTAATCCATCCAACTTCTATTTTTTGAAGATCTAGGAGCTTTTAATTGTGAAATCCATTCTAAAGTGTGCATCATAAAATCTCCAATCAAATATCACCAGAGTCAAGGAGTTGACAAAGGTGCACAATTATTGGATGATTCAAGCTGATAAAATTATCATCCTAGGAATCGATGAATTGAATAGTGTAACTAAGCAATGAGAGCATACAGAACCAATACTCTAATTCCAAAGAAAAATTGATACTTTGATACTCTCTTCAACAAGTGTCACCTCTTCTCTCTCTTAAAATCTAATACTGTAGTCATTTTTGGCATTCTTCTCATAGACTAGACTTTGTAACAGATGATGACCCAGTCAAATCCTATTTTTAGTCCATCTATTTAGTGATTCTCTATGCCAAAATCATCTAATGTAACTAGTCATCCCTAAGAGGCCTATAAATGTAACTTTTTGTGAAATTAATAAGATCAACAAAATTATTTTGAGGGAAAACCCCTATAGTTGGGACTACTATGTGAGACTCTAACTCTATATTGTAATTTTGTTGTTCACTAGTTTACATATGGTACTTGGGAGAAAATATTATGTAAATGAAAATTGAAAGATTTTAACCTTTACTTTATTCAGTACAACATTTATCTTTTTCCCTTATTTTGTACATGTTAGGTCATATGCACTTCATTGTTGTATGAGAATTTTCAGTCATGTTTAATGAAAGCAACTAAGTAGGAAGTGATCTAGGCATTGTTAAATCTTAGTTACTTGAGAAATCTAGGTATTGTTAAGTTGATCATTCTTTCTCCTCTCATAAAGTGGTAAATAGTCTTGCATTGTTGCATCCTATATTCAAAGGTAGAATAGATTGCATTTTAGGTGTTAGATGGGATCAATTGTAACACATACTTATTCATAGCTGCAAAAGTTGTGAGTCAAAATCTAAAATTCCCTAGATTGTTTGAAGTGTTGGGAAATATGATCATACCTCTTCTTCTCTTTGGTTAAGAGCATACCCCAAAATCTAAAACAAATTCATTGCAAATATTTGCATTATAAGGGTGTTGTACCTTTCAATTTAGGGGTCTTTGATAGATCACTACACTGAGCCATTTTGTTGTTAACTATTTTGTTTTCTATCAATATTGGGAACATTGAGAGTCAAGATACAAACCAAGAAACTAAGGTAGACAAAATTTTAACCAACAATTTTTGGCAACTTTATTGGGGAACTTTTTCAAAATCTATGGTCCGCATCTTTCCTAGTATCAAAAGGTAAATTCTTATGCATGTTCCTTGCTATATAAGTTTCTTGAGAAAGTATGTATGTGGCTTTATTGGAATAACTTCCAATTCCATCCTTGTTGAAATTCACCTTCCTTGAGTCATGCCTATTAGCCTATGAGGAAAAATGGTGGTGTCTCATGAATGTCAAATCCCATTATTTCATCCCAACCTTGGATCTTTCCCAGTATCAAAAGGTAAATTCTTGAGAAAATATGTATGTGGCTTTATTGGAATAACTTCTAATTCCATCCTTGTTGGCACTCACCTTCATTGAGTCATGCCTATTAGCCTATGAGGAAAAATGGTGTTGCCTCATGAATGTAAAATCCCATTATTTCATCCCAACCTTGGCTTCGAAGACAAATAAGAAGATATAAAAAAATCATTTGAATACACTTGCTTGGAGAAATCAAAAATCCCTTGATGAGTATAGAAGAATCAACTTTTCATTAGAAAGAGAAGAAGCTATTGTTGAGTATTGGGAAGGTGTGTTACAAAAAAGAAGATTGAGACAATCACACTTGTTTTGAATAGAATATATTCACCTTGAATCCTACGTATACCAGAAGTGTGCATGGTAAAGGGAAAATTGACATAGTGTTTGAAAAACTAAAGAAAGATGACTTCCAAACATTAGAAGATCCTCTAAGAAGAGGGAGAACCTCCTCACAAGACCCATTATTTCAAAATATCTATGGAGCTCTTTTTTCCACCACCCCATCCCATCTCCTAGAGATGGAGTCATTCCTCTTCCCCTCCTATCTTTTGCAATTAAGTCCCATCATTGTGTAACACTCTCACCTTGCACAAAATCATAGTCCCAACTATCATTACCTTCCAACTAGTACCAATATTTCTTCCTACGTCAATGGTTGTGCCCTAGGGTAATGCTATTGGTCCCCTATGACTTGTTGCTAATAATGAATTACCAATGGCTTTCCAAAAGAACTTCCACAAATTCAATGGTGATGGGAAATTCTCCATTGAATAGAATATCAGTGCTTTCTTTGCAAAAAGTAGCACTGTTTGTCTTCAACATGAAGATGTAGTGGTAAGAATGTTCATAGAGGCTCTAGTTAAAAATGTAGCTGATTGGTTCCAACATCTTCTAGTGGGATGCATTACAACCTAGGATGACATGTGAAATTGATTTAAGGCACATTGTAAGAGTATAGAAGATGAACACACTCTATTATCTCAGCTCACTCAAGTTAAGAAGGAATCTAGTGTCCCTATGAGAGATTTCATTGCAAGGTTCAACAAGTTGCTTAATCAGATTCCTATTGTGAGTAGGCCAACTACAGATAATTAGAAGATGGTCTTCATTAGTTTGATGCCTCTAGATATTAGCTTTCAAATTAGAAGAGCACATATGACTAATCTCCAAGCTTCTCAAACTTTGGTGATAGAATTAGAAGATGATCTAATAGAAGCTAAATAATGGAAGAGAGAGCTTCAAAGTGGAACTTCAACAAGTTTTTCTACTAGTACAACCAATAAAACAAAAGCAATGTTGCAAAAGTTATCAAATGAGATGATTTCCATGAAAAGGCAAATGGGTAAGGTAGTTCCTTCATTCCAAAAACCTTACCTAGATGTATCCAAAAGGAAACATGAAGGGAAACCCCTACACTTAACACCTTCTCAACAAAATCTCTACATAGAGGTAGCTCCTAAGAAGAATAGCATGTGTGTATTCCACTTAAGAGAATATCACAAAAGTGAATCTTGTCTAGAAATGAATAGATTCAAGTATCTCAATGCAAGTAATGAGCTAATAGTGGAATATCTTAAAAATGAATATGATTCTGCTCCACCTAGTGACTCTGGAACTTTTTTCTTTGGAGTATGAATTAGATTTAGAGATAGGAGGTGGTTGTTTCACCAGCTTGGATGGAGTGCAAATTATTATAGTGACAAGACGTCAAAGGGATAAAAATCTAAAAGCTTAGTTCATGTTCAGAACAATGCTCTTGCTACTTCACCAACCATGGAAAACACATCTACCCCCTCTACTTAGAGGAGAGAACAATAAAAAATAGAGAAAATTGTAAGTCTCGCCCCTCATTTAATATCATCCAATATTGAAAAGATGCACATATTCAAGTTTCTCCCCTAGATTATTTGAAAACTCACCCTGTTGAATTGCAAAAACTAGTAGATTATTGTAAAGGTGAAGTTAGTGGTAAAACTCATCTTAATGTCAATACTACTATTAGCACTTAGAAATTACATTTTAGTGATGGTCCCCCTACTAATGAAGAACCAATCATACTCATTCTATTTAAATAATATGAGTATGAAATCCTAGCTACCTCTCTTGGCCCAAAACTCAACCCATTTTATTTGTCCTTATATGTAAATAGTCATAAATTGAGTAATTGCATAATTGACTCAAGAGCCTCAAATAATGTCATGCCTTCTACAGTTTCCCATGCCTTAGGCTTACATTTAACCAAGACCTTTAGGCTTTGTTTCTCCATGGATGAAAATGAAGTTCCCCTATTAGGTCAAGTGAAGGATGTTCAAGTGGCCTTAGCTGCACATCTAGCAAAGAGAATGAAATTGACTATCCTTGTGACTGACAAGCCTGCCAGTTATGGCATGCTATTAAGTATAAGCTTTTCCAAGTATATGGGAGGGAAAATTAAGCAAGATTAGTATCATGCTATTATCCCTATTGGTAATAAAAAGATCAAGCTAAAACCTAAGGAGAAACCTAAATTTACTATGATGAGATCTGATGATCCCAAAGCCCAAATATTGTATCAAGAAATGGAGTTTGGGAACTACATGATGTTTTTTTACTTCAATGATTTAGAGGAAGAATTATAACCTCTTGGTGATCAAAATATTTGAACCTTAGAATTTGATGGCAGTTGTACAATTGTCAAATCTAGAGCAAGTGTGGTGCTTATTTCCTTTGAGGGAGATTTAACACAACTCTCCTATAAGTTATAGTTCAAAAACACAAACAATAATGCAAAGTATGAAGCATTACTACTAGGCATTACTGCTATAAAACAAAGGGGTGTGAAAATCCTAAAATCCCAATGGGATACAAAACTTATAGTAAAGAAAATATGAGGGTATTATATTGTAAAGAACACAAGACTTTGAAACTATAGGAACAGAGTCTAGGATGAAATTGAAGACCTAGATGCCTTCTCCATACAAACTATTCCAAGGGAGTAGAATGCAAGGGCAGACATGTTAGCCACCTCCTCATCTCTTCTACTACCTCATCTAGAATTTAATGATAGACAACATAAGGTTGAAGTCCTCTTCAAACCTAATGTACCTAAAAATGTCAAATCATGGAAAATTTTCACCAATGATAGGTAGATCCAATGCTTCTTAGAAGGAGTTGAGCCTTTTATTGACCAATTCTTTGAAGGAAGTGAAAGCCCCTATCAAGAGTTATCCTAAGATAAAAAGAAGGATTTGGAGCTTGGAATTGAGCAACTTAAAGGTAAAAAAATTCCTTGGCATCTAATCTCTTTAGAAAAGTTTTTCAATAGACACGATGCATATATTAGAAGAGAAAGAGGCAGGAAAGGAGGAACCTCTAGAGATTATGAGGGGATGAATATAGGCACTAAGTTTAAGCCTAAAATGATTAATATTAGTAGTAGTTGTTGTAATGAAGAAAGGACAAGGGATAAGGGTTTTCTTTCTAAATACCAAGATGTCTTTGCTTGGAGATATGAGGATTTGAAAACCTTCAAAAATGGTGAGTTTAAACATAAAATTCCACTTAAGTCTAAAGTAATTCCTTTCAGACAAAATTAACATAACTAAAACCCAATGATATTAGACACCATCGTCAATGAAATCCATAAGATGTTAGAAGAAAGGATCATCTATCGTATACACCATTCAACATGGATAGAAAAAATTGTCCCTATCCAGAAAAAGAGTGGCGAGATTAGAATTTGTGTTGATTTCAGAAACTTGAATTAGGCTTCTCTCAAGGACAATTACAATCTCCCTAATATGGATCATCTACTACAAACACTAGTAGGATATAAGATGATGTCTATATTGGATGGTTTCTCAAGCTTCAATCAAATTGAAGTAGATCCAAATGATCAATTTAAGACATCATTCACCACCCCTTGGGGAATTTTTTTCTATAATAGAAAGCCTTTTGGGCTAATCAATGTTGGAGCTACCTTTTAGAGAGCCATGAATTCATCCTTTTCAAATCTCAAGGGTAAGATTATTGTCATATATTTAGATGATTTAATAGTCTTCTCCAAGAAAAGAGAAAGTCATTTAAAGGACCTAGAGAAAGTATTGATGACAAGTAGGGAAAACAAAATCTCCCTAAACCTCAAGAAATCTATCTTATGCATTACAGAGGGAAAATTGCTTAGTCATATAGTGTCTAAAGAAGGAATCAAAATTGATCCTGAATGTGTCAAAGCCATCCAATAGTTAAATTTACCAACAAGAAAATATGGAATTAAATCCTTCTTTGGATAGGTAAATTCCTTGAGATGCTTTATTCTCAATTTCTCTAAAATTAGCAAGTGCATACTCTATTAAAATATATAGTTCCTTGATATAACTAAGAGGGTGGGGGTGAATCAATTATCCAACTATTATCACAATTATCAACCTTAAAAAAACTTAACCATATGAGCTATATAAACTAAAACCATAACAAGATACTCATACACAATAACACTAGATATGTTACAATAGGGAAACCCTTGATCAAAGGGAAAACCTCGGTGGAGATGGTACCCACAAGATGATGTACTAATATAAATATTCCTTGTTAGAGGATGGACTCTATTAGGATTCTATGAATACATTCAATACATATGAGTACTCGTTAGGAGACTTTGAATCCCTATTAGGAGATTCCAAACCTATTAGGAGTTGTGGAAGACAGTTGAATCCACTGCCCAAATAGCTTCAAGGGAAAGACCAATGAACCCACTATCCAAATTATCTCTATATTATTCCTTGTAGAATAATAGTAATGAATAGTATTTCCTTCCTCTTCTTTTATCCTATCAACCGAACCTCTGCTCCTTCTAATCTTGTAACTAGATCAAAAAACTTGCATCCAATAATCCCTTGGATTTCTCACATGCATTTACAAAAGACTCTACACCTTTTCACACTTTGCACTATAATAGATACTTTACAAATAAGGAAAACATCTTTCCTTTATAGAATATCTTCAAAATAATTCCTTGAGTTAGCCTTGAGGCTTTCCCAATTAATTCTAATAAGATAATTAATTAATTAATTACAATTACAATAGCACTATTAGCTCATAGTCTATACAAAACTTCACCTATGTGATACTAGGGCTTACACACTCACTAACATCACTAGTTAACTATCCTCTTTCACTACCTAATTGTGCATCTTCTTACTAAATCTTAGATGAAATATAGCTAACAACCATTAGGAACTACTTTCCCAATACTTTATCTCTAAAAACTTCTCTCTGTAAATCACATACAACTTCTGTACATCTTTGAATTAGCTTTTGTGCACTTGACCATGTCATCAGAACATAGTGTAGAACATGTCCATGACTACACATCACCAAACATTCAAACCATTGTCCATACCATCAAGATCTTTGTCTGGTACTTTACCAGTCTTTACAAAAACCATGCTATGTTGATATCAATGACAAACACAATCATGAATGCAACCTGTCAATGAATGCAAAATGTCAATACTCTCCAATGCTCAAGATAATCCCCCAAAGTATTATCATCATCATTCATGCTAAAAATCTACCCCTTTGGCATTGATGGCAACACAGATGAAAAACCATCTAAGTTCTAAGAATACCAAATATTTTTTTGTTGTTGTTGTTGACCAGCATCAGTTGTCCACATGCTAAAGAAAAATCTCAACCACAACATTTGCATACTCTTGCTTCTTTGATAAAAAATTTTACTTCACACTAAAAAATTCACAATACATTAGGTGGATATTCATTCTTCCTTATATGAACCTTTCTAAATCTCCCTAATGAGATATTACTCCCTTATTCGTACTTAGGACTACTTTTACATGCATATTCTATCCCCCATAGTTAGAAGTTTTTTTTCATGCATATTATCTCCCCCATTGACATCAATGTCAAAGGCTTCAATCTCAATTTTACAACATATCAATTGTTACATACCAATTGCTAATATGTTGCTTCAAATCTTTAACCAACATCATAGATACTCCCCCATACAGGAAGCATTAGCATTCAATCCAGGCCAATATTAGTGCTCTATACCACTGGACTAAGAACTCTCTACATCATCTACTTAGAAGTAGGTAGTGGCATAACCCCAAGAATACCTCTCAAGTACACAAATGTATCTTTAGGAAAAGGCTTCATAAAGATATATGCAATCTAATCTTTAGTTCTTACATACTCCAATCTGATCTCCTTTTTTGTTTCTTTCTCTCTCAGCATATGATACTTAATAGATATATTCTTAGTCTTAGAATGCAATACAGGATTATTAGACATATGCACTATACTTGTATTATTATAGTAAATGATAACATATTCTCCAAACTCAATTCTGATATCCTTCATCTTTTGCTTCATCCACATAACTTGATTGTAGTTATTTGCTACTAGAACATACTTTGCCTTAGTTGTACTCTAAGAAATCTAATCTTGCTTCTTTCTTAGCCAAGAAACCAATATTCCTCTAAGAGAGAATGCTCCACCACTAGTGATCTTTCTGTCATCTATACTACTTACCCAATCCACATCATTATATTCACATAGAGTGAAATCACTCAGTCTATCATACCAAATTCCATAGTCAGATGTTCCTTTCAAATATTTGAATATTCTCTTTACTATTTCAAAATGATACTCCTTAGGATCATCTTGAAATCTAGCTATAATTCCAACTACATTTTCTATATCTATTCAAGTGTGGGTCAAATATTGCAAACCTTCAATCATGGATCTGTACTTCTTCTGCTCTATTGTAGGTGTCTCATCTTTACTAGATAACTTGTGACTAGTTATCATAGGTGTACCAATAGGTTTAAAACTTTCTAAATCAAACTTTTCCAACAAGTCTTTTAGATACTTAGCTTTTGAAATAAAGATACCATAATTGTTCTACACAATCTATAATCCTTGGAAAAACTTCATTTCTCCTATCATGCTCATTTCAAACTCATCATTCATTTCTTTAGCAAATGTATCACTTGCTTCATTATTACCTCCAAATATGATGTCATCAACAACTATTACTATTATCAGCAAACCATTCTTAATTTCTTTCAAGTACAAGTTACTATCTATCATACCTTTAGCAAATCCAAGATTTTCCAAATAATTGTCCAACCTTACATACCAAGTTCTAAGTGCTTGCTTGAAATCATATAGATCTTTCTTTAGTTTGCATACCATGTCTTTTTCTTCTGATAAAGGATAACCTTCAGGCTTTTCAATATATACCTCTTCTTCAAGTTCTCCATTCAGGAAGGCTGATTTAACATCCATCTAATAAAATTTGAATTTCTTATTTGTTGCATAAGCCAAGAACATCCTTACTACTTCTATTCTAGCTATATGTGCATATGTCTCCTCATAGTCTATGCCTTCTTGCTATGAATATCCCTTGCAAACAAGTCTAGCCTTATTCCTCACAACTTTGCCTTTCTCATTCATCTTGTTTCTGAATACCCGTTTGGTTCCTGTCACATTCTTGTCTTTCAGTCTAGGAACTAATTCCCATGTATCATTCTTCACAATCTAATATAATTCTTCCTTCATTTCTTGAATCCAATGATCATATCTACATGCTTCATTTTCACTCTTAGGTTCAACTTGAGATATCAGAAATATCCCCTTATTTACTCTGTTTCTTGTCATCACACCTATTGGCCTAGTTTTTCAACTTTTGTCATGTGTTGTACCTCACAATGAAAAACCCTAGGGTTATAGTCTAAAATTGGTGAGTATATGTTGAAACCCTAGTTAATTTTCTAAAGTCTCATAGACCCTTGATGTTGTGACCTAGCCCTTAAAAATAATTAAAAATAATTTTCAAATTTAAATTGCACGGGACATGCATATCCTAAGTTTTTTTTTTTCACAAAGATTACTTTATTATTTTGCATACAATAAACCTTTTTATTAGTAAGCTTTCCCTAACTATGGATGTCTTTCTTAAGCATGTTATGAAGCATCTTAACTTTAATGGTTTGTTTTGGTTGACCATTGATCTCTCCAAGATCGACAATAAGCGCATGCCTAGAATGTGAAGATGCATGGTTTTTAACCAAAGCAGGCAAGGGCCTTGGTGACACCTATCCCTGATGACATCACAAAGGGTTTTTCATGCAGTTCAAATGGCACAAGTTGTATATCATTGATCTTTTCAAGATCAACAAGTAGTGCATTATTGATATACAAAAGTGCTTGACATTTAAGTAATGTAGGCAAGCGTCAACAAGACATGTGGCATATGATGATGTCATGGACCCACTTCTTTGAAAAGTGATAATGCAGTCTATACTGTGGTAGTTGTCAAACACATTGGCAAAAAGTGAAACATTCTATTTGTTAGTCTGCCTGATTAGATTTTACAAAGGCAT
Organism: Cupressus sempervirens; assembly: GCA_028749045.1. Lineage (NCBI taxonomy): Eukaryota > Viridiplantae > Streptophyta > Pinopsida > Cupressales > Cupressaceae > Cupressus > Cupressus sempervirens. Next base: position 577,020,708 of record CM053788.1, on the reverse strand, counting down.
AATTTTGTAGCACCATTGATCTTGATAAGATCAATAGGAAGCACTTACCCACATTATCAACTTGACTGAACTTTAAGGAAAGCAGATAAGTGCCACTAGGACCTGTTGTAAAGAAGAGTTGTTGAGTCACATCAAGGTGGAAAAAGGTCATGAAATGGAGCATAGTAATTGGTAAATTGTGACATGTACCTACCAGGCTAGAGATGAGTGTACCAGTGGGGCCACATTTTTAAAGGGTTTACTTGCAAAGTATAGTGATTTTTTGTGATCATCAATCTTTAGAAGATTAATGATCAGTGCTTCACCACATTATGAAAATGCTAAAGTTTTAAGTAAAGTGGGGAAGTGCCTTCTTGATGAGTGGCAAGGTTTTTAGATTTTGAAAACAACTTTTCTATTTTCAAATAAGGCCATTTGATACTATGTGATCAACGGAGGAAATTCAAATTTAAGGTGTGCCATGAAAATCAACTATTAGAAACATTAATGCTACTCATTGCCACTTTATGTGACCTTAATGCTATAGTGTAACTGGAAAATTCACCATTACTGAGCTACACAATTGCAAAATTCTCAAGCACAAGGGTTTCCAGAGCTAGGACATGAGATTTTCCATGGTTTCCAATAATTTGAAGAGTGATTCAAATATAGAATCAGTAAGAAAGACTAGGTAAGTTGTCTAAAAAATCCTAAGAATTGATAAATTGCAATAGTGCTAGGTTGGATTGAGAAAATGTTACCTTGTAAGGAATTTTCTGGTGAAAAGGATTATTTAAAAAGATTAGTTCATGACAATTTTTTGGAGAAATTACTTTCATCTATAAATCAATTGACAAAGAGTAGATATTTCATCCCTAAAAACCCTAGGTTGGTGTTCAATGAGGGTTTTTATGAAAAGGTCAATTATTTAAGAGATGCACTAGTTTCAGTGAGGGGTTTGGAACTATTCAAAAAATGGTTTGTAGAACATAACTAGGGCACACCATTGAGCAATACGTGGGAGTTTGACATTGGGAAATTGGTCATACTTGACTTATTTTTTGATAGTGACTTGTTAATCGATATGGCTAAAAAATATGACCCCATTACCAGAATTGTGAAAAACCATGTTGGGGATAATCTCTTTAGGGTTTCTCCCGAATTGATCAGAGAAGTGTTCAAACTCAACCCCGACCATTCCATCCATGAAAAAATTGACATGGAAGAATTCCAAGCTAGGTATGATGCATAGAGGGTATACATAAGGGGAGAACTATTACAGCAACATTTTGTCAAAATTGGATCACTGCCTTTGGTTACACCAAATACCCCATAGCCTTCAATGAAGAAATATTTTAATCCTAGGGCATGGGCCCTATATTTTTCTCTTTGAAAAATATTTGGAATAGATAGCAAGATTATATTCAAGGCTCTATTTTCCTCATCATAGCACAAACTTTGTAGTTTGAGATGAGCTTAATTCTTGATTTTTCCACCTACCTTGCTAAAGATATTCACAATGGTTTGATTGGGATAGCTCAAGATAAATAGGCCTTTGTATTGGTATTCTCTTTTGATGTATATATATCTATATAAGGGAGTAATTTTCTTCTCCAAGGAGATGAAGTTGGAATTAGAGAGGGATGGAGAGAAACTCTTAGTTCAGTTGTGGAGCACTAATATGACATGGGAAGTCACCAATGCCAGTTATATCAAATTTAATAGGTATTTCACCTCAAGAATTAGACTACTTTTAAAGGTAACAATCCCTAAATACCATAGCCATTGCTAGAACTAATAAGACCAAAGGATCGAGCCAAAGAGCTATTGGTCAATCATACTTGGGGGGATATAATTCCATACCCTATTTCCATTGTGATTAGAGCTTATGGCTTTATAGGAAAACCCCATGTACTACCCCATCATGTTCCTATAAAGATAGGAATTACAGAGTTATTATGGCAGATTAGATCAGTTGAGAAAAGGGATTTTCTTGGAAATGGTAAAGGAACATTTTTCCCTATTGTCACTATGGTGCATGATTTTTTTTTGTTAAGAAAGGATGGAGAAATTTGGGCATATTTTTGGATAAGTATCAAATGGCCTTGTCACATGCCCACTACATGAATCTAGAAGGATTCTATGACCTCCTTAGGGAAAGGAGTAAAAATAAAGCTCAAACAAAAACCATTTACTTACTAGAGGATGTCATTAGAAATATGTTTTCATTACAAGAGCAAGAAATTAGGAAAGAAAAATGGATAGTATATAGCAAGGTTTTGGATTTCATAAATGTTTTTGAGCCCAAGTATAACCCTTTGGTAGACAAGAAATATTAGGGGGCCAAGATGAATGTGTTGATGAATAATTTCCCTAGAATAATGCAAAATTTAAATGAGAAGAAGGATATCTTGGCAAAGGCACATCTAGATAGAGTTGCTGAGGTGGAAAGGAGAATAAATAGCAGAATGGTTGTGACTCTAGGCTAGTATACACTATAAAGAAGGGTTGGATATGTGGTAGCTCAAAATATACAATACATTCCCCCTTACAAAAGGCCAAGATCAGAAGCCCATCTAAATTAGTGCTCCTAAGAAAAAAAGGTTAGAGTAAGGTTCATACTCTCAAGCAAGAGAGTACTCACCATCCCAGACTCCACTCAGAATTGATGATGAGGAATCTCTGAGAGGACAACTAAGGAAAATTTGAAAGGAGGGGGACATAGTTGTTACAACTGTTGATATTGAAAGAGGAGTGCCTGAAGAGCCTCCTCTACCATCCTTTGACCTTACAATTGCTGACAATAGAGGTAGGGAAATTGACCGCATAATTTCCCAAGCATCTCAAAAGTTTATTGATGATGAAAATTTTGTAAGATCTAGGGCCTTTGCACAATTCTAATGGAGAAAAAATATTGGCAATTTTAAGGAAAAATGTAAAACAATAAAGGTAGAGAAACTAATAAAGCTACTCTGAAATTAAGGAGGAGTTTAAAGCTAGATTCATGAAAGATTTTTCACAATTGACCCTTGAAGTGGGTAGACAATTAGTAAAAGAGTTAGGAGTTTTAATCTTACCCGAATGGGGCATAGCTAATGCTATGATTTTTTATTCTATTAGAAAAGAAAAAGATGTGCAATATAAGACTAAAGAAGAAATATTGCAAGCACATAGAGGAATGAAATTCAGCAATGATCACCAAGCTTTGGTGATCTAGTCTATTGAAAAAAGAGACAAGACCAAAATATAAGAGATCTCAAGTGCTAAGCATATTGATACTCTTACAGTATATAGAGCTAATGAAGTGGACAGTGAAGAAGTCAGCAAGATGACTTAAGAAGTGGTGGATTTCAGCTCAGTGGTTATTGGGAAAGAAATGCATAAATTCCTAGAACTTAATGCAAAATTTGAAGAAATATTAAAATCATATGATCAAATATCTCAGTTGGATAAGTAGCTCAAAAAGAGGAAGGTGGGAGAATCAAGTAGGACTCGAGTTACATATCCTCACCCCCATGTTGAGCCATTCAAGTATACTCCAATTGTTAAATTGCCTAATACCCCACAAAGAACTTAATTTTATAGTGCAAAAGAATTTGAAGAAAAAAAGACTAAGTTATGGGAATTTTAGGTTGAGTTGAATAATCAATATGAGGAAAAACTCTAAAACACCATCTTATACTTAGTAGATAGGATTGACTAGCCAACATTCTATGACAAGCTAGTGGGGATCCTTAATATGTGAGATGAAATAAAAGGTGTTGAAGATATTTTGAAGCCCATTGTTAAAAAATGGAGTGAGAGAGAAAAAGATATCACTCTCATGTGTCTCTTAGCTATCCAATTATCTTGTGAACAAATAGAGAAGACCTTTGATCTAACCGATAATTTGAATGAATTTGATGATAAAAGGGTTTCTATCCAAAAAAGAATAATAATTTGTTTGTCAAAATATCTAGGAGAAAAAATTGATCTTTTCCCTAGTGCACTCAAAAGGATTGATAAGGTAAAAAAAAAGGAAGAATGGGGGAAGGAATTGGATACTTTGTCATAGAATGAATGAAGTTATCAATGAAAAAAGACATGTACTGTGGGCCATGACTAATGAAGAATATGTCAAAGTAAAATTGTTTAAAATGCCATTAGAAAAGAATCTATTGAAATAGACCAATTAGGAGGATTTGTAATAAAAAATTGGCATAAAATCCTAAATTTTGATTGGCCTGATGATATTGTTTTTGACAAATAGAGGGAAGACCTTGTGTCTTTAGAAAAGATGGAAATAGAAGAAGGGGGTGTGGGCTAGGAAGAAGATCAAGTAAATGAAACCTCATTAGAAGAAGGCAAAATAGAACAATCAGCCTTAGTAATAGAAATAGAACAACCAACCACAATTGTGCACTCAGGGGGCCAAACTGATGATGTGGTAGTCGAGGACTCAGACATAACTATTTTTTTCATAGTTCATGATGATGAGAATGTAGAGCCTTGTGTCAAAGTGACCTTATTGAAATTAGAGCCAAAAACATCATTGACACAGTTGATGGCCACATATTCTCAGGGTTCAGAATAATAAAAGGCCAATCATGGAATTTTTGGTATTTGAAAGTGTAAGGGCCCACCAAAAGAATATTATGAGGTAAATTTTTTTTTTTTTCACAAAATTTTGTCTCATATGATAGTAACAATTGTAAAAAATAAATGATGAGTGGGAGTGAGAGTGGATAGGGGAAAGGACGGGGTATCACACCTTTTCAAAATTTGAAACTTGTCCTAGGAAGGATTCCACAGGGAGGAAGAAATCAAAAACCAAGAATGAAGGAGGGGTTTGCAAAGTGTTAGGGGACTGTAGAGATTGGAGATGAAATGAAGAATGGGGATGGGGACCAACATGATAAGAGAAAAGATCTGGAAAAATTTGTTCCCCTACCCAAGGTGGACCAATCTAGGTTTATGATGAAATGGTTGTCTCTTTTTGGTGTTAAACCCTCTGGTAAGTCTTCCTTCCCTCTGGTTAAGATTCTTTCTAGCTTCGATAAGGGGTCTTGTGTGATTTCTATTTTGGATGAGCTAGTAGACCATAGTATTTCCTCAATGGCTTCCACTCTGGTGGGAAAGTTTATTGGGCAAAGGCCGAACATAGACATAGTGAGATCTTTCACTTAGAACAAATGGCATCTTAAATGACAAGTCAATGTTATGGCTATGGTGAAAGGCTTCCTGTCTTTTGATTTTAGTTGTAAAGAGGGCTTGTCTAATATCCTATGTGAAGGACCTTGGATTATAGGTCTATCTACCCTTGTGCTTTAGAGATGGACATCAAAATTAGATTTGAATGAATCATTCTCTATACAAGCACTGATTTGGGTCAAACTTCTAGAGCTACCCTTAGAATTCTAGAATGAGGATGTGTTTGTGGGAGTAGCAAACTTCTTTGGGGAACTATTTTCAATAGACTCAATAAAAGCTTCTAGAAGTAGACTAACCTTTGCAAAGATATGTATCAGTGTCAAGGAAGGGGAAGACATGCCAGAAGTTGTGAGCTTTCACTTTAAGCTAGGAACACATACTCATCTATGAAAGTATCCCTTTTGCTTATTTTCACTGTCTAAAATCTAGACACAAGGTGAATCAATGCCCAAAGGTTAAAGCTAAAAATAAAAATATTCCATCTTCTTCCCAAGGAAAGCAAAAAAAGATATGGAAAAGGAAGGTGTTAAATGCTCCTATCAAAGGAGGGAATAAACTAGCCAGCACAACTTCTAAGGTAGAGAAAGATGTCCAGATTGGACCAAAGATTAATGTGTTGGTTCAACTAACATTAAAGATTAATGGGACTATAGAACCAGAAAGAATAGTGGAAGAACCAAAAAAGATAGTGGAAGTCTCTACTAATGCAAGAAAAGAGATAGTCCTCAGAGAATCAAATGAAGATGAGATAGTCGTTTCATCTGTTAGAGAGGAGGAAGATCTAACAATGAATCTTGGATTCTTAGAAGAGGAGGCTAATCCTATATTTTCAAAAGCTAAGGGGGAAAATGGAGTAGTTACTACTCAAGTAATAAGGATGGAGACCAAGACAGAGGTGGAAAGCCAACTCTAGGATATAATGGTGTTAGATAATCAAATGCAAGAAGTGGGAGAACAAGTATCTTTTGAAGGGGAGTTAGTGAGGTAAAAACAAGAGGATGTCTTGGATCTCCCCTCATCTCCTAAGAGGGACCCAAATGTTTCATGCAATCTGGAAAAGGGATTATAGAGGGAAAAATCCTTATCTCCAAAGCCTAAAAAGAAAAGCAATTGGGAACCCTCCCCAGTTTCACCAAGTGAGACCAGGAGTCATAGTAAACCAAACTTGGGTATAAGGTCAAGATCAAGAGAAAGGAGACATGTTATCCAAGTTAGACAAAATGAGACCAGAAGAAGTTTGGCAGATGGGAGAAAAAGAACTCTTCTATAGTGTTCCCCTAGTTTTAAATGAAGATAATCTCTTGGAGTATAAGGGGCCTCAATGGAGCCCATAAGCAGAAAATCATTAGGAATATAATTAGAGATTAGAGACCTAATATTTTGATGATACAAGAAACTAATATGAAGAAAGAGAGTTTGGGTAAAATATCTTTCAGTAATAATATGAGTGGGGAAGCCTTGGATTTTGAAGGAAGGTTTGGAGGATTGCTAGCCCTTTTCAATAATAAGTAGTTCAGATTCACTACTTTGTATAATGATGGTAACATCCTTTTTTGTAAAGTGTTCCATGTGTACTCCAATAATTTTTTGTTCCTTTTGAATGTTTATGCTCCTAATTCCAAAAGTGAGAGGAAGAATTATTGGTCCAAAGTCTGTGATTTGGTTCAGACCAGTAGCATTAAAAAGGGTATTATTATGTGGGACTTTAATACTTTGTTAGTGGTTGAGGAGAAGAAGGGGAGTACATGAGACAATTTTAGTCTGATCTAACTTCAATAACATGGGGTCCTAGGATAAAAGAGAGAAGAAATAGGAAACAGCCTCAACAAAAATTTCATTCTCTTTTGTCAACATATCCTACCCCCTTTTTAAACTAGAAATTTTATTATTTCCTCTATACTTTAGAGTAAACATGTGAAAAAACCTTGTGTTCTGATCCCCCTCTTTTAGCCAATTAATTCTAGATCTTTGCTTCCAAAACTTCTCTTCCTTACTTATAATATTATGCAAGTCAAATAGAATAGACAACTCAACATTTATATTCAAATCATTATACCCTTCTTGTTGAATAGTATCCTAAATTGAGGTGAGTTTGACAGATAGGTCATCTTTATCATGAATAATATGACCAAAATCCATCTTATTCTATACTTTTATCATTCTCTTCACATTACTCAACTTCTTCACTACTCTAAACATCAAAGTACCTTCCACTTCTATCCCCCACTAGTGATATACCTTATTCAATAAATCAAGATGTGTAGTCCATATCTTTTCAAACCAAAAAGGGAAGTTCCTTCTTGGTTCTATAGATACAACCAAGAGAGATATAGGGAAGTGATCCAAGCCAACTCTAGGAAGTAGAGACAACTTACAAGAAAAATACTACAACCATTTCGAAGAGATAAGAGCTCTATCCTTATCCATAGCTAATGTCCCTTAGTATCCTATATTCATCTCTGATCTCTAAGCTCTTATCATCAATAAATGATGGTTTGTCTCGAAGTTGTGCTATTTAATTAGTTTTATTTTAGCATTTGGTTTTCCTCCTTCTATTCATCTAACTATTTAGCTTTTCTTTTCAGATTTTTAGATCTTCTGTGCACTTTTTTCTTCAATTATAGAAGGGTTGAATTGAGCCAGAGAAAGATTTATAGTTCTTTAAAATTAATTATAGAGGATGATTTAGAAGAGATTTAACATTTTTCTTTCAAATTTACCATTATATATGTTAAGAAGGTATATTTCTCACATAACTAGTTAATGTATAGATGCAATCCCTAGTTAAATGATGTTCCCCCCCTTTTTTTGCTTCAATCATTGCTAGAATTGCAAGACATAAGTTTTGTAGCTGGTCCACACTTTGTTTTAGCATGTTCATTTGATTGAGGTTTCATACCCAAGTAGTCTTTGATGTTACACAAATGTCATATCATTATTAGTCAATGTATGATGAGCTCACCAGGGAAATGAAGATAGTTTTCTGTGTCTACTGAGTGTTTCTATGTTTGCCTAGTTCAAAAAGTGGTGTCTATCAAGTTCACTCAAGTGTCAAAGGAAAGTCTACAAAAGATGAGTGTTAACCAAGCTCACTTAGTTAATGAGGAAAATATTGGACAGAGCTAGTGTTAACCAAGCTCACTTGGATACCAAAGAATCTTTGCAAGCTTGCAGTGTTAAATGAGCTTCTATTGGTTAACATAGGAAATCATTTCTAAGTTAGTGTATACTAAGCTAGGTCAGCTAACAAAGGATTTTCTTATTTTGGCATATTGAGTTTAATTAATTTATCTGTTGGCTCTTGTTGACTAAGGAGATGAATATTAATTATTCTAAGTTGTATATGAGCTAACTTGACAATATGAATGATGAGTATAAGATCAAGTTGATAATTTGAAAGTGTGTATAAGAGTGTGAATGCATGGATGATTTTGAGGACCTAATAATGCACTTAGTGAATCAGAAGGATAAGTAGAATATCCTTGTGGAGCAGAAAAGATATGTTCATTTAGGAAGGATCAAGTAAAGCCAAAATCAAGATCTATAATCAGCAATTCATTTTCATTCAAATTAGGTCATCTCATTGTTACTCTCTAACCATTGTAGTAGTGATCTAAATCTCTTAATAGAGTTGGCTTAACAGCTATTTGCAAAACCTTGAACAAGGTGGGAGTTCTGTTGAATTGTCAAAAGAAATCTAACAAGGCCACTCCTAACAGGGTGATTAAATCCTCTAATAGGGTCACACCTAACAGTGTGTTTTGTAACCTTTAACAGGGTTGGCTTCTAACAGGGCTCACTTCAAAAGAGTGAAAATAGTAACTAGTTGTAATTGGTGGTTTTTCCTACATTGGGTTTCCATGTTAAATCCTTGTAACAAATATGTTCATGCTATTTACTCTTATGTGTTTGTGTCTAATTTAAGATAATGGTAATCATAGATAACATATAGGATTTGCATGTTAAGTACTTGTTAGGTATATTCAATATTTATCGAGTTACAACATTTTATGTGTGTTTGTGAGCATCAACAATATTTAGTTTTCAAAGTTTATTTTGTACTCACATCTAAGGGATCTTGGACTTATTTTAGTAACTAATTCATCCCTCCCTTCTTAGTTACTCCTCTTATATTTCCAACAATTGGTATCAAAGCTTTTGGTGCTTGCAGAGAAGGTTTTAAGGACCTAAGCAAAAGATCAAGATTTCTTATAGAAGAGTGATTCCCAAGATAAATAGAGACAATTTTGTAGCATGGCAAGGACTTATGAAGTTACATCTAGCTACTATCAATGATTCAGGGTGCAAATATCTTGATGTTGAATACAAGACCCACTAGAACATTATTAGTTCAAAATATTACTGAAAAGAAGAATCATAACATCATGATGATTGAAACATTTCTTCACCTAAGGCAGGAAGATGGTGAGCACGAGTCAAGGTAGGGGAGGGATTAAAAATTTGAATTCAAAGAAGGGCATGATTCCTCTAGACTATTAGAATTGGAACCCTAGTCTAGAGCACGGGTCACAAAAGTGGAATGGTCAAGGGTCTTGTACAGGGGATAAGTTAGAGAAAGTGGATGGGGACCCAGATGCTCACCCCAAGGAAGTGTTCAAGATTCCTTCAGTTCCCAAAGTAGGTCAATTAGCCAAATGGTCATCTCTTTTTTGGATCAAGCCCTTAGGTAAGTCTTCTTTCCCACCAATTAAGATTCTCCATGAGATGGAGAAAGGTATTTGCACCATTGCCATCTCAGATGAAATTGCGGATCACAACATTCAATCCATGGCTTCTACCTTGATTGGTAAATTTTTGGGGCCTAGACCTAATATAGATGATGCAAGGTCTTTTATTAAGAAGAAATGGGCTCTTAAAGGCCAAGTTTCAATCATGACCATGGCTAAGGGTTTTATGTCTTTTGAATTCACTTGCATGGAAAACCTCTCTAAAATTCTCTGTGAAGGGTAGTGGGCTATTGGTCATTCCACTATGGTCCTCTAGAAGTGGTCTTCTAAGTTAAACCTGAATGATTCATTTTTTGTTCAAGCCCTTGTATGGGTGAGACTACCCAAACTACCATTAGAATTCTGGAATGAAGATGTTTTTTTGGGGATAGCTAGATTTGTTGGAGAACTTTTGTCTATTGATCTGATCACACCCTCTAAAAGACATCTCAACTATGCTCACATCTACATAGGAGTTAGGGAAGGCATAGACCTGCCAGAAACTATGGCATTTCACTCCAAACTTGGAGTGCATGTTCAAAAACTGATTTATGAAATAGTGCCTTTTGCCTGTTTCCTTTGTTTGAAGGCTAGTCACAAAGAAAATTAGTGCCCAAGGGTTGTGAAGTAGAAAAGTAAGGCTCATGTTACCTCTACTAAAGCAAAGAAGAAATCCAAGCCCACTAGCACTTCTATCAAGGGAAAGAAGAAATTGATTTGGAAATGTGAACCTACTAAGCAACCTAAGAACTAGGATGGTAGGGAGGTTAAGAAGAATGCCATTAGGTAAGATGGAGCTCAAGGCGAAAAAAGTGGTAATGTTCCTACCCACTCTGACTTGAAAAAGTAGGACAGAGTCCATAGTAGTGATTTAGTGACAAAGGAGCCTACAATGGAGGGCCCAGGGATAACTTTAAGGAAACCCCCGCCCCCCCTCCCCAAATTTATAAAATTGTGGTGAATCACATGTCATTTGGGTGAAAAAAAAATTAATAGTGTTGGCGAATTATCCGTCAATGGATGGATATTTGGTGGTGATTTTTTTAATAGTTTAGACAATTTTTATAAAATAATGGCGATTATAATTTTTGTTTTTAATAAAATTATTAATATTGATGGCGAATTATGTTTTGAAATATGGATATTGGTTGGCAAATATTTCAATAACCGATACCTTTTTTTATAAAAAGGTGGCAAAATTATTTTTCAAATAATTGAATTAATTTATTTGTTATGGCAAATGGTTTTCAGAAAGTTATAGTTGGTATGGCTATTTTCAAAAGATGGGAAATAAGTAGCCTAACCTAGCATACCAACTTACATTAATTATTGGCCACTACCACTATAATTATGTTAAATGTATTATTTGAGAACTCAGACTATCTGATGATCCAAGATCAATGGCTAAAGTTTAATTTCGGCCAACATTTCTTGAAGGAAGAAGAATTGTTGAGGTAGTCACTGAAATGTTGACACATATCAAGGTAAGTTGTATGCAGAGTACAGTGCACCCAGAAAGAATTAAATGCCATGCCATGTCTGGAATGAAGCCTCAACCTTGTTCAAGTGTCCAGAATGGTGACATGTTTCTATCCAGCGTGTATCACTTAAGTTGTAGGAGATAGTATATTGATGTCTTGTCACTATTAATTACAATTTACAATTAGCCTTTTCCATTGGCGAAGCGGCTTCACATGCATTACAAGACATGGCACAGTCCACTAGTAGTAGTACTATTACTATTAGTCTTAATTACAATTGACCTTTTCCATCAGTTAGGTGGCTTCACACGCATTACAGGACAATGGACAGTATTAGTGTTTAATTACAGTTGGCCTTTTTGGCACGTACTTGCAATTATGTTCAAGATTTGAGAATATTTGCTAATTTAATGTAATTGAATTGGCAGTCAAACAGAAACAAACAAATAATCCCTGGCACCTTGCCCGCCAAGCTTATTTATAGGCGATTGAGCTACTTCTTTCATCATTGCTCATCTCATTTTTGGTAGTCGATAGGTCTGGTTTGTTAATTATTTGTTAATTGTTTGGTGTTAGTTTGAACATTGCAGTAAAGATGGACAACCCTATTTTCCTAAGATGCATTTTGGAAGAGGAGCAAAAGGCCTTTCTAGGTCGCGTTCCTTAGGAAAACCACTTGTCAATTTGCAATGATGTGTTCCATGCTCTGGTGTGAAGTTTGTTATTGTTGCTGTCAAAATGGTTCTGGGTTATGAGTTTTTGAAGAATGAGAATCAGTATCGTGTCAACAGCGACATTACATCACAATTTCTTGCCTCCCTGCTTGACCTCAAAGAAGCAAGGGCCAAAATTCTGCTACTCCTGAGGAAGATTTTTAAAGTAGTATATTTGGGTGATGACATTGAAATTGTTCCTCATGCAGTTTTAGGAGTGGGGATCCCTTGGGCGGGTGAAGTCCACAAGCTTCTAGAACCTAGCCAGAATGTGGTCCTGCAACCATTTTTACTGGGCTTGACTGCTGGACAGTTGTAGCACCATAGGAAATGCACTAGAATTGGGTTGAATTTTCTTCGAAAATGGTTTTTCCTGGATGAAATGGAAGATGGCAACAACTGGCTACAAGAATTCACAACCATGGTCAATTATGGTGGTTTCTACAATGAATAGTACAGTAGTTCTAGAGTCTAGGGTTTTCCCCCGATTTTGTAAATTTGTAAATTTCAAGAAATATCAATGAAATTTCTCGAGTTTCAGTTCCATATAAAATTGTATTTCATTGTTTTAACTTCTTATGCTTACTTATGCAACATTGTAATATTTTGCATTTTTTAATTTTCTATTGAATTGTTTATAAAAGCCTATGTGAATATAAATTATTATTAGTTCCTACCTTTGGCAGGAAACTAATGGAATCACCTAGTTCCATATTAGTTCTATAATCTAAAAATTTCATTGATATACCAATGTTTGCAAAAGGTTTATTAATTTGCATTTTTTTGAAATTGAAAAATACAATTTTTTTAAAACTTTATTGGTTCATGATGAAAAAGGCAATGAAAAAATTCAATTTTCTTCATAAAAAATACAACTATTTTTTTCAATACCTCTATTAATGCAAGCATTAATTGCAACCTTATATTTTCTTGTGACAAGTGGATTAGTTTAAATTAGAATTTAATTATTTTTATTTTTACATATCTAAACCAATGCTTTTAATAAATTTTCTTTTATTTTTTATTTATATATATAATTTTATTATATTATACATTTACTTAACATATATAATTTTTACTATATTGATATTTTTAATTTATACTTTAAAATACATAATATTAATTTTGTATCAATTTTAATAAAGTTCAAATTATTTAGCTTGGTATATTATCAACTTTATTTATTATAAGTGTGTTTGGTTATTTTAAAATTAATTTATGTTTTTTTTAATTTATTATATTTAACCTTAAGAATATTGTCCAACTTCTGCAATTGGATAAATTTATCACTTGAACAAGATATATCAAACAATTTAATAATTGAAATTAATCAATTTAACTCTTTTAAAAAAAATTATACAATTTTATCTATATCTCATGTATAGTATAATTAGTTGATAAATATTTTTGGTATGATAAATGTTCTTTAGGATGTCATCTAATTTTAATTTAGTATGATACTATAATGTTTATTTATATATTCTTTTACTATTTTAATTAATATACATCATTGCAGTTATATAATTTAACAAGTGCCACGTCGTGGCATGTACTTGCCTAATAGTTATTAGACTAATTAGAAATTAGGATTTAAATTTATTTTTTATAGTTATTATACAAAAATTAGAAAAATAGAATTAGTATTGAGTCAAGTTATAGTTTTTATACTAATTAAAAATAATAATTTAAATAATAAATTTAACACTTTTACTAAAATATTATGTCTTTATAGTAAATTGAAAAAAATTCTAAATTTGCATTACATTTATGAAGGGTATACAAAAATTCTAATATTGGTTAAAATAAAGACAAGAATTTACTAATTTTAACTTCAATTAAAATAAATTCTAATTAGGTACAAAATAATTTAAATATTTTATTAGAATATATATAATTATACAAATATACATTTAAAATAGTTTACTAAATTATTAAATTTTAATTTTTAAAAATGAAGTTAGTGAAGAAGGTTCTAACCAATCCTTCTCTAGATTTAAAATTGTATAATTTATAGATTATTGCATATCAAAATGTTATCAGAATCACCTAGCTTAGGATTAACCCAATAAACTCTTTTTTCTTGAATTATTAATTTTTTTAATAATATAATTATTTCTTATTCAATTTACAAATTGTGATATTGAAATCTATGTAAAAGAAAATTTATGTCAAAAAGTATGCAAGAATCTAGTCGAAAATAAATGAACATGGAGGTAGCCTTTGAGAAAAGGGGTCGTATAACACTAAATAAAAAGAACCAATTATCATTCAGATAAATAGTATAGATAATATATGAGAATAATAAATTTATATAAAAACTTTAGAAATATTTGATAAAAACAAAAATAGTTCATTTTCATTGGTTGGTTGATTCTAAACTAATTCACTTATTGTGCAAACTGAATGCAATAGTACTAGCCTACTGGCAAGTACAATAATATACTAACTATACTTGTAATTTAATGGGAGTGGGACCCACGACCCACGGGGCCACCACACCATTCACTGGTGCTGTTGGATGTTTATAGATCAACGACTGAAGTTGAGTTTCGGGATGAAAGGAAAAAGAAACCCTATCATTTCAAATGCGTCCCGAAAACATGACACATGTCACTAAACTCCTCGGTCGACCAACAAATAACAATGTAGTTTCAATTTGGTGATGACGTGACACTGACATGTCTGACTTGTGATGTAAGTCATCCTGATGCCTGACTACATTAGTTAATGGGAGTGGGACCCACGACCAACAGGGCCACCACACCATTCACCGATGCCGTTGGATGTTTATAGATCAACGACCGAAGTTGAGTTTTGAGATGAAAGGAAAAAGAAACCTTGTCATTTCAAACACATCCCAGAAACATGACACGTGTCACTGCTTAGTTAACACATTGACATAATCACATTCCACTTGCAATTAACAGTGACATTATGAATGACATTAATACATTATGACAGGTTAGGTAACACTAGTGGTCCATGATTCCACTCACATTTATACTGAAAGTGTACTGTGTGACAAGTGTGACGACTATAGATTATAGAGTACAGATTGTACAATTTTGGTGTGTTAAGTTTCTTTAATTTTGCAGTTATACGTTGTCTATAGATTTAGAAATTAGAAAGGGGTTACAAATTAAAATTTACAAAGTTACAACACAACAAAGTTACAAATTCTTAATTTCTGGGTTGAGGATTGTGGTCTGAGGAAAGCAACAAACTACAGTCTCTAGACTCTCAGCTCTCTGCAAAAATTGTAACTAAGGACAACGTGAACGTGAGTGGGTAAGTGTAACTACTAAAATCCTAAAAATTTACATCCCACATTTGAAATTTTACAACTTTACTCTTTATATTATATAAAAAAATTTAGTCTGTAAGGTTTTCATTTTGAATCACCCCTATAGGCTTGTAGCTGTGTTTAAATATTTACACGATGGGAAAAACAAATACCAAGAATAACATGGGAAAAATAACAGAATTCCACAATATGCTTAAAACACCAAGTTTCAGTGATTTATTCCATGATATACATGATCCTATTATTCATGGAAATAAGGGTATAATGGAGATAAGATTTTCACTTGAAAACAAGTGGAACAATCCAAATAAGGCTACAAAATTTTGTTCATTTAACCCTAGTGTAAATGCAACTGCAAATAAAATTGCACCATGGCTAGCTGGGTCAGCACACATGGCGTTACCTCAAGTATTCCCTTGCCCAGAAATTGTTATGCTCTGCGTCAAAAATTATGATGAAAATAGAAAAGCAATTGTGAATAAAATTACTCACAAGGAAATTTTGTCCATAACTAAGAGTGAATTTGCTAGTCTGTTGAACCTAGGGTTTCAACAACAATAGTAAAACATACATATTGACCTGGGAAAGCTGGTAGATGATTATGAAAAATTAGATGCAGAACAAAGAGATTCTTATATCAGAGGAATAATAAGTGGTTGTAGGCTGAGTCCAAATCACATGCCTCCTTATGATTTTGAATTTTTTGTGCCATGGGCACAGGACAGTATTTCCTTGCTAGCATTTTGTTTGGGATTGGATAGTAACAAACAAGTGGATGCCAGCATTCTTGAAATGCTTTATCATATTCATTTTTAAAAAGAACCAGTAAGATATCATTTTATTGAGCACATTGTTCATTGCATGCAAGATCAATTACTAATGATTCAAAGAGGTTCAAAGAAGACATTTAGATTCACAACCTACTTGTGCTATCTTCTCCTAGCAAAGCATCATGCATTATTTGAGGCAAACAAGCTTTGCAGTCAGACTCAAGGCCAAAATCCAATATATGAGTGGACACCTTAGATAAGGATGATTGATAATAGAAGGAACTACAAAAATTTTGTAGACTTCTTTTTGGCACCAATGTACCATAAAATTATAGGCACTCCAATGCCTAGATTGCTTGTTACTTGTAGAAATTGCATTCAACTCGGAAGTGAACTACAATAGGCTGACTAGTACTTAATGGAAGAGTACACTGTGTTAAGGTTTTACGATTCATGGGTAGAACCCTACAAACTTCCAATACATGTAACAAAGAGGGTATTTGCATTGGAATATGTACGACAAATGGAGAGTACAGATGTACTCTTTCATGGTCAGCAAAAAAAAATGATATTTCCCTTCTTTCCATTCTCCTTTGGAGGGTTTGCATTTGAGAGAAGAGGACTCAAAGTGGCAGAAGCCTTTTTTTCAATTTTTCAATTTGATGTTGACAGTCACTGGCAGTATGATCCACTGAACATAATTGGAGCAAGTCTTAAGGGCATTGGGACTTCTGCAAGAAAATATCAACATGAAAGTATGCCTTTGATTGAAATTTTTAAAAACATGGACTCCTGGGAGGAGGTCAAAAAATAGATGGAGAAATATGATGCTGAAAATAATATGTCAATACAAGAACTATCATCACAAATAATGGTATTGCACAAATAGAAAGGAAAAGTGCAGGGCATAACATCGTCCAATTTCTACAAGAAAGCTGATAAACCATCTACAAAACCTATTCCAAAAGAGCTAATGAATGATTGTATAGATGTTGGATGGAGTCGAAGCAAAATTTCTCAATTTTGGGAAATAAGGAAGAATCTCGGTGAGCCAAAGACCTCTTTAGATCGTGATGAGGCTGAAGAGGATAGAATATTTGACGAATTGTGGAATAAGGAGCATCCAACTAAAGTACATCACAGTGATACTGATGATGATGATTACAATGACCAGGATTCTTTGAATCCCTCATCTAGTACACAAATTCATAGAGGAGTTGATGCATCCACCAAACTTCTATATAGCAAAGGGGCAAAAATTGTAGAAAAAATGGGCTACCAAGGTTTTGGTGGTCTGGGTCCCAGTGGAGAAGGGGTTTGGTTACCACCTCAACCACCAGTTGTAGCACCAAAACATAGTCAGAAACTAGGCCTTGGGAATGGAGATCAATCATCAACTCAGTCAATTCCATCCACATTGGATTCATCTCAGTTAATTAAATTTGTTCCTTCTTCATTTACAGTTCCACTTCCAAGCACTCAGATTCAATCCGAATCAACTGTCACTCCCACAGCTATAGATATCATGGGTACAACTACAACTAGTGGTCTGAAAAGGACATTGTATATAGATGCAAAAAAATTTGGTCCCGAAGATCAAGAAAGTGTAAAGAAGCAGAAGGTTATGACAAGTATTAGTAGTACTACTAGTACAACAATGCCAATGGTGACTGTGAGTCCAACAATTGCCCATCCTTTAGGACAAAACCCTTAGAACAGTCCACAAACCCCACTAATAGGTCTAAGTGTTGGTTATCCTCATGGTATTGGTGGAAGCTCGTACATCAAAGCAAGTGCTACTGCTATTTCACCATTCAAACATTCAATTGTCTCACAAATTCCTGATTTTCGTTACAATGAATTTGTAACTAACTATGAAAAATCAAAAAACAAGAATAGACAAAATAGTAAGACAATGAAGATGGAAGCAATTGCTGTAGCTTGTGATGCAGAACCTGCACCCAATAGGCTATTTCCCACGTATGACCCAGATAAAGATATGATGGAATTCATGGTTGTTATGCCCCTAGCTAGAGATAACAATCCATTAGAGAGTCAATTAGATCCATCTAAATTTCAAGTTAGCACCCTCCAAATGGATTTATCCAAAATTAAAAATGTGGACAAGATAAATGTGTCCAAAATGACCAACCAAGCGGTCTACAATTCAGTGATGAAGTTGGAGAGAGAGAAAGGAAAGCTTCGGGGCACAATAGATAAGTTAAAGGCAGACCTGGCAAATGTAAAGGCAAGTGAGAAAGCAGAAGCAAAAAGATGCAAAGAATTAGAGAAAAGGATAAAAAATTCATCCTCTAGCTCTAAAGAAGCAACTGAATAGCAAGAAAAAATTGATGCAGAACTGAAAACTCTGAGGGAAAATTTCAAAAAAATGGGAAAAAAACTCTAGGATGAAAAAGAATCTTCAACAAAGTTATACAAAAACTTGGAGAATGCTGCAAATGTAAACAATAAGTTAAATAAAGAATTGGAAAATGAGAGGGTAAAAACAAAAGAGTGGGAAGAGAAAGAAAAAGGGTGGAAAAATAAAGTAGAGCAAATAAGAAAACATAGTGAACACCAGTACTCAAAAATGAAAGAAGACCTAAAGAAGGAAAATGATACTATTAAGAAATATGAAAATGGCTTGAATGACCATGTAAATAATACAATAAAGCAAATAAAAAATTACTTCTGGGGGCAAATAAAGACTTCTGCTGATAGGTTGTGTGATTGGTTCAAACTCTACAAAGCTCTTACAGATGTTTTTGGGAAGCTGAAAGAGCAACTTGAGGAGAACAAAAGTTTTGGTCAGAGACAAAAAACTGCAAAGCAGATTATGGAAGAAATCAACAACACTGCTAATAGGCATTAGGCAAGCAAGGGAATTTAAGACCACATTGGTTGAATAATAAAGGCGACCTCTATATTTCATAAATGTCAAAAACTAATAGAAGAAGAAGAAGTTCTTGCTTTATTTGGGCCAAAGCTCGCCAAGATGAACAATAAAATAGAAAAATTGATATCTCTTGGTTTACCAAGTCCTGGACCTGATTTCTCAACAACAGGTTTCGTTGGAAGAGAAGTTTACAAACAAAAGTTGGAGGACCAAATAACCTCTAATTTAGGCAACCTTTCTTAGGATAGAACTCATGAAGGCATTGCAAAGTGCATCAAAACATTCACAAATTTGCATGCACTAGTGGAAAGAACATTGCTTGAAACTCGCTCTTCCAAGTATGGAATGCTAACGAGAATGTAGGTCATTTACCATAACATCAAAAAAATTTCCCTTCCAACCGAAGAAGAATGGAGCATATTACAAAAACTTATAGTCTGTATGTGAAAGTACTTTCAGTTTAAATCATCTCCATATCTTTACTATATATGAATATCTTTTATATTATCCTACATACTACAGTCTAGACTCTAGAATTGAGTTAAAAGTAACAAGTTTGAACTTTGTTTTTGAACAGGATCAATGTTGCAGTCTTGCAGATGCTATTGCCTATGCTAAAATTGCTAATTTACTAAATCGGCCTGTCAAATGCAGAAATGTACAACTAAAGTTGTAGAGATGTTTTAGACTTTTAGATGTCTTACTAATTTAGATTTTGAGACTTCACATTAGGAAAATTGGCCTGAAGCTGTTGTTGCTCCCTTTTTTCTATAAAAGGGAATTTAGGGTCATTGGCTTACAAGAATTGTACCATATTAGCTGAATATTACAAATGAAAACCATTGATAATTATTAATTGTGGAATTGAATCTATGATTCTATCTAATTTTCATGTTTTCCAATTCAATGTATGTTGAATAAATGAATAAAATAGAAAAAAAAATTTCATTCAGGAATTTCAAATTCAAATATGAATGATCATTGATGACATGATATAAACTACACTCTACAGTAATAATACTCTTTGTTCTCAAATTTTAATGATTAAACATAATACATTCTAATTTCTTTCTTTTCTAAAATGAACATTGAATGATAGGATATCATATAGTAGTTAATAAGTTCAAAAAATACCTATTGGTTTCCACTGCTAATTTAGCAAAAATTTCCTAAATTTTCCAATTCATCTCTATGTCGTCATCATCATCCAATTCTAGTAGTCCAGATGCTTCATTGTTCTCTTCATTTTCATTTGTGTCTTCTTCAACTTCAAGTTCACTCTGACCTTCACTTCTATGACTTGGGCTCCCAATCCCATGGCCAGTGCCACTACCAACTGTACTTGGCCCACTTGGAGTTGCTATAGGAGATTGGTTAATGGTGTTTCCTAATCCCACCCTTCTTCTTTTGTATCTTTTCTTCTAGATTTCCATTTCTTTTTGAAAAGGAAAAGTATTGACATTATACTAGATGTGTATACCCTCAAGCATGATTCCAAATTCTTGTCTAGTTTGTTTCTTAGCTTTGATTTTAGCAAGCTCAAAGCACTAAAAACTCTCTCATCCTCCACTGAACCCAATATCATGGTTTGACATAGATCAACAAGCTTGAAGTACTCTAAAATTTCTTCACGCAACAATGTGCTCTATTTTAGTTATGTCCAAAGCTTTGTTGCCGAGCCCTCTTCATGTGGGTTACGCATTAATTGATATTGATGCTTCATGGTCCTTGCAAAGGTTCCTGATTGTTGTCAAAGAAGACCCTCATCTAATATTCTGTTGATAGTCACTCCATTGAATTCTATAGATTTGCAAAATTCCTTTATCAAAATCAATAGCCTTCTACAATAATCTTCCTTATTGTTGAAGGACCAATATTGAGAAAACACAATTGCCATGGCCTCAAGAAATTGATCATATGGGAATCATGATATTATTTTAGAGGAAACTCTATAGGCTATGTCCCTTGCAGTAGATGCTATAGACTGGATGATCTTTGTAAACTCTTCCCTTTTAACTCTTGTAGCTCGCTTCTTTGGGGCACTCTAGTACATTGGTATCTGAAATCCCCTTACACAAACACATAAATCTCCATTTTCAACGATCTTTAAATAATTATCAAGATCGTCCAAATCTGTTAGTTTTTTTCAATGATTAAATCTATCATCGGATAAATTTAGGTCAGTACGATAGAGACTATTGAGGGCTCGGCATGACATTTTACACAACTAAGCATATTCTGCAATATACATGGCTCTTTGCTAGGATTTTTTCATAATT
Source organism: Cupressus sempervirens (assembly GCA_028749045.1). Taxonomy (NCBI): domain Eukaryota; kingdom Viridiplantae; phylum Streptophyta; class Pinopsida; order Cupressales; family Cupressaceae; genus Cupressus; species Cupressus sempervirens. The sequence continues at coordinate 576,999,369 of CM053788.1, read as the reverse complement.
AACCTTATTTCTTCTAGCATGGGAAGAAGAGATGCCAAATTCAAAAGTGTCTCTGTATTGCTTAACCTCCGAAGTAGGTCGCCACATCTCTGATTTTCTGCATTGTCTTAATTTTCGTACATCAGTCCAATCAAAGATTGATATTCAAAAAATACTCGATGCGCTGGTCCATCCAAAGAGATCCATCTGGAATCAACATCTTTTAGAAGCTTGTTTCCATCGGTAATTCCATCAGAAAAGTGTTAAAATTCCCTTAAACACTTGGGACTTTAACAAAAATATGCATACAACTCTCTTACTAAATCTTCAACCTTGTTTACTGAAGGAAACTTCTTCACAACTCTAAAAGCAAGATTCATCCTATGGGCCATACAGTGAATGGTAACAACATATGGTGAACAAGAAGCTTGCATCTTTGTGCAAAGACCATTCCTTTGACCTTGCATTACTAAAGCTCCATCCACTCCAACATAGACCAACTTCTTTGCTATTGTCAATTCATCCATAGCTCCATATTCAATTAAATTGCTCTTTACTAACTAAAATAAAGTTTTTGTTGTCGCATTGTCTCTCAATTTAGCAATAGATAGTAGATGTGGTTGGCAGACATTATTCTGTATAGTATAAACATGCATGCATACCCATGACGTATTATCTATTGCCCTAATTTCATCTAAGGAAAATGCAATAAAGCTTGACTCTTTTATTTTTCTTTGTACATCCTCTATTTCAACCTGCACAATACAACTTGCCCATTCCCATCCACTATTTATCAACCAATGACTGACAGGATGGTTAGGAACTTTCAAAAAGTGTAAAAAACCACTCATTTTTGGATAGTCTATCATTATACGCCCTTTGCTCAAAATATAGAAAACATTACTTAATTGAACAACTTTTCCACATTCTTCTACTTCACTTGCTTTTGCAAAAATAGCATTAATAGAACCTTGAACTTCACCAAGCTTCGTCTAAAATTTTTGAAACATATAATATTATTCAGCATTCCTTTTATGTTGACATTGCTCCTTTGTTTTATATCTTACCACTTTTATTTCCTTACCATCTACAGTTGAGGTTTTGTAAATCTTACCAACATGTTTCTCTATGGTGTCTAGTTTAAGCTACAACCGCTTTTCCTTTTTATACTTCCAACTACAAATTGCACATCTACATTCTACTAGTGGCTCACCTACAATTGGATTGTCCAGGGGCTCAATGAATGGATACTTTGCTGCCCAATCAAATTTAAATCTCCTGGCCATCTCCCAATGACGATCAATTTTTTCTTTCGATTTTCCTCTCCCTTTAGTGTCACTGTTACTATTAATTGCACCATCATCATCACCAAAGTTGATTGATTCATCCTGGTACTAGTTATTTACTGGATATTCTTCTTCAAGGTCATCTTCATTAGAGATATCAGGTTCTGCAACTCTGTCACCAGATATATTAGGCTCTCCAATTTGTTGAATGGACTCCTATGCAGGTTGAGATTGTACAGGCTCCTCTGATGATGTACCTTCCTTACTTTGACCAACACTATTGCGTCTACCCCCGCCAAAGTATGAAGATATATTTTTTGCATTTTTTTGGCCTCTGTTGAACATCTCCACCTTCATTAGTCCTACTCCTCTTCCTATTTAAATTTGACTGTGACATCTCCATCAAATTAAGGCTGCAATAAAATACTATGGACTCATAGTCGTAGTCGTTCGGATTCTCTATTGATCGCAATACTATGAAGAAGGCTCCTTCATTCGAAATATTTCAATAATGAAACTCATGTCTTAAATAGACAACTACAAATAAACCGTTTTCATTTTGGCAAATGGGCTGACCGTTACATATGATAAGAACTAATATTTGGTGAAGCCCACATAATTTCAAGTAATCGAGTGGGCGAATAGGGCAAGAATTTGGGACCCCATTGTGTGTGATGCATGGCGAATTGGGTCCTAGGACAAATAAAAATTTCACATAGGAAAATGGGAATTTGGCGAATGATGATCGTCGAAAGAGACACTCAATTAATTATGTGGTGAATAAGAGTAAACATTAAAGAGAAATATGGGCAAAGAACTCGACTATCAAACTGAAATTATGTAATAATAGTGGCGAATGTTTTGACCACTATATGAGTATTTTATAAAATTTGGGCAAACTGGTCAACTAGTATATGGTGTTTTTTTTGCCAATTTCTATAGCCTGATCGAGACATATTCGCCAATTGGTGACTAATCGCCAGTAAAAAAATCCCTAGGAGGGCCCAACTATTGATGCCATAGTTGTGGTAGGAGACAATGTGCTAATTGAGAAAGAGTAGAATGTAGGAAGGTAGGAGACCCCCCAGTCAAAGATTACAAGGGTCTCTGACCCAGATCCCCCGAATAAGGGTGTTGTTGATCTCTTGAGGGCAGAGGTTCACAATCAAAATGATGGATTCATTGGTGATGGGTCTAGTCAAGTGGGAAGTCTTGTTACTCCTCAAATGAAAGGACTGGGGCTAAAGATCGTAGAGCTTATTAAAGGTTCATCTCTAGATTAGATCTCACAATGGGAAGATTGGATTGATAGTTGTTCTCAAGATAGTATAAATGGCTAGAGTGTGGTTTAAAAAAAGAAGAAGAATCATGACCACCCTCCACTATCACCAGGGACAACCAAAATTAGGGTTAAGGTTGATGTTGGCGTTAAACCTAAGACTCTAGGAAGGAAAAATTTGATGTAGTTATTACAAGAAGAGAGCAGAAAAAACTTGGCATATGGGAGCCAGAGAACTATTAAGGAATACTCTAGAAGTAAGAAATGAAGATCATATCTTGGAATATAAGGGGCCTAAATGGGGCTCAAAAACAAGAGATAGTTAGGAATATGATCAAAGATCAAAGACCAATTTTTTTATTAATTCAAGAAATCAAAATGGGAAAAGATGTGGTAGGCAAGCTCTCTTTCAACAAAAGCATGAGTAGCGAGGCCACAAACTCGAAGTGAGTTGTTGGAGGGGTGTTGATTCTCTATAATAACAAGGCTTATTAGATATATATTATCTATAATGTTGGTAATGACCTCCTATTCAAGGTGTCCCATATTCATAGTGATAATTCTTGGTTCATCTTAAATCTTAATGCCCCCAATTCTAAAAGGGAGAGAAAGACCTTCTGGGCTAAGATTCTAGAGGTTATTAGCATTAATAACATAAACAAAGGGATTATAATGGGGGATTTCAATTCCCCCCTCTTTGATGATGATAAATGTGGAGGGCTTGCCCCAGAATAGGAAAGTAAGTTATACCTTTTGAACTTCATTAACAATTTTCTTATATGGATGTGGATCTCCTAGGGGGCAGATTCACTTGGTCTAATAGGAGATTTGAGGGGGAATGCATCCAAGTCCATCTTGAAAAAGCCCTTATTTCCTTTTTTTTTTTGCAAACCCACTCCTGCAAACTCTCCCTTCTCCCTAGAGTGGGATCAAACCACTCCCCCATATCGCTCTCTATTTTCCCTTTTTGATTCAAGAAGATGTGGATTTCCCATCCGGCCTTGGAAACCAAGATTTCTTCTTGGTGGAACATTGAGGTGGAAGGTACTACAATGTTCAGGGTAGCCCAAAAATTGAAGAATGTGAAAATAAATATTAAATTTTGGAACAAATCAAACTTTGGCCACATTTTACAGGAAAAGGATGAGAAGACCGATTAGCTTTGTATAGTTTAGGAAGGGATTCAGCAAGATTTATATTATGATCAGAACTGGCTAAAGGAAAGATCTATTCTCTCTTACCTCCACAACATCATCTATAGGGAAGAACATTTTTGGAAATAGAGATCAAGGGTTAATTGGCTTAAAGAAGGGGACTAGAACACCAGGTTCTTCCACTTATCTACTTTAAAACATCAGGCCAATAACAAGATTTCTAGCATCAAGAAAGGATAGACTTTAATATCCAAGGATGATGAGATAGTAGATGAAGTAGTGTAGTTTTTCTCTTCTCTTCTCACTAAGGATCCTTCTCTCTCAGCACCTAATCAAAAGGAAATTTTGTCTTCTATTGCTCCACTATTGCAAGCCCATCACAACTCTATGTTGAAAGCTATTACATCCCTGGAGGAAATTTTTCAAGCTCTCAATTCCCTTATGAGTGATAAGGCCCCTAGCCTATATGGTTTCTCGACTTTCTTTTTCCAATTTTATTGTGAGGTGGTCAAAGGGGACATCATATAGGTTGTGAAAGAATTCTTTAGGGATAGAAACCTTTTGAAAGAACTCAATGCCATTTTTCTTATTCTCATACCAAAAATCTCAGGGGCAAATTCGATGGATAAGTTCAGGCCCATCAGTCTTTGCAACTCTTTCTATAAAATCATATCCAAAATCTTAACCACTAGGCTCCTAAGTGTTCTTCACCTAATTATCTCCTCACAACAAACTAGTTTTGTCCCAAGGAGACAAATTCTGGACTATATTATCATGGTGCATGAGGTGATTCACTCTCTTGAAGCTAGTAAGAAGGAAGATTTTTTGATCAAGATAGATATGTCTAAAGCTTATGACAGGGTGGATTGGAATTTCTTGATGCATATCCTCCAGGCTTTTGGTTTTGATACCTAGGTGTGTAAACTTATCCTTCAACTTGTCTATTTTGGTTAATGGTTCCCCCTCAAATTTCTTTTTCCCTTCGAGAGGGCTAAGACAGGGTGATCCCCTATCCCCTGTTCTCTTCATTATTTTGGCTAAATGTCTAGGAAGGATAATTATGAGAAAAATATAGGACCAGAGTCTACAAGGTCTCAAGCCTTTTTATGATCATTTTTATTTTACCCACTAGCAATTTGTGGATGATACTCTTTTGGGGGGAGATGCTACAGTCCAAGAGGCTAGAGTGTTTAGGGTTTGTTGAATACTTACACTAGGGGTTATAGCCAAGCTATTAATCAAGATAAGAGCTTGGTCTACTTCATCAATAATCCATTTGAGAGACAAAGGAAAATTGCCCATATCCTAGGAAGTGTTATTGGGACCCTCCCAACAAGTTATCTTGGTTTACCTTTGGGGTCCAAACCCCTGGAATCTTTTTGAAATAGCATCATTGATAGACTCAACAAGAATTTAGCTAGCTAGAAAGGTGCTACCCTTAGTCAAGCAAGAAAATTCACTTTGGTGAAATCTATATTCCAAAATATCCCCACTTATGCCTTAAGTCTCTTTGGGATTCTGACTAAGCAAGCTGACAGAATGGAGAAGATTCAAAGGAACTTTCTCTAGATAGGAGTTGAAGAGAAAAAGAGATATCATCTTGTTTCTTGGGACCATGTTTTCCTTCCCAAATGTTATGGGGGCCTTGGTATTAGAAAAAATAGACACCTCAATAATGCCATTTTAGCCAAATAGATCTAACACATTTTTTAGAGCACCAGAGAATGGAGGGAAATCATGATTGAGAAATACCTGCGAAGGTAGTCTCTCAGCCTTTTGCTTCATGAGACCGAGATTCCTCAAGGATCTTACATATGGAATGGGATCCTTAAGGCTAAATTCCTAGATAATTCCAAGGCTAAATAGAAAGTTGGCAAAGGTAAAAATATCTTATTTTGGTAGGACAACTAGATGAGTCGGGGACCTCTCATTAACCACCCTAGTTATGAAAGATGGGCAGAGCCATGCATAAGAAGATATGGTCTAAAAGTTAGTGATTATAGAACTAGTAATGGATGGCAAGACTTGTCTATGATATCCCTAGACCTTAAGTCTTTGATGATTAGCCTGAATGCCTTATTCATTAATAACAAGAGGGATGAAGTCATTTGGGGAGATAACTCGAATGGTAAATACTTTGTCACCTCTAGGTATTTCTCATTGTGGGATAGAATGGAGAAACCCATCTAGGCTAAGGCCTGGACTCCTGGCCTTACCCCAAAAAATAAAATCTTCTTTTGGCTTTTTCTCCAAGAAAAAATCATTACTTTGGATAATTTAGCTATGAGAGGCTAGATTATCCCCAACATGTGCAGTTTATGTAAGCATGATTTGGAGATAGTCAATCACTTATTTATTCATTGCCCCTATTCCTCCAAAGTTTAGAACCTTCTGACTAGGGACTTTGAGGTCAACTGGTGTCCCCCAGCTAACATCCAAGAATTCTTCAGCCAATGGAAGAGTTCACACTTTGGTATGATAACCTAGTTAATATGCTCTTGGTCCCTTCTGCACTTCTACTACAAAATTTGGAAAGAACAGAATAACTGAATTTTTAGAGACAAGGAATCCCCTAAGTTTTTTATTGCTAAGAAAATTGAAGGATTAATGAAGGAGAACTTCACCATCACAAATGAAGGAAATCTTAAAGAAGGTGGGAATAGCAGAGAAATGAAAAAGCACAGGGACAAGAAAAGATAGGAGACCAGGTGATTTGCCCCCCCTAAAAATTGGCACAAAGCTAATTTTGATGGGGCTACCAAAGGGAACCCTAGCCCTATTGGTAGTGGAGGAATCATCAAAAATATCTATGAAGAGGTGTTGTGGTGTTCTCCTACCCTCTTAGACATCAAACAAATCATTTTGCAAAAGCCAGTGCAGTTAGTCACATTGTTAAACTGGCCCTGGCTTCTGGGATTGAGAACCTCTAGCTAAAGGGAGATTCTTTAAATATCATAAATTGCCTAAATAGTCACTCTGTACCTTCTTGGACCATTGTGAATGTGATTGAGGAGTTAAATTCTTACCTGGGTAAATTCAACAAGACCTAGATTAGCCACATGTACAGGAAGGCCAATTCAACAGCCAACTAGTTCACAAATGAAGCAGTTGCTAAAAATTTAGCGATGAAATGGCATGTCAATGAAATTTTCTAGTGGCAGTAAATGATTTAATTCTACTAGACCACATCTAGGGAAGTACTAAAACAAACTAAAATTAATAATGGGAAGATTTTCTAGATTGCACATTGGACTCGGAGTTAATGAAAATCATGCAAAGCTCTTTTCAAACCATGATATCATGTATGTACGGCATGCTTTATGGGTTGTCTTGTATACAACTATTAAAATTGATAAATTCAAAAACATTTTAGAGTTTTGCATTTTGAAGGAGGCCGAAGACTGTAAGAGAACTATGAGCAGGTGGGGGTTTATTGAACCAAAGGAAACCATGGTAGGGGAGAGAAGTAGGAGGGATTCGTTAGGGGAGGTAGAGAACTTGAAGAAGAAACTAAAGGTTTGGCATAAGTTGGAAAAGGGAAGTATCACAAAATTCCTAAAAAAGCTCCATGGATTTGATGTAGGGATCACCAAGATTATGGTGGATTCATTGAAAAATGGGAGAGTCAAAATTGATGGGGTCACCCACCATGTCAATGCAGAGTTGATAGCCTAGGTTATAGAGATCCCTCTAGAAGGGAGCAACTTCTTTAGAGATAAGAAAATGTCGACTAATGTTGTCAAATTTTTTGTGAAGGACAAAAGAGAGAGGAACAAACTTGTCAAGGTAGAGATGTATTACAAGATGGATTCAATTTAAAAGCTTTGGAGGTATACCTTAAGGTTTATCATTGAATATATTTCTCTAGATCCTAGATTTGATAGGATCAAAATGCATCATTTTATTCTGCTCAATCACTTTAGGCATGGAATCAAAATATCTTTTCCTTTTTATCTTTTCACCTCCATGAGCAAGGGTATCAAGGGTTTTAAGAGGAAACCTACTACTAACCTATCCCTTCACAAGGGATTATGCCTCCTAATCTATGAGTATCTGAAGACTCAAACTAGGGGAAAATCCCTCGGTGATATTGGGTGTGCATCTGAGGAAACTGGGATTTCATATTTAGAGGATGTGCATAGCATAAAATTAGAAGAAGAGGAAAATACATCCTCTAAAGTTAAAACCCCTAAGGAAGAAGGAAAGTCACTCCTTCTACCCACATTCCCTGCAGAAAGAGCCCTAGAGGCTTACCCCCCATTCCCCCTAAGTTTGAGCCTCAGGAGGAGGAGGATAATGGTGAAGAAGAGGATACAGAATTAGAGGAAGAGAAGAAGAGGGAGGATGATGAGAAGGGGAAGGAGAAGGGGAGGGAAAGTCAAAAGGAGGAGGAGGATTTAGCTGACATGTTGGTGAATCCCAAGAAAAGGAAAGCAAATGAGGCTTTGTCACTGGAAACCAATGACCAGATTCTTGAGACACTAAGCCCTGGCCCCTCTATTTCTCCATATGAGGGGAAGATCAAAATTCTAAGGAAAGAGAGTGGGGAGGTGATAACTAAAAATAAGAGGAGGTCTTGGAGGAATTTTAAAATGAATATGGAAAAATTAGGGGTAATCACAAAGCCAAAAAACCTACAAGTAATGGAAGACAATGATGGAAAATCCCACTTTGATGAACTCATTGACCCTACACTAGTTGTTATCTCTGATAATGTGAGGGAAATTGGGCTTAATCTTCTAAACTATGCTAAGAACAACATGATAGATAACTTTCGGTCTATCAAATGGTTGTTCCATGAAATTGAAGACCTTAAGGGGAAAAGAAGCAAGGAAGGAAGCCAAAGAATCAATAGTGACCAAGGGTGCAACAAAGAGGAGAGAATCTAGGATGGAAGCCAATAGCACTACAATGACTAGGGACACAATACTAACCAAGAGGATAGAATCACCAAGATTGAACAAAGAGTCCAAAGGATGGAGTTCTCCCATCAAAACATGGCCAATCCGGTGATTGCTACTTTAAATGCCTTGAATGAGAATATTAATAGTCTGGGTGAATCATTGATGAGTGCTAGATTTGGTAGAGAAAATATGGAGAAGGCGAGCTTGGACTTTGGGTAGGTTGAGGATGATTTGAAAGAAACTAGGGATTAAGTGGATGCTCAAAACTAGGACCAGGAGGACATAGACAATCAGAAGAACAATGAAGCTATAGAGACCCTCAAGGTTCTTTATAGTAAGAACTAATAGTTAGTGCTTCTTTTTTGTCTCATCTTTATCTAGGGTAGCTGGTGTTTCTTATTCTAGTGTAGCTAGTTTTTTGTTTCTTGGCCACGGGCCTATCGTTTCGGTTTAGCTTTTGGCAAGTAGATGCATTGTAGCTGGACTTTACTTTATATTTCTATTTTAGATATGTTATAAAAAAAAATTGGGTTTTAGCATCTCGATAAAACCTATTTTACTTAATCAAAAACATCATGATGATTGATATTACATTTGTTCTTAGTTATGCTAAATTTGATGAAGTTAAAGACTGCAAAACAGCTCATGAGATATGGACCAAAATAAAAGAGATATATGGAGGAGATGCAAATGTAAGAAGAGCTAAAGTTGAAAGTCTTAGAGGTCATTTTGATCAAATGAAAATGAGAGAAGATGAGAACATTACAAAATATGTGGAAAGAATCAAAGCAATTGTAAATGCAATCAAAGCATTTGGAGGAGACATTGAAAAGAAAACTATTGTAAGCAAGGTACTTACAATTCTTCTTCCTATTTAGCAAGGTACTTACAATTCTTCTTCCTATTTATGCAATTAGATTGTCTATAATTCAAGAGATGAGATGTGATCCAAATAATAAAATATCTTTGGATGCTCTAGTTGGAAGATTGAAAGCTTTTGAGTTAAATAACTTTGATAACTATGTTCCTAGTTCAAAGGCTATTGAGTCTGCATTTGAAGCTAAACTCTCACTCAAGAAAAAGAGTAAGAAATCAAAGTCCAATCAATCAAGAAGTGAAGAAAAATAATTAGAAGAAAGTTTAGATAGTGATCTTGAAGTTGTTGAAGCCCTACTTGTAAGAAAGTATTCCAAAGGTAGAGGAAAGTACAAAGGTAAAGTTTGTCTGAACTACTTTTCTTGTGAAGAAGTTGGTCACATTACTGCAAGGTGTCCAAAAAAAGAAAACAAAGATGAAATGAAAAGAAATAATCACAAAGGCAAGAACGATTCCAAGAACTATAAGAGCTACAAGGACAAAGGTAAGAAATCTTTTTTTATAGCTAAAGATTTTGATAATAGTGAAGATGAAATGGTATATATTGGTGTTAAGGATAAATTTGAAGATGAAGGAGATAAGATGGCACTTATCTCTCATGTTAGCAAAAATGATACACAGATTATTGATAGTGGCTATTCACATCATATGACTAGAGACAAAACAAAATTTGAGCACATAGAATATCATGAAGGAGGTAGTGTGAGGTTTGGAAACAATGAACCTTGTAAAATAAAAGGAAAAGGATGTTGTAATTACAAGGGGAAAGAATAAACTTCTAAAGGGGGGGGGGGGGGGGGGGGGGGAGGTTTTGAATTAGTAGTTTAATCTTGGACCCATAAAAAATTCACCATTCATTCATTGCATGCATAAGTAAGCTAAAATAACATGTAAAGCATATGCATCTAAATCACATAACCATGTAAGCATTCACACACATAAGACTAGATATGATTACCCAAAAACCCTCCAAGTGAGAAGCTAAAACTGGGGTGGGGATGACACCCACAAATCTTCACTATTGCAATAATAAAGTGTATCCAATGAAGGTTACAATGTTTTGATCGTGAAACATGATCTACCCTATGAAAGGTCTACCCAGTTAAAGGCTTACAAAGATTTTTAGGTCTCACCTTGTTAAAGGATTTCAACACCTTGTTAGAAGTATGCCTTGTTATAGAACTTCAACTTACAACTAAGTAAGCACCCTATTAAAGGATTTTATATAGCCTGTTAGGACTACTCTATTAAGAGAATTAACTAGATCACCTATTAAAATGTCTTAGCATAGATCCTGGGGTTGGCACTTTCTTTCTTGATAACAAATCACCTCTACATAATATCTTATTGATCCTTCACAATCAAATGTCTCAATGTTGTATCCTCTGCTCTATCCTTTGTTTTTCTCTAACTGATTATGAAATTCATTCTCACTCCTAAGTCACCTTGAAAGCTCTACAAGCTATCTTGTTTGCTCATTCAATTCCTTCCACATTCACTCTCCTCTATCATCATAAAGAGTTTAGGGCTTCATCCTCCTTAAGAAGACTTATATGGCTTAGGGTTAGGTATGAATCTATGGTTGAGATTCATCAATTTTGCTACTTAAACCTTCCCTTTTTCTAATTGGTTGCATGTAATTGCATAGGGAATCCAAATATAGATTCGTCCTTATCTCCATAATATCAAAATATAATCTTTAAGTCAGCTCAAAAATGGTTTACATAGTTTTTTTTGCCATTACAAATAAATATGTCAAAATTGTGTCACTCAGCATATGAAGTCTCTAATGCTTGGCATGCACTGTTCTGTATAGTATGACTCAACACCTACATTACTCAATATCCACTATTCAATCGACTCCTGAATCACTTGGCATGGTCTATCTACTTAACATTTGAGTGACTCGACACATGAGTGACTCAACACTCATTGTAACTCAACATGATCTAATATTTACATGTTGTGCTTGGCATGTATCACTAGTTTAGCATGAACTAAGTAAATGGCTTAAGTGTTTTGACACTCACTTTTCAAAACCAATCCAAGATCAACAATATCCCTCTTTGACATGAGTGTCAAAAATACTTAAATATACAATATTATTCTTGATTTCTTGAGCATAACATATCCATGACTTGGCATATATATAAAACTTCAAATTTTCAAAAGTTTGCACTAACTTGTATACCTCAAAATTTTATAACTCCCCCTAAGTTAATGTGTCTAATTTGTATCCAAAATTTGTGCTCCCTTTGACTTCATTGCACTACATCTAATGCTCTTTCATCTGATATGCTCTCTCTTAGTTGATATCTATTCGTATTTGCTTAGTTTCTCTCAAAAATGCATATCACCTCAATGATATAACTCTGCTACTATGCTCTCCCTTTCTTATTTATTACTCTTTTGTTCATATGTCTCCTCTATTCTTTATCTCCCTTATATTCTCTATCATCTCCATATTCTCTATCTCCCCCTATACCTTTATCTCCCCCTTTTTGACACTTATGTCAAATGGGTTATACACCTATGGTATGTTTGTCCAAAAAAGATTTATGGACATCTATTATTATCCTTAAAGTTGAATCCTAGTTATCACATGCAACATCCAATGATTTTTTTTAGATTACAATCTCGGAAACAAGGTGTACTAGACCATCTAAAGTAGAATGATTGGGGTCTTTCTTCAATAGAGTCTGAGTATAGCCTAGCTCATTGTGCATTATCTGCATATGTGGCATGAGGGTAACCTAAATACTTATTAGTTTGGCTCTAATATTAGCCTCATCTATTGTTAAGATAGCTAACTAACTTTGTGTCTAAAGCAATGTTCTAAAATGCTTCTCACTCTAAGCTGGATTTGATGGTAGGCTTGCACCCGATGCAGATATTTTGCTCTCCAAACTCAGAATGTGTCTTCTAGTCTCTTGGGTGAGGAGTGTAGGATTGAGAAAATTTTGTATAGTGAGAATATATTCTCAAGTACCTTCTTCACATCCTCAACCTTTGTTGCCAATGCAACTTGTTGTAGTGCTATCTCATTGGATTTTTTCTCATTGACCTTGCCTTGGAACTTATTTTCAGACCATTCTAAGAGTTGTACATTTATATCAAGGTCTTCATTAGTAACATTTTCCATTATATCAATTAGTTTTTCTATGAGTGGCTTTGTCTCTTCAGGAGTTGGCAAGCTAAATGCATCTAAAAAGATTTAATTGATATCTTGAAGTTCTTGCTTCTGCCTGTGCTCTCTCCTAAGCATTTCTTGATGTTTTTTCCTTTCTAAGGCTTGTTGTAAAAAACCTATTTGTTCCAATGTCATAGTATCATATTCATACTTTGGAATAACAATTTCTTCATCAAGGCTTATGTCTCCATAATGGATCACCTTTTCTACTTTTTATGAGCTAGGGCTTGGCACTAAAATTTGCAAGAGAATGGCTTATGTGCTCAGCCTTTGAAGAGTTTGAGTAGGAGTGGCAGATGCTAGTAAGGCTACCAGTGCTTGGATAGCCACTTGTCCCTTTACCTTTGGTGTTTTCTCACTCTCTTTAGGCTTTCCCTAGCCTATCACTATGACTTGGCTAGCACCTTGTTCCTGTGTTGTAGGTACAAATGAATCTGTCTATCCTATTTCCTATTGTTGACCTACAATATCTTCTATATCAATTTTAATACTTGTATCAACCTATCTAATACTATTTGAATTAAAGGTTATACATTGGTGACTGAAGGGATGATTGAAGGTGGTTCTTTTGGATTCACCTTTTCCTTTGTGACTTCAGTCACTGCCTTCTGCAATTCCTCTACACCAACCAAAACTAGATTTTCAAAAAGTTTAGCTTGAAATATAGAATGATCCAATATCTTCTTTAGATCTTCTATAGTAAATGGATTGATTTTTTGATCTTATGTGTTAGAAACATCCTTAATAGTTATAGTTTCAATGGTTTTGGTTGTGTCATGGGGAGGAGTGATGCTCAATACTTGTATGTCTTGCACACTCTATTCATCTTGCTACTACTTAGCTATTGCCTTATCACCCTTTTGGTTCTCTATCTCTTCCCCAATTGTATTCTCTTTATCATCATATTCCTTTTCATCATCATTGTCATCATTATTATCATCATGTTTACCCTCCAAAGGGTCAGCTTCTCCTTGCTTCACAGTGGTCAACCCATAGATAAGTTTCTGTATTTGAGTTGATTTCTTGATTTCTTTGTCTTTTCTGCTGATATCCACCTTGTTCTATTTTCTTTCACTTTTCTTTGGACTTTTGAGTATTTGAATGTGTGTTGGCTCTGGTGGTAGGTGTAGTGGGCTTGGGTTGGCTAGGTTTGATAATCTTCTTTGCCTTTAACACGAGCTATGACTTAGCCTTCCTTTTCTTTGACTTGGTAGTAGTAGGTGCTTCCTTGGTTTCTTCTCCCTTAGCACTTGTAGTCTCCTCTTCTTCCTTATCCTCTCCCATGCCTTGAGTCAAAGCTAGAGGTTCATGTGCTTGTGCTTTTTCTTCCTCTTCATCCTCTTCTTCTTCCTCCTCTTCCTCTTCGACAACATCTCCAAATTTTTCTTTCAATTTCTTTAACAATCTTTCCTTTTTCTTGATTATGGAGGCAGTCTTTAATTCCTTGGCAATTTTTGATTTCACCATCTCATAGTTTCCAAAAACTCTAGTAGTCTTATCTACTTCCTCTACTAATAGATTTTTGATGGTTTTTGAGGCTTCATCAACATTTATTTCATTCCCTAAGCATCTCAACCATCTTACCCTTGGTGTGGCAGCTTGTACAAATGTGAAGTTAGCATCAACAAGAAAACATACACCATTATAATGTTTCTACACTAAGGATACTGGTATCCTCATCCTTTCTTTCATTTACTTCTTGAAATCTTCAAAGTAACTTGTCATTATAGATTCAAAGTTTTCTCTTAGTCTTTTAATGTACTCATTAATCTACAGTACAATTGATCTATTTGTCTTCCATCCTATTGTATCAAATGAGGGAATGTGTTATGTACATAAAAGAATATAAAAACTAGCATGGAACCAAATTTGTATTGTGCACTCTTGGTTTTCCTGATTGCTTCAAGATTCTTCATCATTTGTTGCAATTATAGTTTTGCTAGATCATATGTATCATCTTTCTATACAATTTTGTAACCAACATCCATAGCTATGTAAGGTACACTATTCAATCTACTAGATTGATAGAATTTGTGTGAGATTACCCTTATAGCAAAGTTTAACAATGGATCAGTAATTATATCTATTGTCATACCTCTCTTATTCCATTTTGCTCCAGTGCTCTTTTCAATGACTTCCTTGGAATCACTCCTAAGTGTCTTTGGCCGATCTAGGGTTGGGTAGCTAGTAACCCTATGGATTATTCTCTTGGATATTTTGATAGGTCCTCCCTCTAGCCATAAAGAACCATCATGAATTTGGCTCAGCACAATTCAAATCCATTCTATTTTGAATACAATAGGAAAATCTAGGGTTCATGTTAAACCTTTTCTCTCTACAATTTTGTATTCTTCCATCAAAACACATTTTCACACAACCTATTGTATGTAGCCCTTATTTCCATGTCTCCAATGCTACCAATTTTGTACTTATAGTATCTCCTCACATCTTGCATCATTATTACATTTGGCATGATCATGGATAATGCACGAAAAGGGTTTTGTTTATAGGCTATGTTAGGAATGGCTTTAAACATGGGCTATCTAACTTCATTAGTAACAAGATAAATATTTAAAACCTCCTTCCCTTCAACATTTTTTGAACTAGATGCCATCTTGTCAAACTAGGGTTTATGAAAATATAGACTATGTAGCTTGACTTCTGATAAATACCTCATGAAATCTAATGAACTGCCATGAAATCACTGCTAGAATCTTTGCAAATGCTTTGAACAGATTTCTGAATCACCTTCTACTATGCTCACTCCTCAAATTTGAAATGATGAAGAATGAGAAAAAAATCAATCATATACCCTTCAAAAACCTTGCATTTAATTTTGAGTTGATTTGGCATCCATTGATATTTCCATTACTTGGTAGCTACTACAAGCTCAGCATCAACTAGTCAAGCTGCTAGCTTGGCATCTTCTTACATTCCACTCAACATACATAAGAAATGTTTCATGCTGAGCAACAACATGAGAAATTAAAGATTTATCTTAAAGTTTTAACATCTTGCATCTTTATTCATGATAATTTAGTCTTTTCAGTACTATATCCTTTTGGAACTAATGCATGATATAGACTTTAAATGTCAATCTTGCATACCTCTTGTTCACCTAGTTTGATGAGGTGTGATCACCTAACCCATTGGGTGAAGTGATCCCTCCTCCATTTGATGTACTGCAATCATCTTTCTTTCTCCATGATTTTTTTAGCTCATCTTTGATGTGTTTGACATCTGCTTTTCCTTTTCCCTTATCAAATTCACAACTTGGAACCTTTGACCTAGTTCGATAGTATTTACTAATGTGACTAGTATTCAAATAGCTAAAACATGTACTTTGACTCAACCATCTTTTGTAGTTACCACTAAAATGCATCCTAATACAATTCTCAGGAACATGTCCATATTCTTGACAATAATAATAGCTATATCTTGTATTATAATCCCAATTGTAGGAGTTCTCATTATTTCTTACCTTTGTTGGCTTGTTTGATGACCACATGGATTTGGATCTGCATTCAAAAGCTCTATGTCCATCATTTGTGTATGCATGGTCTTGGTTCTGCATTCATTTGCCTGATGACCTTGCTTGTTACATTTATGATAATGAGTCATGTTCTTAGGTTTTGCATTTTGATTTGTACTTTTTCTCCTACACACATTAGTAGTATGTCCTTTCTTACCACAATTATGACAAGTAGATTTGAAGTTCTTAATTTTGATGTTCCTTTCTTCTAAAACTTTGGATGATTCTCCTTTTTCAGTGCTTGTGTAGCCCAATCATGATGTATCATTGTTAGGTTTAGGGAATCTCAATAATTGCTCAAAGCATTTTATGGCTTCATTTGGCTTGTTGAAACTTTCAACAAATTCCTTTTCTCTCTTTAGGTCACTCTACAATTGTTCATTCTGCAACTTCAATGTAGTTATCTCAATTTCCTTGACATTCAATTCATAGTTGGCATTCATCATTTGACTTAAGAATATCCAATTGTATGTTGGAAATCTTGGTTATTTATGTTGACTTCTCTTCCAATCTGTTGGCTAGAATTATTTTGTCTTCTTCATTCATGGCTTTGTCTTCCATAGTCTTCTTCTTTTGTTTAGTCAACTCACATAGTAGTATAGCTTTTGATTCCTACTCTAACTTGAGATTTATGATTTCCTTAGCTTGGATTTTGTTCTTTTCCATTAGATCCACAACTTTTACATCAAATTCATTGGACTCACCATCTAAAAAATAGCTTGGTAGTGTCTATCTCTTTATATAGTGTGTCATTCTCTACAATAGCAATCTCTTTCCTTCTCTTCAAGGATTTCTTTAGTTCCTCTATTTTCTCATTCAGTTGATGTAGTATGAGACATATTTCATTCTCTTGGTTCTCAATAGTTTTTCCCAACCTGTAGACTTCCATTTCAAGATATTTTCTCAAAGCTACAAAGCTCCTCTTTTAGAAAATAAGGCTCTGATACCAATTGTTGGAATTACAAGGGGAAAGAATAAACTTTTGAAAGGGGGGGAGTTGAATAACTAGTTTAATCTTGGACCCATAGAACATTCACCATTCATTCATTGCATGCATAAGTAATCTGAAATAACATGTAAAGCATATGCATTTAAATCACATAACCATGTAAGCATTCACACACATAACACCAAATATGATTACCCAGAGATCCTCCAAGTGAGAAGGTAAAACTAGGGTGGGGATGACACCCAAAAATATTCACTACTACAATAATAAAGTGCATCCAATGAAGGTTACAATGTTTTAACCATGAAACATGATCTACCCTATGAAAGGTTTGCCCTATTAAAGGCTTACAAAGACTGTTAGGTCTCACCTTGTTAGAGGATTTCAACACCTTGTTAGAAGTGTGCCTTGTTAGAGGACTTCAACTTAAAACTAAGCAAGAACCTTGTTAAATGATTTTATACAGCCTGTTAGGACTACTTTTTTAAGAGATTTAACTGAAATCACCTATTAAAATGTCTCACCATAGATCTTATGGTTGGCACTTGCTTGCCTAATAAAAAATCACCTCTACACAATATCTTATTGATCCTTCATAATTAGATGTATCAATTTTGTATCCTCTACTCTACCCTTTGTTCTTCTTTAACTGATTATGAAATTCATTCTCACTCATAAGTCACCTTGAATGCTCTGCAAACTGCCTTGTTCATGTTGGAAATATTCAAGACTATGTTGAGTTACTAAGAGGGGAGGGGTGAATTAGTAACTTCTAAAACTTCTACCAATTCAATTCTTAATCCAATAAACCAATTAGCATTTAATTCATCACATCTAATATAATTGCATGCATGAGAAACTAAAAACATGAAAACATCCATAACACTTGAACACAAAGATTTGGTGACCTAGAAACCTTCCAAATAGAAAGTAAAATTGGGGTGGGGATGATACCCACAAACTTTAGTACTACAACATAAATTTGGCCTATTAAAGCTTACATTGATCACTTCTAATGATCTTCCCTATTAGGAGCAAATAGGACTGTTAGGTCCACCTTGTGAGAGGATTTACAAACATACAATGAAGTATGCACTCGGTAAAGAGATTTAGAAAAGACTATTAGGTTTACCTTGTTAGAGGATTTTGAGTGGTTCACATGTTAGGATGAAGCAATAGATCTTTGGTATGCAACTGAGTTTGTTGATAGAGAATCCTTAGTGTACTGATCACCTTTCTATGATAGATTTGTTACTGTTGCTCCTTGTATTGATATGGCCCTTAGTATTCTTTATCTGTTGTATTCACAATACATATGCTTTCACATTTTCATTGTCGCACTTGCATTACATATTCATTACATTCCATAAATTGGATATGATACAATACATCACAAATATATACCAATCCAATTTACAAAATTACAAAGTCATCCATGACACAAGTTAACACAAAAATTACAAAGACAACCCACATGAAGATACTTAGGTTCTAAAGACTGACTTGGTGAAGCTCTAATACTTAGCATCCACTATCACTACTTGGCACTATCATGCTCTTGGTAGACGTAGAAGCTCGGTCCATACTGATCACTTTCAAGTAGTCTTGAACTTGGTCTACACTGGTGACTCAATAGATAGTGTGTAACTTGGTAAACACTAAATCACTTGGTTACCACGTAGTAGCTCAGTTAATACTAGCTTCGCATCACCTGAACTACTAGCTCAATAGGTATTGCAATGCTTGGTAAACATAGGCTTCACACCACATGAACTGCAAACTCGGTAACCATTGATAAATTTGGTATACACTAAAATGCTCAATTTGAACTGTTGAACTTCACACTAATTGAATCTACTTGGTAACCATTGGAATTAATCCAAAGGACTCGGTATCAACTGTAGAAGCTTGGTGGTTGCTAAATTACATGGCAAACACTTTAAACTTTTCAATGAGCTCGATAGCTGTACAGAATCTAAATAAGTGTGTGTTACTAATAAAAAACTTGACTAATATGTCAACAATCTCTCCCTTTGGCATTAGTGACAAAAATATTTATTGGCCCAAAACTAAATACCTTGTATACATCACCATGTGATACTAGCTTGGTCTATTTTTGAGATTTTTCAAAATTGATCTTTGTAAGATATATACAGAGTATATCTACACCATAGCATATATCTCCCCCATACTATGTGATCTATTATGTACATGTAACTTTTCTCTTATATACATATCTCCTTATAACTCTTCTCTCCTCATATCTCATCACTTCGTAACTCTTCTCTTCTCCCCCTTTTTGATAGTAATGTCAAAGATGTATTCACCATATTTACATGGAGACACCAAAATAAGATAAGAATTTAGAGTGTACCTTGAGAGTAATTGCCAAGGTTTTATCCTAGTTTTCTTGTAGTACCTTACATGTATGAATGACAATTTTTACTAATGTTGATAGTTCAATCATGTGGTTAGCAATAGAGAAGTTGTTATCTTGGATCAGGGTCTTTGAAATACAATTTGTTTTTGCATAGAGTCCATAACAAGAAGGATAATATTTTGTATATCAACTAATCTTGAGCGGATCCTTGCTTCTTCTCTTAACAACTCTGCTTTCAAGTCTAACAAAAATCTAATCTTCTTAAAATGTGTCGAGCTTGAACTGTGATCAAGTTGCAACTACTGAGCACTTTCTTTAAGATCAGTATCAATTTTGGACAATTTGTCCTTAACTTCCTTGGTATACTCAGTGACATCACATAGCTTTGTAAAAAGTGATGACACATTTGAACAAGATGCCTCAAGATTGAACAAAATTGTTGAAAGCTCAACTTGATTAATAGCTATTTGCTGAGTAGTGTGCTCTAGCACTCTATTTTTTAACTTCTTTTCAGCCTTTTCAACTAGTTTTTCATGTCCTTCGATGTCCTCTTTAAACTTATGGACTACCTCTCCAAGCTGAAAAAAATAGGTTGAGAAGAAACAACCTCAATTCCAATAGCCTCAGTCAAAATATTATTGGCATCATCTATGATTTTATATTCTCTACCCCTTTCCTCTCTCAATCTTTGTTGCTTGGCCTTTTTCTAGAGGAGTTTGCAAAATATGTGTATTTGGTTTGTAGAAAGATTGTAGATATCCCATTTGGGAATTTCTATTTCCTCATCCAAGTCTATATCTTCTTCAATCTCTTTTCCTTTCAAAAATTTTGTACTCAGTTGAACCTTAGGTTCAACTATCCTTGCACTTATTGCCTTAGTACCTAGAATGGAAACAATAGTGGACATACTCATGCTTGTAGTGAAAATTGATATAGTACTGACTGGTTGAATACTTATAGAGATGCTAGAAGTATCCAAAATTGATGAAGTCAAAATTGTAGAATCCAAAACTAAAGTAGACAAAATTGGAGAGCTTACCATGGATGCATTCAAAACTAAAGAAGTCAAAATTGGAGAGGTGATGACTAAAGAACTTAAATCGACAGATGAAGAGGGACTCTATAGCATGGTTGATGAAGTGGAAGTCACTTCTATCAATGATATACTGAATTTTGTTAGGGAAAAGAGTGATTGGACGTTTGATGTATCTGTTGCAATCACAACCAAACTTGCTGAAGTTGTCTCCATACATGATTTAGTCAAAGGTTTTCTTGGGGAGTGAGGAAGTGAGGCAAGGAATGCAGCAGCTATCTTTACTGGGTCAGTCTCCTCATCATCTTGCTTATCTTCCTCGATGGATTCTTCACCTTGATCCTCTTCATCTTCCCTTTCTTCAGCTTCTAGCTTCTTGTACTCTTCATAATCAATAGTAACATAATGAGTTGATCCTTTATCATCCTCTTCATCCCTGCCTTCTTCTTCTTCATCAGCCTTTACATCCACTAGGAAATCACTTGTTTTATGAAGATGATAAATGTTCTTCCAAGTGTTTGTAGTATTCTTAACTACATGCTCTATATCCTTAATAAAAATTTAAAAAGTATTAAACCTTAGAGGCATTTTGTCTTCATTTTTCTTTAAAGAATCTTTAACCTCAACATTTTTTATGCTTGGTAGTAACCACCTTAGGGTTTGTGCATAAATATCTTTTACCATTTGCATGGAAAAATCCCATCTTGGCTTTATTTTCTCTAGCGATTCATTAGGGATTTGAGAGGTGATCTGGTCTAGTGAGCACTTCCATTTTCCCATTTTGCTCAGCACTAGTTCTTCAACTTGTTTTTGCTCTACCTTAGTTCTAGTTTCATATTTCAAAGATTTAAAAGTCTTTATTCCATCTCCTTCCATTTGCTTCAACTTTTCTTGGAAGGTGGGTGGAGGTTTGCCCTCCTTTCTTCTTTGACCTCCTTGTGAAGACTATAGTGGATGATTTTTGAGGCTTGGTGATAATCACCTTGCCCTTTTTCTTCAAGGGTTCTTTCTCTTTCTTAGATTCTTCTTCATCCTCTACCTATTCCTCATCTTCACCTTTGCCATTGGTTAACATGAAAGGTGCACTTGATTTTAGTTTGGCAATCCTCCCCTTTCCTTTTTTAACTGCTTGAGGGAGCTTTATTTCCAGCTCTATTCTTTCCTTTGCTTCATCATAAGTACCAAAGTAAGGGGCCTTGTGATCCACAAGTTCATTGATAAGATCTTCAATGATATCCTTGATCTCATCAATTTTTAGCTCATAACCAAGAGGCTTGACCCACACAATTCTAGGCTTGACCCACACAACTCTAGGCTTGACTACCTGGATGTATACCTTGTCACAATCAACCATGAAGCACACATCATTCTTGTAGTCTTCAATTAACTTCTTAGGTATCATAAATCTATTATTCATTTTTATTTAAACACATCGAAGTAGTTTTCCATGATGTTGCCATAGTTTTCTCCCATTTTTGTAGTGTATTCATTTATCTGGTACAATACTGGCACATCCTTTCTCCAGACTACAGTGCCTTTGGAAGATAAAAACTTTTGAACATAAAAGAATAAACATGTTAACAAAGAACCAAATTTGCATTGGTTATTCTTGGAGGTTCTAATGCTTTCCATATTCTTATTGAATTGCCTCAATAATAATTTGGCAAGGTCATAAGATAAATTATTCTTCACAACTTTGTATGCCAAATCTACAACTTCATAGGATACACTATTAAGACAACTTGAACTATATATCTTATGAGCTATAACATGAATACCAAACTTTAGTTCTGCATCTGTAACATTACTTATCTTCATACCTCTGCCATCCCACTCAGCTAGGGTTTTCTTTTCCAACTCTACTCGACCTAGGGTTTTGGTCATTTTGGGTTTCATGAGCAAGGGAAGGCTAGTGATTTGATGAATCATTTTCTTGGTTATCAATATTGGCTGCTCTAACCATAGTTGTCCATTGTGCACCCAGTTAATAATATACCTAATCCATTTTATTTGAAACTCTTGGGGCATATGGGGAATACGAGTTAATCCTTTTGTTTCCAAATGTTGATGCTCAAGTTTCAGGATTCCATCAACACACAACTAACCTAGGACATCATCCATCTCAAGAGTACCAATTTCTTGAATTGCACATTTAAAATGAGTTTGTATGTCATTAACAAGAAGTACCTTGGGGGTGTTTTGAGATTGAGCTTCGCTAGGGTCTAGGGTTTCTGCAACCACCGGCATGAGCTTGAAATCTAGCACCTTCCACTCAACACCTTGAGCCAGCATTTCAGTACCTTTCCTCACCTTGCTACTATTGGATACCATTTTCACTTGGTAGCTTGAAAGAACTCCAAAAACTTTTGTAGAAAATTTTCTCAAGTCTCTTGATTGCACAAAAAAATAACTGTTTGCAATATCACTTTGAAAATTTGTGATAGGAAATGAATTTACTTCCATGCCTTTTGTCAAAAATGCCATTAATGCTTAGTATGATGGTAGATGAGTTGAAATAATGCTTGATAGACTGTCATCCAATAATCTTTATTGACCACTCGGTGAAGTCTTTGTGACTCGGTAACTATAAGTGCCTTTTTTACTTCTAATCTTGCTCTGTAGAGTCTATGACCTGACCTTACTCAGTAGAGAAGGTAACTTGGTGATAACTAATACAGATCTTTCTTAGTGATCCCTTTATATCTTGCATATGGATTTGGATCTTTGTCACTTTTCACATCACCTAAACTACTATCTTGGTAGATATTGTAATGCTCAGTAAACATAGGCTTCACATCACATGAACTGTGAACTCAGTAACCATTGATAAACTTGGTATACACTACAATGCTCAATTTGAATTGTTGAACTTCACACTAACTAAATTTTCTTGGTAACCACTAGAATTAATCAAAAAGACTCGATAGTAACTATAGAAGCTTGGTGGCTATGGAATTGCATGGCAAACATAGTAAACTATTCAATGAGCTTGGTAGTTGTATAGAATATAAATAAGTATGTGTCACTAATAACAAACTTGACTGATATGTCAACAGTCTACTCCTTCAAGTCCTTCCATATTCACTCTTCTCTATCATCATAAATATTTTATGGCTTCATCCTCCTTAAAGAGACTTAGATGGCTTAGGGTTAGGTATGAATCTATGGTTGAGATTCATCCATTTTACTACTTAAACATTCCCTTTTTCTGATTGTTTGCAATATGTAATGGCATAGGGAATCCAAATATAGATTTGTCCTTATCTCCATAATGTCAAAATATAATTTTTAAGTCAACTCAAAAATGGTTTACATAGTTGTGTGTGCCATTACAAACAAATATGTCAAATTGTGTCACTCAACATATAAAGTCTCTGATGCTCAGTATGCATTGTTCTATATATTATGGCTCAACACCTGCATTACTCAACATCCAATATTCACTCAGCTCATGAATCACTTGACATGGTCTATCTATTCAGCATCTAAGTGACTCAGCACATTTGTGACTTGGAACTCATTGTATCTTGGCATGGTCTAATATTTACATGTTGTGCTCAGTATGTATTACTAGTTCAGCATGAACTAAGTAATGCCTTAAGTGTCTTGACACTCGCTTGTCAAAACTAATTTGAGATCAACAAAGGATGTATTTCATTGACTAAGGAACTTGTATGTGACAATACTTATTGGTTTGAAGAACTAAAGCATAATCTACTGAGTGTGGTATAGTTGAATAACATTGGATTCAAGGTAGAATTCATGAATGGAAAGGCCAAACTACTGGATGGAAAAGGAAATCTGGTTGGATCTAGAGAACAAACAAAAAGTAATCTATTTTATCTTGGTCTCAGTGAATATTCATGTTTTATTACTTAAGTAGAAGAAACTTGGTTATTGCACAAAAGACTATGTCATGTAAACTTTGATAATCTAGTTAAGATAAGCAAACATAAAAGAGTTAGAGGTATTCCTAGTTTGAAGAAACTTGATATGGTTTTATGCAAGAATTTCCAAATTGGTAAGATGGGAAAGACTAGTTTCAAAAGAAAAAACTATCAGTTCGAAGAAAACTTAGAAATTGTTCATGCAGACTTATGTGAACCTATTGTAATAGAGAGTTATAGTGGAGAAAGTTTTTTCATTCTTTTTTATTGATGATTATTCTAAAATGATGATTGTAATGTATCTAAAAGAAAAATTAGAAGATTTTCAAAAGTTCAAATGGTATCTAGCAAGAGTAGGAAAAGAAACTAGAAAGAGATTGAAATGTTTAAGATCATACAGAGGTGGTGAGTTCATCTCCAATGAATTCAATAATTTATGTATTGAAAGAGGGATCAAAGGACAAGTATCATCCACTAGTACTCCATAGTAGAATGGTATAGTTGAAAGGAGAAACAAATGCATCATGGATTATGCAAGAACATTGATGATAGAAAAGAATGTTGCAATCAAATATTGTAAGGAAGTTATCAACATTGCAATTAATACCTTGAATAGAGTTCAATTAGAGAAAGACTCAAATCAAACTCTTTATGAACTATTGTATGGCTACAAACCTAATGTAAGTTACTTGAAATTATTTGGTAGCAAATGTTATATTTTTGAAAGAATCTAGAAAAGGAAAATTTGATGTAAAAGGTGATGAAGGGATATTTCTAGGATACTCCTAAAAAAGTAAAGCATAGAAATGTTTGAATTTGTCTATTCATAAAATCATAGAAAGTGCACATGTTAGAATTGATGAGCTTGTAGAAAAGAGTGAAGAAGAAAGCAACAAAGAGCTAGACAATTACAAAAGATTTGTTTACTATGAACCTTATACCCTATCAAACCTATCTGAAAGAAAGGACACTTCATCTTCCAAATCCCAAAAATCTCCAATAGTTATTGAGTTTTAGATAATGCAACTTGAGTCATAGTCTTAAGGACCCAAGTCATAGTCAGAAGCTACTGAGCTAGTTCAAACCGAGCCTAATGGACCCAAGTCACAGACAGTGGAACCTGAGCTTGATATTGAAGTTTAAGATGAAATAAGTGGAACTCATTCCAAATCCAAAGAACCTATGTGTGCAACATATGTCAGAAGGCATCATGCACTTGATCAAATCATTGGAGACAAATCTAATGGAACAATGACAAGAAGCAAATTAAAAGGTACATGTTTACTTACTAAATTTGAACCAAGAAATATTAAAGATGTATTAGATAACAAAATTTGGGTTGAAGCAATAAATGAAGAGATATAATAGATAGAAAAGAACAAAACAAGACTCTTATTCATGGACCCAAGGATAAAAATGTAATAGGCACAAAGCTTGTGTTTAGAAATAAGTTGAATGAAGATGGAAAAGTTTCCAAAAATAAGGCAAGACTAGTATGTAAAGTCTATTCTCAAGATGAAGGTATTGATTATGGTGAAACTTTTTCTCTTGTTGCAAGATTATAAGGTGTTAGAACTTTACTAGCATATCCAATGCATAGAGGATTTAAAGTGTATCAAATGGATCTTAAATCAGCATTCTTGAATGGAATTCTTGATGAAGAAGTCTACATTGAACAACCAGAAGGTTTTGTAGATCCTAGGAAAAGAGACATGGTTTACAAATTACACAAAGCATTATATGGTCTCAAGAAAGCTCCTAGAGCTTGGTATGAAAGCCTTCATAATTACTTGATACAAATTGACTTTCAAAGAACAAATGATAATAGTAGTCTATATATCAAAGAAGGACCAGACAAGAAGATTGTGTTGGCAGAAATATTTGTTGATGATACTTTATTCATAGGAAATGATGACCTGTACAAACCATTTTTAGTAGAAATGAGTAAAGAATTTGAAATTTTCATTTTTGGTGACATAAAATTCTTTGTTGGGTTGCAGATACAGTAGAAAAAAAATGGTATCCACATCACTCAATCTAAGTATATCAAGGAGATACTAAAGAAGTTTAGAATGGAAGATTCAAGACCAGTTGGAACCACTATGTCTACTAGACACAAGCTTTCCAAGAATGATGATTCCAAAGAAGTATATTAGACCACATATAGACCAATGATAGAAAAATTATAGTATGTAGTGCATACAAGGCTTGATATTGCATTAGTAGTTGGTATGGTGGCAAGATTCTCAGCAAATCTCAGAGAAAATCACATGGTGGCAATCAAGAGAATCATGAGATATTTGAAAGTTACTAAAGACTATGGCTTATGGTATAAACTTGGAGGCAATATGGACTTAAAGGTGTTTAATGATGTTGATTCGCTAAGAAGTATTGATGACTACAAGAAAAGCATTAGTGGTGGAGCATTCTTTCTTGGTAAAAGACTAGTGTCTTGGACAAGCAAGAAATAAAATTGCATGTCTCAATCCATAGTAGAGGTAGAATATGTGGCAGTGGTAGTTAATTGTTCTAACATTGTTTGGTTCAAAAAACTATTGGAAGGAATGAAGATAGAGATCAAAGATCTAGTAGTCATATACTATGATAACACCAGTGCAATCAATATATCAAAGAATCCAGTGATGCATACCAAAAAAAAGTACATTGCTATAAAATATCACTTCTTAAGAGAATTGGTACAGGATAAAGAAGTCAGATTGGAATATGTAAATACAAAAGAACAAATTGCATACATATTCACCAAGTCATTACCTAAGGATGTATATATGTATCTAAGAAGTAAGTTATGGGTCATTCCCCTATCTGAAGCTCACTAAATGAAGTTTAGTGATGCATCAACTAGAGCAAGTCAAAGGTCAATCAATTGGTGTAGTATTGACAAGGGCATATTGCAAATGAATCAATATTTAAGGTACATTTCTATCAATAGAATTTTTGTCTTTTTCATGTATTGTCAAAGAGGGAGAAGTTTATTATTATATCTCATAGAAATTATTGTTATTAGAAAGAGAAAAAGTTTGCTATCATAAAGATGTTTGTGAGGGAGAAAGAACTTGGTTGAAGTTGGTGCAGATAGAGGGAGAAACTAAAGAAAGAAAAAGTTCACACTCATAGAAGGAGTTCTCATGGATAAAACTAAGGATATGTTCCTTACTTTATTCTTGTTCCAAAATTTCATGGTGTTATGACATGTTCTTTTTCCATTAATGCCAAAGAGGGAGATTGTTGGATATAATTGATTAATTGTGTATTGTCTTTGATTATACAAAAATGTCATATCATTATTAGTCAGTGTATGTTGAGCTCACTCGAGTAGTGAAAATAGATTTTTTTGTCTACTGATCATTCATGTGTTTGCCTAGTTCAGAAGGCAATGTCTACCAAGTTCACTCAAGCATCAAAGGAAAGTCTATAGAAGATGAGTGTTAATCAAGCTCACTTGGTTAATGAAGAAAATGTTGAATGGAACCAATGTTAACTGAGCTTACTTGGTTACCAAAGAATCTTTGTAAGTTTGCAGTGTTAACTGAGCTTCTATTGGTTAACAAAAGAAATTATTTCTAAGTCAGTGTCTACCAAGCTGGGTTAGCTAATGAAGGATTTTCTTATTTTGGCATATTGAGTTTAATTGATTTATCTATTGGATCTAGCTGACTCAGGAGATGAATATTAATTATTCTAAGTTATATATGAGCTAACTTGACAATATGAATGATATAAGTATAAGATTAAGTTGAGAATTTGAAATTGTGTGTAAGAGTGTGAATACATGGATGATTTTGAAGACCTAATGATGTAGTAAGGCAGTAAATCATAAGGATAAGCATAATATCCTTGTGGAGTAGAAAAGATATATTTGATTAGGAAGGATCAAATAAAGCTATAATTGAGTTGTGTAATTAGCAATTCAGTTGCATTCAAATAAGGTCATGTCATTGTTACTTTCTAACCATTGTAGCAGTGATCTAAATTTCTTAATAGAGTTGGCTTAACAACTATTTGCAAAACCTCTAACAAGGTGGTAGTTCTATTGAATTTTCAAAAGACCTCTAACAAGGTCACTCCTAATAGGGTGATTAAATCCTCTAATAGGGTCACACCTAACAATATGTTTTGTAACCTTTAATGGGGTTGACTCCTAACAAGGCTCACTTTAGAAGACTGAAAATGATAACTAGTTGTAATTGGTGGTTTATCCCAAATTGGGTTTCCATGTTAAATCTTGGTGTCAAATGTGTTCATACTATTTACTTTTATGTGTTTGAATCTAAGTTAAGATAATGGTAATCATAGATAACATCTAAGATTTTCATGTTAAGTACTTACTAAGCATATTCAGTATTTATCAAGTTACAACATTTTATGTGTGTCTATTGAGCATCAACAGTATTCAATTTTCAAAGTATCTTGTACTAACTTCTAAAGGATTTGGGATTTATTTTAGTAGTAATTGATTCACCCCTCCCCTCTCAGTTACTCCTCTTATATTTCTAACTGGCTAGGGTTTCCCTAGTTAAAAAAATAAGGTGTTATGAGTAATCTTTTTATATGGATTTATTTAATGTTCAGTATTATTGGTTTACTTTCATATGCATGTTATTAAGCAATAAACAATATTTAGTTGTGGGAAAAAGTTTGTGGAATACTGATACATCCGCCACCCCCCCCCCCCCATTATCTATTTCTAACAATTGGTATCAGAGTGTTGTTACTCAAAAGAGGCTTAACACTTTAGTAAGATCCCTTTGGATATGGAATAGTTGAAGAGGAATCATAAAGAGACCCTTGAGGAAATTGGTCTTCTTATAGAAGAAAGAGACAACCTAAAAGAAAGGTATGAAGATGCAAAGGATTACATTGGTAAATTAAAAGATAAGATTAACCATCTCAAATCAAGAAAAGAATCTAGAGAAAATACTAGTGATGATGATGAAGTACAAACCCTTAGGAAAGAAAATGAGTTTTTGAAGCATGAATTGAAGATTGTTGAACTAAAATTGAGTTTAAGGAAATATGATAGCATGTTTGATTTAGATCTAAAATCTTAGAATGTAGATATAAGATTGCATCTAACTCAAGTAACATCTAAATTAGATTCTATCGAAATAGAGCATGTAGAATTAGAAATGTACAATATCATTGTGAAAGGAGAGTTGACCCGGGATAAGAAAAAGTTAAAGAAGCTTTGTTCCGCTAGTGACAAAATTGTTGAACAACTATTCTATCAGAGATCTTCTTATGATAAGATAAGTCTTGGATACCTTATTAGAGAAAAACAACAAAGAAAAATAAAGTTGGAAAGGAACTAGATCCAGTGATTAAAACCCCTAAACCTAAGGAGAATTATTTGAATAGGACTGAACCAAGAAAATCTACAAAAGTATCTAAATAAGTTGAGCAAGTAAATCAACCTGAGAAATGTGATGAACCAAAATAAACAGAGCAAGTTGAACCACCTAAGGAAGTTAGACATGAATTCAAATGTAGATGTGTTATGTGTAATGAAATTGGTCATATGACGAGAGACTACACAGGTAATCCTTTCAAACAATTACTAATTTCTATTGTTATAATTGTCATGGTTTTGGACATAAATCATCTAACTATAAGAAACCTAAGTTTGATAGTAATAAATGAAATAGTAGAATGTTTAGGGATATGAACCCTATAGGTAATGGAAGAAGGAGATCCTCAAGTAGGTCCAATGGTGGAGAAAGAACTAATAGAATAGGAAGGAAAATTATGTGCTATAAGTGTAACAAGTTTGGACACATTGTGAGAAATTGCAGAGAACCAGTATGTTAGTTATGCAATAACTTTGGACACATAGAAAGATTTTTCAGAATGGATAGATGGAATTTCAATAAGAATCCAAACTACAGAAGGAACAATAACAAAAATGATAGAAGAAATGATAATAGTAGCAACAACAGTCAGAAGGAGGTACTTAAAGAACAAGTTGAAGAATTTAAGGAAGTCTTTGTGAAGGAAAATGATCTAGAAAGTTTGCATATAATTTTAGAAGAGGAATATTTTTAAGCACTTTATGAGAGATTGAAATAAGCCATAGTGCATGATTCATCTTACTTGAATTAAACACTTTTTTATCAAAGATAGAGCATTAGAAAGATGCAGAAGAAGTTAGAGGTCAATTTAGATGTTGTGAGGTTCAATAGAATGTTAAGAAAATCACAAGGAAGATCCAGTTAAGAGTGCAAGTCATTTAGAGATTGTATGAAGCAATATGAATAAGAACAAGTCTACTAGTTAATAGAGTAAAACTTTTATAGATTGAGTAGTTGTGCAATTAATGTGAAGATCATTATCAAAAGATATAAGTCATGTGAGCATGATTTTGGGTATCATTCTACCATGTGAAGAGTTAAGAAGCTTTCAAAAATAAATTAACAGTGTGTTAAGGAAAGTTAAAGGTATTTACAAGTGTGAAGTTTAGAAAGCCCTAAATACACATAAACCAAGTGTTTTATGAATTATTGGTTGAATTTTCGAGCATTAAAGTTAGTGTAATGGAGAATCCTATAGTATGTGATGTCAGTGAGAGGACGAGGTATAAATTTAAGAAGCATCCATTGTTATCCTTAGTTAATGACCCCTCAAGAGAATTTTCCCAAATTCTTCCTAACATGCGACATGTTAAAGATGTAAGATCATATTTTCATTTCAAATTTGAGAGAATAGAATATAGTGACATTCACATGGACCTAAGCACTATATGCAATGGAGATTTATACCTAAAGAAAGAGTATGCACACTTGGATGAATTGAACCTAGTTAAGTACATGTTTCATACAGAATTTGACAACCAGGAGTGGAGTAGAATTATCTTAAGCCAAGTTCATGAGGGTATGTTTTGGGTTGGAGAAATTCTAGTAATGATAGAGAATGATACAATTCACAAGGTTATTGGTCTTAGCAGTAAAGATTGTAATCCTTTAATGAGAAGAATGTGAAAAAATGGGTTGATACAAACCTTAAGACAAAATTAGAAGGAAGAAACATGAAAGTTGACCTTATTGCAGCTACTAATGTTAGAATTATAAGTAAGATAATTGGATATAAGTTAAACCATGGTTCTAGATTAAATTTAGTGCCACTTGGATTCTTGCATGCTACTTATTTGATGACAATTGAAAGGAAGAAGGTTAACATGTGTGAAATAGTCAAGCACCAATTGCTAGATAACATAGTGAAACTAAAAAAGTCAAAAAAATGCAATATTCATATTTGAATCACTACTAACACACTTGTTCTTCCAAGACACAAGATAGTTTCCTGGTATGGTTGAAGGAGAATAGAATAGCAACTAGTGCACTATGAGGATGATTACTCAGTATTATAGAGTCAGACTAGAGGAAAAGATGATTAAATATATCTCCAAAATGATGAGGAACTTTCAAGATAGGATGAAAAAAGGATCAGAATACCTCCATCAATGGTGGAGAAATATAAAAAATGACATATGATTTATGGTGGAAATGGATGTTACATGTATGGAGGCTATAGAGCTAAAAAGTAAATTTATTAGACCCAATGGGTTATGAGATGAGTGAAGAATTGATTGAAGGATATGCAAAAATAATACTTGAATCAGACAAACAAACTTAATGTCCTAGATGGGGGACATATGACGAGAAGATGAAGGAAGTCCACCTTGGACTCCACAGCAAAGAAATTAAGAAGAATGTGCAAAAGAAAATTGAGACCATCCTAAAGGAGACTAGTATGACTAGAGAGTAATACAAAGAGGCCATGGGAATGTCCTTGGAAATGAAGGCCAGTGGGAAATTAGAGGTATTTTTAGCTACACCTCTAGCTATGGTAGGATGATCTAAAGGATTAATAGTAGCAGAGTCATCTTCATTGATACTTGTACCTTATGTTATAGTTTCTCAAATAAAAACTATGCTAGTGTAAAGGTAAAAAGATGATTCAAAGAAGTACATATAGTTGAGGAGAAATTTGTCACTCCTCTAAGCACAAGGAAATCTAAAAGACTCACAAAGGTAAAAGTTGAACCCAAAAAGTCCCCTAGCAAGAAAAGAGTTAAGCAGCAAGCAAGTGAGCTAGGAAAGAGAAGAAAATATATATAAGTTGTATTAGAATATAAAGAATTAGAGGATGAAGAAGATATAGAGGATAGGTCTATAGATAAGGTTGTAAGGGAAACAAGAACATCAGCTGATAAGAGATCTTGGAAACCCAAGGTAGAGAATTTGAATGTGCAAATCATTGAAAAAGACAATTTCATTCACTTAAATAAGTATTATAGTATGTATGGTAACATGGATATACTATAGTTAGAAAATGTTGTAGAAGGAATATGATTTTGAGGAATAAGAGGTTTGAGCATTTACAAAAGAGTATACCATAGGAATTGTATAATAGATTAGTAAATAGAAGGAAAAAAGGTTGCAGATGAAGATAAAAGCATTAGAGAAAAATTGATAAAGAAATTTTGTGATGTAAGTAGTGAAGAAGATATGTAGAGTATAATGAAGTGTATTGAGCCCTTGTTGAGAAATAAAGGAAGAGTCATTCTTCTAATGGAAGGAAACTATGAAGAGGTAAAGCATGAGATAGAAGAAGCCATAATTAAATACATGACTTATATGCCTAGCATTCCCAAACCAAGTGTGAAGTCAAAGGGTGAAATTCCTATGTCAATTGAGTCTAGTACACCACCTACACTAGTA
Source organism: Cupressus sempervirens (assembly GCA_028749045.1). Taxonomy (NCBI): domain Eukaryota; kingdom Viridiplantae; phylum Streptophyta; class Pinopsida; order Cupressales; family Cupressaceae; genus Cupressus; species Cupressus sempervirens. The sequence continues at coordinate 576,966,185 of CM053788.1, read as the reverse complement.
GTAATAGAGGTTACGGACACAAGAAGGCTAGACTCACCTTTGCAGATAGTGATTGATACAGAGTCCATACAAGTGGACAATACAAAGATAGAATTGGATGATAAGGGAGATCCTTTTAAGGATCTTTGCCAAAACATTGTTGGAAATATCACAAAATATTTCATCTCTGATGAGGAAGAGAATTCAAAAAGGGAAAAGAAATAGAAAGAGGAGGAAAAGAAAAGAAAAGAAGTAGAAAAGAAAGAAGAGGAAAAGAAAATAAAGGAAGAAAGGAAGAAAGAGGAAGAGCAGAAAAAAGAAGAACAAGAAAGAAAGAAAAAGAAAGAATAGGAGAAGAAAAGAAAATAAGAAGAGGAGAAGAAGAGGAAAGAATTGGAAGAATAAGAAAATAAGAACAGAGAAGAGGAAGAGAAGAAAAAGAAGGAAGAAGAAGAGACAGAGAGAAAAAGAGGACGAAGAAAAGAAGATAGAAGATGAGAAGAATTTAAGAGAATAGTAAAAAAAAAAAGACAAAATCAAGTGCACCAAGAAATTATCTTAGCATCTCTTATAGGCTTAGATGATGATGATCAATTAGAATTGATAACATCACTTAGCAAGATCATCAGCAAGAATAGACAAGAAAAGAGTTTGCAAAAAATTCTCATGGAGGTAATTGATAAGTTACAAGGAATCATGATTGTAAAGTTACTTGATCCAAACCCTAAAGATAGGACCAAAGCTATGATTAAAGAATTTTATGTTGAATTCACAAGTTTTTTAGAAGTTGCAGCAGTAAAAGATCAAGAAAATCATGATGCGCGGATGTTTGACACTATCTATCAAAACATCAAGAATAATTTATTGAATCTTGATAATTGTATCAAGGCATTGAGAAAGTGTGATCTTGAAGGTAAAACCTTGTATGCAAAGTGTCCAATGTCTTTTATTTTTAAAAAAGACATTGATTATGAGATTAAGGAGAAGTGAATAGAAGTGAAAGAATTGGAAGATTAGGCAAGTCAACCTGGTGTAAAGATTGAACCACTTGAAGTATAGGTTAGTAAGACTTCTGATTAAATAAGTATGTTGGAAGACAACAAGACAAGGATCACAAAGAGGTTCTCAATTCTGAGAGAATGTCTACTATGAATTTGAGCACCATTGAGTGTAAATTAGAAGAATGTCTATTATCCAAGGCATCTTTTGACAACTTTATTTACTCATATTTGAATGCGTTGGAGATTGCATCCTATGGATTATGTGTTATTATCAGCATCTCAGAAGGAGTAAAGGATCTATGGGAGAAGAACATGAAGATTTTGATAGTCACCTTTGGAGACTGTATTTCTCACCTATCATCCTAGCAAGGAGGTATTGACTTAAAATTTTGACATGTAAATAAGTTTTCATAACTTTTTCATTGATGTCAAAGAGGGAGAAGTATTTGAATAAAGTATAATGAAAATGGGAGTAGCAAAATGGTTATATAAATATATGAAGAAAGGGGGAGAAGTATTGTGATAAGAGAAATAAGGATAGATGGATATAAACTTAATGATGTAGGAGTATCCTGGGTTGCATTGCTATCCTACATATTTCCCTTCTTTCTTCTTGTTGCCAAGTTGTAATGTCTTGCATTGTCAAGTTTCTTAGTTGTTGCCAAGTTTGTAGTTGATGTCGATTTTGCAGTGATTGCCAAGTTTATAGCAATTTTTGGGTTCTCTATATTTTTTGAGTTCATAGTTGTTGTTGAGTTATCCTTTGGTCTCTTATCTTTCTTTGGTTGTTGAGTTCCTTTGGTTGCTGAGTGCTACTAAGTTCATGTGGTTGTTGAGCATTGCCAAATTTCTTTGGTTGTTGATCATTACTAAGTTCACTGAGTTACATCATTTATTGGATTCTTCATTGCCCTTTTTTTTTTATGTGTGGTTTCCTATTGAGGCTAACCTTTACATTTAATTTATGATAGATATATTCTATGAGCTAACTTGTGGCTTATCCTAGCATTTAAGATGAGAATTAATTTTTTTGCAATTGTAATAGGATGACTTGTGGTCATGCATGTATTTAAAGAGGTCTTTAGTAGAGTCTTAGAGATGATATTTTAGAAGATATAAGTTGCAGGATGAGGAGCAAAAGTAAGCTATGGTGTGAATTTTGATCATTGAAGTTTGAATTTGATTGTAATGTGGCCATAACCTAGAAGGCCTTATAGTTGATCATTTATTTGATTATTTGATGAATATATGAAAGCATTTGTTCCTCTATCTCCTAAGTCTATTGTGAATTTGGTGTTTGTTTCTATTGTATTTACTCTCATAGGTGATTTGAATAATTGGGTGTGTCTTTGGCCCTAGTTATCTCATCTATCCCTACATTAGGTGGTATCAGAGCTCGAGGTTCATCTTGGTGGAGATTGGATCATGTAGAACCTTGAGTGAATTTGGGTTCTAGGGTTGCAAATCTGAGAATTTTACCTATAACTTGCAAAGGGTTATGATCTTGTAGGAACTTTATTGTAAAGATGGTTTGAGGTAGAGGAAAATTTGACAATTTTGTGTTAGATACATTGAGATAGATTGCACCCAAATTAGATGTTATAGAGATAGCCCAGAGAAGAGGAGCACATCTCGATGATCTAAGTGATGATGAAGCAGCAACACCAAACCCTAATCTAGAACTTGATGAAGATCAAGATGAGGAAAGGTTGCTGAGAGTATTTTCTAGGGAAAATTCAAAGCCTATTGTTGAAGTTGTTGCTTATGATGGAGAATTGGATACCAATGTTGTACTAGATTAGATCTCTCAAATGGAGAAGTTCTTTGACTATGAAAACACTCCTGATAATAGGATGGTGAAGATTAGAGTCACAAGGTTGAAAGTGCATGCTTCACTGTGGCTGGAGCATTTCCAAAATGATAGAAAAAGGTGAGGAAAGGAAAAGATCAAGACTTGGGTGAAGATGGTGAACAAGGTAAAGAACAAGTTCCTTCCTACTAATTACCAAGTTAGTTTGTTGAGAAAGCTGCAAAATTTGAGACAAAGAGACATGACTATGAAGGAGTATATTGAGGAATTCTATAGATTGGACATCAGATTTGGCCATGTGGATGATGATGTTGGTAAAATTGCAAGGTATATAAATGGATTGAGATTTGGAATTTAAGATGAGATAAGTTTTGTGAAATTGGAAAGTGTGGAGAAAGCATACCAATATGCCTTGAAAGCTAAGGAGATCTTCATAAAGAAGCATGAACAAAGATAAAGAGGTAGAGGTGGTAGATTCCAAAGAGGAAAAGGTAGATCTTATGGAGAAGGTGGCAGATCTGATAGTTTTTTGCAAGATAAGAGAAAATCTGAATATAAGAATGATGTTAAAGGCAAGACCAAGTTGAAAGGTGGTGATTCCTACTGAGGAGGTACTAGTTCTTACTAAGGAAGAGGTAATTCTTATTCTAGAGGTGGTTTTCATTGTAATTGTTTCAAATGTGGTAAAGAAGGACATAGATCTTTTGAATATAGATCCTCTGAAAGTGGGAAAGGTAACAGAAATGGTGTGGTTCAAGGAGAGACCAGGGGTTCACCTAGTGGGCCTGAGGCTAGAGAAAATCTGATGATGAGAAGAACCTTATGTAATAAGGGAAGTGATGATGAACCTATCCTAAGAAGAAGTCTTTTCATGACTAGATGTAAGATGGTTGGAAAATATTACAAGGTGATCACTGATAGTGAAAGTTCTACAAATTTGACATCAAAATAATTGGTTACAAAGTTGGAGTTGCTAAGGTTGGAGCATCCTAAACCTTATCATGTTTCATGGATCAAACATGAGCATAAGATATTATTAAGTGAACAATGTATTGTGAAGTTCAAGATTGGACATTACTTTCATGAAATTTTGTGTGATATTATGCCTATGGATTACTATCATATTCTGTTGGGTAGACCTTGGCAATATGATAGAAATACCATGCATGGTGGAAGATTAAATCAATATACTCTTTGGGTGAATGGGAAGAAGAAAATATTGTTGTCATTGATTGAAAGTCCAAATGAGGTTAAATTTAATACTATGAGAATTTTTATGGTTAATGGAAAGCAATTTGAAAAGGAAATGAAGAATCAAATCTGTTTTGCTATAATCACTAGGAGACCGAGTTGTGCCAGTAGCAATCGAGTTTCAGAAAATAGTGCTAATTGAGTGCCAGTAAGTGGTAACTAAGTGAGAGATGAAATTGTTAGTATTGACCAAGTACTAGTAGATATTTTAGAATTATTAAATGAGTATAAGGAAATTTTCACATAGGATATACCAAATTATTTACGTTCGATGAGAAGTATAAGTTGTTGTATGGATTTGATTCCTAGAGCTAGTTTTCCAAATAAAGAACCATATAGATTGACACCTACTGTAAATGAAGAACTTAATAGACAATTGCATGAGTTGTTGGCGAAAGGTTTGATGAGAAAAAATTTGAGTTCATGTGATGTAACTGTCGTATTAGCACCTAAGAAGAATGGAGAAATGAGAATGTGTACTAATTCTAGAGCTATTAACAAGATCACAATGAAATATAGGTTTCTTATGTCAAGGATGGATAATATAATGGATTGTTTGAGTGGAACAAAGTATTTTGCCAAGATTGATTTTAAAGAGTGGCTATCATCATATTAGAATCAGCAAAGGTGATGAATGGAAGACTACTTTTAAGACAAACGATGGTTTGTATGAATGGTTGGTAATGCATTTTGTTTTGACTAATGCACCTAGTACTTTCATGAGGCTGATGAATGAAGTTTTAAAAATATTTTTGCATAAGTTTGTGATTGTTTATTTGGATGGTATTCTGATATTTAGTAGACTAAGGAAGAACATCTTAAGCATGTTAGGAAATTATTGCAGAGATTGAAATAGGAAAAGTTGATGATTAATCTGAAGAAATATTCTTTTATGCAAGAACAAATTGTGTATTTGGGCTTTGTTATTCCAGTTGATGGTTTAAAGATGGATCCTAAGAAGGTTAAAGAAATTTTGGAGTGGCCTACACCTGATAATGTGGGTGAGGTAATACCATTTCATGGTTTGGCTAGTTTTTATAGGAAGTCTATAAGGAATTTCAGTTACATTTGTAATGTTATGACTGAGATAATGAGAGTAGATAAAAAGGAATTCAAATGGACACATGGAGTTGATAACAGTTTTGAAACTATAAAAAAAAGGTTGTTGAGTTACTTGTATTAGCTTTTCCTGATTTCAATAAGGTATTTCAAGTTGAATGTGATGCAAGTGGTAGTGCAATAGGAGTTGTATTAAGTCAAGAAGGTAAACTTGTAGCTTTCTTTAATGAGAAGTTGAATGATGCTAAAAGGAATTAATATGTGTATGATCAAGAGTTTTATGCTATTTTTCAAGCCTTGAAGAAGTGAAGACATTATTTGATTCCTAAGAAGTTTGTGTTGTATATTAATCATAAAGCTTTATAGTACTTGGGAAGTCAACATAAATTCAATTAGAGACATATGAAGTGGGTTGAGCATTTGTAGAGTTGCATTTTTTATTAACATAAGAGTGGAGTTACTAATAGAGTTGATGGTGTCTTGGGTAGAAGATGTTCTTTGTTGACAGATATGAAGGTTGAAGTTCTTGGTTTTGATGAGATGAAGGAGTTGTATGATATTGATCCTGATTTTTATGAGATGTAGAGAGATTGTAGAGCACCTAGTTTGAAAGAACAATCAAGTAAGTTTGATGAGCATTTTATTCAGGAAGGTATGTTGTTTAAGGGTATTCAATTGTGTATTTCTAAGAGTTCCATGAGTATAAATATGTTTAGAATTTTTTAAAGAGTTGTAGATTTTGTCAAGTTGTGAAGGAGTAAGTCATAATATTGGTTTACATACACATATTATTATTCCTTAGAAACCTTGGAGTGATATTAGTATGGATTTTGTTCTTGGATTGCCGAAGATAGTGAAAGGGTATGATTCTATATCTTTTGTTGTGGCTAGATTTTCTAAGATGGCTCATTTTATACGTTGTAACAAGATATCAAATGTTGAACATGTTGTTGAGATATTCTTTAAAGAGATTGTTAGATTGCACGAATTACCAAGAAGAATTATTTCTAACAGAGATGGTAAGTTTGTTGGTTATTTTTGGAGGACTTTGTGGAAGAAGATGGTTACTAAGTTGAAGTTTAGTTCTACTTTCTATCCACACAAAAATGGATAGACAGAGGTTGTAAATAGAAGCTTGGGTAATTTTTTGAGATGCTTAATTGGAAATGAATCACATAATTGGGAGCTAGTATTAGCACAAGTTGAGTTTGCATATAATAATTATGTGAATAGAAGTACAGGGTAGACACCTTTTGAGATTGTTATTGGAATGAAACCTAGAGGAGTGTCATATTTAAGGGATATTGTTGGTGAAGAGAAGAGAAGTGATGTAGGAGAAAAGTTTTCTAATTTTATGGGATCTTCGTATAAGGAAATGAAGTTGAAGTTGGATCAAAGTAATTAGAAATAAAGGAGAATGTTGATAAGTCTACAAGACATCATGTTTTTGAATTTGGTATAAGGTGATGGTTCATTTGAAGAAAGGAAGATTTCATGTTGGAACATATAGTAAGATGAAGATGAAGATGAAGAAATTTGGACCTTGTAAGATCTTGAGAGTGGTAATGCCTATGAAATTGAGTTACTTGATGACATGGATATATATCCTATATTCAATGTTGTTGATTTGTACAAATATCATGAGTTAGATGATGAATTTTTTGTACTAGATGATTATCCTAAGAAGTAGACGAAAGAGATTGAACAAATATTGGATCAAAGAGTCGGTAAGAGCACAAGAGGAAAAGATTACTATGAGTATTTGGTGAAGTGGAAGAAAAAATCTATCGAAGATGTTGCATGGATTTTCCAATTTGAGTTGGATCCACTTGAGGTTGTGCCATCTCAATGATTCAAGAGAATAATTTCTTCAACCCTAGTTGTCTACTACAAGAGCATCTTGGGTTGCATTGCTATCCTGGATATTTTTATTCTTACTTCTTATGGTCGAGTTGTAATATCTTGCATTGCCAAGTTTCTGAGTTGTTGTCGAGTTTGCAATTGGTGCCAAGTTTGTAGTGGTTGTCGTGTTTGTAGTGGTTGTCAAGTTCTCTATGTTTGTCAAGTTCATAGTTGTTGTCAAGTTGTCCTTTGGTTGTTTATATTTGTTTGGTTTTTGAGTTTATTTGGTTGTCGAGCACTGTCAAGTTCTTGTGGTTACCATATGTTGCCAAATTTCTTTGGTTATCGAGCATTTCTAAGTTCACTGAGTTGCAACATTTGTTGGAATCTTCATTTGTTGAGTTGTATGTATGTGGTTTACTATTGAGGCTAACCTTTGCATTTAATTTAATGATAGATATCTTCTATGAGTTGACTTGTGGTTTATCTTAGCATTTAAGATGAGAATCTATTTTTTTGTAATTGCAACAGGCTAACTTGTGGTAATGCATGTATTTAAAGAGTTCTTTAGTAGAGTCTTAGGGATGAGATTTTGAAAGATAGAAGTTGTAGGACGAGTAGAAGTAAATTGTGATGTGAAGTTTGATCATTGAAGTTCAAATTTGATTTTAATATGGTCGTAACCTAGAAGGCCTTATAGCTAGGCATATATTTGATTATTTGATTAATCTATGAAAGTATTTGTTCCTCTATCTCCTGAGTTTGTTATGAATTTAGTGTTTTGTTTTGTTATGTTTACTATTACAGGTGGTTTGAATAACTTGGTGTACCTTTGGCTCTAGTTATCTCATCTCTCCCCGCATCACTTAATGATCCACAAATTTTGAAATTTTGAAATTGTTGTGAAGGCCAATTTTGAGAAGCTCATGTATGACATTTTTGAACTTAGCCAATTTTCCCATATGTTGCCATCAATGCCAAAGGGGGAGACTATAGGCAATATGTCTAAGTAATTTGAGTAAAGGGTTGTCATTTATGGCAACATATATCTTTGAAGAGATGACATATTGTATAGTTGAAGATTCCATGATTAGAGATAGAAAATTATCTAAGTGCTAGATAGTTTTAATATCTATACAAAGTTAGTTTTTGATATTATGAAGTCTACAGTAACAATTGGCATGTGTGTAGTTAATCATAGGTAGAAAAGATTTTAATGGTGATGTATTGCGCAGATCATTATAGATAGTATTAAACAAGTTATAGATCAAACACCAGTAATAGTAGTGAACAAAGGAGAATAGAGCATAGAAGAAATAGAGAAATAAATGGTTAATGAATTATTTTGTTTATAAAATGATTACCTAACTAATTAGGGATGACATCCTATATGTTAACCCTATGAGGGTAAGTGTTAATTTTGTATTTAGCCTAACGTGTAAAAATATTAAGGTTGACTGGATAGATTTTTCTAAGAAGGAAAGGTATATGTAAGAAATCATAACTTATGAAGTAGAGTGAAAGTATATGAAACATGTATATGTTATGTGAACTAATGTGAAGGCCATGTGATGCAAATTCTGATGAAAGATCAAAGATATGTGAAGTATAGTAGTCAGCAATAAAAAGATTTTTGTATCTATCTCTATTTTGTGTAAAGGAACTATATTGTATAATTGGATGTTAGGGAAGTGGGCTCTTCTTGCAAATAGTTTTAATTGTATTGAAAAATCTTAACAAGTTTGAAGCAACACCTAATAGGGTTGAACCTTTCAAAAGGGCCTAGTCCTCTAACAAGGACCAAGACAGTTGATGTAATTCATAGACTCCTAATAGGGTCAATATCCTTAACATGATTCATTTTTTTAGTGGATCATTTTGTGGGTACCATCCCCACCAAGGTTTTGCCTTGGCAAGAGTTTTCCTTGTTAAAAAAATATGGTGTTATGAGTTCTCTTTGTCTATAGGTTTATTTACTGTTTAGCATTGTTGGTTTACTTTCATATGCATGTTATAAAGTAATACAAAATATTTAGTTATGGGAAAAAGTTTTTAGAATTCTAATCCCCCCCCCCCGCCCCCCACCTCCCCCCACTCTCATTTTTATGTATTTCTAACATACACATCTTCTTAGATTTTTAACCATATAATTTTTCTATTTTTGGACAATACTAACAATGCAAACTTTAGTTACTTTTACCAATGCCTTGACATTCCTCACAGAAATGTGTCTACCATTTTTTTAATAACTTTTGATATACTTAACTAAATTCAAAATAATTTATATATTATTGTTCTACACTTGATTCTATACACTTTTTTAAAAAAAATTATATTTTTTTATTATTTTGATGCAAGTTGTGCTCAGCTGAACAGGTGCCAAAATTTCAGGATGTAGTGAGTTCAATAATTCATAACAAAAAAATCCTAATAAAAAAATTACAAAAAAAATACACAATTATAGATATGACTCTTAACTATCATCCTACCAAAGGGATATGCAAAATACTAAATATAACTATGTCTTTTCTACTACACACAAAAATGGCTATGTTATGTTTTCTTAAAAAATCAAAAACTTTTTTTAATGTTTGTATGGTTTGACCCACCTAATATTATCTATTTTGTACAAATTCTAGTAGTTTAGAAATTATATTCAAAGAAGTACAACTTATATATTTTACACATATTACCATTTTGAGTGGATGAACCTCAAATGTCCCGTCCAAGTTCAGATTTACCTGATTTCAAAAAAAAGGCATCCACTTATACCCCTATTTTTGTATACCATCTTGCTACACTTAGCTAACATTTTTTATTGAAATCCTTTTAATCAAAGGTTGACCTAATAGTCATTCAAGGACTTAATAGTCTATGTAAATCCTTTAACAAGGTGACATTCTAATAGAATGATCTAAAGTCCTCTGATAACGTCACTCCAAACAAGATGATTAAATCCTCTAACTAGGTCACATTTAATAGTGTGTATTGTGACCTTTAATAGGGTTGGCTACTAACAGGGCTCACTTTAGAAGAGTGAAAAAGTGGTGACATGTTGCTGGTATTTTTTTCCAAATTGGGTTTCCACGTTAAATCCTAATGTGAAACTTGTGTTGAATGTTTTATGGTGTTTTGCATTTCAAATGTTTACATTCAGCAAAGTCTGTTATATTAGGACAGTGAACTAAAAGTTAATATTGTTATTCAAATTATAGTAGAGACTAGTTTATAGCAGGATAAGCATAACAAATAATGTTTAAAAAAATTATTGTTCAATTGGTACTTTTGGACCTTGAGTGACTGATTCACCCTCCCCACCCCCCCCCCCCCCCCCCTTTAGTTATTCTAAACATTCTAATGCATCTATTGTTATATTATTTTCCCTTCTATGGAATGATATGGTCCACTTCTCATTCCTCTCCACTACAAAAATGATTACTATTGAACTATTTCAATTGGTTTTCACTAAATGCATATCCAACATTAAGAGACTTCACATGTTATGGATTAGTATTTATAAAGGATAAATCATTATAGATGGATATGTGGAGAGTGGCATTTGTATACTTGTGTAAAGAGGAAATATGAAAGAGGATTTGTCTTCCTCATCATTTGGATTTCTAAGAAGAGTATTTGTGAATAGTATAGGCATTCATGTGTTATCTATCATTGCAATGACAAGATCAATTGATTGAGTTGGTGTTGGTCATCAGTGGTGAATTAATTATCTTTATCTTTCTTCTCTAGTATTATTTCATCTCTATTTGCACAAAGATTGCTTTGAAAATGATTCATTCACTATAAAAACTACAATAACCAATATTCATACATTTAATAATATTCTTCTCTATAGCTCTTTCCTTAATAGGGCTTTTTGCATGAATATTGTGTTTAATTTGTTTGGTAATTGTTGGTGTTTCATAATATTATATTTCTATTATTTAGGAGTAATATATTTTTTATGGAACTTTTTTTTTAAGTTAAAACTTTGTGGATAAATGATTCACCCTTTCCTTTTAGTTATCTTGCTTATTCAACATATAGAAGTTACATATTATTTTATGGGTTACTCAATCTTAGTGATCAGTTCATGATACCATCATTCATGTATAGTTCCCTCCAAATGAAATCTATTAAATTTTATTACCTCATATTGAATCATAGGCTTTAGAGATAGGTATATTTATAGCCTCTTTATAAAGAGATTTACCTTTTGAAAAGATTACAATGCATCTCTATGAAAAATATTGTAATCTAGGACTAGGTTTAAGTTCATTTTAAAAGTCATAAACATAATATTAGTCAGTGACATAACACTTTGGATATCCTTTAGAAGATTTATATATTTTTCATGATGAGCCTTAATATTATTAATTAGCAACTTTTGATATTATAACATCTAAAAGGAAAACAGTTTTCCTTCCACTCCATGTAGTGTCAATATTATTAGCCCTAAATTTTCTACCTTAACTAATATAAATTTATAGGAACAATTATATCAATGTTAACATTATGAAACAACTTCTTGTAAATAAATCTTGATTTTGGCACTATTATTAGATTTTCTTGTCTATAGTCATTATTCATTCCCCTGATCACATAATATTATACTTTGCGACGTATATTGAACTTGGAAAGAATTTATCTCTAAATGCTTTGCAAACTAGATTTTTTAATTTCCCTTAGATGATATCTAGTTTCTTTTGTTATCATATTACACCAAAAACTCAACATGTAAAGTTTAACTCTAGAAACACAACTTGAAGTAAACATGAACTCTTGTATAACAATAAGAACTAAAGAAAAAAGTATGCAAATATACTTGAGCACCTTTAGCAAATGCATATTATTTCAAGTAATGACATTGCATTCTATAATTAAATTGTATATTAAATAATTTAGTTTTAGCTCATTATTTTTATATGCTAAATCAACAAATAAAAGAATTTTTGATCTATATATATTATAAATAATTACATGATTACATACAAATAATTTGCAACAAAATAGTTTAAATAAAACTAAATTTTGGTGCTTACATCCATTAGAAACAGTAAACCAAATCAATATAAGGTATTTAAAGTTCACAATCAATAAATATTTAATACAGTCTATGAATTATTTTTTTATTTTTTTATGAATAGACCCTTCTCTATTAATTAAGTATTAAAGTTACATATTCACAAAAAAGGGGCCAGGGAATACAAGATCACCTTATGAGATTTCAAATTCCAAAGTCAGAAATACTAACAACTATTCATAAAAAAAAAATGCATAAAAGCAGCCCTCGATGGCTAAAGTAGTTTCATCCAAGGGAGGAGGATCTTGTTGATCATGAAACCCCCATGCATCAGTTGGGTTAGAGGGTGGCTCAAGAGGATCCCACCCATCGTTAGCATCAGTGGTCATGTATTCTTTTTCCTCACCCTTTGCCCTATGTGGCAAAATTTCCAAGTCTTAGTAGGAGAATGACCACTTGGGGTCAGCAGTAGGTGTGGGCCAACTAGTAATAGTATGAGGAGAAGGAGGAGCATTTGGTGACCACCTGAGCCATGCCATGAAGAAGAAAAGTGGCAAAAAACAAATCCTAGACACTGGGAGAGAGGTGAGGTCCTAGGGAATGCAATAGGAAAAGAAGCTATGTCCCAGGTAGTGACCACACAATAGACTTTGGTCTGTCGAAGTGGAGTCTTATGGCACCGGCGAAATCATATAGAGTACATTTCGCCAATGATGGAGAAGATCATGTAGGTGAGCCACCTCAAGAGCCACTTTGTTGGCCTAAACTTAAATCTATAGCATTAGATTATTACATATGCAAAACATAGTATACATAGAAACATTTATATCTAGAAAATTGTGTGTAAAAAACACAACATTTTTATCTTTCCAAAGAGTGAAAAGAATCTCCAGCCTGAAAGCATGCCAAATTTGGGAGAATTTAAATGGGATTTTGGTAGAGACCTTAAGCAAAACCATATTCCAAGAAAATGATTCTAGCCTAAAAGGCCTAAAAAATCATGAGTCCAAAGCCAATAATGTTGAGCTTTGTGACAAAACCAAAAGATGTGTAAGTAAGTCTCAAGTTTCCCACAAAATGGATAATGTGGGTCAAGAATACCCAAATGCTTGAGCCAAGGAACCAAAGGAAAACTATAAAAGAAAACACACTAAGAAATGCGTGCAATCTTTGGCTTAGTAATGGTTTTCTTGATAGTGTTAAACATGAATCTTTAATTCTACTGTATGGATTGGAGGTGCCAGTGCTAGTTGAGAGACTCAACCATAGAAAAATGAGGCACCAACCACAAATATCCCTTTTTTGGCTTGTAATTTACAAGAGGAGTACGTGGATACCACTTCCAATCCTTCTAGCAAGACTTGGTTGGTTGAATGCCCATGTTATGAAGCAAGTGAGGAGGCAAAGCAGAGACTAGAAGGTCAAAAGTCTATCAATTTGGAAAGGTCAGGAGATACTAGTCCTGCATATCTTCCCAATATCTCAAGTTCATGGAGACTCTAGAAAATAGATCTTTGGGCATCCTGATATTATATTTGAGAAAGTGCAGTGCACTGGCACCTTGAAGCTTGATAAGTGGCACACCCTCAATAGAAAACAAGGGTGACCACCAAAAATTGTGTTGATTCAAGGAAAGTTCATCTCTAAAATCATGACCAGCCCAATGAAGCTACAACTTGAAAACCACCCAAGCTCTCAAAATTCTCTTTAAAAAAAGGATCCTAGGATATGAATATGCTTAGAGGTGATGAGAAGGGTCAGAAACTTGATCCCTTTTCAAGTCAACCAATTGACATGAAAACTAGAAGAAATGCAATGCTTGAGAAGAATCTTCCATACCTCATCTCTAGAAAGAGATCAAATTACCCACTTAACACATAAGATAATACCTTTTCTATGAGTGCAGATAAGGCCAAGCCCACCAAACTCCTTGGAAAAACAACAATATTCCTAAGAAACTATGTGGAAGTCGTGAAATCCAAAGACCAAATGAAATCTTTGAGGAGCTTCTCCAATTTGAAATAAGAGGCTTTGGAAGGATCCCAACAAGAGGACTAATACACATGGGTAGCAACTAGGACCTTGGAGTGAAATTGGAAATTACCACCCAAAGAGAGAGGCTTTGTAATCTAATAGTCCAACTTTTTGGAGATTTTGTCGAGAACAGTATTCCAAAGGTCCACTAAAGAATCTTGAAAAGAAAAAGGGATACCCAAGAATTGAAATATTTCACCATGCTCGATCCATTTCAACTAGTATTCAGAAATCCAAGTTGGCCCAAGAAGGAAAGACTATCTATAACAAAGCATCTTGTGCCACTAAATGGGTGACCCAGAAGCCACATAGAAAATATCCAAGCATTAGAGTGCATTGGTAACATTTTCCTCATCCTCAATGAGGGTGAGGAAGAAATCATTAGAAAAGTGTTCATTGACAAGTTGAATGGGGGACCCAGGAAGAGTAATTCTCTGAACATGACTAGAGGAGATGGTGTGGGCCAACAAGTAACCAAACCCTTTAGCAGCTAGGACATACCAAGTAGGAGCCAAAGGACAGCCCTAGCAAATAGATCTAAAAAGTTCAAAGGCCTCATATTGTCTTCCATTAATGGTGATGCAAGGAAAAGTATCACCAAAAGGTGTCTCAATGGATTAAAGAAAGACAGGTCAAAATCCTAAAGCTTTTAGCATAGTAAGAATGAAGGGTCATTCAATACGATCATAAGCTTTAGAAAAATCAAATTTGAGAAAGAGAGCTTGCTACTTAGACCTACAAGCCCATTCCATGCCTTCCTAGATGACAATGGTGTTGTCCAAGACATAATGAGATTTGATAAAGCCTAGTTGTTCTAGTAGGACAACCAGTGGTAAGAGGTGCTATATTTTAAGCATCAAGGCTTTGGCTATGATCTTATAGGAGACATTTAGCAAAGTGATAGGCCTCAAATTGTAGATATCTTTAGGATCACCAGCCTTAGGTATGAGTTTTATATTGCCTTTGTTGATAAGGTCACCTAAAGATTTATAGTAAAAAATTTCTAGGTGAACCTTGTAAAGGTCTAGCCCAATGGAATCCCAAAAGGCTTTATAGAATTCACAGGGAAACTATTGCAAATAGGAGCCTTTTCATCCACCATAGAAAAGATAGCCTTCTTGAGGTCACTAGGAATAAGAAATTGCTCAGAGAAAGAATGTTGCTCAACTACAAGGTGGTTAGGAGTCATAGTAATGCATTCCTTCAAAGCCTACAGATGCTCCAATGATTGATCTTGGGTAATGAAAACCTTTTCATATTGGTAGACAAAGGCTTGAAGAATGTTAGGAAGGGAAGAAAAAATTCATTATCCTTAATTTTTTTAATCCCAACCAAAGTATGTTAAGCTTTGAGAACTTGAAAGAATTCCTTCAAGGCTTTGTCACCAACTTGAAGCCAGTGGAGATATGCTTTGATTTTGGCCCCTCTGGTGGCATAATTGTCAGCAACCTACTTCTATTGGCAAAGATTAGGAAGCTGAAGTTGCAAGTCTAGATCAAACAAATTCAAGGTAAGGGTCTTTGAAGCCGTACACAGAGCTTTGGTGGTGGCCTCATAGGACTGCCTACGGTATAGGTCAATTGTCCTAACATAGATCCAAAGAAATCTTGTTGTATTGGTCATAGCATCATTCCACCATTGAATCCACCCAAAATGGGTGTGGGATTGGCACTCTAAATTCCAAATACGCAAAATATGAGCCTAGTGGGATCATGACTTAGCAATGATGTTTGAGGAAAAATTGAGTTTTGGAAGGATATCTCTAAGCTATTTTCCAAATGATAGTAAAAATAATGGGGAAATGATCTAACAAGGTCACATCTAGTAGAGGAATGACAAAAATATCTTTCTTTAAACAAAGGGAAAAAAAGATTATGCATATATCATCGCATGACCAAGTCTTTTAAAAACCCTGTCAGAGGCAGCTCTAAAATTAGACCAAGCATGCCAATTCCCACTAGAATGATGATGATGGGCATTGGGATTTTAAAAGGCCTAATTTATTGTGCATGTAGTACTAGGCTTCCCTTTCTCTAGTTGTACATCAAAATGGCAGAATACCATCTTTATTAGAGGTCAACTCAATCATTTTGAAATCCTCACAAACAACCAAGCTGTTAGGTGGCAAGGAATCCACCATTCAACACCACAGTTGGGATCGTTCCATAGCATCATTGGGAGCGTAAATATTAACTATCTCAAAATAATGATTATAAAAGGACAACAAAATCCAAAGAATCCTATGCATGGAGTTAGAACTAGGAGTAATAACAGAAGAAGAAAAATGAGGTGAAAGGAGAGTAACTATACCACCTCGACTAACTTCATGCTAGGAAGAAAAAACCATGTTGTCTGGCCAAATAACATAGCAAATAGCATTGAGAAAAAATCTTGAAATCTTAACTTCCTATAGACAAAGGATGTCCAAGAATCCAAGTCGGCTTCTAGTATCTCACACATAACATTTCTGAGGGAGATCTGTGAGACCCCACACATTCCATGAGAGAAAATTCATGGAAATAGTTCTTCCATGTCTTCGTTGTCCTCAAGAGAGGAGAATTTTTTATGAAAAAATGAACCAGAGGGGAAGGTAGGAGAAGAGTCACCAACAGAGATGATTCTCGTCTTCTCCAAACCAACATCTGAGTTTTCTCCACAACCATCTAGACTACGAGAGCATCACAAGGGCTAAGACCCAAGTGGGACCACCATGGATGTTGTCTAAGGAGTGTGGACCCACATGGGTTGAGAAGCACCCATAGATGATGGCATCCCCTAGTTAAAAGTGTTTGAATTGGGTGGTGAAACCACTAGTGTGCTTGGTGTTGTGGAAGAGGTAATAGGAATGATCCCGAGTGAAGGCTAGAAAAAGGAGGACCCTTACTTCTTGGATGATAAGGAAATCTTATCCTTACAAAAAATCGTAGTCCACTCATCTTTCTTAGCATTTTCAACCAGCTTGTTTTGGGTTTCTTTGACAAGAGTGGGCTTGTGAGGCACTGTTAGAGGGCAGTCCTTGATCCTGTACTCAACCAATTGACACTAATAAAAAGTTTTTAGTAGGTTCAAATATAATACCTTATGGGTGAAGGTGTGTTCTCTAACTTGAATGTCAACAGTTTCTTTGAGATCATGAGAGAGGTCCACTTCTACGCAAACCCTACTTTAAGGATGCACATTGAAGAATTTATCTGGTTCCATGCAAACCATTTTGCCAAGGGTTTGAGAAATAGCATGAATAAACTTCTAGGAAGGTACAAGGAGACCTGGAAACTCAACCAAAATAGGGACTTTTATTTTCTTATCATCTAAGATAGAGAAATCCTTAGACCACTACTGGAAAACCAACAATGAAGACCAAACTAGCCAAGGCCCATGGTTGAAAACTATGTCAGCTTGGTAAGGGTTAGCAAACCGAAATAATAATAAAAATCCTTTGGTAAGGCTTTGGATTCCCTCGAGTTGGACTCCATGTGGAGTCCAATTATTAGTGATCCATTCTTTGAGCATTCTTTCAAGAGGAGACTGACCCACAAAGTATCCTATTAAAGTATGTGTCTTTAACCAGTTACATGCATCATAAAACTCCTGAATGTTAAGAACATCATCAAGGGAGGGCTTACCTCATGAAACACTTTTGGAACAAACTTTTGTGACCGTTTATTCAAAGGAGGTGCCATGAGCATTTGTTGTGGCAACTCTAGCACCAATATCACCTACTAGGCTAAAGTTGACCAAACCATAATAAAAAAAACCCCAATGCTCCTACAATTAATGTAGTATGACAAGTGTAAAGCCAAAGATGAATTCAGAAATTTTTTATTAAAAAAGAAGAAAGTTATACTAGCATTTAAAATCCTAGCAAAGCGATTTCCCATAGCAAGCTACCCCCCATGATTGGGAATTCGAATATCATCATCATATTTTCATTTAAATTTAAATGATTTTCATGTTCTGATCTCCATGCCCAAATATAAGTAATAAATTGTTATTTTTAAACTTTTAATATATATGGTGTCCTTGAATGAATGTTATTTGCCCTTATATATCTACCACATTAATTATGGTAAATTAAAATATAAGTTTTCATCTCCAAATGTGAACATTAATGTTGGGAAAGAAAATTCCTTTTTTGAGAAAATTGTGCACAAAAATATATGGTGTAATAAATGCACAACACATTGTGGGAAGTTGAAACAAGAATGAAATCATAGGAAAATGTATAGTTAAAGAATTAGACATATCACAAGAATTATATCATAGGCTAAGGCATCAAGTGTTGAGCAGTAGACATGTTGATAGTTGGACATATCACAAGAATTTTAAAGTTTTGTAAACTATAAAGGAAGCATTAAGAATGTGATGGAAGGCATGATGATGTGGAGAATTCTAAAAAAGACAGGGAAATTAGAGTTAGAAGGAAAGACATATTCAAAAGGGGAACTCTAATAACTAACACAATTTTGAAAGAATGGGTCTTAGATAGACTCATAAAAAATGAAGAATAACAAATTAAAAATATTATCATAAGGAAAATGTGAGACAAATAATTTACATGGTATCAATAAACTTAAATAATTAAGAACATGGCATAATAGCGAGCGATATCAACATTGCATGAGCTTTCTCAAGCATACTACATAATTATTTTTCATTCTAAATCTTATCTCAAATGTTGATTCTAGATTCTATTGTGTTAGTATTTTTTTATCAACATTCCAAGTCAGACTTTGATCCATGATTAGGATGAAGAGTAAAAATGTAAGGATAAAATACTTAAATGATCATTTTTCTCCTTACTCTTCATCATAATGATGAATCACAAAGTGTGATCCAAAATAGTGATGAAAAAATACTAACATCAAATATAAGGGTAACATTTAAATAATACTCATTAATTGTGGAAATCTACTCACTATTACGTTCTAAATCTTATTCAAATTTATTGAATTAAAAACATTATATTTTTACACCAAGAAACTAGTTATGCTTACTATGTACAAAAATAAAAAGCAAAACAATTTTTTTATAAAATCAAATCAAAAACTTCAACATAGCTAAACATTGTAAACCTAATTTAAATCCCCAACTATAAAATAATCTAAATAAGATTAAAAGCTATATAAATTTAAATAATTTATTTAATAAATGCTACTTTAAATACACTTAATAAAATATTTTAAATTATATAATGAAAACATATAACATTTAAAATAAAAATTAAATATTTATATTTTCAATTAAAATGTTAATGTTTATCACTCTTATTTTATATTCCTATAATAATTTTTAATTGTGAATAAATTTTGTTCATTTCCTTAAGCCAATTAAATTGCCAAAAAAAAATTGCCGACTTAAGTCAATGTTTATCATGATTATACAACTATCAAGCTACCCTATTTGCCCTTTCCTATGTTTTGCCTATGACTTCTAAAAATAATTTTAATAATGAAAAATAAAAATATTTCCATTTATAACGTTCATGTCAAGTTAGAATGGATAAGTTAATGGAATGTCTTATTTATAGGATCGAAAAATAAATTTCAAGATGCAAGTGATTATATTTAAATGAATTCATTAACAAATAACAAATAATAATAATATTTTATGTAATCAATATTAATACTTCTTATTTCTAAGAACCTTCATAACTATTTTTACAATAAGCTTACTCCCAAGAGGAAGTGGAAGAAACTATGTAAAGACACTTACTCCCAGGAGGATATCCAGCTTCTTAAGGAGTTGGAAATGTTGTTAGGAGCACAAAGAACCCCAATTCTGATCTAGGAGGATACTAGAGTTTGGGACTTAACTTCTAGTGGCCAATTTATAGTCCAGTTGGCTTACAAACACCTTTTTAGTAAGGACTTTTGCCCACCATTATGAAGTAAAGTCTAGATTAGTAATCTACTCCTTAAAATTATTAGTTTTTGGTGGACTGTTCAGCATGGTAAAATTTTAACTCTTGACAATCTGAAAAGAAGGGGTTTTTTATCACAAAACGATGTTATCTCTGCAAAGAAAAGAAGGAGAGTATCTCTCACCTATTCCTTGAATGTTAATATGCCTTAAAGATTTGGGCTATGGTGTGGGAGAAATTTAGTCTAAATTGGGTTCTGAAGGACAATTAGGTCAACTCGTGGAGAATTGGAGCTGTCCCTTCTACCACCCAAAATTGGTTTTTCTGTGGAGAATTGTTCCACCATATATTTCTTGGCATATATGGAAAGAAAGAAACAACAAAATATTTCAAGAGGTGGAAAAACCTGTGGAGGTGGTTATGGGAATCATGGAGAAATTATTGAAGGAGAATATAAAGGTAGCCAAATGTAAGTTATCGAACGAAGAACTAGGTAGGCAAGAAGGTTAGATTGCTAAAAAAATGGGGTTTTCAAGAGGATTTTTATCTTCTTGATAACTCAAAAGTGTTAAAGAGACAAAAAACAAGATGGAAACCACCAACCCTAACACAATTTAAACTAAACTTTGATGGTGCTACTAGGGGGGGTATAGGAGTGGTGGGTGGAGTGTTGAAAAATGAGAATGGTGATGTGTTGTTAGTCTACTTTGGGAAGGTGGGGGGTGGAAGTAATAATCTAGCTGAAGCTATGGCTCTACTTTGGGGTCTTCGACTAATTAGTGAAATGCAAGTTAAGGAAATAACTATAGAAGGGGACTCCAAATTAATTATTGATATAGTAAATGGAGTGTCCCAACTAAGATGGAATATTCGCACTATCATCGTGGACATTAGGCATATTTTATAAGGGATGGAGAATGTCCACCTACAACACATCTATAGAGAAGGAAATAAGGTGGCTGATGCAGTGGCTACCATGGGTTTTGAATTAATGACAACTATGTGCTGGAGAAATATGGAAAATCTAAACAAGGATATTAAGTCCTTGATGCACAAGGAAAGAGGGGGGATTATTAATCAATTATGACTACAAAATTTAAGGCCGAGGCCAAATTTGGCAATTTCTTCCTTAGAAATTCAAAATTCGCTAAATTTAACAAAAGTTTTAGGGAAATGAGGAGAAGACATGGTCGTACAAATGGAAAAATGAATGGATGCAAATTAAGGAGAGTGTCATTTCGCCATTATGGTAACATACTATGGAATTCAAATTACTTGCCCTTTAAAAGTATGAATAATATCATTATTCATATTGTCAGAGATTTTAGGAGTGTAAAAATTATGATGTTAAACATGCACGATTCTCATAATGAATTCGCATGGGATTTTGAAGTGTCTTGAAAATAGGCTTGTAAAACTATTTTGCTCTTTGCTAAGAGGCC
This sequence comes from Cupressus sempervirens, assembly GCA_028749045.1. Taxonomy (NCBI): domain Eukaryota; kingdom Viridiplantae; phylum Streptophyta; class Pinopsida; order Cupressales; family Cupressaceae; genus Cupressus; species Cupressus sempervirens. The sequence goes on along the minus strand of CM053788.1, from coordinate 576,944,887 downwards.
CAGGGCTAATAGTATTAGTAGTGATATTGAGGACAAGGAGGTTCAGATGTGCATCATTGAGGTGGGGAAGATATGGGTGGAGACTTGACTAGACTGGAGCCCACAAAAATTGAGAATTTCAAAGATAGAATGGCTACCTAGTTCCTGTTAAAGGAGGGGGGATTTATGCCTTACATGCAGGCGATGGTGGGGTATGATGAGAATCATGCTCTACAATTCGTTAATGGGTGGAATGACCACAAGGTAACCATAAATGGCATTACTTTTCAAGTAAATGAGGAAGTAATTGCCATGGCCACTGGGCTATCTATGAAAGGAAAAAATTGGAGAAAGGTCATGAAAATGAAAGATGAGGCTAGTATGAGTAGTTTTTTTGTGGATAATGAAGAACCAGTGTGCTACAGAGGAGGATTTAAGAGGGATAAGTTACTAGCTCTGTGGGATGATGTCTTCCTGGTGCTCATGAAATACCTTATGCTAGAGAGTAGGTCTAGTGTTTACTACTATTACCACTTTCCCCTCTTGAATCATTTTAGAAATAGGGTTTTTATTTCTATCCCATTTTTTCTGCTACATTCTCTAGAGTATATGGTCAGTGATGTTAGGGAGAAGAGGAACAAGGGGCATAACTTCACCATTATTCACCAAGGCCTAATTTTTTTCCTATACCAATTCCATCTTTCCCTTTTCCCCCCTAGGGTTGTGGTGGTTGACAACCAGTGCCACCGTCAAGGTTCCCCCCTAAGTACCAATGTTGGTACTAGAACTCATACCACGTGGCCTTCCCCTAACTGTGAAAATAAGAAAAAGAAAAAATCTAAAGTGGTTGTGGAACAAAAGGGTAGTAAAAAGATTAAAGTTAAAAAACCAGTGGAGGTGGAAGAGGAGGACTCGGAGGAAGAGGGGGGTGGAAAGGGTAGGAAAAGTTCAGGAAGACATGCCCAATCCCAAGCAAGGCATAAGAAAAAATATAATAGATTCAAGGTTGAAGAGGTGGAGGAGGAGAGCTCTAAGAACAATGAAAGGGAGAGGGAGGAGGAGAATAACTCTGACTCCATGAGAGAAAAAGGCAAAGGGGAGGTAGAAAAAAGTGAGAATTCTGCAGGCAATTCTGTTGATAATGCCCAGATGTCTATTGCAAATACTCAGGTGTCAACCGAAAATGCCATCACTATAGAGACTACCCATGTTTTAGCCAGCTTCTCCTTGCAACCCATTACTTTCTATGAAGATAGTAGCAAAGTGGATACCTCCCCCATTACCATTTCCTCCCTAATCAAGGAAAAACCCAAGGTTTTTACTAACACAAAGGTTTTGCAGGATGATAACCAGGCGAAAAAAGATAAAGAGGAAGTTAGAAAGGCAGGAACTGAAAACAAAGAGAAGGTTGAGGAGCAAAAGGAGGCGATTGCCCATCTGGATCAAAGCATTAAAACTTTAGAGGAAGGATTCTTCACCTTCTCTAAATTTTCCCTAAAGTCACTCTTGTTGTAGCCACCACACTCCAATTGCTAGCACAGGAGAAAGAAGAAACAAGGATGGACATGGAGATTCATAAGCTTCTCTTTAAGTTTCTTGTTGATGATTGGGCTGAAGTTTTATTGGTTGGGAAGGGAAAGGAAGAAATTGAGAAATAAGTCTATAGTTTTAAGGGATCATTGGATCCTAGTTGTTTTATGTTATTATGTTGTTACTTGGTTTGTTGGTACCCAACTGTTACTCAGAATTAGGTTGGCCTGACTGTGCCAACAATTTTTATTATGAACTTTAGTAGTATGGTAAACTTTATAGACTTTACTATAGATTAGTTTTCATAGTAGTATGTTGGTTAGTAGTTTGGGTAAAAATATAGTGGTTAAATTACTTCTTAGTTTGTTTTTACTTTAGTAATGTTCTCTGTTGGTTTCTGTCGGTGATGTGCTAGTTACCAACCTTTTAGTTGTAAGGGTCAACCCCCTTGTTTTTGGTCGCTTATAATTTCAAAAACATTTAAACAATACTCATTAATTGTAGAAATCTACTCACTATTACATTCTAAATCTTATTCAAAATTATTGAATTAATAACATTATATTTTTACACAAAGAAACTAGTTATTCTTACTATGTACAAAAATAAAAAGCAAAGCAATCTTTTATAAAATCGAATCAAAAACTTCAACACAACTAAATAAATAATTTTTATTTTATTTTTTATCGGTAAGAAGCCAAAGCCAAGATTCATTATTATTATGTGATGTAAATAATTGTTGTTATTTATTAAGCTTGTGTAGAGTCAAATCCAAGACCTCTTCAATAAGAGGCTCACAATTTACCATTGTGTTGTAGGCTATTGCCTGATTTAATAAATACTATTTTAAACACACTTAATAAAATCTTTTAAATTATATAATGAAAACATATAACATTTAAAATAAAAATTTATATTTATATTTTCAATTAAAATATTAATGTTTATCACTCTTATTTTATATTCCTATGATAATTTTTAATTGTGAATAAATTTTGTTCGTTTCCTTAAGCCAATTAAATTGTCAAAAAAAAATTGCCGACTTAAGTCAATGTTTATCATGATTATACGACTATCAAACTACCCTATTTGCATTTTCCTATGCTTTGCCAATGACTTCTACAAATAATTTTAGTAATGAAAAATAAAAATATTTCCATTTATAACGTTCATGTCAAGTTAGAATGGATAAGTTAATGGAATGTCTTATTTATAGGATTGAAAAATAAATTTCAAGATGCAAGTGATTATATTTAAATGAATTCATTAACAAATAACAAATAATAATAATATTTTATGTAAGTTAATGGAATGTCTTATTTATAGGATTGAAAAATAAATTTCAAGATGCAAGTGATTATATTTAAATGAATTCATTAACAAATAACAAATAATAATAATATTTTATGTAATCAATATTAATACTTCTTATTTCTAAGAACCTTCATAACTATTTTATTATTATTATTTTCACCCATTAAAAACTTGCGCTTAGAATCTTCCATAGTTTGTTGACTTGGTGATACGTGCTTAGAAAGTCACTCAAACTACATCATGGTGACATTCTCTTTCATTATCTAGAAAAATACACTTCGATTATAAAAAGAACGTGACCCATTAAACACATGGTCAATTCTTACGACTCTTAATTCAAGGCAAATAGACATAATTCTTCTTATAAATTAACAATAATGTAGGTTGACCTACACTAGTGAGTATAAACACCTCGCTAAGGGGAAGATCACAATGAATGCCCATTTTTAAATTCTAAAGTATATTTCATTGTAGAATTCAATAAATATCTATTTTTGGTTTAAAAGTATACATTATTTTTTTTGTTTGTGAAACATTATATTTCATTGTATTTTATATATGGGCTTGTATGGAATCTTTGTTTTTTGAAAGAAAGTTCAAAAATAATTTTATTTTATATTGTTTTGTTTTTATTTTTACTTTGTTTTATATTTGATTTTAATTTCATATTTAGGATGGTGGAAATTTTGTGTACTTAAAAGAGGGGTCACAAGTTCAAATCTTGCAATGGGGTAAAGTATGGAAACTTTGTTTGTAGTTTGGTTAGGTCTTTCACACAAGGAATACGAGATAGTTTTGTATTGTTGTAACCAAATGTAGACCTAATAACATATGGTTGTGGACTATAAGAAAACCTTTCCATTTCCCTTTTTGTTAGAAATGAGATCTATTACATGTAAAATCAACCTCGTACATTTACACATGTTCTATTCAACAAATGGCCTCTCACTTGCAAATGGGAAAATTAAAACATGGTAGCTTGTGGGATGGTATTCTATTTGGTGCTTACAAGAACTTGTACAAATCAAGAGAACCCTGACTTGGCCTTGCTCAATTTTTATCAAACCACAATTCCTCATTGGAAATGTTGGATTAAATGCCCATAAATTGACTTCTTAATAGCCCAAAATGAATGCAAGAACAAAAAAAATAAGTACACTCATACATACAATCCTAGTCCACATACTAAATTATAGTTGAATGACAATGAAAACTAAATTAGGTGTCCTTGGAATTTGAAGGGGAAATTAACATGTTTGTATCCTTTGACTCATCAATAATTTGAAATGTGACTTGCCCTACGATAAACTCTATAATAATAGTCATTAGGTATTGTGTAACAACCAATCCATAAGAAACCTAAAACCCTTAGACGATGAGAGACAAAAAACTTTGAAAGCGTAATTGCCTACCATGCAAAACATTCCACTAGCATGGAAACTTCATATAGTATGTGAGGAGTATAAGGAAAAATTAAACCATTGTCTTCTAGAGATTAAACCATTTCATTTTTTTCCAACTTATGATGCCCCTTTACCTAATGCAATTAGTTCTTTAAAGTTTGTAAAAAGATCCCACTCAAACTTTTCATCTTGAATGTCCATTTCATTACCATCACCACCCTTGTTTGCTAGATAACCTACAATTTTATTGTCTTCTCTTTTTGTATGAGTCAAAATAATTGAGAATTCTCCAAGATTGTTGATTTATTGAAACTTTTCATTTGTTGAGCATTAAGAGTGATAGAGGAATCATTATGATTATATTGGTATGGTTGTCATTGATATCAACTTTCTACTGTTGTCATATATGGTTGTCTTCTATATTATGTGTTGAGTGTATTTTCCACATAGACTCTATATATGTTGCGAATTTTTTGATGATATTTTAACATTTTTTGAAGACTCTTTGGATTTATGTATTTTTAAGTTTTTCTAGTTTAAAATCAAGTACACTAGATCTGATAGTTGCATATATTTAGTTATGGCTAACACTAGTTATTGCATGAGATTTATGCTTTGTATTTCTTCATGTAACATTTTCTAATGGCACAATTCTAGAAGTGAGATATTAATATCCTTATCATCATTCATTATAGATGACATGAGATATTTTGTTTTGAATACTTGGTTTCAAAATTCAACTATGTTTTTTCTCTAAGGTTGGCTGAACTTAGGCATTTAGAATTTATTATTTACCTTATTTAATGAAAGAATGAATGTTATGTTGTATAGTGATAGTTTTGTCCCTACTATGGAATGGTGTGGTCTACTTCTCATTCCTCCCTAGAATTTCAAATTGGTTTTGACTAGGTACATGGCCAAAATTAGAGACTTCACAAGTTATGGATTGGTATTTATAAAGGATAAGTCATTATGGATGGAGGTGTGGAGAGTGGAATTTGTATACTTATGTGAAGAGGAAATATGAAAGAGGATTTGTCTCCCTCGTCATTTGAGTTGTTGAGAAGAGTATTTGTGGATGGTGTAGATATTCATGTATTATCTAGCATTAAATGACAATATCAATTGGTGTTGTTCATTAGTGGTGGATTTAATCTCTTTTATCTTTCTTCTCTAGTAGTGATTGATCTCTATTTGGACATTGATTCCTTTCTCAATGAGCCTTTCACTATAAAAGTCGCAATAATGAGTGTTCATATATTTGAAAATAATATCCTCCATAGCTTTTGTCTTAATATGGTTTCCATGTAAATATGGTGTTTCATGTGATTGTTGTTCTTTCATAATCTTATCTTTCTATTATCAAGGAGTAATATATTCTTGGTGGAACTAATCAAAGTTATGTTAAAAGTTAAAACTTTTTGAAAAAATGATTCACCATGCCCTCTTAGTTGTCTTGCATGTTCAACATATAGAAGTTTCATATTATCTTATGGGTTATTTCATTTGAGTAATCTATTCATGGTACCACCACTCATGTGTAGTTCCCTCCGAATGAAAGGTACCAAATTTGATTACATCATTTTTAATTGTAGGTCTCAAAGATAGGCATATGTATAGATTATATACAAAAATATTTACCTTTCTAAGATCTTGTGCTCTACATCTCTATGAAAATGTTGTAAATCTAGGACCAAGTTTAAAGTCATTTAAAAACTCATAAACCTAATATTGGTGAGTGACATAACACTTTGGATATCTTCTAGAAGAGTTGTATGTTTTTAATGAAAAACCTTAATATCATTAATTAGTGACTTTTGATATTATAACCTCTAAAAGATATATTTTTCCTTTTACTCTCATGTGGTGTCAATATTGTTATACCTAAATTTTCTTCCCTTACTAATATAATTTCTAGGAATAATTATATTATTTTTAACCTTATAAAGAAACTTCTCTATCATATCAATCATAAATAAATCTTCATTTTTGCGCTATTATTAGATTTTCTATCTATATTCATTATTATTTCCCTTCCTCGCATAATAGTACGTGTTGTAATATATTTTGAGTCTATTGACCTTACAAGTCTCTTTGGCATAAGGTTGAAAGAAATATGTTGTAAGGAGTTGTGTCATTGATATCCAAAGTCTTTGATTGGAAACGGTTTGACAATCATTTGAACGAGGGAGAAGATGTATAGAATAGGGATTACTAGTAGAAATGAAAGCCAGTATGCACGCATATGCATCATAGTAATGCATGCGGATGAATATGCAATTTGGTTGATCCAGGTCATTGACAAACAGAGTCATCATGGATGTAATGGGTGAGTAATGGGAAAAGAAGATGTGATAGAAGCATGCAACAAAATGACACATACAACAAAGGACAAAGACTATCATTGGTTCATAGATGAACTAGAAGGGCTACCATTTTAGGCCCTAGGTGTAGGGGTCACAAATTTCCTATGAACGCACTAGGAAATGGAATTCAAATATGAGCAGGATAATTTGGTTATGGGTAACTTTTCCCTAACAACATAGAATAATTTAAGCAATCAAAGGGAGAATGTTGGTGTTTTTTCAGTTGTTAAAGAGGTTGGTTTTTAGAGAGAGAGAGGATGAGGCAAAAAGAGGAGTTGAATACAACTATAGGTTGCTACAGACAACCAAGGGGAAAGGTAAGACAAGAAAACTCTCCAAGCAAATGAGAAGATCAGAGCATCTTCGAAGATATGAAGCAAAGATCTATATGGAAAACTAGTAACACATCTAAGGTCTAAATATAGTAGTATAATTTCTTACCACTGCACCTCTTTATAGCCCTTAATAGGGCAAGCTTCATTCGTAAGCTTATCGTAAAATCCTCTAACAAGGTATTTCTCAAAAGGAGATTTGTAAATCCTATTATAAATAGATAACAATGAGAGGGAAGTGAATCAGTATTCTACAAACAGTAAATAAATCCATATACAAAGAGAACTCATGTAACACCATATTTTGTTAACTACGAAAACCCTATCCAAGGGAAAACCCTAGTGGAGATGGCACCCATAGAATGATCCACTAAACAAAAGAATCTTGTTAAGGATATTGACCCTGTTAAGAGTCTATGAATTACATATAGTGTCACAGTCCTTGTTAGAGGACTAGGACTTGTTAAAATATTCAACCCTATTAGGAGTTGTTTCAACCCTATTAAGAGTTGGTAATAGAATTAGAAATGTATGCAAGAAGAGCCCGCTGCCCTAACATGCAATTATACAATATAGTTCCTTTATACAAAATGAGATAGATACAAAAACCTCTTTACTGCTAACTACTTTACTTCACATATCTCTGATCTATCATCAAAATTCACATCACAAAGCCTTCAAATAAATTCACATATCATATACATAGTTTGCATGCACATATATCACTTTGTAATTGCACCACATGCTTCACAAGTAATGATTTTTACTTATACATTTCCTTTCTACAAAACTCTAACTATTTGGCTTTGATGGTTCCACACATTTGGCTAAATAGAAAATTATCCCATGCTAAATTAAGGTTAACATCTAGGATATCATCCCTAAATAATTAAGTAATTATTTCATTTTAAAAAAAATTGTTAACTTATTATTCACCTTTTACTGTTGTGCTCTATTCTGCTTTGTACACTGCCTTAACTAGTAAATCTGATATATCTGATGTCATATTGTCTACACTAATCTACACACTTAGCCATGGAATCCAGACTATTTGTAGTAATTGTCCTTAACTATGCACATGCCAAATGTCACTGTAGACTTTTCAACATCAAAAACTATCTTTGTACTACCAATGAAACTATCCAACACTTATACATTTTTTTGTCTCTGACTATAGGGTCTTCATCTGTACTACATTTTTCCATCTCATCCTGAGATATATGTTTCCATAAATAAAAACCATTACTCATCGTACTTAGCCATATTGCCAACAATCTCCCCGTTTGGCATTGATGGCAACATACGGGAATATTGGCTAAGTCTCAAAATGTTAAAAACTTCCTCAAAATTTGGCCTTTACAAAAACTTTCCAAAATTTCAAAATTACAAAAATATGGGGATCATTACACTTATAACCATATTTTCCTTATATCTCCTAATAATGCTATAATGCTACTCCCCCTTAGTATATAACTATTACTCCTTTACATTATATTCTATACAATTTTCCTATGTACTTCTCCCCCTTTGACATCAATGAAAAAGGTATCAAAACTTATATACATGTCAAAATTTTGATTTATTACCTCTTCTCTAGGATGATAGGTGAGAAGTCTAGTCTACAAAACTAATTATCAGACACTTCATGCTCTTCTCCCATGAGTCTTTTACTACTTCTAAAATGTTAAGGAGAGTGCGCAATCCATATGATGCAATCTCCACTACATTTAGGTCTAAGTAAATAAACTTCTCAAATGATGCCTTTTCTACTAGGAAATCCTCTAATTGTTGCTCAATTGTGCTAATCTTTTCTGATAAGTGTTCTCTCAGAAGTGAGAACCTCTTCGTGATCCTTTCCTTTTTATCTTCCAACTGACTTATTTCATCATAAATCTCACTAACATGTGTCTCAATTCCTTCAATCTTTACACTAGGCTGACTTAGTTGATCTGTCAATGCTTTTACTTCATCACACTTCTTCTTAAGCTCATCATCAATGTCTTTGGTATAGCTAAAAGACATGGCACATTTTGCATATAAGGTCTTACCTTCAAATTTGCACCTTAATTCCTTGATGCAAGCATCAAGAGCTAATAGATCATTTCTAATATTTTGACACACGATGTCAAACATCTGTGCATCATGTTTATCTTGATCTTGTACTATTCCTACCTTTGATAAATCTATGAATTCAGCATAAAATGCTTGAATCATAGTCTTGTCTCTAACCTCTGGATTAGGATCTAGTGATTTTACTATCAACACACCTTGTAAATTTCCAGTGATATCCATCAAAGTCTTTTGCAAACTCTTCATTTAATCTTATAGATGATCTTGTTTAGCAATGATATTAATTTAGACTAAATATCATCATCAGAACCTATAAGAGTTGCAAGGGGTAGAGAGGTTTTGGGTACATTCTTCTCTTCCTCTTTCTTCTTCTTTTGTTCTTCTCTTCTATTTTCCTCATCTTCTTTCTTCTTTTCTTCTTCCTTTTTCTTGATTTCTTCTTCCTCTTTTCTCGTGTTCTCCTCTTCTTCCTTCTTCTTCTTCTCTTATTCTTCCTTCTTCTTCTTCTCTTCCTATACTCTCTTCTTATTCTCTTCTTCTTCCTTCCTCTCCTTCTCTTCCTCTTCTTTCATTTTCTTCTCTTTCTCTTCTTCTTTCTTTTTCTTTCCATTTGATGCTCTTTCCTTTTTCTTCCTCTTTTCTTCTTTTCTCTTCTTCTCCTTTTCTTCACTCTTTCTTTTCTCCTCTTCCTCATGAAAGATGGAGTAATCAATTATATTTCCAACAATGTTTGGCCCAAGATCCTTGAAAGGATCTTTTGCAATGTTTATTGTCATGTTTGTGGCACAAACTTGCATGGTGTCAATCTGAATAGAGATTTTTGATAGATAGGTCTATTATCTAAGTTTCCTTCACTCCCATTATTGTTGTTGGTGGTGTACTCTACTCAACAGACATAGTGATTGATCCCCCTAACTTTGTGCTCTTTTTGGTGACCTTAGGTATAGAAGTCATGTATCTGAAAATTGCTTCTTATGTCTTTTTATTAGCTTCTTCATAATTTCCTCCCATCAAGATAATATCTCTTCTTTTGTTTCTCAACAAGGGCTCAATACCCTTCATTTTTTTATTCATGTCATCATCAATATTAGCTTCACAAAGTTTCTTTATCAAGTTTTCTCTTATTTTCTTGTCCTCTTCAATAACTCTTCTTCTCCTATTAACCAGTCTGTTATATAGATCTTGTGGAATTTTTTTTGTATATCTTCAAATCTCTTGTTCTTCAATATCATATTCCTGACTATAGCATTTTCTAATTGCAATTTGTCCACAATTTTATACAAACTATAATACTTATTCAATTGAAAAAAAAAAATTATCATTAATGATTTGCATATTCAAATTCCCTACCTTAGGCTTCCAAGGATTTTTCCTAGTGGTTGTCCTTGCTTCTCCAATTACTTTTTTTTTGGGTCTTTCATATGTTTCTTCTTCTTTCTCTAACTCATTAGATTTAATCATTTGCAACATCTTCCTCCTCTTTCCTGGTCCACTTAATAAATGCTTGGTTCTTTTCTTGCTTAGTGACTCAACTTCTTGTTTCACCTTTGTGAGTTTTTATGATTTCCTCAAAGGATTAACTGATTTGATATCTTTAATTGTGACTTCCTATTTATCAGGCTTCTTGATCATGTGTGCAACAAAGGGTTACACTTGTGCTACTGTAGCATAGGGGATAGTAGGTATCTAAGAGATAGGTTCTCCTACTATTACACCTTCAGAGGGTCCTATCATTGCAAGGGATGTGGATGGAAATATCTTTATTTGGCCAATTTTGTTCATTTCTAAGGCAATCTCTTTGACCTCATTGGATTCTTCTCTAGTTATACTAGATTCCTTTAAGATGGCTTCTACCTTCTTGTCCACCTTCCTGTTAGTTTCCTTGCTATAGATTTTACTATGAACTTCTCTCATATTTTCCTCATTAGTTCCCCATCTAGGGCATTCCTTGTCCCTATCAAACTCAAGGATGATCTTTGGATAGGCTTCTATAAGTTCTATACTCATTTCATAGCCCATAGGGTCTACAAATATAATTATTGGTTCTATGGCCTCCATGCATGTGACATCAGTTTCAACCATGAAATATATGTCATCTTTGTGCTTTTCCACTACTCAAAAAAATCAAAGACAGGAGAACCATTTATAACATTCTTATTACATTGGAGAAACCTTGTCAGTCAATGCTTACTGAATACTCTTGAAGAACAAGTTAATCTATGAATTGAAAACCTAGTCCCTAATCTAATGTACAAATTCACGATCAAAATTTTGAGTACCATTTCTAAGTTAATGAAAAAGGGAGCTAGCATTGAAGATTCCCTCATCCATAAAGGCCTCCTCAAAATTAAAAAATTAAAAACCAATACAAACTCGTCTAATGACAAGGCAATCTTTTTCTCCAAGAACAAGAATGTAATTGATGATGCTATTTTAGACACATAAATGATTAGTACAGTGCAACCTCAAATGACTCTTAAAGGTACAAACCCTACAAACTTAAAAACTTCTAACCAAACTCCACCTCAACAATAGAAAACAAAGGCCTTGACACAAGATAGACCATGAAGACACCCTAGAAATAAAGACAGACAATTTACACCCCTGCAGATACCAATCCAGACTGTGCTTGAACAATTATTGAGCAATAACTTCTTGCAGTTTCCCCCAATCAAAGATGAACCATAAACTAAACTCCCTTGGTGGGATGAAAGAAAATTTTGTGATTACCACTGCACCAAAGGACACAAGACCACTTCATGTTTCCAACTTAAACATGAAATCCAAGACCTTATTGATGGCGGTGTGATCATTTTTGACCCTTCACTACTAGCATCCAATTCTAATCATACTATTTTCAAATATCTTTGGGTAATCATGACAAAGGGAAAGCCTCTAGTTCAAACTCAAGTTTGCACCATCAATTGTTTCAATGAGTTTGACTCCTGCATATCCACATTCACCTTAAAGGTTGATGACCCTCATTGTATTGTCACCACACACCACACTCAGATTACCTTACTTGGAGACCCAAATAGACCTTCAACCCCAACTAGACCTATAGCCTCTACTAGACCCATGGCCCTTGGTAGACCTATTGATCCTACTTCTTCAAATTATAGCCTTGTATACCAGCTTGGAAAAACCCCTTGCATAGATATACATCCTATATTTTTTGCATGCATCACCCCAACATTAGTAGATCCTTGACCAAGAGTCAGTGGTACTAGATAAGATTGAAAAAGAGTCAGTGGTACTAGATAAGATTGATGTTTCCTAGTTTTAGGTAATGGTTGGGAACCTATTTGCATCATAGTATATCACCTTTTCACCCTGGGATGTTTCCTACAGATTAACCTAACCACAACAACCCCCTTCATTTTTAGGTCTTTATCCACAATGCCAAGGTCAAACATGTCTTGATAGATGGTGGAACAGGACTAAACATTTGTACCCTTAAAGTTGTCAAGGGTCTTGGTTAATTTGAAGAAGATGTGGATCCCTATTGTAGAATCACAATAAAGGCCTATGATGATGGTAAACACTTTTCTAAAGGTATTATCATATTACCTATAAGAGTGGGTCCAACTACTGAGAACACATTATTCCAGGTCCTAGATATCAAAATGAATTACAACATTATACTAGGACATCCTTGGATTCATGCTATAAAATCAGTTCCTTCTACATATCATCAGTGTCTCAAGTTTGCCTAGAACAATGTAGAAGTCACCATCCTTGGTGATCCAAATCCTTTCTAGTTTTGTGCTAATATGAGAGATGCTACTACGCACCAAATCCCAAAAAATAATGAAACACAACCCATAGATTCCTCTAAATATGTGGACCCTGATATACTTCTCAATAAGGCCAAGAAAAAATTGAAGATTAAAGATAAAGGTTGTGGAGAATACTTTATGTCTCAAGTATTTCACATTAGGGAGTTATCACTTTCTTCCAAATCTTATGGTAAACCACCACTACTACAAGTATAAAAACCCAAGATTAGTGCACAAAATTCCACTTCTATCAATTTCATTAGTGGAGGTAGCCTACATGATAAACATATATATGGGAATACATCAATCTGCATTGAGAAATCCAAAGTAGAACAAGAACCCATTTCAATATATCTTTTTAAGTATGGACCTGGGTTTACTATCATACAAAAACAAATCTATGATGAATGTAGTGGTCTTAGATCTCATAAACAAGGAATAATTGAACCTATCACTACAAAAGGAAAACCTCCTCATTTGGGGCCTATATTCATACCATTGCAAATAGATCCTCCTAGTACTAAGGTACCCTTATGTGACAGTATGAATATTTTGAATGATGAAGAGGCATCTAAGGATACGCAACCTAAAACTAACAATATTGATATCCCTTATGCACATGAATGTATCTTTGTTGACCCTAATAACCTACCTGTGGAGAATAACCATGTTACTACAACTCCATCTATCACTCAAACTAGCTCTACACGTTGGATCAAAGAATTCTAAGATCCGAGCCGTTTAGCTTCTAAACATGACCTCAATGATACCATTGAATCATATATCCATATATATACCTTTAACCAGAGCCCATTTAACACTAATGATGACATCCCCTCATGTTGTCTTAAATTTTTGGATTGGGACCAACGTGGACCACCAATCTTTGATTGATTTGACAATGATGATGCTCTTGTTAAGGTCTTTGAACTCTATGAAGGCATTATAATTTATGATCATAAAGAAGAAATATATCTTGAATTAAATACATTGGCATATTTTGGGGAGTCAACTCCATCTTCCAATTACAAAATTGGAAACAAAGGAAAAAATAAAAAAAGTAGGTCTCTTGGTGAAAACCAAAGGGTGTCATTAGACCATAAAAAAGAAAAAGTTAAGGAGCTTCAAAGGATAAAAAATGAACAAGTTGATGCCATGAATATAAGTGTTCTAATTTTTCAACATGCCACAAAGCCTTCCATGCTCTCTACTTGAGCTCTCTCGATCAGCCTTCATATGGAAAATTATTGGTCTCAATGCTCCTAGTTCATCCTTGTATCTAGCTACTTATACCCAAATCCTACTACCTAGCCTATCCAACACCCCAAATAAAACCTCTATCTATCAAGCCTTTGAGAATATCATCATTAGTGACATCCTATACAAAATATCCTTTAACACATTTATTCTTAGATGCCTTGATTTAAGAGAGGTAGACATTTTCTTGCATATGGTACACAATTGTATATCCTAAGGCTCTTTCAATGGTTTGAGCTTAAACTTGGAACAAATCCTACATAATTATAGTCTCTTATGGCTCTATTGGCAAATAGATTGTTCTTTCCAATGTAACTCTTAAATTCCTAAACCTGTGAGAAACAATTTGATACCAACAGTTGGATAATCTATCAAGAGGTTGATAGATTTCCTCTAAATTAAAAGGTGTAGCCCCCTTATCAATGATATTCAATGAATCTTTTTTTATTCCTAAACTAATTGGGTGCATTCTTAACCTAAGAACAAAAGAGGAAAACCAAGCCAACCCTAGACAGAACTAACTTAGGCAAAGAATTTAGTTCTACACCTAGCTAACCCTAGGAATTCACACTTCCTATGACTCCTCGACATTGATAATGCAATATAAATGCTATGTATGCAAATGCAGTGAAAAATAAAATGAAAGAGAAAGTTAAATAATCCCAATTCTTGTAATAGGAATGTTTGCAAATAATCCAATCTACAACCCATTCATTATTCAACACAAGATGTAAGATGATGCCCAAAATACTCTAATTGATTATAATCAAAGGAGAAATAACTTAATGCTCTAATTCAGAATAAACCCCCCGTTGCCTAGAACATCACAAATAAGAATTCTTAGATTTTATTTTCTCACAGCTTATGCTAAATCTATTACAAAAACTTGAACTCTTAACATGCATAATGAAAAATGCAGAAAATTAAACTAAGTTCCTTCCCCCTACTCAGCTCTCTGTCTCTAGCAGAAAAGAAGAACCTCTCATATCAACAAATATCTACAATAAATAGACTTCTTCATAACCATTTGGTTCTCCAATGGTGACCTTTTAGTTCTATAGTTGTTTCTTCATGGAGATTCTTTTCACATTCTAATTGGTTTCTTATGGTGACTTTTCAGTTCTGTAACCGACTCTTGTCTCTTTGATTTCCCATATTTTTCCTTTTGAAAACTGACATACTTATAAACTATGATTTATAAGGATATACATTAACATATTTGAATGATGTTTGAACAATTGATATCAAAATATATTAAATTCAAATCAAAATGTTCCTTTGCTAGTCGAACTAAAAAATAATTATGCCTATAAAGTTGGCTCTTCTTGCGGGGGCATATCTTTTGATTCCACCATTCGATCAAGATCATCATTAGATTTTTTTTTTCCAAACCTAATTATCTTCATTTTTAATAGAGTGATCAAAAAAAAATCATTGAATCAAAAGATATGAGCTACTGAATGCTGGTCTATATGACTTACAAAATCAGAATTGATAAAATAAAGTTTTTAGCCACTCTTCTTTCACATGCTATGTAACCCATACATCTTCAATTTTCTAGTATGTTATCATCCATTCTTACCATGTTGATTCTCTACTTAATTTTGGGGGTGAGTCTCTGGAATGCCTATGGCAGAAAATCTCGAATGGAGATCGAAAAGCATATCAAGTTCTCAATTTTTCGCTTCTTTGCTATAGGTGAAATTTGCACATTCTAGCAATAGTTACACTTTGTAAATAATTAACAAGTAATACTTCTTCTTTTCTATCAAGTCACTGGTTATAGAACACTCCAATCCATTCTTTATGGAAATTTGACTTTTGTCATCTCCCTTTTGTGGAAAACTCCAACTTGATTACAAAAGGCATAGCAGAAAATGAATTTTCCACTTCATATTTAATGTCATGTTGATGTTCAACTCTTCAAGCAATAAATCATTATGAGATTATCATTCTTTGTTTAATCAATTAAGAGCTATTTTCATCTCTCTATTGTGGATTTTTCCACTTCCATGTAGTGGGCACAATTTTGATGTAGAGTGATTCATAAGTTACTTTTATGAAGTGATCTTGATACTAGACCCCATGTATCTTCATTGTGGATTGAGATTTTCCTTTTCTCTCCTTGAACAGAAAATCTAAACATGACTGCGAAAGGCATAGTAGAAAATGAGTTTTTTGCTATACTTTTCCCTTTGGTGGAAAACGAAACATTTGCTTCTCCAATGGAAAATTTAAAAATGACTGCGAAAGGCATAGCAAAAAATGAGTTTTCCGCTATGCATTTTTCTTTGGTGGAAAATCCTAAGTCAACTACTCCATTGTGGAAAATTCAAGTGCTTCTCCATGGCAAAAAAATGAACTTTGACTTTGAAAAGCATAGTGGAAAATGAATTCTTTGCTTCTTTAAAACTTTGTCAGATTTTCACCTTTTTACTTCTACATCTACATATCTAGACTTAGAAATAATTCAATCCTTCATAAAAACTTTCTTAGAATCAAGGAATACATTAGCAGAAATTTATCATGGGTGGCAACTAAAAAGTTTTAAAAATTGGGGTAGTTTTCGTGTGCCTATAGGGTCCAGAGATTATCAGCTAGTAGCATCAACAACATATTCATTCCTAGCATTCATAAGCAACATCCATGATTTTATCTAAAACTCCAACAAAAAATCAAAAAAATGGCAAAAAGTCATGAAAAAAAGAAATCAAAAAAATGTCATGAACAAATACATTCCTTGATGAAAACCTAGCAAATAGGCATCTCGGCAAAAAAAATTGATTCAAGAGAAAAAGTTCATCCAAAAGTGAAAACCTAACAAACAAGCACTTTTGGAAATTACCATGGTGATCACCTAGCAAATAGGCACCATGTGTAATTAGTTGTTGCTCCTCCATTTATTAGGACTCCACCTGGATTTTCCCCCCTTGTCATTCCATAATTACATCCTTCATATTGTATGGCATCCTTAGTCCTTGATCATGGCCCATGAACTGGTTAATATCCATTGTTATCTTATCCAAGCATCACTAGTCTCTACATACTCTGTCTTTGGCCTTTATACATAGTTTATGTCTTGTCTGGGGCATATTACCTATACAATGTGTGAGTTTGAAATGAACCAAGGGCATGTCCCTAAGCACACATTATCCATTGGAATTATTGCATATTAGATTGGAGATAATACTAGTGAATCCTTTATGATCTTGAAAAAATATTCAAAATTTAGATATGATCCTAAAAAAATCCTTAAAAACTAGATATGATCTTGAAAAATCCCTAAAAATTTAGATATGATCCTAAAAAAAGGCCTAAAAAACATAAAACGTCCTAAACAAATCCATAAAAATCATAAATGTCCTAAACAAATCCATAAAAATCATAAAATGTCCTAAACAAATCTATAAAAATCATAAAATATGTAGTGCCTCTCCCATTTGACTTTTGTAAGTCATCCTGATGGATGCAACCTTGCTGATCTTTTGTTGTGATGAGATCATGATTGTGACCCTGAGTGGTCTACACCGTTGAGGTGTTTGGATTTATGTTTCTGTATCAGTTGCTTTGATTATGCTTTTGACTGATCTTTGAGATTATGATGTGATTTTTGGTTCACTGAGGTTTGTGCCAGTGGTTACCAGGATCGATGTGGTACCATGAGGTTGTTCCGTGATTACCCTGAGATGTGTGCAGAGATTGCACTGTGTACCATTACCATGCTACACTGGACTAGGTTCCTGTAGTAGTGGTTAGTCATGTTTATGACTGTGTTCGCTTATGTGTTTTAAATGCCTTTTAATGCAGAGTAATCAATCATTATTAAATGCTTAAGTAATTAGAATGGATTATTCTTGTTGGATTCTTTGGTTATGTGCTGCAGACATTTACCTTGTTTTATTTTGATCTGAGAGATATCTATTCTCGTGTTATGTTTACATTTGAGATGACTTGAGGGTCAAATGTTACTCTTTGATTCTAGTATCATAGACATTAGACTACTATGTTGTTCAGTTAATCATATTGCATGATGATGCCATTTTGAGATGACAGTGTGTTTTATGATGATATTTGGTTATCTGGTATTTGGACATACCTCTGATTATGTTATGTGATGGATTTAATGTTATGGTTATTTACTTCATTCCTGCGTTGCTATGCCTTTTGCGAACGTGAGTGATGTAAATAGATTATTTTAATATAATTAAATAAATGGTTAAATTAGGTGATTTAATGCATTTATTGCTTCGGCTATGTTATTATATGCAATTGCACTTGATCGTGTTGTTTAGTGTGTAGGATTTATATCCCTGGCAGTGGCACATGTAGTTAGTGATTCAGCCGTTCATATTTTACCAATGTCATCCTTGTATGGTCGACGTATCCTTAATTAAATGTTTGAATTAAACCTTTCAGTGATTATTAAATCCGAACTCATTTGCATTATGTGATTAGACCAGTAAGCGTGTCTGTGCATTTAGAGGTTCGCATTGTCGCGAAAGTTGTTAAGGAGATTTATGTGTTTTTGGGTTTTCGGGCTTTTTAATTGATTTATTTTAATTTCTGGAAGCTTTTCCATAGATGAATTCCTATTTATAGGAATAGCCTGTTTTCGTTTGGGTCGATTCAGGATTTAACTAGGTTGGCTGGTTATTTGCCCTAATCGATTATTCACCCGAAAAGTGAATAAGTATCCAAAAAGGAATTTAATTCCTCACTTCTCACTTTCAAATTGGAAAGTTGGAGAGTAAAACCCAAAATCCTCTTCATGAGGATTTACTGTTTTGTTCGTTGTGGGAGCTATGAGCATGGGATCGTCGCGAGGTTGAGCTCATTAGATCCAGCTCGGGGAAACCTTGGATTGCCGCGATTTTCAGCTACTTCTGCGAGATATTTATTTTATGGTTCAGATTCCCATTTTGCCCTTTTGGCTGTGAGGTAGGGCTTTCCCGTTTTATTGTTTCTGCTCCGTTTCAGCTTCTATTTTTGGTAGTTGTTTGTTTGGAGGCTGAGAACTAGTGTTCCTCACCATTTCTGAATGTTAGTTCTACCCGGTTGGGCGGGTATGAACATTTCCCTATTTTTTGGGAAGAGGGTTTGGAGTTTTGCACCGTTATGCTGGTCATTTTTGCATACAGTGTCTGATTCCATTTATTTTTGGATTTTTGGGGTTTTTGAACCCAAAGGCCAAATGGGTTTTAATTTTGTAATTTTCCAAATTTTTGGGGTTTTCACCTCATTTTGCGTGCTGCCCTATTTTCTTAGGTTTTCTTGGCACATTGTGGGTCATGGACCTTGATGATCTGTTTGGATATCAGTCAGACCACTTTTGCACTTTTATGTTGCATTGGGATGCGTGTCGCATCTGTACTCCTGACGTTGTGTTCAGTTGAGTGATTTTATACCTGGTGTTATGGTTTCCTTTAGACCTTTGCTTTTGTTTCGTGAATGCTAGGATTCGGGTAGAATCCATACTCTCGGATTGAGGCCGATCGAGTGAGTTCATGATGTTTGGTCTTGTTACATCATTGGGATTCGTGTAGAATCCATACTCTCAGATTGAGGTCGGTTGAGTGATTTCATGATGTATGATTTTATTGGCTTTGGGATTCATGTAGAATCCATCCTTCCCGTGTTGCTTTCAGTTGGGTGTTTTCTTTGCATTGTGTTCTCATTCATGTCCTTGTGTTATGATCTTCGTGATGGTGGTGCGCCACACACGAGTACGTATGCGTACATTTGTTGGGTGACTTGCGAGGCTCGATCTTTAGTGGATTTTCCAGAAGTTATGATCATTGGGGTTGGGATGGGAGTATGCATGCCCACGGGCACTTGTCGTAGGATAAGCATGGGTAGGGTAGGGTAGCATATGGAGGGGGCTTCTATCCTATAACTTGGTGACTACTTCCCGGTTGGCAGAGGAAGTTTTATATAAGTGATAATTAAATTAAAACTTTGGGTGGTAATAAACACAAGATAATTAAAATGTGTGGGTTGTGCGCCTTCCGTCGTGAAGAGTAGCTACCCTAGGTTATGCGCCTTCTGTTGAGAAGAGTAGCTGCCTATACTAGCTTGGGCTTGTCGATGCCAAGAGACTCTCCATGATGTCAGTCCCTACGTAGCAGCCTTTTGAGTGTCTGACCAGGACCTGTACTCCTTGCATTGTCTTAGGTTCTTGGTTCAGCCATCATACTGTCTGGCGTGAGTGTTAGCCTTGGATGTTGTGCTTTATGTGTGTTTGTGGTTGGATCGTTATCTCCATCAGTACAGCGGGTGTGGACCTACAAGTGCCACGTGGTTGGGAGGCGTAGCTACCTTCACCACTACTAGGGATCGATGTACAGAGATGATCTTTTGTCCTAGTGCAACCGTTGTTGGATGTCTTCACTTGGTACTTCGGGTTTCGGAGTATGCTTTCTTGTGATTTATGCTTTCATTGGGATGCTTGTATATCATGTTTAGATATGTTAGTTTATTTGACGCATTCCCTTATTATGATGTTTAGCATATGATTAAATGCTGTGAATTATTGTATTAAGCATATCTATTGCTTATTGATGTTTAGCATATGATTAGATGCTGTGAATTATTGTATTAAGCATATCTGTTGCTGATTGTTGTTTAGCATGTGATAGGTGATGTTATCTACTGTAGTATTATCTTATGCTTTACTACTAGCATGTTAGATTTCCTTATGCTTATATTGTTGCATGTTTTTAGTAGTGACGTCCCTATTACGACAGTACCGACAATTTGGTCGGTGGCTTGGGATGTTATGCGCGGGGGATGGCTAGGACCCACGATGGTCTTATGATGCTATTGACGGTTGGGAGGAACCGTGTACTTAGTTTGGTTGTTTTGTTCCTAAGATGTATTTCTGTTCATTGTGATGTTGCTTTTGTTCTTTGCGATGTTTATTTTAGTATGTGCTTTTCTTTCATGGTTTAGATGGTTAGATGTTCTTCATTTTGTGTTGTTCTTGCACTCGAGTGTTCATTCCTCGAGCCTTTGTGGATCCGGTACTCCTTGGTGTGCAGGTTCTTTGCTCTGTTTTGGTCCTTTTTGCTTCTGGGAGTGTTTTCGTGTTTCTATGGGCGACATTTGTTCAGCATGGTGTGACACTTTAAAAAGTATCACACGCCCATGCAAACTATGTCGTACGACACTATAAAGTATCGCATGGCTTCTTGAGAAATGTCGTACAACACTGGAAGAGTGTCGCATGCCTTCTTGAGAAATGTTGTACGATGCTAAAAAGTGTCGCATGCCTTCTTGAGAAATGTCGTATGACACTGGAAGAGTGTCGCACGCCTTAAGGAGAAGTATCACCCTCCCATAGTAAAAAGTGTCGCATAATTTTTGTGAAAAACCTGCGCGTGCCATCAGCGGGCACTTTTCTTAATGATCCGATCTTTTTGAGAGTGGTTTTGGATACCGTTTTGGGCATTCTTTGACCCTATGCTGTTGCATTTTGAATTCTGTCGGTTTCTCTTGAATTTGAGTTTTCATGTTTATGTTTTAGTCTCTTGGGGTTTAAAATATATTGCCACCTCACAATATATTTTAATTCCTCACCTCATACTAATTGGTCCTCATCTTGTCTCCCCTATCTTCTAACATCCATCTCATTCACCACCACCATAGTCATGTACTCTAATACACCAAAAGTATCATCATCCTGAATTCCTACATATGTCAAAAATCTATATGGACATGCAAGAGGCAATTTTTGTGTTGGTCATGATGTTTTTTGCACCTTAGACCCCATAACTTTCACATTTGAGCTCTGATTTGTGATCTGTCAGTTGCTATGGTTTTGTCTTCTTGTTGTCAACAAATTGGCCTATCATTTGCATTTTTCAGTCAATTTCTTGAGGGCACACCCATATATACCACCCCTCTTGGGGCATGATTTTACAAGTTTTTCATTAGTAGTCTTTGACAAATGCTCTAAATTACATTGTATCAAAGAGGGGCAAAATGTAGACACTCAAAAATAGTTCATGTCCATTGTTTAATCGCATTTTCATACTAACTCATCCCATTTTCTCATTTCATTAATTCTGATCTTTTGTCCAACTTGACCATCATTTGAGCATATTTTGACAATATCCTTCATCATTCACACCCCCTTTCAAATCAATTATAGATCATTTTAGAATTGGTTCCTATTTTATCCAAACTTTATGGAATCACTCCAAATCATTTCAACATCATCAAAATCTCATCTGATCAACCCAAAATTATTTCAACATCATCAAAATCACATCTAATCAATCCAAAATCATTTCAACATCATCAAAATCCTTTCTGATCAACCCAAAATCATCCCAAATCAACCCAAAACCATCCCAAATTAACTCTAATCAACCTAAAATGTGGCAAATGTCTCAAAACCTTCATCATTTGTCCAAGCCTAGGTATTGTTGTGTGCCTCAATGCCTTGGCAACCTATAAAATCTTATCAAACCTATCAAACCTATAGAATCTAACCTTGGAACTATCATGTCCCTTAGTGCTTGTTCAAATCTGTCATCTTCATCATTTGATCATTGACATTTTTGAGTCCCTTAGTGTCAAATTGTGGCATTATCAAACCCATTTAATAATATTGACAATGTTCATTTATGTTATTATGATCAACCTTATAAATCAACTTCAGTCCTATGTCATTTAGAATGTCTATTAAATGCCACATGTCCTTAATCCATGTCATGTGTCCTTGGCATGTTATGAATTGTAATCAATCAATCAATTTGATCATGGCTTTGATCTACCCACCATCATCATAATCGATCTGTATAATCATCGCATTTTATCAAAGGATAATATCACATTTATTTCATCAAATTGGTCAATTATTTACTAATTTTTCCTATAGGATTAGATAACCCATAATCTATTCCTATGTCATTTCAATTATTTTCATCCCGCATTGCTAATCATTCTTGTTAACCAACATTCTCAATTAATTTATATTTATTAATTAATTGATTCATCCTTCATAAACTATGGGAACTCTCAATTTCATAAGTCCTATTTTCCACTTCTAATTTCCATTTTATTAATTTCCTATTGTGTACAATAATGAATTTTTAATTCAAATATTCCACCTAGCCTTGACTCATGGACATCATACGTCATAGATCCTCCCTCTACACTTGGATGATATGTATCATATTAGATATATTTTATTCCTTACGCATGACTATAATAAGCCACCTTCGTCATAGATTCTTTTCTATAAGTGGATTTGAGGTGTCATATGCATGTTATAGATTCTCCTCCACTTTTAGCCATGTTGACTTTCACACATCATAGAATCCTTCATTTGACATCTTGTGTCATATTTGTCATAGATATTCTAAGGAATATCATAACAAGTTGCACATTTTGAATTGATAAGTGTCCATCCTCTCATTCATGTATCACCTCTTGCACTTTGGCTATAAATTGAGCAATCTTGCTCTCATTTTTTATCCTTAGAGCCCATTAGGCTTGAACCACACTTCCATACTCTTAATATCGTCATGTTATCATAGTATTTTTATTTCAATTGTGTAAACTATAGGTATTTGGAGCTATATCAAATGGAGAAGAAAGAAGGACATGGGAACTACAATTGAAGAGGGAGTTTTGCTTATATTTGCTTCCTTTATTTCAATTGGTTTTCATGGTAGATTAGAAGCATTTATTGTATTTTGATTGAATTTTTGTGGTTTCACATAGTATGCTAGGTTCTAACCTATTTTCTAGTCCTACAATACCTACACATGTTTGGTCTACAAAAAAAGAAGGTTTATTTTTTTCCCTTTTTAACGATATATAATAGTGATATTTGGCCAAAATGATGCCCCTAGCGAGCGTTTGAACTCACAGGTCTTAAGGATGAACAAGATCTTTTGAAATATTTAAAATATTTCACTTTACCTTATAGTTTGAACTATATAATATACATGCAATTTTTTACTTGTGTGTTCAAAATATGAGTCTCAATTATAACTTTTCATTTATATTCTCCTTCGTCAAACTTGGTTGATCACCCTATAGATGTCACTTGTTGATCTCTGATTAGAGAGATATGCCACCTCATCACCACATGTCATTATTTCACAACTTCGCAACCTTTACCTTTGAAATGGCACTGCCCATAGAGATATCATGACTAACTATTGTCACAAAATTTTGCACCCACGTCCAAAGTTTTTACATAAGGACAACTTTGTGAAACATGGAAACAACCTCCAAGCTATGGGACTTGAACTGTGAGGTTGAGTCTTCAGAGAATGTCGGCTTCCTTTACTATTAGGGTGCACCTAACTACTCTTGGAGAGGAAAAGGGAGAAGGTATGCATGAAAGAAAATCTACCTACTCTAACCTAAGGGGGTGATGCACCAAAATAGAGTGTTCAAACTGATCTCTTCCCATACATGCACTATTGAGCCATCATGACACCAAAAAATATACACATTCAGATGTGTTTTAACCTAGCAACCACATGTACATTAGAAAACTCAAATGAATGACACAAGGAAGAGAAGATTCACTTATATATCATTCGCAGGCCAAAAGAGATATAGTCATGTAGGTTATAGATCTCTACAAAACATCGATGAGACGCAAATAGTTCTTACACTTTCACATTAATGGCTGAAGGAGATAAGGCAGAATGTCATATAGTTTAGAGGCAAAGGGAATTTACACATGAAATTGTAGAGCAATATCAGAGAAGTCAGAGAAGAGTCAACCAGAACAAAATCTACAAAAATTGCCTTTATAGTTCAGGCATAATTGAGATGTCCTCTCAGTGAAATTACTCTACAACCACTACCATTAAGTCCTTCAAAGAATAATCATGGAGATCTAAAGAAAATTTGATCTGAGCACAGATCCAGATGCAATGATATCTGACCTTTGTTGAAACAATTCCCTGAGAAGATAGAAACGGTGCCATTAAATAGTTCTAACTAGGTAGATGGATCGGATCAAAGATGGTGGAGTGTTTTCTCGCATTCATTGAGTTCAGCATTCATACAAGAGTGGTTGGCATTGATCACAATGGATCAGATCGCGTAGCAAACCTCAATTCCCCTTATTTCTTGGTTCATGAATCAACAGGGTTAGTAGGTCAACCAAACTCTACAAGAAAAATAGGCCACGTGGACCAATCAATTTATTCCATTCTGCCACCCTACAAAGTCCCCATGCAATTGACCACACCTTTTAACTAACTGTGCCACCTCCTCAGAACCTTGACTATGATAGCCACATAATCGCCAGCCCAACTGTCCATGCTAACTGTTAATACCCTGGCTAGGCTTGTCGGGACATGTGTTGCAAAGGGGCTTCCTCACAATGTTTAATCTTCATGCAACTCCATAATGCGAGAAATCCCTGATCATTGATCTCTTGCAAAATCAATGATCGTGAAAGATCCCCATATACTGTGTTTGCCCCCTCAAAATTCTTGGGCCCACGCGACACTTATCATACACCTGGCATCCAACTCAGCAACCACCCCGGCAACACTTTGGCAACCCACACAAAAAATAGGTCCCACAAAGAAACGTAGCAGCAAGGTGCTTTCCCACATTGCTTAAAGTCCTCGCATCTCCATATTGCGAGAAAGCACCAATCGTTGATTCGTTTGCATCGAACAGTAATCAAAACCCTATAGAAAAGCACACCTGGTTAGCTAGATGGGCCAATGAGATCTACCCTTGTACTCTAACTTTCTTGATAGCTACCATGGAAGACAAGCCACCATTATCTTCTAAGAAAGTGGGCCCATAATGTAACACCAACCACATGTCACAAAGGGGCATGCCTACTTTACTTAATTACCTTGCAACTTCATCTTATGGGCATGCGCCAGCCATTGATCTAATTTGAATCTATGGTGCTCAGAATTTGTGGCTTCTAAACCTCTACGAGATCAGTCGTGACATCATTCAGACACGTGTCACCAGGGTGCTTTCTTGCATTGTCAGAAAGTCTGTCAAAAAATAAAATGTGAGAAAGTAGGCACCAATCAAACTGCTAGCTCAACCTGCCACACTGTCCTCCCTATCTACAGCTCATAAGAGAAAGTGGACCCACCTGCCATGCATCGCAAAAGGGCTTTCTTGCAATGTGTAGAGGTTGTGCATTTTCAAAATGCAGGAAAGCACCCACTGTAGATCTAGCTTGATCTGTTGACATGAAAAGTTGCAGGCTGATAGAACAAAACATAAGGTTTTATCATTTTATTTTATTTTTTGATATTTCTAGGTCATTTAAATAATATAAAATGAGAAAGTGACCATTGGGTGGGGAAAGCATTTGAAGCTTGAATTTTGGCAGGAGGCAAAAATGGATAACATTTTTGGTGACTCAGGGGGGATGCAAGCCAGCTATGTGTATGACCAATGACCCTATGCATCCATTGGGCTATAGAATCACAAAATATGTGGATTAGTGCACTGTAAAACCCTAACCCTACCTTTGCAGTAGCAAAATATAGAAAATCTTTGTCTCTGCAACTCTACAACTCGGCAAAACACATGTGCTCATGCACTTCTTGGGAAGCTGGAAAATAATAGAAAGGAAACTACTCTAATATGTACAGGAAAATTCAAGCCCTGTCAAAAACATGGTTTTGCTTGCAACTGACAATTAGATAGGGACCACTCCACAATGCATCAAATTTTCAATGTCTTCCTAGTTTTGCCCTGTCTACATCCCATTTCAGAACTAAATCACCCTCCTTGAAGGTTTTGACTCTAGCCTTCTTGTGAAAAATATTTTTTAGCTACTACTTATTTGTTTCTAGGGTTTGTATAGCTTGACTCCTTTTCTCTTCCAGCTCCATCAACTATGCCATTCTTACTCTCATGGCATCATTTTAAATTGGCTCCAGCTGATGAGTTAGTTCTAGAGATGGGAATTCTAATGAAATTGGAAGCCTTGCTTCTCTGCCATATACCAACATGAATGGTGAATTCCCTATTGACCTCTTAGGTGTTATTTTGTTAGCCCATAGTGCAGTCCTCAACTTTTGATGCCAACTCCACTAGTTATCCTCTATAGTTCTTTTCATAATCCTAATCAGGTTTTTGTTGGAGGACTCAGCCAAACCATTATCCTAAGGATAGTAGTTTGAGGGTGTGCTTAAGTAGATATTATGATCAACTGCCCATGCCAAGATTTTGCATTATCTAAAATAATGGTTGAAGGGGCACCAAACCTGGTCACAATTTCATCAAGAAACTCAACAACTAAAGATTTTGTGGCGTCCTTCAATGCAACTACCTCTATCCATCTGGTAAAGTAATCTGTAGCAGCTAAAATCCATTTATGACCAGAATTGGAAGGAGGATTGATAGGGCCTATGAAATCCAATCCCCATTGAGCAAAAGGTTGGTCCACCTGAATGGGATGAAGAGGAAGAGCTGCAAGCTTTTGCTTACCAAAAAAGAAGGCACATTTTCCACATTTCCTCACATACCTATGAAAATCATGGAACAGGGATGGCCAATAGTAACCAGCCCTCATGACCTTCATTGCAGTTGTTCTTGCTGAGAAGTAACCATCATCAGGACCATCATGAAGCTCTCTGATCATTCTGTCAACTCGGTCTATGTCAATGCATCTATATAGGGCTCCATTAAAATATTTCCTAAAAAGGATACCATTAACTATGACATAAGGAATTGACCATAATCTATGCTATCTCCTTTTAGTTCTATCTAACCCTTGAGGATATGCATTGCCTAATAAGAAATTCCTCATATCATCCATCCAGTTCCATGGGTCATCATTTCTTGCTTCTTGTTGCTCCATTAGTATCATAACAACTTCCTCATCTGGTTCTTGAGATGATATCATCTATTTGCATAATCCCTTCCCTCTTACCAACTTGGTGATCTGGATGTCAACAACATATTCCATTACTTTAGTAATCCAGCTAGCTCTCTTCTCACTAATATCTTTTCTTAAAAGGAAATCTTTCACACTGGCATGGGGTACTAATAGATGAATTTTGTTATGAGACAGGAGGTGTCTAAATTTCTTTAAAGCTTTGATGACTGCAAGGGCTTTCTTCTCTACATAGTTGTATTTGTCCTCATGCTCTTTAAGCCCTTCACTAAAGAAGGCTATGGGTTTCTCTTCATCTTTATCATTTGTTTGAGTTAATATAGCAGAAATGTTTGACTCACCACCTAGGGTATAAAGGATGAAATCCTTTTCGAAGTTTAGATTAATGAGAGTAGGGGCTGAGGCTATGGCTACCTTGATCTTTTCAAAACTTTCCTTCCATTCCTTGGTGCATGCAAATACCATACTTTTCTTGAGCATAGCTGTAAGGGGTTTTACCTTGGTGGCAAGATTAAGGATAAATCTTCTCACAAAAACTATCCTACCACGGAAACTTTGCAACCCTTTCTTATGTTTAGGAAGAGGGAGAGCAAGTATTGCTTTTGTTCTTTTTGGATCAATGGTTAAACCATCCTCAGATACAATGTGTTGTAGTGCCTTTCCCATTTAACTTTTGTAAATCGTCTTGATGGATACAATCTTGATGATCTTTTGTTGTGATGGATCATGATTGTGACCCTGAGTGGTCTACACCGTCGAGGTGTTCAAATTTATGTTTCTGTATCTGTTGCTTTGATTATGCTTTTGACTGATCTTTGAGATTATGATGTGATTTTTGGTTCACTGAGGTTTGTGCCAGTGGTTACTAGGATTGATGTAGTATCATGAGGTTGTTTCATGATTACCTTGAGATGTGTGTAGAGATTGCATTATGTTCTATTACCATGCTACACTGGACTAGGTTCCTGTAGCAGTGGTTAGTCATGTTTATGACTGTGTTTTCTTATGTGTTTTAAAAGCTTTTTTAATGCAAAGTAATCAATCTTTATTAAATGCATTAATGATTAGAAATGGATTGTTCATGTGGGATTATTTGGTTGTGTGTTGCAAACATTTACCTTGTTATAATTCTGATTAGAGAAATATTTGTTACTCATGTTATGGTTACATTTGGGACGACCCCAAGGTCAGATGTTATACTTTGATTTTAGTATCATAGATATTAGACTACTATGTTGTTCAGTTAATCATATTGCATGATGATGCCATTTTGAGATGACAGTGTGTTTTTTATGATGATATCTAGTTATCTGGTATTTGAACATACCTTTGATTTTGTTATATGATGGATTTAATGCTATGGTTATTTACTTCATTCCTGCGTTGTTATGCTTTATGCGAACGTGAGTGATGTAAATAGATTATTTTAATATAATTAAATAAATGGTTAAATTAGGTGATTTAATGCATTTATTGCTTCAGCTATGTTATTATATGAAATTGCACTTGATTGTGTTGTTTAGTGTGCAGGATTTATATCCCTAGCAGTGGCACATGGAGTTAGTGATTCAGCCATTCATATTTTACCAATTTTGTCCTTATATGGTCAATGTATCTTTTATTAAAATGTTTAAATTAAACCTTTTGTTGATTATTAAATCAAAACTCATTTGCATTTGTGATTAGACTAGTGAGCGTGTCTGTGCATTTAGAGTTTCGCTTTGTCGCGAGAGTTGTTTAGGAGATTTATGTGTTTTTGGGTTTTCGAGCTTTTTAATTGATTTATTTTAATTTCTAGTAGCTTTGCCATAGATGAATCCCTATTTATAGGAATAGCCTATTTTTGTTTGGGTCGATTCGGGGTTTAACTAGGTTGGCTAGTTATTTTCCCTAATCGATTATTCACTTGAAAAGTGAATAAGTATCCAAAGAGGAATTTAATTCCTCACTTCTCACTTTCAAATTGGAAAGTTGGAGAGTAAAACCCAAAATCCTCTTCATTAGGATTTACTATTTTGTTCGTTGTGGGAGCTATAGGCATGGGATCGTCATGAGGTTGGGCTTGTTGGATCCAGCTTGGGAAAACCTTGGATTGCCGCAATTTTCAGCTACTTCTGCGAGATATTTATTTTATGGTTCAGATTCCCATTTTGCCTTTTTTACTGTGAGGTAGGGCTTTCCTATTTTATTATTTTGGTTCTATTTCTGCTTCTATTTTTTGGTAGCCATTTGTTTGGAGGCTGAGAACTAGTGTTCTCCTCCATTTTTGTATGCTAGTTCTACCCGGTTGGGCGGGTAGGAACATTTCCTTCTTTTTCGAGATGAGGGTTTGGGATTTTGCACTATTATGCTGGCCATTTTTGCATACGGTGTCCAATTCCATTTATTTTTGGATTTTTGGGGTTTTTGAACCCAGAGGTCAAATGGGTTTTAATTTTGGAATTTTTCTAAAATTTGGGGTTTTTACCTCGTTTTGTGTGCTACCCTGTTTCCTCGAGTTTTCTTGTCATAATGTGGGTCGTGGACTTGGATGATCCATTTGGATATTAGTCAGAGAACTTCTACACTTTTATGTTGCATTGGGATTCGTATTGCATCCGTACTCCCGACATTGTGTTCGGTTGAGTGATTTTATACCTGTTGTTATTGTTTCTTTTGGACCTTTGCTTTTGTTTCGTGAATGCTAGGATTCGTGTAGAATCCATACTCTTGGATTGAGGTCGGTTGAGTGGGTTCATGATGTTTGGTCTTGTTACATCATTGGGATTCGTGTAGAATCCAAACTCTCAAATTGAGTCCAGTTGAGTGATTTCATGATGTATGGTTTTATTGGCTTTGGCATTCGTGTAGAATCCATCCTTCCTGTGTTACTTTTAGTTGGGTGTTTTCTTTGCATTGTGTTCTCATTCATGTCCTTATGTTATGATCTTTGTGATGGTGGTGCACCACACACGAGTGCGTCCATGTACATTTGTTGAGTGACTTGCGAGGCTCAATCTTCTGTGGTACTTTCGAAAGTTATGATCATTGGAGTTGGGATGGGAGTATGCATGCCCACGGGCACTTGTCGTAGGATGAGCATGGGTAGGGTAGGGTAGCATATGGAGGGGGCTTCTACCTTGCAGCCTTGTGACCTTAGTCCCATAGGGTTGGCGGAGGATAGGAAGTTTTAAATAAGTGATAACTAAATAAAATGTGTGACTAGTAATAAAACTTAAGATAATAAAATGGTACTTTTGTGTATTGGCCTTTCATTGAGGGAGTTGAGCTACAAGGTGTATTGGCCTTCTATTGAGGGAGTTGAGCTAGATAGGTCCGAGCTTGGGCTTTTCAATGCCAAGCGACTCTCCATGATGTCAGCCCCTACTTAGTAGCCTGTTGAGTGTCTGACCAAGACCTGTACTCCTTGCATTATCTTAGGTTCTTGGTTGCAGCCATCATACTATCTGGCATGAGTGTTAGCCTTGGATGTTGTGCTTAATGTGTGTTTGTGGTTGGATCATTATCTCCATCACACAGCGGGTGTAGACCTATGGGTGCCACGTGGTTGGGAGGCAAAGCTACCTTCACCACTACTAGGGATCGGTGTACAAAGATGATCTTTTGTCCTAGTGCAACCGTTGATGGATGTCTTCACTTGGTACTTCAAGTTTCAGAGTATGCTTTCTTGTGATTTACGCTTTCATTGGGATGCTTGTATATCATGTTTAGATGATGTTAGTTTATTTGACGCATTCTCATATTATGATGTTTAGCATATGATTAGATGATGTTAATTGATTTAGTAGCATATCTGTTGCTTACTGTTGTGTAGCATGTAATAGGTGATGTTACCTATTGTAGGATTATCTTATGCTTTTCTACTATCATGTTAGATTTCTTTATGCTTATATTGTTGCATGTTTTTAGTAGTGACGTCCCTAATACGACAATATCGACGATCTAGTCAATGGCTTGGGATGTTACGCACGTGGGATGGCTAGGACCCACGATGGTCTTATGATGCTATTGATGGTTGGGAGGAACTGCGTACTTAGTTTGGTTGTTCAATTCACTATGATGTTTATTTCAGTGTGTTCTTTGTTGTTGTAGTTTAGATGGATAGATGTTCATCATTTTGTGTTGTTCTTGCACTCGAGTGTTCTTTCCCTGAGCCGTTGTGGTTCTAGTACTCCCTGGTGTGGAGGTTCTTTGGTCTTTTTTTCCACTTTCTGAGTTCTAGAAGTGTTTTTGTTTTCTATGGGCGACATTTGTTCAGCATGGTGTGACACTTTACAAAGTATCGCATGCCCATGCAAACTATGTTGTACGACACTGTAAAGTATCGCACGCCTTCTTGAGAAATGTCGTACGACACTAGAAGAGTGTCGCATGACTTCTTGAGAAATGTCGTACGATGCTAAAAAGTGTCACATGCCTTCTTGAGAAATGTTGTACGACACTAGAAGAGTGTCGCACACCTTAAGGAGAAGTGTCGCCCCCCCTTAGTAAGAAGTGTCACATGATTTTTGTGAAAAACCTGCGTGTGCCATCAGTGGGAACTTTTCTTCATGATCCAAACTTTTTGAGAGTTGTTTTGGATACCCTTTTGGGTATTCTTCGACCCTATGTTGTTGCATTTTGTATTTTGGTGGTTTTCATTCAATGCAGTTTTCTGTGTTTTGTTGTTGTCTCATGGGGTTTAAAATATATCGTTTAAGTATAAGTCCTTATACTTAAGATATAGTTTAATAAATGCGACGAATCTTTTGAGATAGGTTTCATTCCTCTTAGAGATAAGTTATGGATTCTAGGAAATTTCAAGGCTTCAAAAATCCAGACTTAGCCAATTTTCAGGGCTTCAGGATTTCAGGCTTAGCCAAATTTCAGGGTTCTGCATTTTACCCCAGCTTGGTGTTTTTTTGATGAGTGGTTGTTTCTTGTGCGCTCATCATGTGCATTGTCGTTATTGGCTTTGTTTTTGTGTGTCAGTTTGGTAGTGGTGTTTGGAGATTCGTTGGTTGCTAGGATGGTGGTGAAGTCTTCCGTTGTGATCATTGTGATCCCTGTATGATGTTGTCATGTGCATTCATACTTGTACAAAAAAATAATTCTAGCTTGTATTTCATCCTTATTTCCAAGGATCTCCAGGTGGGGCATTACATGTGTCCTAAAAATTTTCCTTGATTGGTGGCAAAGACACACTTGCTTGGGTTAAGGGATACCCCAAACTCTCTACACCTTGAGAACACCTACCTTAAATGATCAAAATGATCTTCTACATTCTTTGAATACACTATAATATCATCAAGGTAAACTAATACAAACTTTCCAATCACATTTTTGAAAGCCATCTCCATTACCTTCTGAAATGTAGCACCTGCATTGGTTAGCCGAAATGGCATCTTACAATAAGCATAGGTACCCCATTTGGTGGTAAATGCAATCTTGTACCTATCAGACTCCTGGACTAGTACTTGATTGTAGCCAAAAAATCCATCAAGAAATGAAAACCTCCTTGGACAAAATCTGCTCCATGGAAAGGAGAGGATGGTGATCTTTAAGGGAAGCTTGGTTAAGGTCCCTAAAGTCCACATACAATCTAATTTCTCCATTCTTTTTCCTAACAGGGACAAGATTTTCTACCCATGATGAGTGCTCGATGGGGAAAATTATATTGGCCTCAATCAATTTGGATAGCTCTTTTCTCATTAAGGGTTCAATTTTGGGATTCACTGGCCTCTATTTTTGTCTTACTGGTTTAACATTATCAATTAAATCTATGGTATGCTAAAATAACCCAAATCCCTTTAAATCATCATATGTCCAGGAAAATATATCATTAAATTCTTGACATAGATGAATAAAACTTTCTTGCTCAATCTCATAACATACCTTCCCCATGTTTAAGGATTTTCCATCAGCAACCATGACTGGGGTGTGATCATCTTCATCAATAGCTAAGTTCATGATTCTACCTCTTGCTTGGTCATCAGAATTAAAAACACTCTCTAAAGTAATGAGACCCCTAGGAAACTTGTTGGAACTGAGGTTAATGATTTGATCACCATATTGATCCTGCAGCCTTGACTAGTTTCTGTCTAAAAATTCTGCTTCATTCTGCAAGAAGCTTACAATTTGTTCATCAGATTCGAACACTTGCCAATGGATGTTGTTGTCAAGGATGGTAGGCCTTACTACCATCCTAATTTGTTACTTCTTCTTTTCCTCAAGATCCCCTAGCACATCATAAGATGCACCTATTGTTGCAAGTCTATCAACATGTCTATTTTCTTTTCTAGGGATGCTTTGAATATTAAATGCATTGAAACCTTCAAGCAAATCCCATACCCTATGTTTATAAGACTTGAGCAACCCGTTCTTGGTGATATTCTGATTTCTCACTTGATTAACCACCAACTCACTATTTCCATATACCCTTAAGGCCTGGATTCCTCTTTTTTGAGCAAGTAGGAGACCTTGAATCAAAGATTCATACTCGGCCATGTTGTTAGTGCAATTAAACTGGAGCCTGAAAGAGAAGTAGTACCTTACTTGTGCAGGAGAAACTAACATCACGCCAGCCCTTGATCCATTCTTATTCCTTGAACCATCAAAGTACATGCTCCATACCCCACTTATATCTTCTTTAGTCTCCACAAGATTGGGAACTAGAGCACCTTTCTCCAATATACAATATGTATTGAGGCCTATTTCAAGGGTTTCTGACATAGGATCAAATTGATATGCATTAGCCCATTCATCTAAGAGAAAATTAGGTATCTCCTCTAGGGAAGTAGTAGGCTCATTCATTATGTCATTCTCATCCATTTCTAGGATAGTGCAGTTCATGTTGATGAGATTAGGGGTTTAGGGCTCAATATGATGGAGGGCTAGAGGCTCTACTCTGATTGCAGCTTTGGTTCCATATCTTGTTCTAAAAAACATATATGACCAATCAAAAGATATGTAACCACCTATTTGGGCAGTGAAATCTCTTTTGGGCAGTGAAATTTGTTGATAGATAGATGGAAAAATGTGGCTTGACTTCAGCAACTGATATATCTTGAGTCACAATACAACCAGGGCATGCATTTAGGGCCATTTCCACATTCCTAAGGATCCCTATAGTCTTGATAGTACTACCATCCAACTATAACACATCCCTAACAATGGGCTCATATTTCATTCCCAAAGTATCAGCAACACACCTAGGCATCACTGAACTACTAGCCCTTGAATCAATCATGCAATTGTGGACTAGTCTATCCCCTATAATTAAAGAAACATAAAATGGAGGGGGTCTAACCTTTTTACTTGTTTCTTCCTCCCTTTCTAGGCTTGTGGCACTTTCCATGCCAGGTGGCTGATCCTTTGGTTCAATACTTCCCAATTCTTGCTACAGCAACCTCTTTTGCATGGGTATAGTAGCAACAGAATCCCACATGGAAATATTCACATTTTTTTTCTTCATTTGTTCCACCACACTTAATGGCATGGTACGTGCTTTGGTAGAAACCTTGGGAGCTACATTTGTAGGAGGTTGAGGTGGAACAACCTGAGGATCACTTACATCCTTTCTGCCATCATTTCACCTCTACTACTAAGGGGTATTTGACTGATCATTTACTGCTTTCTCATGGGGTATTGCATTTGAAGTTGAGGCCTGATTGGGAAGAGGAGGGATAGTATCTCCAATAGCTCTTCTTTTGCTCCTAGTATTGTGAGCAATGGAATCTTGGTTTACATTACAATGTTCCTCCATTTGATTATTCATAAAGGGTCAATCACCTTGTCCCTGCATATATGAGGCCTCTTTAAATTGGTCCTCCTTGTATGACTGTCCTATTGCAGGCTCTTGGATGGTCAAAGCCAAAGAAGATTCAGCCTTCTAACACATGCAACAATCATAGGAGTAGTTACAAGAAGGATAAAAATCCTGATCCTAGGCCATGTTGTTTTGAGGGACTATGGCCCTACTTTGGCTCACATTTGAGGTTGAAGTATGGCTATTCTTCCTATTCCAATCAAAACAATTGTTCCCATAATTATGATTTGGAGGCCTACCACTATTCATAATTTGATGCTACAATTGATGAGCCTTACTACCTTGAGCTTGTTGTCTTTCTAAAGTCACCACCTTATTGCTCATTTTCTGCATCAGAGAGAAACTATCCTCCAGTTTCTTCTCTAGGCCTTGCAATCTTTTATCTATGTTCAACATCATAGATTGCACCATCTCCTTGATTTCATCTATTCCATTTAAAGATGTGGAAGCTTGAGGGACTGGAGTAGGGGATTGTGATGTGGAAGTTGTAGGAAGATGAACCATTTCTAGTTGGTGATTGGGAATATCAGGAAAGAAAGGCATGGGAGGCCTTGGAGCTAGCTTACCCCCTTGTATTAGGATGTTTTCTAACTTTATCACTATATCATAAGCATTAGGCAAGGTATCTCCTCCCTTAGTTTGGATTATAGTGGCAATGTCACTGTTAAAAGCTCTGAGGTAATGCAACAAGGCATTACCAGGGGTAGGTTTTACTGAGGTAGGTATTCTATCCCGTGTCTTTTGAAATCTATAGTTGAAATCAGTCATACATTTATGGGGGGCTCTTTTTATAGTAGTTAACTGCTCTAAAAGTGACAAATGGTCACTTTTGTCCTCAAAGTGTTTACATAGTCCTGCTCCTAATCCATCCCAATCTTTTATAGAGCCATGAGCCAAACCTCTATACCATTGTAGTGCTTTTCCTTTCAAAGATGAGGCTAGAAGCCTAATTGTGACATCATCTTCTATAATACCATGGATATTGTAGACATTTGAAACTTCTTGAATGTATTCTGAGGGAGAGATAGAAGTTTCATGAGTAAACTCTCGTATACTTTTGAGTGCAGCTATTGGTATGTCATGTCTTTGAGCTAATAAAAGGGGACTTCCACGATTAAAGGTGGCAAAAGTATGGGCTCTAGGTTGTGCCATATAGACCAGTGATCGATTGATATGTACTGATGGCAATCTAGGCTTAGATCTAACAGTAGGAGGAGTAGAGGTAGATCTTGCAGGTGTATTTGTTACTATTGCACTCCTAACTGGTGATAAAGACACTCTAGTCTCTCTTCTTCTAGGATTTGAAAATGAAAGCTCTTGGTACTAAAATTTACCTCTAGAAGATGCCCTTGTTTCAGCTTTGGGCATGAATTACTACAACTTTGGTCTAGAACTAGATGTATTTGAAGCTTAGAGTCACCAAGTACTTGAAGAATGAACCTCTTAAAGGTTTGAACATCAAAGCTAGTACTATCTCTTCAGTATTAATCTTGAAATCTTCCTTTTGACACCAGTAGACTTGAAATTTTTTGATTTTTTTTTGGGTCCCACCTGCCATGCCAAAAACTGTTGTCACAAAGGTTTGCACCCACATCCAAATTTTTTACCTAAGGACAACTTTGTGAAACATAGAAACAACCTCCAAGTTGTGGGACTTGAATTGTGAGGTTGAGTCTCCGGAGAAGGCTGGCTTCCTTTACTATCAGGATGCACCTAACTACTCTTGGAGAGGAAAAGGGAGAAGGTATGCATGAAAGAAAATCTACCTACTCTAACCTAAGGGGGTGATGCACCAAAATAGAGTTTTCAAACTGATCTCTACCCATACATGCACTATTGAGCCATCATGACACCAAAGAATATACACATTCAGACTTGTTTTAACCTAGCAACCACATGCAGATCAGAAAACTCAGATGAATGACACAAGGAAGAGAAGATTCACTTATATATCATTCATAGGCCAAAAGAGATACAGTCATGTAGGTTATAGATCTCTACAAAACACCAATGAGAGGCAAATAGTTCTTGCACTTTCACATTAATGGTTGAAGGAGATAAAGCAGAATGTCATACAGTTCAGAGGCAAAGGGAATTTACACATGAAATTGCAGAGCAATATCAGAGAAGTCAGAGAAGAGTCAACTAGAAAAAAATCTACAAAAATTGCCTTTATAGTTCAGGCATAATTGAGATGTCCTCTCACTGAAATTACTCTACAAACACTGCCATTAAGTCCTTCAGAGAATAATCATGGAGATCTGAAGAAAATCTGATCTGAGCACAAATCCAGATGCAATGATATCTGACCGTTGTTGAAACAGGGCCTTGAGAAGATAGAAATGGTGCTATTAAATAGTTCTAACCAGGTAGATGGATCAGATTAGAGATGGTGGAGTGTTTTCCCACGTTCACTAAGTTTAGGATTCATACAAGAGTGGTTGGCATTGGTCACAAGGATCGGATCGCACAAAAAAACTCAATTCCCCTGTTTCTTGGTTCATGAATCAATAGGGTTAGCAAGTCAACCAAAATCTACAAGAAAAATAGGCCACATGGACCAATCAGTTTATTCCATTCTTCCACCTCGCAAAGTTCCCACGCGGTTGACCACACCTTTTAACTAACCGCAACACCTCCTCAAAACCCTGACCATGATAGCCACATAATCGCCAGCTCAACTATCCATGCTAATTGTTAATACCCTAGCTAGCCTTGCTGGGACACATGTCGCAAAGGGGCTTCCCTGCAATTTTTAATCTTCATGCAACTCCATAATGCAGGAAAGCCCTGATCGTTGATCTCTTGCAAAATCAACGATCATGAAAGATCCCCATATACTGTGTTTGCCCCCTCAAAATTCTTGGGCCCACATGAAACTTATCATACACCTGGCATCCAACTCAACAACCACCCTGGCAATACTTTGGTGACCCACATAAGAAATAGGTCCCATAGAGACACATGATAGTGAGGTGCTTTCTCGCATTGCTTAAAGTCCTTGCATCTCCATATTGTGAGAAAGCACTGATCCTTGATCCATTTGCATTGAACCGTGATCAAAACCCTATAGAACTGCATACCTAGTCAACTAGATGGGCCAATGAGATCCACCCTCATACTCTAACTTGCCTGATAGCTACCACAGAAGACAAGCTGCCATTATCTTCTAAGAAAGTGGGCCCATGATGTCACACCAACCATGCGTCACAAAGGGGCATGCCTACATTACTTAATTATCTTGCAACTTCATCTTGTGGGCATGCACTAGCTGTTGATCTAATTTGAATCTATGGTGCTCAGAATTTTTTCCTTCTAAACCTCTACAAGATCAGCTATGACATCATCTGAATCCGTGTCGCTAGGGCGCTTGCCCACATTGTCAGAAAGTCTGCTAGAAAATAAATGTGGGAAAGCAAGCGCCAATCAAACTGCCAGCTCAACTTGCCACCCTATCCTCCCTGTTTGTAGCTCATAAGAGAAAGTGGACCCACCTTCCATGTGTCACAAAGGGGCTTTCCTGCAATGTGTAGAGTTCATGCATTTTCAAAATGTGAGAAAGTGCCCACCGTAGATCTGGCTTGATCTGACGACATGAAAAGTTGCAGGCCAACAGAAAAAAACATAAGGTTTTATCATTTATTTATTTTTTGATATTTCCAATTCATTTAAATAATATAAAATGGGAAGGTGACCGTTGGGTGGGGCAAGCATTTGAAGTTTGAATTTTGGAAAAGGAAAAAATGGATAACACTAACCACTCTCAACCACTAACTGATGTATGTCTTCAACCCTGGAGATGTGGCACATAACCCCTAATTGCAACATCTCTAGCCTTTACTCCTAACTATCATGATGACTCACCAACTAGTGACCGAACTGCCCCCTTGACCTTACAAATAGGTTTTTCTAATCATAAACATAACTAGTGAAACTACACCACCTTGATATGTTTACCTTTTGGTACTCTCCTATTCATTGGTCAAATTCTTCCTAGTCAACTGCTTGATCACTGCCAACACGTTCAAAAAATTTCTCTTTGCATTCCAAGTGGCCTTACAAGCCCCATGTACAAGCATGCTCTTGTCATAAAGCATGGATGCTTTAGACACTAATGTATTGTGTTTTTCAATATAAAAATAGATGAAAAGTTACTTATACCACAAATGTGGGATAAAAGGCTTAGCTTTTCTCTCACTTAGAACAATACAACATCCTCCCAAGGAAAATCATAGGCCTCTCTTTCAAAAATGTCACTCATGTCCACTATTGATCACACTACCTATGCTTTTATTTATTTTTTGCATTCCCATGTGAATAGGGGAAGACAAAATTTCATCAGCAAAAATGGTACTCCATGTATCAATTGAAAGTGAGAAATTTTCCCTTTATGAAGTGGCAACTTCTATAAATAACATTGTGGCTCATTTACAGAAGGAAACACAATGTCTTCCTGCACTTAGAACACTCCATTTGTGGAAAACATTAAAATAGAGAACACTCCATTTGTGTCCATTAGCTCTTATACATAGTTCAAAAATGGATTTAATAATGAATCTCTTGATTTGAGTTTTAATGGTGCATTTAGTCTATAACCATAGATCTCATGTCTGACGCCCTTCACAATCAACATTTCTAATTTTGCAAGTGGCTAACACCAAGAAGTAAACAATTGTAATGATTCATTTTTTTTCTTTAGTGTGATGAGTAGATTGGAAGTAGGTTCAATAATAAACATGTTTGAAAAGAAAACATCACCCCTCAAACCCACACATCAAACCTCATAGATGACTGAGTGGCCGTATGAAATTGTTGTTGGCTGATTTTTTATTGTTTTATGAACCAGAGCAACCCCTCCCTTGTTCACATGCACACACAAAATGAGGAGATCCATCTCAATTGCAAATGTTTAATTCCCACTTCATCAAAGTAATGATCAAACTTTTAGTTGCCCCATTTGCATAAGGGATGGTTTCTTTCAAATTTTTGGGCTCCTCCCTTAATTTTTATAGCACCCAACCTGGTCAAACAATGTTTTATTATCTTCCATAAACCAAATAAAAATCTCCACAAAATGATGCTTTGGTTTCTAAGGCATTGGTGTGGTTTAGTAGGGAACACAAAATTTCATCAGCAAAAATGGTACTCCATGTATCAATTGAAAGTGAGAAATTTTCCCTTTATGAAGTGGCAACTTTTGTAAATAACATTGTGCCTCATTTTAAGAAGGAAACACAATGTCTCCCTGCACTTACAACACTCCATTTGTGGAAAACATTAAAATAGAGAACACTCCATTTGTGTCCATTAGCTCTTATACATAGTTTAGAAATGGATTTAATAATGAATCTCTTGATTTGAGTTTTGACAGTGCAATTAGTGTATAACCATAGATCTCATGTCTGACCCCCTTCACAGTCAACATTTCTAATTTTGCAAGCAGCTAACACCAAGAAGTAAACAATTGTAATGATTCATTTTTTTTCTTTAGTGCGATGAGTAGATTGGAAGTAGGTTCAATAATAAACATGTTTGAAAAGAAAACATCACCCCTCAAACCCACACATCAAACCTCATAGATGACTGAGTGGCCATATGAAATTGTTGTTGGCTGATTTTTTATTGTTGTATGACCCAAAGTAGCCCCTCCCTTGTTCACATGCACACACAAAATGAGGAGATCCATCTCAATTGCAAATGTTTAATTCCCACTTCATCAAAGTAATGATTAGACTTTTAGTTGCCCCATTTGCATAAGGGATGGTTTCTTTCAAATTTTTGGGCTCCTCCCTTAATTTTTATAGCACCCAACCTGGTCACTTGTTCACATGCACACACAAAATGAGGAGATCCATCTCAATTGCAAATGTTTAATTCCCACTTCATCAAAGTAATGATCAAACTTTTAGTTGCCCCATTTGCATAAGGGATGGTTTCTTTCAAATTTTTGGGCTCCTCCCTTAATTTATATAGCACCCAACCTGGTCAAACAATGTTTTATTATCTTCCATAAACCAGATAAAAATCTCCACAAAATGATGCTTTGGTTTCTAAGGCATTGGTGTGGTTTAGCAGGGAACACAGAATTTCATTAGCAAAAATGGTACTCCATGTATCAATTGAAAGTGAGAAATTTTCCCTTTATGAAGTGGCAACTTCTGTAAATAACATTGTGCCTCATTTTAAGAAGGAAACACAATGTCTCCCTACACTTAGAACTCCATTTGTGGAAAAAATTAAAATAGAGAACACTCTATTTGTGTCCATTAGCTCTTATACATAGTTCAGAAATGGATTTAATAATGAATCTCTTGATTTGAGTTTTGACGGTGCATTTAGTCTATAATCACAGATCTAATGTCTGACCCCCTTCACAATCAACATTTCTAATTTTGCAAGCAGATAACACCAAGAAGTAAACAATTGTAATGATTCATTTTTTTTCTTTAGTGTGATGAGTAGATTGGAAGTAGGTTCAATAATAAACATGTTTGAAAAGAAAACATCACCCCTCAAACCCACACATCAAACCTCATAGATGACTGAGTGGGCATATGAAATTGTTGTTGGCTGATTTTTTATTGTTGTATGAACTAGAGAAGCCCCTCCCTTGTTCACATGCACACACAAAATGAGGAGATCCATCTCAATTGCAAATGTTTAATTCCCTCTTCATCAAAGTAATGATCAGACTTTTAGTTGCCCCATTTGCGTAAAGGATGGTTTCTTTCAAATTTTTGGACTCCTCCCTTAATTTTTATAGCACCCAACCTGGTCAAACAATGTTTTATTATCTTCCATAAACCAAATAAAAATATCCACAAAATGATGCTTTGGTTTCTAAGGCATTGGTGTGGTTTAGCAGGGAACACTTGAGTTAATCCATTTGTTTTCATATATTCTTGCCTATAGATTGGGAGAAGAATTTATTATTGGCCACTTTTGCAC
The DNA here is from genome assembly GCA_028749045.1 of Cupressus sempervirens. Taxonomy (NCBI): domain Eukaryota; kingdom Viridiplantae; phylum Streptophyta; class Pinopsida; order Cupressales; family Cupressaceae; genus Cupressus; species Cupressus sempervirens. The sequence continues at coordinate 576,902,244 of CM053788.1, read as the reverse complement.
CCCATTCAACCCATCACTAATAACTGATCTGAGAGATCTTCAATGGGTTGGATTCTTTGATGTGGGTTAACATGCTTTTCGGTCAGGTTAACATCTTGTGTTAATGTGGTTTCTTCATAAGCCGAGTTGGCTCAGTTCCTTCATGTGCCAAGCTAGTTTAGCTTGTTCATGTGCTGAATTGGCTCATTTTTCCTTCATGTGTTAGGATGTGTGTTAATGTATGTTTTCTTCTAAGGTTAAGATTTTGCGTTAACCATTTTTACCATTTTGGAGAATAACTTTTCTGCTCTTTCTAAAGCCGAAAAATTGTTGCTGCCTCTATAACCAAACATTCAAGAAATGCACCAACCAACTATTGCATGCCACGTGGTGAATCCTTCTTGTGTTGGGCTGCTTTTAATTGTATGGTGGTCATATTTTCAGATCATTATTGGGGCCCCTTATGAAGATATGATGGTCGTTAGATTTTGAAGCATCTTTGGATATTTATGGATGCATCTTAGTCGTCTGTGGTTGTGTGAAGATCTTGATCTAAGGTTAAGTTTTATTCACTTGTTGAGGAGAATTTTTCTGCAACATCTGAGTCATTCATATTGAATTAAAGATCTACATCAACGTTTCACACCTTTGGGGGCAAATCAAATTTATTCTATGAGGGTCAATTCTATAATTTTTGTGGTGGGTTAACTTGTGTGTTATCCCATCCTGTATTTTTTGGCAGTGGTGTTGATTTATTTTTTATGGCCATGACACATTACAAGGATCATTTTTTCAATGCAAACTGAAATTTTGGGCCTTGTTCCATGGTGTTGATGCATCTTTATGCCTCTTTATTACATGTAATGATCAAATCTTTTGGATTTGATTTCTTATGGTTGGATGCATTAATTTTGGGTTCTTCTGGTCACTTCTATAGTAGATTGATGTCAAGATCAAATTTTGTTCTAATATTCATTTATTGCTACTCTCTGCAACTTGATTCCATCTTATGGGATTTGAACTTCAAGTTAGATCTTAGTTATACCTGAACTCTATAAAGGCAAGTTGTAAATACTTGTTATGGGTTCTTCTCTATTTTGATAATGTTTACTTGCAATAGCCTTGTGTTCTATAATTGTATTCTTGTCTTCCATTAATTAAATAGATGGTTTCTTACCCTCTCTTGCCATTCATTAGTTTGTGCAAGTATCTTGCCCCCTTTGAATGTTTCTTTTATGCTTCCTTAGATTTATATGTTGTGTTTGGTTTGTTGATGGTTGTTGTATTGTAAAATTATATTTTTCCCTTCCACATTTGATCAACCTCAAACCCTCGTGTGGTTTCTTAGAAGGTAGAATAGAGTTGAGAGTTGAGAGTTGAGTATTTGGCTTTTCATTGATGTGTCAAGCATATAGGAGCAGAGTCGTAAGTGTTTCAATTAGGTGTATCACCCCTTTCCCTTTCAGCAATTTACTTTCCTACATCTCCTTCTCCCTTTTCCTTCAAAGTAGTAATTAGGTGCATCCTGATTGTAAGGAAGCTAGCCTTCTCCAAAAATTTGACATCAAAGCATGAGTCCCACACTTGGAGGTCATTTCCATGTAACATAAAGTTTCCTTTAGGTCACACTTTAGGTGAGGGTCCAAACTTTGGTGATAACATTTATATAATAGAGGCTCTTAATGAAGTTATGATCATAATGATCCAATTAGAAACTTCCAAAGTCAATGTGCCTAAACATTCTCTCCTCAAATATGTTACCAACAATTGTTTGCTCACATGGGTTGTCTCGTGGATAGTTAGAACAATTTATTCTTTTTCTATTGTTATTTATATCACAAATAAGTGAGAAACTTCAACAATTTTACTTTTATGAGGTACTCTTCAAGAATGAAATGGATTTCAAATCAATGCCTTTCTTACTTCACACCATTTGAAACACTCCTTGTTCCCTTGGACATAAGAAATTTCACTTATATCACTCCCCTTTACCTTTCATCTACCTCCAGTAGCACATTTGCTTCAAGCTTTGGATGCAAATACATACGTCTTGTGCATCCTCACAATGAAAGACATCTTCCTCATTTATTTTGTTGAACCTTATTATGCCAAAGTGAACTTTGTCAAAATATTCCTCTAGCCAATTTGTCAATCCAACATCATACCTAAGGAAAATTCTTGATTACCCCTTGAGATGGCACCATATTAGTAACTCAAAAAATAAATCCAATAAATTCATTTTATTGGTCAGGTTCAAAATCCATCAAGATTTGATCATTTGAAACTCATCTTTTATTCTTTCTAATAATTTGTCGAACTCGTGCAAAAAAACATCTAAACTAGTTTTGAGAACTAACAAATTCAAACAACCATGATCCAAAATCATGCACTCATGTTCTCTATCATACACACTATAATTTTTTTAAGTCTCATCTCATGATAACATAGGGGGTCAAAATATATTGACCATCAAAGTTGCTCACTTCAAACTGTCCTACAAATAACATCTCAAAAAACAACAAATTGTAGTTGGTTTTGGTTTTGAAAATAGATCAAATGACCACTTGGGGAGATGAGACCTAGGGGATTGGTAAATTATTATATGGAGAGTATGAATGTGTAATTTGGTATTATGATGAATAATTTGGTATGATTGGAAAATCTTTGAAGTTGGGTCATGGAAATTAAAAATTGGGTACACTAGCAGAATATTGGTTTTTGCATACGGAATGAGCCTAGGAAACTCATAAAACAGATTCATCAAACCTTGAAATTGCAAACCTAGGATTTATATCATGATTAAAATTAAGTGGTATGACCATGTCTTCAAAATGTTCAACATGTCATAAAATATTCACTGTCGAACATGACTTCCTGGAATTCTAAATAATGTGAATCAACAAAATAGAGATAAACATCCAATTTTGAGGAACATTAAACCCTATCAAAACATGTCAAAATAAATTAAAGTCTAAAAAATAGGTTATATGATATGTATAATGGACATTCCCTAAGTGGTGAGTCATGACACTTAACCAGATGCAAGATATTCAATTGCAAACTAGGCTTTCAAACTTTGTTTGACACTTGGAATGAAAATGCAAATTTGACAAGTGAAAACTAACACCTCATGAAATGATTGAAAATTTTAAAATAATTACCTAAGGTGCATGAATATACCAAATGAATGATAATAAGGAATTTAAACACATCCCATGACTCAAAATGACAACCCAACACTTAGGCACAAAAAGCATTTATAGGGGTTCATTTAGCAAGGTTTCTAAATATGGTACTCAAATTTCACTTGTAATTTTGAGTCCCATCATGTTGATCTATGGATAGGTCCTTTAATGGGTTGATTAGCAATTTACCACACCATTAGACCATTCAACACCATCCTTTAGAACATCTCTTCTAGTGATTCACAATAGGGTGGGAACTTTACTAGGTGAGATAATCACTCTCCCCTTCTCTCTTTGCTTCTCTCTAGATAGTGATTTCTATGTTATTATGATGTGGGAGTTAGAAAAGACTCAATCTCTTGGGGGATGATGAATTATTTGTTTTTTGGATCATAATGAGAGTATCTTATTTTTTTTACTCTACTTTACCAAGAACTTAGATCAAGTCCATACTCTCACCAAAGTAGGGGATAAATGTATTGTCTTAAATTGGAAGAACTCTAATTTAATGAAGTTTTAGCACCTATTTAATACAATATCATCAATATCCTTGCATCACTCCTTTATTTCCTTTTATGTCTTTTCTCCTAGGTGGAATTGGGGAAAAATATAATAGATCCTCTTTAAAGCTTCTATTTTCATGGAATTAACCTTGAGTTAGGATCTATCCTCCTAAGTCCTCCCTTGCCTTAATCTAACTACTCAAACTCTAATCTCTAACCTAAAATGACTATATCTTGAACTATGTGCCTAGTTTCTAGGATCCAAGACCTATTTTGGGACCTAAAGTTTCTCATGCCTACTTATCAGGGATGCAGTGCACCCCTAACCAATCAAGAACATAGTGTACCCCTAACCAATCAAGGATGTAGTGTACCCCTGATGGGTTTATCAAGGATGCAATACATCCCTAATTGGGCCTTATTTTGTGTCCTTTCTTCAAATCTCATGTTAAAATAGCCTTGGGCTGTTAATTTCTACGCAAGTTGGTCTACTAGAGTTAGTCAATTCTAAACCCTATATAATCCCATCCATTTGTTCCATTTCTTATCCATTAAGTTCAAATCCAAGACATAATATATGATACATAATCAAGCACTCTAGATCTCTAGCTTTCAAGAATTCAAGCATTCAAGTCTTCAAGCCTTCAAGTATCTTTCAAGCATTCCTCTATTGAAGATCAACAACTCAAGTGTTCAATTGCAGATCCGTATTCAAGATCTCCTTATATCTAGTCAAGATCCTTTGTTGCATCTTCTACATCCATTCATCTTTATCTTTTTTTATCCAAATCAATTGATGAAGTAAGCATGTTGCATTTGATTCAAGAGATCCTACTTTTGTAACGTGAATTCATACATTTTATGTTAATTTAATTATTTTAATTCAAGGTTAATTCCTAACTGGGGTTTGACTGAGGTAAATTGCCCATCAACAAAAAAAATCCCTTTTTGATTACAACTTGCCAATATTGAATTAAGGAATAGGTTGCAGATCTAAATACCCTTTTTTACCTTCTTCAAAACTATGAAATCAAAATTAGCATCACACTCATTCTATCAGGGCTAACTAAGTCACCCTTGATGCATCAACGGTTATCGAGTCACCCCTAATTATTTAGTTTGGCACGAACAAATCACCAATGATTTATGAGATTTATTTCTTGCACAATTTAAGGCCCAAATCCAATGATTTTCATCTAGTTGATTATTACAACAAGCATAAAAACATATTATAAAGATGTGTTCTCTACCTTCTTCGTCTTTTCATCATGATTATTTATATCTATCTCTATCTTGCTATCTCATCTAGGGTTTTCAAGGATTTGGATATCTTTTCCCCTATTCTTCATAGTCCTAGTTTGCATTGGTGCTCCTTTCTTATTTAGGTTAGCACTAATCTTACTAGATCTAGTTCTTTAGAATCGGGAGTAAAAGGATGTATCTCCTTAATTTCCCCTCTATGTTATATGCTTGTGTGTATGGTTATGTGATGAACTTAGGCTTTATATCCTTGATTCACATTTCAAACCACACAGTATGCAATCAAATTCTCTTTCATGTAGTGATAGTTAATTTTAAATGTGTAATGTGAAATGTAAATTGAACCAATTGATTAAATGACAAAATAAAAATAGATCTAGGTTCTATATGTATGCAACCAATCCAATTAAAATATAGAAATAGGTGTATGCTGAAAGATAAATAGAAGGGTGGAAAATGTTTGATTTTCCAAATTTGTTGCAAATGTATTAAGCATTGCCTTATTAGGTATATGAGTTCCAAATGCAACATCCTCTTAGATTTATATATATAATAGGTCATGAATAGACATGTCCCTTAATGGGGTGTATCTATTCATTAATCAGATAATTAATGATAATAATGAGTTTAATCTCATATGTGAGTGTGAGTGTGTGTGTGTCCTTTATATATATATATATATATATATATATATATATATGACTAAAACTATCAAACATCAACACTCCCTCTTAGCTTAAAAGGATAAACACATAAGAATAAATATTACTCCAATGTAATATTACAAATAATCATTTTAAGGATATCTCAAAATATTTCCACCATTTGATATCGCATTTGATATGATGAGTATTGGTCTTCCAAAATATCAACATATGATATTCACCAAGTACCCAAATAAAGTTTAATATCACATCTGATATCAAAGGAATTGGCCTCCCAGAATATCAATGATATCTACCAAGTACTTAAAAGGTTTTGATATCACATATGATGTCAAGAGTATTGGCCTCCCAGAATGTTGAGTATCTACAAGACATTCATTGTAGTGCCCACGTATAGTTTGTTTTTCCATTACATTTACCAAACTCTTTTATGTCTATTTCATGGATGTGTCACTTTCAAAGATATTATTTCATAACCTAGACTAGAGATATATCAACGATGATTACTTAATTTATGATTATGGTTACTAGTGCATTAATGATGCTTAATGGTTTGTAGTTAATAAATCTGATTTCTTTCATAACAATGTCAAATGATGCTTTAATGATGATTACTTCATATTTGTAACAATGCATTATTTTATTTGGGCATTTGATGTTTGACTTATAATTATTATGATACTTACCCCATACTTACATGTGTATGGTGTGTGTGTCTATTTTATCTTTATGTTTGTTGTGTCTAATGTGGTTAAGGGAGGGAGTCATAGTCACCTGCTAGTCGACATCTACACGATATACCACACCCGACTTGTTTAGTTTAGATATATATGCATATGTACATGCTTGTCTTTTATGCAAGATTGTAGATATCGGGCATTGACTTCCTTGAATTGCTAGGATGAGCGTGCCCTATCACAATAACTCAATGGTAAGAATGGGGAGATAATGTTCAGGTCCAATCCTAGCCATAGCCTAAATACTTGTCTTGTAAGGAGGACTCATAACTGACTTTCCACCCTTTTTAAAACTCGTGAGCTTATCTTTGTCTGTGTTGTTTGATTTTGAGTTTCAGTTTGTTTTGGTAATGTTGCTTTTATGTGGATTTCCGTATGTGATTTATTTGGTAAATGATTTAATTATAATATTTCAATTAATTATATAATATTGAGAATTATTAAATATTATTTGATTAAAAAATATTAAAGCATGAGAATATTTAACTAATTTAAAAATAATAATTAAATATGTGCTTTAGTTTAAAAGTCTTAATTTAAAAAATTGGTTAAAGAGAAATTAGAATATGATGATATTTAATTAATTATTAATTAATTAAATGTATCAATTTAATTTAAAAGTTTAATTTAAGAAGTTCGACAAAAAGAGAATTAAAATATTAAAATATTAAAGATTTAATAATTTAGGCATATTTATATTTATTTAATTTAATAATAATTTATTTAAGAGTTTTATTTTTAATAAACTCTAAATAATATTATTAGTTAAATTAATAAATATTATATTAAAAATGTCGCATGATTTAATAGGGGAGAGAAAGCTTTAATTTAATAAAGTTTATTTTAATTAAATTGCATAAAGTTTGTGCATGAAAATTAAAATATAGTAATTAAAGACAAAGGGTTTTCACATGATTGCATGATCAAAGCCTTGATTTGGGGGAAAAACTCTTTATTAAGGAAATTAGAGCTCATATCTAAACACATAGGTTTTGGAGAGCAAAATTTGGAATTGGATCAAAAGAATTGTTGAAAGTTTTAGAGAGTTTAGATTTGCATGCATTCACAGATTGTCTCAGATTTTAGATGTGATTTTGAGGTAGGGTTTGAAAATCCATTGTAGAATTTTATTGAAAAATCTGTCTACTTCATGTCTTCCTGAGTGTTTACACATTGCTTATTATTTTACTAGAGTGATTGTTGAATAAGGAATTATGTTTTAGAATTTGAAAATGAAAACTTAATAATCAAGAAAACTTGACTGTAGAAATTATAGAAAAAAATGTAGAAAATTATTGTTACTATATTCTTTTGAAACCTTTTTTAATATAGGGAAAATTCAATTATAGAAAAATTGGAAGAAAATAATAAATTGAAAAGTGAGGGTTTCAACTTTAAATCTGTTATTAGAACTATGTGATTATCATGAATTTTTTAAATATAGATGAATATTATTCTTATATCTAAAATATTTTAATTGCAAAATTTATTGGAAAAAGAAAAAAGATTAATTGGGAGAAAAACATGTTGTAACTAAATTTATGCATGCATGTGAAAACAAATATGCTAAAAATAGAAAGCTAAGTATAGTAAGGTTACATGCATGTGAAAACAAATATGCTAAAAATAGAAAGCCAAGTCTAGTAAGGTTACATGCATGTGAAAACAAATATGCTAAAAATAGAAAGCCAAGTATAATAAGGTTACATGCATGTGAAAACAAATATGCTAAAAATAGAAAGCCAAGTATAGTAAGGTTACATGCATGTGAAAACAAATATGCTAAAAATAGAAAACTAAGTATAGTAAGGTTACATGCATGTGAAAACAAATATGTTGAAAATAAAAAACTAAGTATAGTATGGTTGCATGATTTGAGAGATCAAAGACAAGCGAAAATGATAATTGCATGTGTATTTTTATTTAATATAATTTAATTTTTTTAATTTATTTATTTATAAAAAATTAGTTAACTAAAAATAAGTTAATTAAAATTAAAATTTTAAAATTATTTATTAATTTCTAAAAATTTAAATAAATATTATTCATTTAGTTAAAGTGAATGTCAGTAATATTAGTAATTCTTTAAGTCTAATTAAACTCTTAGTTGCATATATATGATTTCATATTTATTAATGCACGAGGGAGATTAATAAATAAATATTTATAATTTTATTATATTTTAAGAGTATTTGTGGTAGAATTCACTTTGTAATCATTTGCTTAATAACTAGTTGACTTTATGAGAGAAATTATAAATAATTAGATTAAATTTATAATTTTATCTCTAGTTGCATTATGAATTAAAGGAAAAGTAAATATTAATATTAGACTTAAATAGAAGTCATATTAATATCTTAGAAATTGAAATTAATATCGATATTTAAATATAATAATATACATTTATGTTATTAATTAAATTATTTATGATTCAAGATTATTTAAATTAATAATGTGATAATATTGCATGATATTTTATATACAAAAAAAGATTTGATACTTAAATACTTATTGTTTTAAATAAATATATTAGCATAACAATTTATATTAACATATATATCCTTAAATTATTTCTAAACACATCATTATGACCTAAACTAAACAAGAGAAATTGGTGGAATCAAATCATGTGGCCGAAAATTATTTATTTTCTAACATTCTACTTACAATCTTGTGATGTTTATTTTCATGATGGTTTTTCTTTGTGGGTTGTTTAGTTGGCTAAGTTAGGATGTGAATTAGAGACGGTTTTTTAGATTTTTGTTATGATTGTTTGACTGGATGTCATGATAAACTTTATAATTTAAATTGAGATTTGTGTTTTATCAGCTTTATGCTATAAAGCATTTATGAGAACTTGAGTTTTGGAAACCAATATTATTTTTTGGGTTGCATGTTAAGGAACCACATTCGATCAATATTATTTTTTGTGTTATGGGACACTATTATGGTTTACAATTTTTGGGAAGGTAGTCTAGGTGCATGTCTATGGAAGTGACTTGCAATGGGGGTCGAGGCCCAAAGTGGCTGCTAGGGTAACTCATTGTAAGTTGTGTAACAAGTGATAACATAGTAATCAAAATATCTCGCCTAGCCCTTTTCTTTGAGATACACTAAAAAGATAAGCTAGAGATTTTTCCTCATCCATGCCTTTAGTGCTTGTATAGACTAAGGATGAGATGGAGATGATACCTTGAGAGGTATGACTAGCATCTTCATCATCACGAGAGGGTATTCTGGTTCTGCATAAAGTCACTAGGGGACCGGGTTCTTGAGAGACTATCAGGGTAACTCTAGAGTTGGCTTATGTGATGACACTCCATAGTATTTTGCCTGAGTTTCCTTCATGATTTTTTTATATTTTCCTCTAGTGGTGTACTTGTTGGATATTACTTTTAATAATATTTTTATTGTGAGTTGTTACTCATTGATTGGATGTCATTTATTGTTGATAGTTGACTTTTATTAATGAATGATCGGTTATTCATCAGTGGTGTTTTCATTGTTGGAGTTAGTGAATGATAGTTTACTTTTATTGATGATAGTTATTATCTATTGGTCTTTGTGCTTGTGACACTTGACATTGATTTAGAGGTGGTTGTATATTTTTGGTATTGGTTTTTGTATGTTGACTTGGTATGAGTGTCCTTTTGATTTTGATTATCTCTTCTTCTTGAGTAGTTTGTGCTACCGTTGAGGTAGTTTTGGCTATCAAGACTCCTTGCCTAGGATTATTTTATGATTTGATTATCTATGTGTGGATCATACATTATCTCTCTTGCATGGTAGGAGTGGAAGCCTGATTAGGTGATGATGCAGTCGGGAGGTAGTGTATTATTACCATTTGAGTCCCGCTTAGATTGACAGATGTTGGATGCTTCTTGATACAATGGTACTATTATCATTCTTCCTCTTATCTTGAAGACTTCTATTCATTTGATGTATCTATGTATCATGTGTTATGAGATCCTACGAGATATTGTATTGTATATTGATGTACTTGTATCTATTTTCACATACCCTATGACATCTATAGTGGATGTTATTCATTAGATATGCTTTCATATTATTAGTTGTACTTATGCATTTGCTTATATGACTATGTATGTGTTTATTTATTTTATGATTATGGACATTGTAATTAAGACTTAAACTTATTAATAAAAAATTTTTAAATGTGACTCAACGTGAAGAAACCCTTGAGGAATTGAAACTATATTTGTAATTGATTACATGTACTTGATGTGTATGTACATATTTCTTCTGCATTATTGTTACTTTGATGTTGTTTGAACTTTTTTTTTTTAATAGTTCAATAAACTTTGTGATATACTAGGTTTATTTTTTTGGGTTCCTGAGTAGGCCGTTACATTCACCATATACTCATTTGTTCAATTTCACAATATAAGATATTAAAGATCGTCACCTTACAGTAACTTTTTCAAAGACAAGTGACATCATTTGGAAGTCATCACTTCCTCACAATGTACACATGTGGTAGGCCCATTAAAATCACATAGCCATGAGGTATATTCATGAATCAAAGACCTATTGATTGATTTTTAATCTCTATGCCTAAGTTTCCTATTAGTGTCCAAACACTTAGTCATTTACTAGGCAATGTTGAATGGTCATCATTGTGATCAAGTCATCTAGTAAAGCCTAAGTACATAAGGACTTGTTTATTTTGTATCACATGTCAAGAATTTCAGAGATTGCCAAGCACCCCAATTGAGACTAAGCACATATATAATTCAAGCTTATATAGTTGAGATCAAGTAAATTGGAAGAAAAAAAATTTTGAGTAAACAAAAAAAGATCAAGTGTGTAGAAGTTGAGTGCTAGCATGAATGTTAGTTATGAATGAACATCAGAATATTCAAATTTTGAACAAACCATTTTTTTCATATGAATTTGTAATCACATAGGCACCTATGTAAACCATTTTTGGTCAACTTATATACAATATTTAATGATTATAGACACAATTAAGATTAAGCTTATGCATCTTTGCACGAGGTATTAATCTGGAGGAAAGCAAATTAACTCATAAAAAAGTCAGAATAGAAATGGCAAAAAAGATGAATTGGGGACCATTGATTATGATCCATAAATTTCAAAGATCATCTATTTAAAGAGGGTTCTAACATAGAATCAAGAGAGAAGCAAGAGTGTCTGAATGAATGGGTGAATGCACAAGTAAAGGAGTGAAGAAGAGTAGAATAGAGAAAGAAAGGCTAAGTCTCAAAGGAGATTAAATAGAGAAATCCAAGTAGTGAAGGAAAGAATAGAGATATCATATTAAGAGATCAAATTGAGACATTGAACAAATGAGATCCAAAATTAGCTTTCAAAGCAAACTGAGTGTCAAGTACTAAATCAATTTTAACAAATTAAGTCAAGGAAAATCTCTTAACTAGGTGATCCTAACAGGTCTATGTAAATCTCCTAATAGAGTCCTCACTTGATTGTAAGTGTAAAATCCTTTAATAGGGTAAGACCTAATAGTCTTAAATCTTTTAACAGGGCAAACCCCTCATGGGGTAGATCATATATTATAATCAAACATTGTTACCCTAATAGGTTAACTTTATTGTTGCAATAGTGAATATTTGTGGGCTTCATCCCCAACCTAGTTTTGCCTTCATATTGAAGTGTTTTTGGGTATCCAAATCATTTGTGTTATGTGTTGAACCTTTTCATAGATGTGATGTTTTCATTCACATTTTAGCATTACAGTTTTGATGTTAGATCTTATGATGTGAATTAGGTTTGAAATCAATATAAAAAAATTAAAAGTAAAATTATAAGATCTTGATTCACCCTCACCCCCTTCTCAGTATCGTGTTTCCCATTAAATCTTTCCAACAATTAGTATCAAAGTTAAGTTATCTTGGAAGAATTCTAATAGTTTGAGAGGATCAGATCTTGGAGATGGAGGAATACTTGATGAGAAAAATTATTGATAACCAAATGATTAAAATCCAGATCATACTGAAACAACTAGAAGGAGTGAGAGTAATTAAGAAAATCCTTGATAAAAAGGAAAGAGTTGGCAATTTAGAAAAATGACACACAATACCCGAAAGTTGATATAGAAGGACTATTTGATAGTGGAAAGATTGGTGATAGAAATGAAACAATAGAAAAATTACTAGAGAAGAACAACATTCTGAGCAAAGAGGTAAAAGTACTCAAGAGAGAAAAAGAAACCCAATCAGTAAGACTATGTAAAGTGGTAGAGAAAAAGAAGAAAATAGATGATAAAATCAAGGTTGAAGAAGATAAAAGACATATGAAAACTAGACATGAGAAAAGATTATTTAAGTACAAAATCTGACAAAAAATCAGTTGGATATGATGAATCAATTGATAATTTCTACTCAAGAAAAAAATAGGAAGGACTTGGAGATCACAAGTTTAAGGTCACTGAATGAGCAATTAAGAAATAAGTTCAAGATTAAAATGGAACTTCTGGAAAGAATGAATAAACCAAGTGAAGCTATAAAATACTCTGAAGAATTGATAAGATCACCTAGATCAACAAGAGATACTTTTGGACTAGGATACACAAGCACCTTTCATCTACTAAAGAAGGAGAATCAACAAAGAGTGGAGAACAAAGAAATGAAAAATCCAAAGGCAAGCCTACATGTCATCATTATGGTAAACTTGGACACAAAAACAACATTTACAGAAGAAGGAATGGTATGCAAACTTCTAAACCCAAGTTTATATGTAATTTCTTTAATTGCAAAAAGGTAGGACACTAAGAACATGAATGCAGATCAAAGAAAAGTGATTCACCCACTACATCTAGATTTGAAGGACATTGCTATAATTGTCAGAAATATGGACATATAGCTCATGAGTGTAGATCCAAGGAAAAATCTAACTAGACATATGAAAAACAAGCACATGCACCAAGAAAAGGTGACTCTCACCATTGGTATTGCAATATATGGTACAATTGTCATTATTGTGGAGAATTTGAGCATATTCCAAAGAATTGCATTAAGACACATTTCAAAGGAAATTATGAATAATGGTTAAATGGAGAACTAGTTTTTTTTGGTTATCTCAAAATTGGACACGTTAGTAGAAACTGCAAAACCAAAGCACCAGCACCAAACAATAGAAATAACAAAGGTAAAGAAAAGGTTGAGGTAAAGAAAACATGGAAAGAAATAGTGGAAGCTAGAAGCAGTGGATGAAGAAAAGATGAGATCACCCAATCTAATGGATCAGGTGATCACACCACAACTAACTAAGAAAAGAAGGTATGTAGGAACTATAAATTCAATGATATATCTTGCATCAGTTACTAACATAAAACATGCTAAAAAGTTCATATATGCATAAGAAAAGATGCATCAAGAATAGATCCATAGAGAGAAGTGAAAGATAATCAATTGAAACATAAAGAACAAAGCATCATATTGCCTAAACATTAGAGTATAGATTGAGAACCTAAGATGACTGAGGTGATGTTCTGACCAAAAAAATTAGTATTGGTTGAGTAAGGTAATAATAGCCAAACATTTGTAGGTAAGGATGGAGACTGAGATAGTTGGCATACACCTAACAAGTAAAAACATGCTTATTGTAGACCTAAGATGGAAAATTGAAGGTATTTATCAAATTTGGGCATACATTTCTATTTACCAAGAAATTTTAAAGTTCACAAGTGATTCAAAGGTGATTAAGGAAAATTTAGTGACAAAGCAAGTGAATCACATTAAAGAATTTTAAGATTTGATAAAGTTGATAAGTATTACTTTTAGTGTTGAGTCAATTATTTTCTAAGATTATCATAGAATGTTTTTTTTTTTTTAGAACCTTAGATTGAAATGGCATCAACAAGAAAAATTTTGAAAGTGAGCAATGCTCAAATCATGAGGAACAACCAGTGTCCCCCATTGAATTTCAGTAATAGTATGAATTTTGAGGAGACTGAAGATGATAATGGCACCCTATTTTCAATTCCACCCAGAGTTTTGACAATATGGGATGTGAGATCCTATTACATATGCAAAATAGAAGAAATTGGAGATTTTGAGATAAGAATAGTTTATGAGAAGTTATGCAACAATGGAGTACTAAAGGATAAATACACAATCATTGTTGAGAAAGGGCTTAGCCATGCCCTAGGTTTTCCTAAGTTTTTTAAGGTTGAATGGATAAAGATTGTCCTAAGTCATGTTCATGATATGAAGGTATGGTTAGAAGGATTACCAATCAAAATTTAAAAGGCCATAATATGTCATCTTACTAGATACCTACCTTGGATAGACTAAAAAACATAAGGAGAGAAGCATGAAATGAGATTGCAAAATCTACCAAAGCTAAGTGGAATGGTCAAGGGATGTCAATTAATGGGATTAAAGATCCTATTATTAAATTTATAGTACATGTGATAGCACACAAATTATTTCAATCTAGTAGATTGAAGAGTGTGTCATGTGTTGTAGTAGACCTAGGCTACAAAATTGACAAAAAGGATCATACTTATGATCTTCTCAAGCTGCAACTACAATAGCTAACAGAGAATCTGGGAGCAATTAGAAAAGCAAAGAGAACATCATGTTGTTTGGATCTTTGTTAGTTTGTATATTCTTTTATGTACAGAATTCTTTTCCTATAGTTCATACAATAGTGTGGGATAGGAACAATACACCTATGGAATAGATAAATGAATTGATAAGTCAGATGGGAGAGAATTTTAAAGCAATTATAGACAACTAATTTAAGGAATTCAAAAGAAAAATGAAAAATCAAATGAGAATTCTCAAATCTATTGTAGATAGATATTTTGATGATATATATTTCATGGCAAACATAGATTTTGTTTATGCACGGGTAGTACTATGAAAAATTGCATGGTTAAGGCCTATGCCTTATAAGGTTAATGTTGATGAAGTCACAGTAGTAGTGATTGCACTTTTATCAAAAGATGTTAATGCAAATGCCAAGCCATTTGCCACATATGACTCAATAAATGATTAGATGAATTTAGAGTCAATTGAGCCCAAGATAGAAAAGAAAAGGAAGAAGAAAGATCTTGAGGACAAGGATGATGAAGAAGGAGAAGAATCTCAAGATATAGCTAAAGCTAGGAAGGAAAAGGAAAAGAGCTAGTTGCTATCAAGCCTAAGGAAACTAAGAAAAAGAAAGTGATAATTGTTGATCCCAAGGTTAAAGTTGATCTTAGGAAAGGTGTAAAGAAGGTTGCTACACCTCAAGAGCCTAAAAGAAAAATCATAATGAGATCAAAGACAACACAACCCCCACCTATAAAAAAAAAAGGAAGTCAAGCAAAGAGAAAACATGCCAGTTCACCCTAGAAGAACACTCCTAAGAGGCCAAAGAGAAAATTAGTTGTAGAAGAGGAGGAATAATATGATGAAGAGGCTAAGTTTTATGATTTGAGAAAATTGTAGATTGTGTCAAGACCACCTCCCACAATTGTAGACAAGGTATGTCAAGAAATCACTAAAATAGGAAGCTTAATAGGATTCAAAGACATATTTTTTGATTCCTTAAATAAAGAAGATCAAGAAAAAAATTTAAAATTTTTGATAGAAATGATGATACAATTTAAGACTACACCTATAGAGTTGGCAAAAAGCATTCCAGAAAACTTGTATAATAAGGTTGATACTAAGTGGAAGTGGGCATTATCTACTGAGAGACAAATCAAGGAGACCACCTTAACATAGAAAATACCAAATTTAGGGAAGATGTGTATGTCTATTTCCCTAAAAGATATTGTGAAGAAGTTCATGCCAAAAGAAAGGGCATATAAAATTATGATTAATAAAGCTCACGAAGTTGAGAAAGAGAGTATCAATGTATGGAAAGAAGCATTGGAATTTCTAAATCCATCAGTCAAAAAAGGAGATGAAGATGTAGAAGAAGAAGGTGGAGAAGTCAAAGAAAAAGAGGATGAAGTAGATGAATTTGTAAAACTTGTTGAGAAGATGAGGCAATTGATATAAGGATGTGAACAATAAGATGTTATCACCATTGAAGAAATTCCTAATTCATCACCACATGATGTTAATAGAAGATGACCTACAAAATGTTGAGCCTAATACATCTCTACCTAGCACCAATCTAGTTCTATTATAAATCATAGATTATCCAAGGATTGAAAGTGAAAAGACTAATAGTTTTGAAGTTATATTAGTTACTGAGGATACAAGTGTTGAGCAACAAGACAAGGCTATAATTGTGTTTTTGCAATTTACTTGTATGCCTATACTACAAACTAAAGTGAAGATTGAAGACACGCAAATAAAGTCAGTAGAGGAGAATAAGAAATCAAAAGATTAAGAAGCTACACAAGCTCTTATAGAGTTTTCAAGTACAAAACCATCAAAAGCATTAACTGGAACACATGAATAGTAGGTGACACCTACGCAGCAGGAGCAGAAATAGATATCTAGATTGACTGAGAAGGGTAAACAATTATAGATATCACTCCCAGGTGATGCAACCCCATGATCTCAAACTATGATTCAGTCAAAAGAGATGACAGATGAATCAATAATTCTAGATGAGGTAATTACTTTAACCATGTATGACTTAAACAACTTGAAATTGGATAAGATGCAGGAGTTGCAAACTTTGCTAAGTCACAAGTCAAAGCAAGAACAGTTAAGGAGATAGAACAAAAAGAAATAGGTAGTACATATTGTTAAAGATCTTTTTGTAGATGCATTTGGAATAACTAACTTGAATAATCAGCATCAAATGTTGGATTAGTTAGTACATATAATTGATTAGGTTCAATCAGAAGATATTGAGACCAATGAAAAATTGATGCAATGGTCCAAGAGAGAATTTGAGGACAAAGTTTTGGAGAAAGTCTCTAGGGAACTTGTACATATACAAGTAGAGCTTTCTAATTTAGTCACACAATAGAAACAATTTTGAATACTATTCATACTTTGTATATGAAGCTTTTAGATGTTGAGTTCTTCACATTGGAGAATCAATAATCTATTGATTTAATACATGATGACATGAGGCCATGTACAGTTTCATTAGGCAAGAATGCAATTTTGAGCTCACCCTCATACAATAAGTTAACATTTAGATAGCAGAGGTTAGTCGAGCTCATAGCTTGAGACAGTGACATGTGAAACAAATTGATATTAATTCAATTCTAGTTGCTACCACATCTAAAAAATTATTCATAAGGAAGTGTCTACAGCATAGACTATCATGAAGAAAGATACACATTTCTCAAATATTGAAAGCCTAGTTGATCTAGTTGTCAAGCTAGAAATTCAAATCTAAATTTTGGAGAATGTAAAGGAATAGTGGAATAAAGGGTTTGCAACAATTTTGGTAAGCCACAAATCATTTTTTGAGATACAAAATAGGCCTAGCAAAACCCAATCCATAAGTGACAAAAACAAGGTGGAAATGAGAGTATATTATAATTAAGGGGAAAATAAGTGAAATATAACAAGGGGAAATATACTAAAGATATGTCACAAAAATATGAGACATCAAATGAATTCAGATTGCAAATCCCAATTATAGTCTCAGGGGAAGTATTATTGAATGAAATGATAATTCATGACAAAGTGTTTTCACCACTAATGTCAAAGGGAGGGATTGTTGATCTCTACACCTAAGTTTCCTATTAGTTTCCAAACACTTAGTCATTTACTAGGAAAGGTTGAAAAATCATCATTGATGTCAAAGGGGGATATTGTTGATCTCTACACCTAAGTTTCCTATTAGTGTCCAAACACTCATTCATTTACTAGGAAAGGTTGAATAGTCATCACTGCGACTAAGTCATCTAGTAAAGGCTAAGTACACAAGGACTTGTTTATTTTGCATGACATGTCAAGCAAGTCAAAGATTGCCAAGCACCCCAGTTGAGATCGAGCACATATATAATATGAGTTTATCCAGTTGAGATTGAGTAAATTGGAAGATAGTTTTTGCCAAGTAAAGAGAAAAAGATCAAGTGTGTAGAAGTCGAGTGTCATCATGAATGTTAGTTATGACTGAGCATCAGAACATTCAGATGCCAAACAAACTATTTTTGTCATATGAGTTTGTAATTGCACAAACACCTATGTAAACTATTTTTGGCCAACTTCTATAGAATATTTAAGGATTGTAGAGATAGTCAAGATGAAGCTTAGGCATCTTTATAGGAGGTATTAATCCTAAGGAAAGAAAATAAACCAATCAAAAAATTAGAAGGGAAATAGAAAAAGAGATGAATTATGAACTGTTGATTATGATCCATAACTTTCAAAGATCATCTATTTAAAGAGGGTTATAACCCTAGGATCAAGAGAGAATAAAGAGTATGTGAATGAATGGGTGAATGTGCAATTAAAGGAACAAAGAAGGATAGAACAGAGAAAGAAAGGCTAAGTTTAAAAGGAGATCAAACAGAGAAATCCAAGTAATGAAGGATAGAATAGAGATATCAAATTAAGACATTGAATAGAGGAGATTTGAAATCATCTTTCAAAGCATATCGAAGGTTGAGTACTAAATCAAGTTTAATAGATTTCAAGTAAAGGAAAATATCTTAATTGAGTGATCCTAATAGGTCTATGTAATCTCCTAATAGAGTCCTTACTTGATTGTAAGTGTAAAATCCTTTAACAATGTAAGACCGAACAATCTTAAAGCTTTTAACATGATAGAGCCCTCATAGGGTAGATCATATATTATGATCAAACATTGTAACCCTAACAGGTAAACTTTATTGTTGCAATAGTGAAGATTTGTGGGTTTCATCCCCACCCCAATTTTACCTTCCTATTGAATTGTTTCTAGGTAACCAAATCATTAGTGTTATGTGTTGAATCTTTTCATGGATGTGATATTTTCATTTACATTTCAGCATTACAATTTTGATGTTAGATCTAAGATATGAGATGAATTAGGTGTGAAATAAGTAAAAAAGAATTACAAGTAAAAGTATAAGATCCTAATTCACTCCCCCAACCCCCTCTGAGTATCTTGTTTCCCATTAAATCCTTCCAAAAATTGCTACAATTTTTTCATCACTGGAGAATCCATCTCAACATGGATTATTCCCTCTAAATCAATAATATCAAGATCATTAAAGGTTAACTGAATCAAATCCTTTGTTTAGTCCCTCTCTTTCAAGGTTTCCTTTAATGAAATGTCAGGCTCCCTCTAAATATCAATCATTCGAGCTCTTCATCCAATGATGCTTATGATGGATCGTCAGACTGCCTCTAAATCTGATATCAATCTCCCTTTTGTCTTGCAATAACATTCTTAAAGAGGGAAAGATCAAGGGAAATACATATTGAAATACAAATAAGAATGATAGTATTTTAACTCATGCCATAACATTAATACTCAATGATGTATAAAATTTAGTTTATAATTATACTTCATCTTTACTTTTTATGTTCCCATCATGAATATCTTTATGGTTGACAAACATTATGTCAAATTTATTTAATCTTTTATTACAAGTCTATTGTAATAATAAAAATTGTATATCATAATTTTTTTTTAATTCCATTATGTGTGTGTGTGTGTGTGTGTGTGTGTGTGTGTGTGTGTGTGTGTGTGTGTGTGTGTGTGTGTGTGTGTGTGTGTGTGTGTGTGTGTGTGTGTGTGTGTGTGTGTGTGTGTGTGTGTACATATATAATGATTTTTCTAATTCCATTATATGTATGTATGTATGTGTGTGTGTGTATGTATATATATATAAGTAACTATTTCCTATCTCAAAATAAATAGTTTATATTAATAACAAAATATACCTACGCATTTAATCGTGATGGGGCCCACGTCTTGTTGATTGTCTTCAATCTATGTTCCATGTTATAAGTACTAAATTTTCACTATGTATATGCATAACAGTGGTCCACATCACTTGACTAAGTAATATTTTTGTACGTTGGGCTAGTTGGTGCTTGAGCCCTTACACCTTACATTATATACACTTGTGGTAACAAGGATCCATGCTTAATAACTTGCCACCATGATATAAATAGGGGTCTGTATGTGCTCTCCAATATCATTTCCTTATTATATATCCTTCATCCTCAACATGGCAAGATTCCTTACTTATGTGTGGGGATCAATGCCTTTGTTACCCCTACCTGATCTTAATGCTTCAAAATTCAATAAGACCTCTTCTTAATAGTTTATCTGTGATCTCCTGGTCAAAGACTATTTGTTGCTTCTTTCTTACTTTTCACTCATGATTGTGACAAACTTATGTTGACCTCGCAATTGATAAACCTACAAATTCTATATGTTGTTCCTTTTAATGGGTGATTTCTTTACGCATTCTTCAATATGTACTTTACTAACTTGGGCATTCATCGGCAGTTGCCCATAAGCTCTAGAATATAGTTATTGTAACTATAGCTCCAAATAGTTTATCTACATCTCCAAACAATATTTTTTGATCTATTCAAACTGTGTGATGGCTTCTTCATCAATCGATACTTCCAAAAAACTCCCCTTGCATCATAATACCTATTTCACTTTAGTCCAAATGGTGTGTCTTTTCTTGTTTAGTTATTAAGAATTGTTTGTCTTAGTTGGATAACAAAGGGATATAATATTGTAATATATACAGATATATATATATACAATGAGTAGTAATAAATCTCAAAATTTCTTAATATTTATGAAAAAATACTTTATTAGCATCTTAATACATAGGTCAATAATTTTGTGTTATTCAACCAATTTAATTTTGGAGGTATCATCACACACACACACACACACACACACATATCTCTCTCTCTCTCTCTCTCTCTCTCTCTCTCTCTCTCTCTCTATATATATATATATATATATATATATATATATATATATATATATAGAGAGAGAGAGAGAGAGAGATGTGTGCGTGTGTGTGATGATACCTCCAAAATTAAACTAGTTGAATAACAAAATATTATTGACCTATGTATTAAGATGCTAATAAAGTATTTTTTCATAAATATTAAGAAATTTTGAGATTTATTACTACTCATTGTATCAAGCAACGACGGTGACATTTTTCCTTCAACCAAATAACTTTTGTCCAACCAAATACAAAAAAAAATTG
Source organism: Cupressus sempervirens (assembly GCA_028749045.1). Taxonomy (NCBI): domain Eukaryota; kingdom Viridiplantae; phylum Streptophyta; class Pinopsida; order Cupressales; family Cupressaceae; genus Cupressus; species Cupressus sempervirens. Next base: position 576,880,824 of record CM053788.1, on the reverse strand, counting down.
ATATTCCATAAAAATGATGATTCCATATTTCAAAACAAATCACAAATATTACAAGATAGTATTGGGCCTATCTAGACCACACTAATTTTGGCATCGATGATACATTACATGCAAAACAAGTTGTTTCCTTACATTCACAGTTTGGCCCTAATACCATGTTTGATTTTTTGGATCTAATACAAATGTATTAAGCATTGCCTTATTAGGTATGTGAGTTCCAAATGCAACATCCTCTTAGATTTATATATATAGAGAATAGACCATGAATAGAGATATCCCTTAATGGGGCATGTTTATTCATTAATCAAATAATTAATGATAATAAAAAATTCAATCTCATATACATATATATATATATATATATTGTTAGGATAAACCACGGACAGAAATAAAAACTACATGCAAATATAACCAATAATAGAAAATAATAGAACACACAAAAATGAACACAAGGCACCAAGATTTAACGTGGTTCACCCAATCCCTGGGCTACGTCCACCAAACAGCAAGTCCGATCTTATTACAATCCAGTGATTACAACCTGATTACAATCCGTAATCCCTTACAGCTCAATACCACCGCAAGAACCAATTTCGTATCACCACACATGAAAAAATACCCAACCCTAAGCCCTTTTTATACAAGTATTAAACCACTTTAGGGTTATAAGATGTCGGCCATAATCTGTCGGCTACTTCCCAAAAAAAAAAAATTTCGGGGCGATGCCCCGAACCCCACTATTTATGAAGTATGTACAGTACTTTCCTGATCAGTCACCACAATCTAACATATATATATATATATATGTATAAAGAACACACCCACAGACATATACATTATATCTCATATATAATTATATAGAGGTTTATCTGACTAAAGCTATCAAACATCAACAAAAAACTACTTTCCCAATTAAGGGTTACAAAAGCACTATTAGATGGTACTTGGTTAAGGGATTTTCCCTATTAGGAGAAGCCTAGTTAGAGGACTTTAAACATTCTACTTGAATGTTGCCTTGTTAGAGGATTTACTAAACGGAAATGAGAACATCTCAAAAAACCTTCTAAGATCATTATGCACACCTTGTATCCAAAAATTTATTGATTAGCTTCTAAGAAGCAAATACAAGTACATATCATTATATCATAAAGAAGAAATGGACATAATTGATTTACCAAAATTAAAACCTTATAAGAAAGTGATTAAAATTTACAAATCTAACAAATTTTAGTAGTATTACAACATATAGATTTAATATTTTGTAATCATGAAACTAGAAGAATGAGACCTAATAGAAAATAGAGATATATGTGGAGAAAACCTTTCCATGTGAAAAAACCCACCCTCCAAAACATTAAGCTACTATATTATTCAAAAAAAAAAACTATAATACACTTTCAACCTTCACATGGAGATTTACATGTCACTCTATCCTAGAGAAAATCTGGCAACATAACCCTGTGTTAAGAACTTCTCATCTCTTCAAAAAATCATTATATTTATAGAATTTTCATACAAAAGAAAAGATAGTTTCTAAAGTGTCTTCATTCAATATATTTCTAAATTGTTTAGAAACTTCCTTTGTCCACATCTCTTGCACAAAAAATAAAGCCAAGAGAAAAACCCAAAAAATAAACTTTCTTTTTTTTGCTCCAAGTCTATCCTTGTAGAAGATTTGGTCTCATTTAGAATATTCCAAAAATTTATAAATAAAAAACCAATATAGCATCCTAAGGTTGATTCACCTTGTCCAAAAAATCTCCCACTTGATGAAGACTTTACAAGATTCAAATTAATGAAACTATATCATCATAGCAATCCATGAAACCACATAAATATTAATACATGCCCATGTGCTCCAACTAAAAAAATCCAAACAACACAAACATAAGATCCTGGTGATAATAGAGGCTAAAAATACTACCACCACTCCACTATTTTCATGACCTATAAAGAAGCATCAAAAACATGAACTTCTTAGTCCAACATAGTTGCAAAGTAATCCTCTAGAAAATAAGATAAAAAAACATCATCCAAAATAACAACCAAACTTATTGTTCAAATCCAACTGATAAACCCACAATTCAAAAAAAAATGCTAACCCATCCAATAAGCCATATCTTTAAGTATCCAACATCAGAAAACTCATGCTAGCAACATAACTAACCCATAAACTGCAAGTTCAAGCTCCATGTGCAAACCAGTTGATGAAGACCAAACCCATACAAGAACTCCCACTACATGACTAATGTCAAATTTGATAAATCAAAGGCATACCAAGTCTACTAATAAAAACTTATATAAAGTGTGACCATGTAGTACCAAAGACCATCCAAAAAGATATGCAAAATCATTTTTTAAAAAGTATAGCAAGAAACATCTCTCTCATCCAGTCTCCACAACTCTCCCATGTTCTCCACATCGAACAAAGAAAAGAGATAAAGGAACCACCATGTCATCACCAAAAAGCAATCAAGTAAAAGTGATAACATATGACCACAAAAGAGTGACCTCCATAGCTCCAAAAAATCTCAAAAACAATGTTATGTGAACCCAAATATCCAAGAAGATAACCAAGATAAAAGAGAGAACTTGCAAATCATAAGCATGTAGTATGTCCTTCAATAAACACTTATAAATGTTAGTTTTTCAAAGTATGATCTCCTTCACAACCTAAGATAAAAGCTACCATAACATCCAAAACTATTCAACCTCAAGAGATCAAACATAGTATGATACCATGAATCTACGTAGATGCAAGCCTCTCAATGAAGATCAAACAAAGGAAAGCATGCCAATCAAAACAACGCACCAGAGTAAACTTTAAGAACCCTCCCTCCAAAAAAAGATATAAAACATTGGCAAATCTCTCATGATTTTAAAAAATATAGATTATTTCTATCGGCGAATCTCTCAATTTTTTTATTTTAAATATTATTTATATTAGTGATTATTTTGGAATCATAATTTTCATGAAGAAAATATTGTTGAATCTCAATAATAATAGGAAACTCATTAATCACCATGGAATATTACAAATAAAAATTAAACTTTTTTTACCTCATGAAATACTTTGATTATCAATACATTATATTTTAAATCAATAATGAAAACTAAATATTGGTGATATATCCCTAAAGTAACTAATATTATGATAATTATTGGTGAATTAATCTTAATTTCTCCAATAATATATAATATTTAGGTGAATCAATGTAATCATGTATATAATATTTTAGCAAATCTTTGAGTTAATTTTTTTGATAAAATAAATTATTGAGCGATTTTAAATATTTTAGAATTGAATTTTATAAAAATGTGGCGATTTGGGTTGCATTAAATCTTAAATTATTAGCCAAAAATTTCTAAAATTAGCCAATTGGTGAATATTAGCCACTAAAAAATACCTTGCAACAGACCTCGCTAGATAAAAACAACAAGAAAATAAGGACCATGAATATTGGTATATAACTCAAGAAATATGTAACGTGAGAACTTGCACATTTAGGAAAAGGATCTAAGATAGGCCCTTGACATGAGATTAACTATGCACCACAAGAAATCAAAGCAAATATTTTGTAGTTTGTAATTGACTCTTAACACAAATGTGGACCTACCTTTATGTACATATGACTTACTATTTTCCTTTTCTTGGATTTGGATTTACTCTTCCAAGACTAGACCTATATTATAATTAAATGCTAGACTAGCTGACTTGTGGCTTCAGTAGCTATAAAAGAAGCTTAGTTAGATGTAGGAAAGTAGCATTCTTAGAGGAATTAAAGATCAAACATGTTGGCTAAGACTCTAAAATTGTAATTTCTTATTTTTTATAAGACTACAACTTGAAAGGCCTCACAATTGGACATGTTGTTTTCTTATATTGAAAGTTAAATAATCATACCTATGAATATGTTCCATTTGGCCTTGTGTTCTCTATTGTTATCTAATTTTGTGTATAGCTTCTTTGTGTAACTATGGGTAGGGTAGTGTTGGTAGGTTTGAGTTTATTCCTCTCTTATATCTCTCATCCCCTATCATCCCTAGGTTAGGTGTAATCAAAGCATATTTCTTTCTTGTGGCTTGGATTATGGAGAACCTTTTTGAATTTGGTTATAGGGTGGAAGATCTAGAATCTGGCCTATAACTTGTAGAAGGTTACTATCTTGTAGGAACTATTGTCAAAATGGTTCAAGGTAGAGGAAATATTGATAATGTTATTATGGGCATGCTGAGGCATGTTGTAGTGAAACTTGAAGCTGTTGAGACAACACAGAGAAGAGGTGTACATCTTGAAGATGTTAGTGATGATTCAGAAGCATCACCAAATCCTAATCCTAAACCTAGGTTTGAACAAGATGAGGAAAGGATTTTGAGAGTTTTGTCTAGGGAAAATATTAGACCTATTGTTGAACTTGCTTTCTATGATGGAAGACTTGAGACTAATGCAGTATTGGATTAGATTGTTGTGATCAATAAATAATTTAAGTATAAAGGTAATCCTAATAACAAGAAAGGCAAGATAACAGTCACAAAGTTGAAGGGCCATGCATCACTTTGGTGGGATCATTTGCAAACTGAGAGATAGAAAAGGGGAATGGAAAAGATCAAGACATGGACAAAGATGATTGTAAAGCTAAAGAAAAAAGTTATCCCTATAGATTACCAAGTTAACTTATTGAGGAAAATGAAGAATTTGAGGCAAAAAGACATGAGTGTGAAAGAATATATAGAAGAAATCTATGAGTTGGTATTAGATTTGGACATGTGGATGTTGAAGTTAAGAAGGTGGATAGATACCTGAATGGTCTAAGGACATCAATTCAAGATGAGATCAGCTATGTTAAAATGGACAATGTAGTAGAAGCATATTAGTACACTCTAAAGGCCAAAGAAAGATTGGAAAAGAGGCATGATCAAAGAAAAAGAGGAATAGATGGAAAATTTGAAAGAAATTGAGGTAGAACCTATGGAGAAGGTATTAGATTTGACATTGCAGTGCAAGATAAAGGAAAGTCAGAACAGAAGGAAGAACCTATTGGTAGAAGAGGTAGTTATAGTAGAGGTAGCTATACTAGTTACTGTGCGAATAATAATGGTGAGAAAAGAGAAGAAATATCTTGATGTAAAGGTACTTGTTATAAATACGGAGGACATAGAGCCTATGAATGTACTAACTCTAGAAAGAAGATTGGAGGAAATAGCAAAAGCACTGTGGCTTGTGAAGAAGTTGTCAAAACACTTAATGAACTTGAAAAGGATGAGAACCTTATGTTAAGAAGGATCTATTGAAAAAAATCCTTCAATTGTATATTATCATTGATGTTTACATAAATGTTAGTATTAACCGAGCAATGTAGAGTTTGCAATATTAACCTTGTATATCTCACTATTAACCGAGCAGTCGGGTAAAGGAATTTCTTTGTATTAATTGAATAGTTGGATAATATAGGGATTCCTACTTGTATTGATTGAGTGGTTAGGCATCAAAAGGAAAGCAATATTTACCAAGTGGTTGGGCATCGAAGGAGTCACAGTGTCAACCAGTGTTTAGTCCTAGTGTTGAGCTAGTGATAGCAAAATGCAAGTGTCTAATATTTGATTGCTTGAGGCCAACTATTTGGATGTTTATTTGAAAGGATATTCAAGTCAAATTGTCCTAGCTTATGATATAAAAGAAAGGTCAAGTTGTGAGGAAAAATTGTAACATGTGGAATATGGAATAAGATGGATATGTGAGTGAAGGAGAAGGCAGAGTAGGAAAGTATGAAAGATAAGTTGCAAAGAACATCTAATCAAGAAGGATCTAGAGGTCATCAAGCCATTATAGAGATCTGAATCTACAAAGGAATTTTCTTTATCAATCAGGTAAAAAAAATTGTTTCTTTCTAACCATTGTAATAGTAAAGAAATATCTTAATAGAGTTGACTTAACAGTCATTTCTTAAAATGTTGAAGGAAATTAATTCTACCTTCCTCTATCTTATCCCAAAGAAGAATGGAGCTGATTCTCCAAACCAGTTCAAACCTATTAGTCTTTGTAACTTGATTTATAAAATCATGAACATTCTTCCAATCTTGATCTTTGAGCAACAAAATGGTTTTATTCCTAGTAGACAAATCCTTAACTCCATTATTTTTTTGCATGAAAATATCCATTCCTTATCTCTTTCTAACAATCAAGGTTTTATAATGAAATTTGATATAGCCAAAGCTTATGATAGATTTGAATGGTGTTTTCTCCAAAAGATCCTAATGTATTTTGGCTTTAGTGTCAATGTGATTAAGCTTATAATGCAGATGGTTTCTACAAATTTAGTTGTTGTGTTGGTCAATGGGAGCTCTACTAAAAAAATTAAACCCTCTAGGGGGCTGAGACAAGGTGACCCCTTATCTATGATTAATTTTACTATGATGACTTATTGTCTGGGGAGATATATTGGGAAGATGGTTTCTAAAGGGGAAATTCAAGGCTAGAGACCCTTGTCTCATCATGTTATTTTTTCTCATGAAAAAATTGTGGATGCTACCATTTTCCTTGGAAAATTTGATGTTAAAGAGGCAAGGAATCTTAAAAAGGCTCTTAACCTTTACTCATCTACTACTGGATAGTTGATTAATTGGAACAAGAGTTCATTATTTTTTATCAATACTTTAGTTGCTAGACAAGGAAAGATTGCTAATATTCTTGGGTGCTCTATAGGATCTTTTCCATGTACTTATATTGGATCACCATTGGGGTTGAGCCCTCCAAAGATTTTTTGGGAGGATCTTATTAATAAATTCAATAAGAAACTAGTTGGGTAGAAAGGTAATTTTTTAAGTCAAGTTGGTAAAGTCACTCTCCTCAAAGCTTGTCGTCAAAGTATTCCTACATATTATTTGAGCCTCTTTAGGATCCCAACAAAATTTGTTGATGCAATTGATCAAATTCAAAGAAATTTCATTTGGTCTAGAATAGAGGAAAAAAAGAGAATGGCCTTAATTTCTTGGGAAAAGATTTGTAAACCTAAACTAGAAGAGAGATTTGGTATAAGATTAGTTAGAAGTATGAACAAAGCTTTATTAGTTAAACAAGGTTGGAGAGTCTATCATGATAACAAGGAATGGAGTTCTATTTGGAAACATGAGTACCTTGTTGAGGCTCCTTCCTTTTCTGATTTTCTCTCTTACCTTATTGTTCCTTATTCTTCTATAATCTAGAATTTGGTTCAAGGAGTTAAACATATTTTAAACAAAGGATGCAAATGGAAAGTAGGTAATGTGAGAAAGATAAAGTTTTGGGATGATGAATGGCTATTGGATCATCCTTTGATTGAAGCTTTTGATGATGGGACTTTTTTTGATAGGTGTAAATAGGATTATGGTGAATTTATGGAGAATTATTGGGTTCATAGTAAATGGGCCAATATTGCTATGATTAATCAGGATTTTTCCAACATCTAGTTGACCTTGAATGTTGTAAGCCTTTACCCTCAAAAAGAAGATACTTTGGTTTGGGGGATTGAACCAAGAAGATGCTTCAAGGTCTCATCTATTTTTGAATTGGAGGACAGAGGAAATACTCCTATGTGGGATAAAGCATGGCTTAAAGGGCTTACTCCTAAAATCAATGTCTTTTTTTGGACTTTGCATCAAAATAGAATTTTAACTCTAGATACTTTTCAAAAGAGAGGAGTCTACTTGGTGAACAAATGTTGTCTCTGTAAGATGGACTTTGAAGATAGGAGTACCTTTTCTTAAATTGTAGTTTTAGCCAGAATGTCTAGAGTTATCTCCTTAACTACTAGAATTTAGCTAGGGTTTAGCACAATGACATTGATCAATGTTTTCATGGTTGGACATGTCCAACTAAGGATGTTGATATAGTTTTTCTTTGGAATATTTCTCTACCTTATCTCTGGTGGGGTATTTGGAAGGAGAGGAACAATAGAATTTTTAGAAATAAGGAGATTCCTAATTGGGTATTAGGTCAAAATATTATTAGAACTATAAAGAGAACTTTAAATCTCAAAGAAAAATATTTGATGAGATGAAAATAAGTAATCCTATGAATGCTAAAGGCACTATAACAAAATAGAAGGATCAAAGACAAAATATAAAGTGGAGATCTCCATCTTTGGGTTGGATTAAAGGTAATTTGGATGGCTCTACTAAAGAGAATCTAGAAAAAGCTAGATGTGGAGGTGTTTTGAGAGACCACTACAGTAGGGTTGTGGATACTATTGCAATACCTATAGTCAGGTATACTAGCCATAAAGTAGAAGCAACACCTTCTTTGTTCACTATGAGGATGGCAGTGGAATCTAGTTTTTAGAATCTTCAGTTGGAAGGTGACTCACTTAATATTATTAACATGTTGAATAAAAAGAGTTCAATTACTTGGAGTATTGAGGGAAGTATAATGGAAATAAAAGACCTTATGAATAAATTTGATAATGTCTACATCTCTCATATTCTTTGAGAGGGCAATAAAGTTGTTGACTAGATTGTGAATCAAGTGGTCTACATGGAAACAAAGTTGAGTTGGCAAGATGACCTAAGTAAGGAAGTGGAGCTGATGGAAATTGTTAATTATGATATGACACATGCTAATGAAGGAAATATCATACAAGATAAAGGAATTTATTAAGGGAAGTGATGGGTTTGTGACAAATTTTTTGAGTATCCTTAGGTGGTACTTTTGTATAATTATGCATTGTACTTGGCACACATGCAAGGTTAAAGGTTTCTTGGAAATCAATAACACCTCAGTTTTCTTTTTGGTTACCATTAATCAATCTAGTTGTAGGTGCAAAGCTGAATTCAAGATGGGAGAGGAACCAGGAAAATAAGAGCCGAATAATTGCAAAGAGTGGAAGGCAAATTTGGATGTTTCGGATATACTTGAAAAAGGGAAAGTTACAACTTATATCAAGAAAATTCAAGGGTATAAGCCACACATTATAGAGTCCTTCAAAAATAGGATTGAAGATATGGTAATGCTACATGGGGTCACTGTGAAGTTGTCGAAGGAGTTCATTACTAAGATTATAGCTCTTCCAATGGAGGGCCTCAAATTCAACAAAGAAACCAATATCTCAAATGTGGCCTTCAAAAAATTCCCTAAAACTAATGAAGAGGAGAAAAAGATGAAGAATAATGGTGATTTCTATGACCTAAGCTAGATTAAGGTAATCTCGAGGGATGTTTTATCATACATTCATGAGCATCTTATCCTAGATGGTAGAGCTTAGAGAGTCCACAAGTTTCATTTTGTATTCCTAAATCATTTTAGGTATAAAGATAGAATCTCTTTCCCATGTTACTTAAAGTACTCTCTGATACAAAGCCTCCAAGAACATAGGAAGAAGGATTCTCATCATATGCTCCATGAGGGCTTAATCCTTCTTATTGATAAATATTGTAAAAGAAAGGTTGTTAAACCCTCTCTGATTATGGAGAAAAAATGGAAAATGTCTAGTAATGAATCTCACTCAAAGAAAAAGATTAAAAGTGAGCAAGGCACTAGTGATAGAAAGAGTACCAAAAAGGGTCACAAATGGGAGATTAAAAAGAAAAATATTGACAAAGTGATAGATTCTGAGAATTCTATCAAGGATGATAATAAAACTAAAATGGGAGACCTTAGCTTAAACCTAGAAGGTTATTCTGGGAGCAAGGGTATGTCAAATGGTAAGGATCATGTGGAGGAAAGTAAAGATGGAAAAACTAAATTAAACGTAAGGTCTGAAGCTTTAAAGGATGAGGAGGAGAAACAAAGCGTTCACTTTTCTCCTCCCAACACCAAATCTAGTGAGGAGAAAATGGACATTGACATAGAAAAGAATAACAAGGGTAATGTCCTTGTTATGAAAGAGCGTAGTCTGAGCAAGGAGAAGGAAGGGGAACTTAATGAGAAGAAGGTTTCTAACACTAATATCTAGGTTAATAATACTATTGACACACCAATAAGGAATGAAGAAGGTAGCAAAAATGAGCCTTACCATGTGAAGCTTTCTTTCTTTCATACTACTAAGCTAAAAGTGGAGGCATCCCTACAAGTGGACTCATAGCTATACAATGAAATCATGGTGCTCACGAAAAAATTTGAGGTCATTCAGAAAGAGTTGGACCATGAATGTGCTATGAGAGCTCACCTAGAGAAATATCCCTAACAAACTAAATGATTATGAGTTTGAACTCCATCACTAATTAAGGATAGTGTGCAAAGAATGGAGTAGGTTACTTCTAATTTGTGTGTCATGGTGGACAATCTAGACAAGAAAAACAATGAGGAGATCATGTCTCCAAGCACTATTGGGGAGAGGAGTCTAGGAGGGCCTAGCAAGAGAACAAGGCAGAGTATGAGGAAAAAGATTAATGAGGCTCCAAAGGTTCTTGTTTCTACCATAGTTGATATTATCCAGAGTATGGAAAAAGTAGGCAAGGAGGTGGAGAAGATCATTAAGGAGTTTTTGTAGGTGCTGGTTGTGGTTGCTAGTTTGGGTGATTTTGATGGTTCTATTTTTTTCATTTTTTCTAGCTTTTGTTTAAATAGTAGGTTCCAAGTCCTTGTAAAATCTAGGTGTGTTTGGTTTAAACTTGCAGTTTCATATCCTTGTAAACCTAGTTTTTGTGTTATTTTACTTTACTCAAGGCTTTAGGTCCCTTTAAAACTTGGTAGTCTTTAATTTTGATCTTTTGCTTTTGTTAAAGGGTTTCGGGTTCCTTTAAAGCCTATTTTTACCTTAATCTAAAAGAGCCATTTCTTAAATCCTCTAACAAGGTGACATTTCAAGATTGAAGTGTTTCAAGACCTCTAACAAGGTCACTCCTAACAAGGTGATCTAAATTCTCTAATGGGGTCATACTTAATAGTACATTTTGTAACCTTTAATAGGGTTGGCTTCTAATATGGCTCACTTTAGAAGAGTGAAAATTATTGTGACTAGTTGCAAGGTAGTTTTTTCCCAAATTGGGTTTCCATGTTAAATCTTGGTGTCATCTATGTTCATGCTATTTTCTCATGCTTGATGTTTCTACAACTAATTTACTCGAGGATAAAATAGTTTAATAAATCTTAAAGATTGCTTTGTTAACTGAGTGATAGTAAATCCTAATGTTAACCGAGCTAGTCAATATTGCGTGTTTAGTGGAAGTTTTTTTTGGCATCTAAGGGATAAGGATTTTTTTTGTGGTAACTAATTCACCCCTTCCCTCTCAATTACTCTCTTACATTTCCAAAAATTGGTATCAAAGCATTTGGTGCTTGTAGGAAAAAAAATTTAAGGACCTAAGCTAAAGATCAAGATGTCTTATAGAATAGAGATCCTAAGCTAAACAGAGAGAATGTTTCAGCATGGTAGGAGTTGATGAAGATGCATCTATCAATCATTAGTGATGTTGGTGTGTTCTACTTGGAAAATAAATATGTGCCACCACCCAAACCTATGACTATGGAGCAAGTGAAATAGGCAAAGGAGCACAATCTAATGATGTTTGATATAGCTTCCTCTTTGAACTATTCTGAATCTGATGAAGTCAAAGATTTTCCTATTGCATTTGACATGTAGGCTAAGCTACAAAAAGTCTATGGAGGTGATAAAAATGTGCAAAGAGCCAAAACAAAAAGTTTAAGAGGTAACTTTGATCGATTGAAAATCAAAGAATTTGAGGACATTAGCCAATACAGTGAAAGGATCAAAAAAAGTTTAAGTGCAATCAGAGTTGCAGGAGGTAAAATTGATGAATTAGGGTTTATTAGATTAAATGGTTTTTAAATTATGAATATTTACAATTAGGGTTTATTAGATTATGGTTTTTATTTAGAATTGTGATTTATTACATTATGGTTTTCAAATTATGAATATATATTTAGAATTTGGGTACATTTTAATTATTGTCTTTTAAATTATGAAATTTATTTAGGATGTAGTGAAATAGGACAACCTACTGAGATTGGAGAAGGTTCATCCCAAGTTCAAACATGTATGTATGCACACATCTCTCGCAAACTTATAATCTCTAGAAATTCTAGATTTCTACCTAGGTGTAGAGGAAAACTTTATATCTTTGATTCTTTATTTTAGAGACAAATCCCCAAGTACAAACTTGCTTGATTTTATTTTTTGTATCATGCACATGCAATAGTAAATGATGAAAATGTTGGACATGTGGAAATTGAAGATGAAGCAATGGATATTGAAGAAGGAGCATCTAAAGGTTAGATAAAATTGTATTTAATATTTCATTTGTTATGTTATATATATACATATGTGGACACTAAAGAAAATTTGTATCTTAAGTCTTTATTTTAATTTTTCTTGTAGCCCGAGATCAAACAAAAAATGAGAATGTTAATATAGATGAAAGTTTGAAGAGAAAAATTAATCATAGAAACATAGATCATTTAATTGAAATGGATGTGGAAAAATTAAGAGAATATGTTAGTCAACCTACACATACTACGAAGGGGAAATTGAATAAAAAGTCTAAAGAAAAATTGCACAATTTGAGAATCTTGATGCATTGGAGAAAACTCAACTATTATCAATTTCACTTCTTACAAATGAATTAAAAGAGCCATTGAAACTATTGGGTATAGATACAAGTGTAAAAAAGAGGAATACTTCTAAACTACAAAAAGATATTGTTGAAAATGTTAAGGAAGGGTTACACTCCATTGGGAAAAAAATCTAGATCTACAGATAAATCCATTGCACAAAGAGTGATATTAACATCTATTTTAAATAATAAATTATGGCAAAAAAAGACAAATCTCTTCACTGTCATCTCATATTGGGTATAGTCAAAAGACGATATTACATTATCTAAAAAGGAGAAACAATTTGGATGATAGTACATTAGAAGGAAACTGGGCGCTAATGTGTAGAGTTCCTCGATTTGATAGGATTGTGGAAACAATTAAGAACTTAGTCATTCAATTTTGGATTGATAATACTCATTCTTCAAAAAATAGAAGAGATATCATCAAGCAAAGGATTGGGCCTAAGGAGTATCTTCAACATGCAAAACAATGGTTGGATGTCACACAACATGAATTGTATCTCTCATTTTGTAATTTAAATCCCAGTGTGAAGATTAGACAAACAATGTTTGAAATATTTAAACCCTATTTTGCAAAAATAAATAGATCTTTTGAAACATGTTTTTGTCGATATCATGTTGAATTTGATTTTTACTATCAAGGGTTCAAAAAGATGATAGAAGAAAATATTGGTTCTCAAAGTTTTTTTTCATAAACGATCGAGCCAATTCATAACATCAATCTTATGTGAGAAACCAAATGATCATGCAATATGTGAAATAGATTACATAAGGGGAACTTGTGAAAAATGTGGTAACCTGGACAAATTTCCTTTGAGAGATGAAGATATTGATATGACAAGGATAGTAAATGTAAGAGATACAAGTAAATAAAGTCAAAAATAAAAGTTGGAAAAGAATCAACAAGATTAGAATATGTAGAGGATGACATACCTGCTAGAGAATTTATATCAAATTTTGGTAAATTGATTCAACCATATGTACATCATGATTTTTTTGCTAAGTGGCAAGCAGAAAAATTTCAAACACTAAGAGAAACTTTCCCACTCAGGACAATTTTATCTATTGTTGACTTTGTAGAGAATTACTCATTCATTTCTCAAAAACAACTTCAAGCAGAATACTACTATACAGAGTAGGTTACTATTATGGTTCAAGTATCTTATTGACATGCACAAATTTATTTGGATGGTGTGGAAAGTATAGATCAAGCACGGGTCATAAAAAAAGAGTATCACTTTTACATTAGTGATGAAAAAGAACATGACACACATTTTGCGAAACATTGTTTTAAGACATTTTTTGATTATTTGAAAAAAAGGGCATAAAAATGGAAAAACATTTTGTATGGTTAGATGGATGTGCAACACAATTTAAATCAACTAGACCATTTTATGCATTATGTAGATATCATTGATGCCTTAATATACCACACATTTGGAGTTTTTTCGAGAGTGGACATGGAAAGGGTGAGAATGATGGTGCATGAGCTTGTATCAAATGTTCTTTAAGAAAGTATCAAATGGACTATAGAGGATATCGCATTAATAATGCTCATTATGTGGTTGAGTTGTGCAAAACACATTTTATGGTGCCAAAAAATACAGATAACAAGCGGAGCGAGTCACACCATTTAGAGTATTTTGGGAGGTATCAGATATAAATTAATTTTCAAATACTATTTCATTAAATCAATTTTATAAATTTAATACGTTATGTCATAACTAAATTATGGTACATACACACATGTTGAAAACTCTCTTTTTTTTTATATGTATGGACCTTAGATTCAGGTGTCAATAGAAGATCAATGCATGCATGCAAGAGGGTAGAGAAGATGCAATCATTGTATTCATTTATGAGTACAGATAGTAATGTGTGGTCATTGTACACAAGAGAATACTCATTTTTTTTCCTAATTGTATTGATGAAAACTATGATGGTTTCATTAATCAAGAATGTGGATATGTGAGTGAATGGACTTTGGTGCCACTAGATGTTATCAATACGAATGAGTTTGTGGATAAAAACTATGATGATATTCCATTGATTTCCACTAATTATGACCATATTTTAGGTTTGATCAGAGTTGGTATGTATTTCATTTTTTTTTTTAATTTTATATATATACTCATGTACATGACACATGGAATTTATATACATATACTTTGTGTAGGCAATATTTTTGCAGTCATGGTAGAATCTAAAAATGTAGAAGGTGTTAAATATTATTTATTATGTTGCACCACACAAAGAGAGAAGCTAACAAAGACTAAAATAAGTGATAGAATTATGTTTCCCACAGGTTAGTATATATAGTTGAGTCATGTACGTGTATGTACATCTATGTTTTTTTATGAATTAAAATTTATTGACTTATTTGATTGACCTATATGCAAGTTCTATTGTTGTACAGGGAACACATTTGAAGCAAAATAAAGTACTTAAGAATGGGATTCATTTCACTAATTATGAACCTAACAATAAGGTATATCAGTATAGTAACCATGTTATTGCCACTGGTCTAACTCTTCATCCAGTCAAAGGACTTGGAATACGTAAGTGGAGGCTCGATATTGATGATCACAAGAAAATATTAAATGTTATACAGCAATGAGCTGACCCACTTGATACAAGCTAGAAATAACTTGTTGAAATATTTGAAATTTGAAATTTGGTTGAACAATTTGAAATCTTAAATTTGGCTGAAGTAAATTTGAAATTTGAACTTTGGTTCAATAATTTGAAATTTGGTTGAAATTAGGACTTGTTTCTTAAGGGGATGAAATTAAGACTTGTAACTAATTATATATTAAGTTTTTACTCTTTCATTTAAATTTTGTTTACTTTAAATTGTGATTCATAACTAATTATCTAGTTCAATTAGGTACTTGTATGCAACTAATTAGGACATGTACCTTGAGGGGAAGAATTTGAACAATTGTCTTAAGGGGATCAAATTATGACTTGTGTTTTAAGGGGATAAAATTAGGACTGATAACTAATTATATATTACTTTTACTCTTTCATTTAACTTGTGTTCAATTTAAATTGTGATTTGTAACTAATTATCTAGTTTGATTAGGTACTTCTATGCAACTAATTAGGACATGTTCCTTGAGGGGAAGAAATTTGAACAACTCTCTTAAGGGGATCAAATTAGGACATGGGTCTTAAGGGGATGAAATTAGGACTTGTAACTAATTATATATTACTTTTACTCTTTCATTTAACTAATGTTCAGCTTGAATTGTGATTCATAACTAATTATCTAGTTCAATTAGGTACTTGTATGCAACTAATTAGGACATGTGCCTCAAGGGGAAGAAATTTGAACAATTTTCTTAAGGGGATCAAATTAGGACTTGTAACTAATTATATATTACTTTTACTCTTTCATTTAACTTATGTTTAGTTTAAATTGTGATTTGTAACTAATTATCTAGTTCAATTAGGTACTTATATGCAACTAGTTAGGACATGTGCCTCAAGGGGGGAAATTTGAACAATTGTCTTAAGGGGATCAAATTAGTACTTGTGTCTTAAGGGGATGAAATTAGGACTTGTAACTAATTATATATTACTTTTACTCTTTCATTTAACTTGTGTTCAGTTTAAATTGTGATTCATAACTAATTATAGTTCAATTAGGTACTTGTATGCAACTAATTAGGACATGTGCCTCAAGGGGAAGAAATTCGAACAATTTTCTTAAGGGGATCAAATTAGAACTTGTGTCTTAAATGGATGAAATTAAGACTTTTAACTAATTATATATTACTTTTACTCTTTCATTTAACTTGTGTTCAGTTTACATTGTGATTCATAACTAATTATCTAGTTCAATTAGGTACTTGTATGCAACTAATTAGGACATGCGCCTTGAGGGGAAGAAATTTAAAAAATTGTCTTAAGGGGATCAAATTAGGACTTGTGTCTTGAGGGGATGAAATTAGGACTTTTAACTAATTATATATTACTTTTACTCTTTCATTTAACTTGTGTTCAGTTTACATTGTGATTCGTAACTAATTATCTAGTTCAATTAGGTACTTGTATGCAACTAATTAGGACATGTGCCTCGAGGGGAAGAAATTTGAAAAATTGTCTTAAGGGGATCAAATTAGGACTTGTGTCTTAAGGGGATGAAATTTAGACTTGTAACTAATTATATATTACTTTTACTCTTTCATTCAACTTGTGTTTAGTTTAAATTGTCATTCATAACTAATTATGGTTCAATTAGGTACTTGTATGCAACTAATTAGGACATGTGCCTCAAGGGGAAGAAATTCAAACAATTGTCTTAAGGGGATCAAATTAGGACTTGTGTCTTAAGGGGATGAAATTAGGACTTGTAACTAATTATATATTACTTTTACTCTTTCATTTAACTTGTGTTCAATTTAAATTGTGATTCATAACTAATTATAGTTCAATTAGGTACTTATATGCAATTAATTATGTAAAGTTAATTACCTAATTTTAACCCTAACATAATAATAATCTAACATAATCCAACATAATCTATCATAATCTAACATAATTTCCAAGATAACACAAAATTATCCTTGACATAATATAACATGTCAAAGAACATAATCCAACATAATCCTTCTAATCTAAAATAATTTCCAACATAACTAGAACATTATCCAACATAATCTAACATGTAAAAGAACATGTAGTAGATAACATAATCCAACATAATCTAATGTATTTAATCTAACATAATATCCAACATAATAGAACATTATCTGGACAACATAATCTAACATTTAAAAGAACATAGTCCAACATAATCCAACATAATGTAACATATAAGAACATAACTATTTATGTACATGTCAATCATCAAACATGTTAAATTTGGATGAAATTCTATATCAAATAATATCTCTGGACAAAAGTCTAGATCAAATAATCTATAATATATAAAAACTATGATCATCAAGTGCAGGACTATCATCATGGTGTCTCCTCACAGTGTGGTCTAAAAACTGACTATCACCTAGATGCTCACTAGGATGTGCTGACCCTTATATATATTAAAGAGAAAGTGAAATCAATGTACATAATTTCATATTTAATTAAATCTCTTTTAAATTTACTTGAATTACATGCAATTTAAATATTACATTTAAAACTCACATGTGTCTGATTCAAAAAAAAAAAAAAAAAATTACCTGTCCACTACTAACATCATCAAATAAGTCTTAATGATGTACATGATTGGGCATCAAAGATGGAGTAAAAATAGGAATGTACCCCTATAATACATACATACATGTGTGCAATAAATCATATTAAAACATGTACATGTGCATAAATTATTAGTTGAAAATATGCTTGAAATTGAAATTTTAACATGAATGTAAAAAGACTATAGATTTACTTGTGTAGATGTTGGCATCTAATAATACTCAGATTACCTAGCATCAGTCGTGTCCACCAATTTATCTAAATTTTGTTGGGCCTCATCTAGCTTCATCGTTGCATCTATGTTAGCATGACTAGTGGCTAGCATACATCCTAATAATGACGATCCAAGCAGACTGACTAGATGAGATGGCATAGAAGTAGAATCATCACATGTCAACAAGTTCATCCATCATGTGGTTGAAAAACTAAAGTCAACATCATCAAGGCCCACATCTAAACTCTAATCATGCCTTGCACTGGCTGAAGGGTCTATACTACTATGTATATGTCTCTATGTAGAAAAAGAGTGGTCAGTAGGTGGATCATGATGTGTACTACCACCATGAGCACTACCTGATCGAGGAGAGGAATATGGCTAAGGATGTGACCCAATACCACCATGGACACAATGTTGAACATCTAATATGGGTATGCCAAGATTCTTTGATATAAATATATATGAATACAATAGATCCTCAGCAAGACTACTCATAGTATCTTGTGCCAACACTCTAGTGAGACCCTCTAAGCTAGTTAGTGAAGGGATTCCTGATGCACTATACAAGTCTCCTAAAGATGAAGCACTAGGTGATGATCTAGAATGCCAACATGACATAAAATACTATCCAACCTCATCACTATAAATAGATCTAATAGCTACATTAATGTCCCCAACTCCCTAAATTACCCCTACAACTGTGTGCTATGCATGGCCTCATCAGCTAATGGACCTAATATAGGGGAAATAGCAAGTGTCCTCTCTCTAAAAATCCACCTATGTATCAGTGGTGGATGACCCGGCTGCCTATCAACTAGTCTATCATGCTCATGTCTTAAATGTAATGGTAAATCAGTGTAGTCCACCACCCTATGTAATTGAACCTTAGTATAAACCTATCATGCAAAATAGAGTGGAATTTGGTCATTATTTGGACAATGACCATGAGCAGCAAGGAAGCGTGAGTATATAAGTGAAGCCATCTATGGATCTATACACTTAAGGGGAGAATACCCCTTCACATACTTTAGTGGAAGATAATGAGGGAAACATTCTCTCTTTAGTGTCTCTTTGGACACTAAGCCCTATACCTACTACTATGAGAGCCCTAAAGAGACCTCTCGTCTCTTATTGTCAAGGACAATCTATATAGTATGTGCAAAATATGGAGCATCACCATGAATCTCATCTCTAACATAGGTGAGACTTCGTAAGATTCTCTAACATGTACTACTATAAACACTAGAGCATGTGCCACTAGCCAAGGATTCATGAAGTCTATGAATCTCTTGGTTAGTGTGCTCATAGAGCATGTCAAGTGGGATAGGCTGCTAATCTATGGGAATAGCATATTGCTAGGGGCATATAGGCTACTACTCAGAGGGGATAGGAGGCTATTGTTGCTCAAGGGGGATAGCAAGCTACTACTCAGGGGGATGGGAGGCTACTGCTCGAGGGGGGATAGGAGGCTGCTCGAGGGGATATGAGGCTATAGATCTGCCATGTGAAGTTCAATGTATGTACTATGCCTACATCTATTTAATGTGTAAATCTAAAATTAAAATTAAAATATGAAATTTTTAATAAACTTAAAATTTATCAAGTACAATGACATTTAAGAAACTAATATTTATAATATGTGTAAGCATGAAGTTCCAACATAACATATATACATGTACACTACTACATGTGTGAACAAAAATTAAATAGTATGCATGTGTTTAAAGTTAAAATGTTACTTGGTTAGTTTAAATTAATTTGATTAGGGTTGACATTCTTAAGGTTAATGTCTAATCATGATTATGAAACTTATATTATGTATGGTTATAAAGTTAATTTTAGGGTTACTTGGTAAATTTTCATTAAGTTAGGGTTAGGAAAATATTTAGGGTTGTAGGGTTAAAGTCTAAGTGTGTGTTCAGAATAGTGTTCTATGTCAAGAGTAAGCTATTATGACAGGTTAGAGTTAGGGTTAGTGAACTATAAAATTGTTATCTAACTCTATCTAGTTAGTGTTAAGAACTTAGGGTTAATTTTAGGGTTACGCTTAAAGTTAAAATGTGACCTGGTTAAGTTAAATTAATTTGATTAGGGTTTCAACATTCTTGAGGTAAATATTTACTTGGATCCTAGGGTTAAAGGAGTGTGTGTTCAGAATTGTGTTTTTATATTGATGTAGAATCACGATTGAAATGTTACCTAGAAAGTTAATATATAATGTTTAGGGATCTTTAGGATTAAATGTTTAGGGATAGTGTACAAATCCCTAGATCTTAAAATTTTTAGTTAGGAAATTCATAAATTAGCCTATTTTTTAGGGTTAAGAAGTGAGGATTGTGCTATAAAATATTAAAGTTAGAAAATTAATATTCAGGCTTAAGTTTAGTGATAAGTTTTGGGTTAAAATGATATAACTTTATGTTTAAAGGTTTATGTTTCTAGGGTAACTTATATTTTATAGAACTTACATGGGTATTCTATCAACTTGTCTTCATTCTAGGGTAAATATATAATATGAGTTTGAATTATAGTTAAGATTAGGATTAAATTTACATGTAGGTTAGCATTGCATTACATGACATTTCTAGGGTTAGAATTGCATGATTATATTTATTTAAATTAGATTAGGTTAAATCTATTCAAGGTTTAATTAGACTTTCAAGATTAGGGTGAGGAGGTGAAGGTGAAGTTTATAAATTAGGGTTCATATATATATATATATACATGTGACAGATAATTGTACTCCAACTAATGTTAAAGGGTTAATTCATTGAAATTAAATTATTGAAGGTAACTTGGTGAAGATTTAAAACACAAACACACACACACACACACACACACATGTACATGTATATGAACTTAAATTTTAATGTGTTACATTGTTTGAACGTGTGTACATTAAAAATTTAAATACATATGTGTACATATCCATAATATGTTCATGTATGTACAAAATGATGTTACATGTATATATATACATGCATGCATGTATATATATATCATATACATATATGCATATATAATATATATATGTGTGTGTGTGTGTGTGTGTGTGCATGATATATATGCATATATACATGAAATATATGCATATATGTCATGTATATATATCATGTATGTATGCATATGCATATATACATGACATATATGTCATGTATATATATCATGTATGTATGCATCATGTATGATATACATGACATGATATATATGCATCATGTATGATATACATGACATATATATCATGTATGATATACATGACATATATATCATGTATGTATATATATGCATATATATACATGACATATATGCATATGCATATATACATGACATATATATGATGTATGCATGATATATATAAAATGCAACTAAAACATACACACACACACACACACACACACACACACACACATATATATCATGTATGCATATATGTACATGACATGTATATCATGTATGCATATATACATGACATATATGCATATATGTCACATGTATATATGCATATGCATATATATGTGACATATATGCATATATGTCACATGTATATATATGCATATGCATATATACAGGCATATATACATACATGATATATATGTACATATATGCATATCTATATATATATATATATATATATATCAAAGTAAAAAAACATATAAAATGTAACTAAAATCATTATAAAAAAAAAAGTATAAAACCAAAACCATACCTTTTTTGAAGGTCAAATTTCATATGCCCTTTCTCTAAACTCGCTTCCGATCAAAACTCCACAGTGACAAAAATGATAGAGTAGGGTTAGGCGAGTGAGCTTTTTTCTTTTCATAGTTTTGATTGAAACTTTTAAAGCCCAACCATGGGTTTAACTTTTAAAGCCTGGTCGTAGGTTTAATAAACCTATGATTGAGTTTCGATTGAAACTATACTTAATAGTTCTGATCGAAACTATTAAGTATAGTTTTGATCAAAACTTTCAAATCCTAACCACGGGTTTATTAAACTCATAGTCGAGTTTTCGTTTCGATTGAAACTATATTATACGTTTTGATCAAAACTTATAATATAGTTTTGATTGAAACTTTAAAAAATTAATAGGTTCTATCAAAACTATGTCATTTTTTTGTTTCAATAGGAACTAATAAGTTTCTATTGAAACTTATTTCTAAAGTTTCTATCGAAACTTTGAAGGAAAAAAATTTTGGTCATGTGATTTTGGAGGATTTGCTTCCTCCAAAAAAGTGTAAGCCACTATTATGGGCTCACCCACATTTGGAACACTATGATGGTGGAAGTGTTAGATTTGGAAACAATCAACCATGTTATGTAAAGGAAAAAGGAATCATAACATTAATTGATCGAATAAATGTGAGAATTACTATTTTGTTGAAGGGTTAAGACATAATCTACTCAACATAGCACAATTGAACAATATAGAATATACAATTGAATTCATGAATGAAAAAGCTAAACTATTGAATGGAAAATAAAAACTAGTTGGAACTGGCAATCAAACAAAAGGATATTTGTTTTATCTAGATCTCACTGAAAGTACATGCTTGCTAGCTTAAATAGAGGAAAGTTGGTTATGGCATAAAAGAATGTGTCATGTTAACTTTGATAACTTGGTCACCATAAGCAAGAACAAAAGAGTAAGAGGCATATCTTATCTAAAGAAACCTGAGATGGGTAATGTGCAAACAATATGAAATTGTTATAATGAGTAAAAGAAGTTTCAAAAGTAATTCCTAAAATTCTAAAGAAATTTTGGAACTAGTTCACATAGATTTTTGTGGGCTATAGGTATGAAAACTTATTGTGGAGATATATATTTCATTCTATTTGCTGATGATTATTCTATAATGATGACTCTAATGTTTTTGAAAGATATTTTTTATGCTTTTCAAAAGTTCAAATGTTATTTGGCTAGAGTTAAGAAAGAAATAGGGAAGAATCTGAAATGTCTGAGATCAGACAAAGGAGGAGAATTCATCTCAAATGAATTCAATGATTTTTGAAATGAAAGAGGAATCAAAAGACAAGTATCAGTACCTAGAACTCTAGAGAAAAATGGAATAGCAGAAAGAAGAAACAAATCCATCATGGAATGTGCAAGAATACTAATGACAGAGAAGAATGTTGCACCAAAATATTGGAGAGAAGGAATTATCATAATAGTCCATACACTGAACCGAGTTTGACTAAAGAAAGGTACAAAAAAATAGCTTATGAACTATGGTATGGGTATAAGCCAAATGTTTGTTATCTTAGAATATTTGGAAGCAAATACTATATCTTGAAAGATGTAACGAAAGGAAAGCTTGATGCAAAAAGTGATGATGCAATATTCCTAGGGTACTCCAATAGAAGCAAGGCATACAAATGTTTGAATCTTACCACTTGCAAATTCATTGAAAGTACACATGTGAAGATTGATGAGGTTACATACAGAAGTGAAGAACAAAGCAGCAAGGAACCTGAAGATTACATAAAGTTTGTCTATTATGAAGAGGAACCAGAGACTTTACCTCAAAAAATTGAATTCGTTCAGAAATCAAATGTACCTAGAAATTATCTAACAATTAAGTTTGAGTTACAGACAAAGGTACCCAAGTCACAGTTAGAGGAACTCGAGTTACAGCTAGATCAACCAGAGGAGCCCAAGTGAACCAAGTTCAAAATCAAGAAAGAAAGATCCAAGACTTGCCAAATATGTTAGAAGGTGTCATGCACCTGATCAAATAATTGGAGGAGAGACAGAAGGCATACTAGACAAGGAAAAAATTAAAAGGTACATGTTTTCTTAGTGAATTTGAGCCTAAATCTATAAAAGATGCTTTATAAATGAAAGTTGGATAGAAGGAATGAATGAAGAGATTGAGAAAATAGAAAAGAATAAGACCTAGTCTCTTGTTTCTAGACTAAAGGATAAAAATGTGATTGGTATAAAATGGATATTCATAAATAAGTTGAATGAGAAAGGAGAATTGACAAGGAACAAGGAAAGACTTATATGTAAAGGTTATGCTCAAGAAGAAGGTATTGATTATGGGGAAGTATTTTCCCAAGTTGCAAGACTTGAAGGAGTCATAATACTTCTAGCATATGCAGCACAAAAGGGATTCAAAGTATATCAAATGGATGTTAAATTAGCTTTCTTGAATGGATTCTTAGAAGAAGAAGTCTACATCGAATAGCCTGAAGGTTTCATTGATCCAAGGTAAAGAAACATGGTATGTAAACTTCATAAAGCTTTATATGGATTAAAGAAAGCTCCTAGAACATGGTATAAAAGATTATATGGATATTTAGTAAAAAATGGTTTTGAAAAGACAAATGATAATAGCAATTTGTATATTAAGGAAGGACCATAAGACAAAATTTTGATTGTAGAAATATTTGTGGATGATATCATATTTGGTGGACATGATATGTTATGCAAGTCATTTTTGAAGAAATGAGGAAAGAATTTGAAATGTCTATGTTTGGAGAGATTAAATTCTTTGTGGGTCCAGATTTTTATCAAATGAAGGATAGCATATACATCACTCAATCAAAATACATCAAGGAAACACTGAAAGTATTTAGAATGAAAGATTCCAAACTAGTTGGAACACCTATGTCTAGTAGACATAAGCTCTTAAAGAATGATGATTCAAAGAAAATAAATTATACTACTTATAGATCAATGATTGGGAAACTTTAGTATGTGGTTCACACCAGATCTAATATTGCATTGGTAGTTAGCATAGTTACAAGATTTTTTGCTAATCATAAAGAAAATTACATGATGGAAATCAAAATAACTTTGAGATATCTAAAAGGAAATTAATAATATGGTTTATAGTATAAGAAAAGGAGGAAATCTTGAGTTAAGAGCCTTTACTGATGCAGATTGGGCAGAAAGCATTGTTGACAGAAAAAGAACTATTGGAGGAGCATCCTTTCATGGAAAGAGGCTAGTATCTTGGATGAGCAAGAAGCATAATTGTATTTCTCAATGCACAATAGAGGCAGAGTATGTTTTTGTAGTGGTTAATTGTTCTAACATAATGTGGGTTAAGAAATTGATGTTAGGAATGAAGGAAGAAATCAAGGAACTAGTGGTTATTCTTAGTCATTTTTGCCTGCCAACAAAAAATTGCCATATTTGAATTCAAACATAGTAACATTCACATATTTGAAAATTCAAATAAATGGGGCACAAAATACTTTATGTTAAAACATTATGTTATATTGTTTGGATGTGTTTTTTTCATCTTATGGGTCATATTTCAGTTGCCGTCAAATTGAAGATGATCTATGGTGGGCACTTTCTCACAATATGGAGATGAAAAAATTTTAATGAATGTGGGGAAGCAACCTTCTTCCATGTGTCCTAGGTGGGGCCTTGCTTCTTTTTTGTGGTCTGTTGCAGACAAGGTGGATGAGTCATCAATTAAGTTGGCATATGGCAAGATTTCTATTGGTATTCACTTTCCTACATGATGTCTTTCATCAAACCTTCTGACAATGTGGGAAAGAAACATCGTGCCATGTGGATTGGTGGGGTCAAGTTTTATTTTATGGGTCATAGTATGATTGTGCTGATATATCTAGAGAGCTAGCATACAGGTGGTTCCTAGTTGGTTGCAAGTACTAATAGGCACATGCTTTTAGTTCTATTTGTATCGTTAGATCTTCCTAGATCAACGGTCATCACATCCCTACTTTATGAAATTTTGAGAACTTTAGACATTGTGGGGAAGCACCTAAAGGACATGTGTCCTCATGGACCTAGTTTGAAATAAAGGTAGTCATAGTTATGGCTAACCATTATGTGACATCATGTTTAAGTTGGAAGTCTGGCGCAATTAGTAGGTTACATGGTCAAATTCATGAAGACCTAACAAGGTGGAACAAAGATAAAAGAATATTGGTCCATGTGGTACTTTCTAGTTGTAGAACTTGGTTGACCTTATGACCTTGCTGACCCATGAGCCAAAAACAAAGGGAAGAGATGTTTTCTCGCACAATCCAATCTTCATGATCAATTCCAACCACTCTCCAATGAATGCCAAGCATGGTAAACAAAGGAAACACTCCACCATCTCTAGTTTTATCCATCTACTTAGTTAGAGTGATTTACTGGCATTGTTTCTATCTTCTCAAAGCTCTTTTTTGGAAAAATGTGGATTTCATTACATCTAAATATGTTTTAAGATAAAATTTTCTCTAGATCTGTGTGATTTTTCTCTACAATCTTAAATGGCAGTGGTTGAGTTTGGTTTAGGATAGAAAATATCTCAGTTATGCCTAAGCTATAAAGGCATTTTTTGTAAATTTTGTTAAGGTCAAATCTTCTCTGTCTTCTTGATATTGCTTTGTAAATTCATTATAAATTTCCTTTGCCTCTGAACCTATATGAAATTCTACTTTATCTCCTTTAGACATTGATGTATTGTGCAATACCTATTTGCCTCTCATTACTGTATTGTGGATATCTACAATCTTGCATAATTGTATCTCCTTTTGACCTATGAATGATATATAAGTGAATTTTTTTCTTTCTTGTGTCATTTATTTGGGTTTTCTAATCTAAATTTGCATGTGGTTGTTAGATTAAAACAAGTTTGGATGTGGATATCTTTTGGTGTCATGATGGTTCAAGTGTGCATGTATGGGTGGAGATTGTTTGAACACTCTATTTTGGTGCATCACCCCTTAGGTTAGAATAGGTAGATTTTCTTTCATGCATCCCTTCTCCCTTTTTCTCTCCAAGAGTAGTTAGGTGCATCCTAATAGCAAAGGAATTTGGCCTTCTTTAGAGACTCAGCCTCAGAATTCAAGTCCCACAGCTTGGAGATTGTTTCCATGTTTCACAAAGTTATCCTTAGGCAAAAACTTTGGACAAGGATACAAAATTTTGTGACAATAGTTATCTATTGTAATAACATAAGTGCAATCAATATATCCAAAAATCTAGTGATGCACACAAAGAAAAAACACATTGCAATCAAATATCATTTCCTAAGAAAATTGATTCAAGACAAAGAAGTGAGATTGGAATATGTGAACACCAAGGAGCAAATAGCAGATTTATTAACTAAGGCTTTACCCAAGCATGCATTTATGTATCTAAGAGGTAAACTAGGGGTTATTCCCCTATCTAATGCTCACTAAAGCAAGATAGTGTGGCATCAACCAAGATCCATTAAAGATCAAGAAAGTTGATGCAATCAAATATAGAGCATATTGCATATGAATAAGCACAAAATGGTACATATTAATTCCAAAGTCTACATCCTTTGGAATTTGATGTCAAAGAGGGAGATTTTAGTGTCAACATGGAAGAGTAAGGGAGATTTTAGTATCATATTGAAAGATGGAGTAAACAACAGAAGAGATCACATGAGTAGAGTATTGACAAGAAGTAGCAGAGACAAATCCAAGTAGAACCTTAGAAGGAGTTGGTATGGATGAGAATCAGAATGAAACTAAGGAAATTATCTAATTGTTCATACTTTTATTAGTTTATGTCAACATGTTGTGTTTCCATAAATGTCAAAGAGGGAATTTTTGAAAAAAATGGTTCAATTGTGTATTGTCATTGATGTTTACACAAATTTTAGTATTAATTGGGAAATGTAGAGTTTACATTATGTTGCCAAGTTTTAGTGTTACCCCTTTAGATCTTGAGGTCATTGGTATGAAAGTGAGTGTGATGTCTAAGTGTCCTTTAGGTCATTTACTTCTCATCTTTCCTAAATTACTCTACTTTCTTTGTTTTTTGGGTCTCCCTCCATTATCTTTATCCACCATCTATGTGGGTTTCCTATTTTTCTGGTGAACACGGGGTCTAGATGATCTAGGCATGATTACAATGTGTTTTGGTGTCCTCTTGATGAGAAGTAGGTTTTTTCACACCTCATTATCTATTATCTTTCCGTAACATTCTATGTCCCACAGATTCTGAGCTTTTGAGCTAATTTTCCCCTTGATCAACTACATCAACTACAAATCTGAAGGATGAAGCCATGATAGTGATTAATAAGCTGAGAATATTATTATGTAATGCTAGAAAGACCTTCCAAGCTATGGACCAAAGCTAGAATGAATCTCATTCAAATTTTTTGAGATAAGATCAAGTACTACAAAGGAACATAGGTATATGGTTTTTCTATTGCATACTCATGGAAGCGAATTTATTTTGTTCTACTTTCCATGTTGTATAAACTTGAGCCAAATCTCAGTCCCAATGACCAAAAAGTGTGAGCACGATGTTGAATGAACCATTTTGGGGCTTACAATGAGTAAGGCATGCTCAAGACCTAGCTTTGAGGCCATCAAATTGAGGTAAAAGGATGAAGTGTTGTTTTTGTGCCCCATTCTAGAAAATGTTGCTAAGAAAGGAGTTTTTTGCCCCAAGCCAATAAAAAGAACTACGTCTCTGGGGGCTATGAGAATAGAAAGTTAGGTTACTCTATAGTGTGAATATTCCTTAGAGATTCTCAAAAGATACTTCTCAAAAGTTTAGTGATGGAAATGTGACCCTAATACAAAGGAGATGCAGTGCTAAAGACTTTAGGCAAAAAATGAAGGGATGAAGTGTGCAATCTAACAAAAGGATTACTCCTTGTGCCATAATCTCAGATAGAAGGAAAATGGGTTTGTAGAAAAGCTAAGTGTCTCTCTCTCCTACATGTGTTAATATTATTTAGTATATATGTATTCTGGATTATGAGGAGAAGTAAGGTACTTCCCATGAAGTTAAAGCCTTTGTGTTGTTTAGTGATTCTAAGTCATAGCACTTTACTTTAAGTAAAGTAATAGAGATTTTAAGAATTTAAGATGTTACATGCAAATGAACAAAAAGTTTAAATATTCGTTACTCATGGAATTAAATGCAAATCCTACCATTATAATTGTTGGTCGAACTTAATTTTGTTTTTGTGGTGCCAAAGTTCTAATGCCTAAAGCTAGTTCATCAAAATTGCATGCAATTGGTTTCTTCAAGCATATTTAAATGACTATTTATTAAGAACTGCATTCTATGCAATCATAACAAATGAAAATGAGAGTTATCGATTATGATAAGTTAATTAGTTAAGTGAGTGAGTTAAAATAGCTTATGGACACATCTTTTAAATTCTATATTTTGGATGATCTTCATAAAAGACTTAATTCTCAACCCATTCGCCTAATCACTCAGAAACTTAAAGAAAGTGTGCTGGTTGAAGCATTTGGTTTTCCTATGGCAGTGCATGTACCTGATCTTGTAAGAGAATGAATCAATAGATACAACCTAAAAACAAAATAGATTTTATTCCTTGATTATTCTATTCTCATTTCAATCAATAAGACACTGATACAGTCCACATTTGGCATACCCATGAAGGAGCAGTATTGTGATGTTGATTGTGGGTCTTCTATGTCCATGTTCAACAAGAAGAAGACCCTCAGATAGGAAGACATGTAGAGGACATGGTTCCAAATTTCTTGCTCAAAGAAGAGAAAAATTCCAAAGACCTTTTTGGTACAAATCTAAAATGAGAGATTGTGGATATCCTTGCACTCCTCCTCAAGCCAAAAGGAAAAGAGGAGATTTTGGAGTTCATCGAGCACCATTTCTTCCTAGTACAAGAAATATGTGCTAAGGATATGCAAATCGATTGGGCACTGATAATTTATGATGAGCTCACCTCATGGTTGAATTTGGCCAAAGGATTCAAGAAATTCTACATGTCCGCTTATTTGATCTATGCTTTGGCAACTCACCACTTGTGGCTTGGCCTCTCTAGCATCCCAAATTATGATAAGAGCACCAAAGTTTATGAATTTTACTCACATCTATAGTTGTAAGGAAGCTATGAGCAGTATATAGTTGTCAATTATGCCTTCACAATGAGGCTATGTCAAGAATTACAAGGATGCCTTGAAAGGAGATTCTCACCAAAGGTAATTTTGGTCATAAGCCAATTTAGATGCTCATTCATCTAGTTTCTAAGTTTCTCCTATTTGTGAATAGAAACTTATGATGGATTTCCTAATAGGTTACCCAGATATCCAAAAGAAAAGGTGGTTCTAGTTGAACTATGTCAATAGATCCTTGAAGTGAACACTTTGTGTTCTAATGTGAATAAGATAGTCAAGATTCCCTTCACTATAGTGGTTGGCTCGTATTCATGTGCCTCCTAATCAAATGTTCAGAATTTGGTAAAGAGCTTTGAGAGTAAAATCAAGTTGTTAGACTATGAGGTACTTAGGCCTCAATATGATCTATTTAACTTTGTAAGGCATCATCTGAAGTTGGGATATGCTTATAGGCATGTTTAGGATATTGAAGACTTTTGGTCTAGGTGTCTTGATGAATACCAAACTTGGGAGAGATTTTTTTCATTGTTAACCATTGATGAGATAAAATTATATAAATATTATGTGGATGTTTTTGATCGTGTAGATGATGGAGCTTACATGCACCCCACATCTTACAAGAAGATCAAAGGCACCCCAATTTTGTCTACCCCACCTATAAATCTAGTGACATAATGGAGGTTCTTATGTAGGGGATAATCAAGAGAATAGACAAATGGGTGGAGTGGACCTGCGAAAGAAAGAAGAGGACTGAAAGTATTGGTTCTATGGTGGAGTATCAGTTGGAGCCACTCAATCAACCATAGCAACAACCACTACAGCCACTACATCAATATCTATAGGGCCATTACAATCTATTGGTCGAGGTGGAGACCAGCCTCTAGAAAATAATGTGCCACTCACTCCTACCTATGGAGTGGCCCTCTTCTAAACATCAGGAAGGCTGAGGAGAAGCTATTGGACTAACTGCCAATGTTTCCCTTTAGTATTTGTTACATGTCTTAACTACCTCTTGTGTTCTATAAATCTAGTGGTTGTATCAAGCATTAACAAGTCAATCTTTTGGTGCAATGGTAACTCTAGCTTGTAACAAGTGGTATCAGAGCTTGGTCACAGTTTTGAATCTTCTCAAGTAATAATGAGGGGGGGTTTTTGGACTAACTACCAATGTTCCCCTTTGGGATTAATGACATGGCTTAACCACCTCCTGTGTTCTATGAGTCTAGTGGTTGTATCATGCATTAACAGGTCAATGTTTTGGTGCAATAGCAACTCTAGCTTGTAACAAAAGTAGGATGACAAGGATAAGGGGAAAGAACAAGAAAAATTAGTGGTCAAGCCATCTTCCCCCATCCAATTCATCAATTTGGATGGCATCACTAACCCCATGGATGGCTAGGAATAGGATGCATCTCAACAAGGGGATACCTTAGCCCTTTTGGTGACTAAGGTAGTTTCCTTCCTCATTGCTTCTCAAAGAAAACCAACTCCACTAATCTAGAGGAAGCTCTTTGATCCCACTACATTTCAATCCACTATCAATGTGCTCTCTATAGAGTCATGGTTCAAAGAGACCATTAATGGGAAGAACAAGAGAAATGAGGATGCAGCCCCATTAAAGGACTTGATCACATAAATCACCTCCTCTTAGCCATATAAGAAGACAAAGAAGTAGAAGATAATTACTACACTGGCAATGGATTCAATGACTGGCCACATGCTAGTTGATGTTTTTTAGCCACAAAAAGAGGGAAGATTTCATGAGCTCTCAAAGAATGATTTCCAAATTAGGACAGTGGGTCTTGGCATCCCAATTCTTGAATCTATGGTGAACATGTGGAAATCTACTAATGAAAAAATTGAGGATAAGTTGGAAGAGCTTAGAGTAGAGAAGGAGATATTGAAGGCCTCAAATAGAGAGTCAGTGGAATAAACAAGGACTAAACTCAAGAGCACTTCTTCGAGTCAATTTGACCCAAATGTAGAGGAAAACAGGAACTTACTCCTAAATTTGCAAAAAGAAAGGAAATTTGGGTAGTAGGCTGAGCATGGGTAGATGAGATGAAGGCTTAAGATCCCCCACCGGTTAAAAACTTGGGAAGCCTAGTATTGGATGCTCACAAGCTTAGGGAAGTAGCTTCAAATCATTAGACAACCATACAAAAGGCAGCAGACAAGCTAACAAAGCAATTGGCCCTTCTACAAGAAGTAATAGACATGAAGACAAATGTAGTCATTGCTCATAGGATTCTAAAGACTAGCAAGGAGTCATTTTTCACTAGAATAAGTCCTTGGAATTTTTTATAGAAAGCTCCATGAGATCTACAAATGAGCTTAAGGATGTGCATGAGCTAGTGCAAAAGGTCATTGAAAAGTTGTTTCAATATTCGAAGACCTTGCACACAGAATCCTTTGTGTTCACTAATGTTAAGCTCATGGATATTGAGAAGATAAAATCAAAGTTCTTAGCATTTATTGATGAAATCGTTGACCTACTCAACTTTCTAGTGTCCAAGATCCAGAAACTCTCATTAGTAGATACAATCATAAGGAGAGAAATGGAGAAATTCTAGTTAAGAGTGGCCAAAATAGATGAACTGACAGAGATGCATGACCACTAGATGGTTCGAGCAGACAATATCATCACTCCAGATGTCGAAGAGCTAGACAAAGTAACTGAAGTCTATTGCAAGCATGGATGTTGATAATATTCCTATGGGGGAGTATTGTAGATATATTACTATGATGATATGTTACATTCATGACTAAGTTTTTCATTGATGTCAACATAGCAGTTTTCTATGGTAGCTGACAGAAGAACAGCAAAAATATTAAGTTGGTACGAATGGTTAGTTGAGTATTCTAACTATTTGAAGTTATGGGAGATATGTCTAAGTATCTAGTATATGTAGTTAACATTGAAAGATGAAATGATAAGTCTAGAAGAAGTTATGTAAGTTTTGGCGATGTTTGTTCTGAGATAGAGTTTACAGAGGCATATTCTGGTAAACTTTTAATATCTCTTAGTAGAGTTGTTATCCTAGGAATTGAGATTGAGAGCATGAAGAAGACATGTTGGTGATGACATGGCTAAGTTTTCTCATCATAATATTGTGTGTACAAAAAGATATTCAAATTCCAAGGCAGAAGATTTATGTTATCACTAAGTTAACATGTTCTTAGTGTGGTCCTATAATAATTAATTGAGAAGTTCTAATAGCTGACTCAAGGAATTTTTTTATGGAGTCGATATAAAGGAAAGACATTTTCCTTTATCATGATTTGGATATGGAGGATATTTGCAAGTAGCACAAGAGTAGAATACAAAGTTGAGCAAAGCAATGTGGAAGTGAAAGAAACTTCATTACTGAGGTTTTGTTGAGTGATCCGACATTTGATATTTGGATCTGAGGTTTATGACCTAGTCTACAAGGTTTGATAGTGATTGCTTTAGTTGAAAAAATAAAGGAAAGAAGAAAATAATAGTAAACTGCATGTTTGAGCAGTGAGCTTTTCTTGTAGTTAAAATTGCATGTTTAGGTAGTGGGCTCTTCTTGCACACATTGCACTACAAATCCTAACATGGTTGGCACAACTCCTAATAGGGTTAGAATCTTCTAACAGGGATTCAAAGTCTCCTAATAGGGACTCTATGTAAAAATTTTGTAATATACTCCTAACAAGGTCCATCCTCTAACAAGGAATATTTATATTAGTACATCATCTTGTGGGTATCATTCCCACTGTGGTTTTCCCTCTGATTAAGGGTTTCCCTAGTTAACATATCTAGTGTAATTATCTATGTGCATCTTATTATGGTTGTTGTTTACTTTGGTTGAATGGTTTTTTTTTTAAAGAAGATAAATATATTAATTATTGGATAACTGATTCACCCCTGCCCCTCCTTCCCTTTCCTAATTTTAGCCATTCTTGACATTTTGTCAACCTCTGTAATGGACAATGATTTAAGTTGACTAAGTTTATTTAAATAAGATAAATTTGGTTAAGTTTTTTTAAAGAAGACAAATGTATTAATTGTTGGATAACTGATTCACCCCCCCTTCCTAATTTTAGCAATTCTTGGCATTTTGTCAATCTCTATAACGAAAAATAATTTAAGCTTGACTATTTATAGTCTTTTTGTTTAGAGATGCTCTGCAAAGAAATAATCCAATATAACCAATTATTTTGAGAAGGCCTATAAATGTAACCTTTATGAAGTTAATGGTGTTTAGTGTAGAACCTAATCAATCCCTAAGTACAAGATTGTTAGTTTGTGGTGACTGATTAGGGAAGTACTATACCAAAAAAAATTTGGGTCATGGTCAATGTATGGCCAACATGTTGTAACCCTAAAGTGGCATAAATATTTGTATAAAAGGGCTTAGGGTTAGGTATCTTTGATTATGTGTGATGTGAAAATTGCTTCTTACGACAGTATTGAGCTATAAGTGATTACAGATTGTAATCAGGTTGTAATCACTAGATCATAATAATATTGGACTTGTTGTTTGGTGGACATACTGCAGGGTTTGGGTGAACCACATTAAACCTTGGTGTCTTGTGTTCTCTTCTGTGTGATTTTTTTTTTTTTTTTTTTTTTTGCATGTAATTATTATTTCTATCTAAGGTTAATCCTAAAAAGTGGTATTAGAGTGAAGTTGTCATTTTTTTTCAGTTATCCTTTGTAAGAAAGTCTCACAGTTGAGTGGGAGCAATGGCCGATGAGGGTAAGCTAAAGGTTGACAAGTTTAATAGATAGAACTCTTAGTTATGAAAAATCAAATGGAGGACTATCTTTATTAGAAGGATCTATAGAAGTTGTTGGAAGGAAAAACAAAGAAATGAGGAACTATGATAGATGAGGACTGGGAGATTTTAGAGAGAAAGGAACTTGGAACAATTTGATTATGTTTGGCACCATCAGTGACATTTAACATTACAAAAGTAAAGATGATGGAAGACTTGATGGAAACCCTAGCAAAATTGTATGAAAAGCCCTTCGCTTCAAACAAGGTATTTCTCATGAAGCATTTATTTAATATGAAGATGACAAAAGGTGAATCTATTATGGATCATTTAAATGAGTTTAATACTATTGCTGGTCAGTTATCTTCTATGGGTATTAATTTTGATGAAGAAAATAGGGCTCTTGGAATGGCTTGGTAATGGCTATGAGTAATTCTATTTTTGGATCTAATACCCTAAAATTTGATGATGTGATTGGTGTTATTCCGAGTGAGAAAACTCATAGGAAATCCTCAAGTGGATCTACATCAAGAAATCCTTTTAATGCACAAAGTAGAGGCAAGACAACTGAGAGATGAAACAATTGTAGAAATCATGGGAAATCAAGAGGAAAGTCAAAGGGGAAGAAGTCTCAATCTAGAGGGCAAAAATATTGTTGGTACTATGGTAAACTAGGGCATATGAAGAAAGATTATTGGACTTGAAAGAACAATGAAGGAGATAAACTAGAAGGGAACAAGGAGGCAAATGTGGTAAGTAACAAATCCAAAGAGGATGCTTTGCTTCTATCTTTAGAAAGTGTTGATGATTCTTGAGTTTTAGATTCTAGTGCTTTATTTCATGCTACACCTCATAGAGGTTATTTTATTGATTATGTCTAATGGGATTTTGGACTTATTTATTTGGGGGATAATGAGCCCTATCATATTGTGGGAAAGGAAAAAGTTAAGATTAAGGTGTAGAATGGGAATCATTGGCTACTACTTGAGGTAAAACATGTTCCAAGGCTGAGTAGGAATTTAATTTCAGTAGGGTAAGTCGGTGATGAGGTTGTGTAGTTACTTTTAATGATAAAAATTGGAAAGTTTCAAAAGGTTCCCTTGTAGTAGCAAAAGGTTGAAAGTAGGCACCTTATATCTTTGTACAGGTCATACTATTTCTTCTACTTTGATTGTTTCAAAGAAAAATGAATGTTCAGGAACATTTGCTGTAGTTAAGTAGGGAGAACAAATAGTTGTTGTAGATTCTGATACAATGCTATGGCACAACATACTTGGGTACATGAGTGAGAAAGGTATGAAATTGCTTCAT
The DNA here is from genome assembly GCA_028749045.1 of Cupressus sempervirens. Taxonomy (NCBI): domain Eukaryota; kingdom Viridiplantae; phylum Streptophyta; class Pinopsida; order Cupressales; family Cupressaceae; genus Cupressus; species Cupressus sempervirens. The sequence goes on along the minus strand of CM053788.1, from coordinate 576,844,952 downwards.
TAAAAACAAGTTTTATCAAGTCCAAAATGTGTTAGTATGGATTTCTATAAAAGTTGTGTGTATGGAAAACAAAAGAGGGTAAGTTTTGTGAAGACTAGGAAGGAAAAGAAAGTGATAGATTAGAGCTTGTGCATACAAATGTATGGGGACCAGCTTAGGTATCTTCCCTTGGTGGATCTCATTATTATGTTACATTTATTGATGATGCAACTAGAAAAGTATAGAAATTAGAATCATTTCAAACTTTTAAGAAATTGAAATACTTGGTTGAAAATAAGACTGGTAAGAAATAAAAACGTCTTAAATATGATAATGGTGGTGAGTATTGCAATCATGAATTTTAATATTACTGCTCCACTAATGGTATTTATAGAAAAAAAAACTATTCCAAGGACTCCATAGGAAAATGGAATGGTTGAATGCATGAACAGGACTATAATGGAGTGTATAAGGGGCATGAGGTTACATGTTGGGTTGCCCCTAAACATGTGGGTGGAGGCTATCAATACTACTATATATTTTATTAATATAGGTCCCTCTACTCCTTTGGGTTGTGATATTCCAGAGGAAGCATGGACTTGTAAGAAGGTGAGTTATTCTTTTCTCAAAACCTTTAGTTGTGAAGCATTTTCTCATATAGATTCTGAAAATTGAACTAAGCTAGAAGCTAAGTCAAAGAAATGTGTATTTATTGGATATGGCATTAATGAATTTTCTTATAGACTTTGGAATTTTGAAAATCATAAAATTGTAATAAGTAGGTGTTGGAATTACAATAGGAAAGGTAAACTTTTGGAGGGGGGTGAATCAGCAATTTAAACTTGGACCCATAAAATTTTTACCATTCATCCCTCTCATGCATTCAATGAGTAAACTAAAATAACATGTGAACCATGTACATATAAAGCATGTAAGAAAGTAAACATTCACAAATATATAACACCAAATATGATTACCTAGAAACCCTCCAAGTGAGAAGGTAAAACTGGGGTGGGGATGACACCCAAAAATCTTCACTACTATAGTAATAAAGTGTATACAATGAAGGTTAAAATGTTCTATTGTAAGAAAAAGTGATTGAAATGATAAAATATAATAAAATGAAATAGCATAAAATAATAGATTTAATCCAAGAGAGCAAGAAAAGTTTTACCATACAAATGATACAAGATCAATGGAGCAATACCAAAGAGGAAGCAACACAAGAGACAAGGATTTGATAAGGGGAAAACAAAGAAAACTCCTTGTGAGTATTATGAATGAGGCAAAAGCCTAAGAATGTGAGAGAGAGAGAGAGAGAAAAAATGGAGCAAAATAGCTCATTTACAATAGCATCAAAAACTTGATGTAAATAATGGAGACTAAATGAAAATGAGAGAGAGAAGCACCTCTTTTAAAGAGATGAGAAAGGAGTTGCATGTCTTTGCATATGTAACTCTCATTTCTCTGAATGCCACATTCATAAAAGGTGTGTGCAAAGTGTCAAGTTCCTCTTAAGGAGGAATATCTATTTTCTTTATTAAAGGAAATACAAAAATGAGTTGTCCTCACAAGTGGACAATAGAACAAGAATGACATGTCCTTTACATGTGGACTAGAGGACAAATAAATAATACATAAGGGATACCTTGGTTTATCCCAATAAATAAATAAATACAACCAAGAAAAGATTATTAATTCTAACACCCCCCTTTAATCTTTACTTGGGGAGATGTTGTCAAAACCAATTTACAATATTACAACTTGATTTTTTGAAATATCTTCATTGTGCAAGAGGTCTCTTATTATCATAGGTACATCATTGGAGAGCCAAGAGAAGTGTATAATTCTTCAAGTGTGTTACATCTTCAAGTAGATTCATGTGGCATAGGATCCATACAACGAATAATGATATATTGTATGTGCCTTGATGGATTACCTAAAACATAGAAACAAAAGCAACTATCCACAAGGATAATTTCATCTTATATTCAAGTTAGAAACTTTTTATGTATAAGAAAATTCTCATAGAGTAAATATAAGTGTAACTTGGTATCGCAAAAAAATCAAGATAAATCATATCCTGCAAAGAAAAAATATGTTATCAAAACTTTCAAAAAAAGACCATAGAAAAGGCTAGCTAATGAATCCAACATCAACAATGCTTCAATCACGTGGATATAGACAGTCCACTAACAAGTCATTTTACTGCAAGTTAATGGGTGATCAATCCATAACCTGCATGACTCATGATTTAAGCAAAGAAGTATACATAACATTATATGACATATTTTCAAAGATGTCAAAGGGAAGAAGTATGAGTATTAACAATTGATTGCCTTCAAATAAGAGTAAAATGCCTTCAAGATGGGTCAAATTAACTAAAATTGGAGGGAAACTCCAATAATAAATGGTATTAACCATAAAGTGCCAATATGGCAATAGAATGATGCTAAAAAAGCATAAACTGCACTTATGTGCCAATCAGTAGAACAAAATAAATGTTGAAGGCAATAGTGTATAATAACTCATAGTCTCAAAGAATAAGAAAAATAAATAAAATAAATTTACTTATGTGAAATAAAGAATGCACTCATATTTGATAAATCACAAGAGACACAATAATTTGTATATTTATCAGGATATATATGTGGGCCCCCATATATACACATGAATAAATATACCTAAACTATCATGGTATGAAATCATGCAAACAGAATTAAGATGATATATAGAACATAATTTTTGGGCAACATACTAAAGAGAAATGCCAAAGATGATGAAAGAGAATTATTAACATCAAACAATATTTGCAGTAATTAATCCTCCTAAGTTGAAGTCCACCCATTCTAAAAATTGATCTCTTTTACTAAGTACTTTTTGAAACCATTTATTTTTTCTCTTAACAAATTTATCACTAGAGAAAGAGTCATGATGTATGAATGCATCATTTTTTTCAACGTTAGCATTATTACCATTATCAATATTAGCATTATTACCATGATCTATAAATGCATCATTACCATTACCATTGTAAGAAAGAATAGGAGGAATAAAGGTAGATATATGAGGAGTAGAGTTTAGAGAAGGAGGTTGGTCCTCCACTAACACAATTCTACTTCCATGAACTTGTTCATTTTAAGCATTAGAGACATCATGCATATTTTTTTCTGCAATACAAACATTTCATGCTATTTGCACTTTGTTAGTAATAGGATTATAAGCTGGAAAACTTTTGGTATTTTGTATTTTTTCACTCATTCACCTAGTGCATGCAATCTTAGATGGAGCAATAGGAGGTAAATTTTCAACCATATTAGATAAGATATGCTCATTTTACAAATAAGTGAGCCTTTCATGCTTCATATTAAAAGCAATATCTTTGTGCAAAGAGAGTCTAGAAGAGGTGAACCCAAAAAATTTAAATAAGTTATTATTACCTAACTTAGCATTAGCAACAACTTCATTAGTGTTAGGATCAATAACAGAGCACATGTCCCTATGAAACTCAACTTTGTAATTTTGACATAATTTTACAATAGAAAGAAAATTGTATTTCAACTCAGAAACATAAAGGACATCATGTAATTTTTCATTTGGAATACTAACATTACCAAATCCTTCAACTTTGTAACTATGATTATCAGCTAATTGAATTGAAATATTAGAAGGATCAGGTTTTAAAGAATCAAACATTTCTTTATGAAAAGTAACATGTTGAGATGCACTAGTATCAATAATCCATTCTAAAAATTTAGGAACATTGTAACTAATAGTAAAAGCATGATGAGATGGATGAGAGTTTTGATTATTGTTATTGATAGGTTACTTATCTTTTTATTTTTTAAAACAATTATTAGTTACATGACCATCTTTCCCACAATAAGTACAGTGGAGTTTTTTATTAGATTGATTAGAATGAGTATTACTACGATGAGTGTTTGGATGATTATTGTGATTATTATTATTATAAGTATTGGAAGAATCATTATTAGAAGATTTGAAATTTTGATTTTGACTTTTAGACACAAAAGCATGTTCATTAGATCTAAGAGTACCAAATTGTAACAACTTAGCTTCCTCTTGACGTAACAAATTTTGAAAAATACTATAAGTTAATTGAGTAGACAAAGTAGGAATAGCAAGTTGAGAATGAACATTAGTAATAAATTGTTGAAATTGTCTAGGAAGACATTTCTTTAAAATAATGGTAATTAATCTAATATCAGTGAGAGTAACACCTAATCCAATTAGTTGACTTTTAATATAATCAAATTTAAGTAAAAATTCATCCATGGATTTGAAATCAATATACCTTAAGTCTTCCAAATTGTCTTGCAATTGAATCTTGCATGATTCAGATGGCCTGTCATACGTTTGCTTTAAAATATACCAAGCTTCATGGGCATTAGTGCAATGAGAAATTAGAACATATAAATCTAGGTTAAGAGATATACCAATGAGGCCAAGGGCTTCCTCATTTTTAGTATTCCATGCATTTTTTTTCATCTTGTGTAGCTGAGGTACCAAGAACTACAGAAGGGTTAGTAGCAACATCTAAAATATGCTTAAAACGAAATATAAATGAAAGATGAGTTTTTCAAGCATGATAGTTTGAGTTATTTAACTTGATTTCTGGAATTAAAGTCGACATGACTTAAAAATTATGTTTAAAATTTAAATAATAGATTTGAAATAAAAAGTGAGACTTATTATCCACAAGAATGTTAAATAATTGTTAAGATATTTAGAGAGTCAAAATTAAAAACTAAAATGTTCCCTGCAAAACCACTAGTCAGATTGAAGAAACAGGAAAAATAAAAATTTGAAAAACTGAAAAAAAATGTGTTACACACAAAGAGCGATAAATTTTTTAATTTAACTCTATTTTAAATAAAATTTAAAGATTTTTTTTTATTTTTATGTTTTCTAAATGTTGTTCAAATTTCAGCCAAACCCAGATCACGGATTGAGAGATATCATAAAAATACGAACTATTGTCTTAAAACTTGAAAAACAAATAATACTACACATATAGTATAATAACTTTTGCAATACTATTCTGATACAAATGAAATTTAAAGAGTTTTTTTATTTTTATATTTTCTAAATGTTGTTAAAATTTCAACCAAACCTAGATCATAGATTATGAGATATAAGAAAAATACGAACTGGTATACTTTCCTTTCTAAAACAAAAACAGAAAAAAAAAACTTGAATTTCAAAAACTTAAAAAGCCTACAACAGAAATAGGGTTAGATATAATTAAAAAAATTAAAAATAAAGAATCCTTTGGCGGAAAGCTTTCCAAAGGAGGTTAGAAAAAATAAAAAATGAAGAACTCTTTGGCAGCAAGCCTTCCAAAGAGGGTTAGAATGAATAAGAAAGAAGAAAATCTACAAAAGAATAAGATAAGACTTTCAATATTTCAAACTTCAAGATCTTCACAATATCAATCTCTTCTAATGAACCCTTCACACAAGCTCAAAACAAATATTAGTAGCTCTGATATCATGTAAGAAAAAGTGATTGAAATGATAAAATATAATAAAATGAAATAGCATGAAATAATAGATTTAATCGAAGAGAGCAAGAAGAGTTTTACCATACAAATGATACAAGATCAATGGAGCAATACCAAAGAGGAAGCAACATAAGAGACAAGGATTTGATAAGGGGAAAGCAAAGAAAACCCCTTGTGAGTATTATGAATGAGGCAAAAGCCTAAGAATGAGAGAGAGAGAGAGAGAGAGAGAGAGAGAGAGAGAGAGAGAGAGAGACAGAGACAGAGAGACAGAGAGACAGAGAGAGAAGAAATGGAGAAAAATAGTTCATTTACATTAGCATCAAAAACTTGATGTGAATAATGGAGACTAAATGAAAATGAGAGAGAGAAGCACCTCTTTTAAAGAGATGAGAAAGGATTTGCATGTCTTTTCATATGTAACTGCCATTTCTATGAATGCCACATTCATAAAAGGTGTGTGCAAAGTGTCAAGTTCCTCTTAAGTAGGAATGTCTATTTTCCTTATTAAAAGAAATACAAAAATGAGTTGTCCTCACAAGTGGACAATAGGACAAGAATGACATGTCCTTTACATGTGGACTAGAGGACAAATAAATAATACATAAGGGATACTTTGGTTTATCCCAATAAATAAATAAATACAACCAAGGAAATATTATTAATTCTAACATCTACCTTGTAAAAGGCCATCCCTATTAAAAGCTTACAAAGACTATTAGGTCTCACCTTGTTAGAGAATTTCAACACCCTATTATAAGTGTGCCTTGCTAAAGGACTTTAACTCAAAACTAAGTAAGCACCTTGTTAAAGGATTTCAATACAACATATTAGGACTACTCTATTAAGAGATTTTGATTGAAATCACCTAGTAAAATGTCTTAGCTTTGATCCTATGGTTAGCACTTGATTTCTTGATAAAATATCACCTCTAAACAATTGTCTTCTTGATCAAATGTCTCTTTTTTGTATACACTTCTCTTTCCTCTATTCTACTCTAACTGGTTCTTGCAATGTTGCCTTAGATCATAATTCCTTAGCCACCATGAATTCTCTACATGTGAACTTCTCTCTTTTCTCCTTCAACATTCATTGATAGAGATTTTAGACTTTTTCCTCCTTAAGAAGAGTTTGGTGACTTAGGGTTAGGTATGAATCTACAGTTGAGATTCATCCATTTTGTCACTTAATCCTTCTCATTTTCTGATTGGCTACATTTAATTTCATAGGGAATCCAACTTAACATTTTTTCTTATCTCTAAAGTATCGTAGTTCATCCTTAAGTCGGCTAAAAAATAGTTTACATAGTTGTTTGTGCCTTTACAAACAAATTTGTCAGAACTATCTTACTTAACATTTGAAGTCTCTAATGCTCAACATGCACTAATATTTATACTATGACTTGGCATCTATATCACTTAGTATCCACTATTTACTTAGTTCTTGAATCACTCAAAATACACTACCTTCTTGGTGCTTGAGTGACTCAGCACATGAGTTGCTTGGCACTCACTGTAAACTCGGCATGGTCTATAATATACATGTTGTGCTCAACATGTACTACTTGTTTAACATGAACTAAGTAAATAACTTAAGTGTTTTGACACTCACTTGTCAAAACTAATCTAAGATCAACAATCTCCACTTTGATATGAGTGTCAAAAACACTTGAGTATGCATTAATATCATTAATCTCTTGAGCATAACATACCTAGATAACTTGGCTTATATACAAAAATTTAAATTTTCAAAAAAAATCAATAACTTGGATAACTCAAAACTAATAACTACCCTTGAGTTGATACATCAGTTATGTATCCAAAAATTTTGTACTCCTACTAAGTAAATATGTCTCATCTAATACTCTTTGACTTCATGCTCTATTTTATGCTTGCTCCCCCTAAGCTTGATCTGACTTTTCTCTTTCCTTTTTCTCCCTTTGCTTACTCTCTCCCATTTCTTATTCTCCTTATATCTCCCAAAAATATTTCTCCCCCTTTGTCTTAATCTCTCCCTTTTTTACACTTATAGTGTGTTTGTCTAGAAAAGATTTATGGACATCCAATATTATCTTAAGAGTTGCATCCCAGTTCTCGCATGCTACATCCAATGACTTTTTTTGGATAGCTAGCTTAGTAGCAAGGTGAATTAGACCATCTAAGGTAGAAATATTTTGGTCTTTCTTCTATAGGGTTTTAGCATAGCCTAGCTCCTTATGCAAAATTTCCATATGGGGGGTGAGAGTTGCCTGGATGCTACTCAGTTTGGCCCTTATATTGGCCTCATTTGATGTCAATACAACTAACTAACTCTAGGTTTGAAGAAATGTCCTAAAATACTTCACTCTAAGCTGGTGTCAATGGCAATTTTGCACCTGATGTACTAATCTGACTTTCCAAGCTCAAGATGTGACTTCTGGTCTCTTGGGTAAAGAGTGGAGGATTCTAAAATTTAGTGTACAATGAGCATATGTTCCCAAGTACCTTCTTCACATCCTCAACCTTAGTTTCCAATGCAACTTCTATTAGTGCTATATCACTTGATATCTTTTCATTAACTTTATTTTGGAACTTCTTTTTTGACCATTCTAACAATTTAGCATTAGTATCTAGGTCTTCATTACTAACCTTCTCCACTATGTCTATCAGTTGTTCTATTAGTGGCTTGGTCTCATCAGAAGTTGGCATACTAGATGCATCTAAAAGATGTCTTTTATATTCTATAGTGCCTTCTTCTGCCTGTGCTCCCTTCTAAGCACTTCTTGATGCTTTTTGGTTGCTAGGGCTTGTTGGAGTATACCCATTTATTCTATGGTCATGGTTTCATAGTTATACTTGGGCAAAATGATCTCTTCATCAAGGCTTACATCTCCATACTATATGACTTCCTCTACCTTTGATGAACTCGGGCTCGGTACTGAGATCTATAGTGGTGTAGCATATGTGCTCAGCTTCTGAAGAGTGTTAGTGGAAGGATTTCCAGATGTTGGTAAGGTTACCAGGGCTTGGATAGAAACTTGCTCCTTTACCTTAGGTTTTAGTTCTACTTCTTTAGGCTTGCCCTGTTCTACCATAATGACTTGGCTTGCACCTTGATCTTGTGTTGTAGGTGTAGATGACTATATCTAACCTATTTCTTGATGTTCTACAATAGCAACTTGTGTTTCCACTGTGCTCTTCTCTACTTATCAACTTTAGCAATTGTATCAACCTTGACAGATGTATTTTCTAGTATTTGGACCAAAGGTTGTACATTAGTGACTGGAGGGATGATAGAAGGTGGTTCTTGTGGAACCACCTTTTCCCTTGTAGTATTAGTCACTATCTTTTGTAGTTCATCCACACTGACCAGTATAGGATTATTACAAAGTTTTGCCTATAATGTGGACTGATCTAATATCTTCTTTAGATCTTCCTTAGTAAGGGGATTGATGTTCTATGGTTTGACATCAAAAAAGTCCTTAACAGTGATTGTTTTAGTATCCATACTTATTACATGTTGAGGACTAACACTCGGCAATTGTTTGTCTTGCACACTTTATTCTTCTTACTTCTCTGACTTAGCTATTGCCTTGTCATCTATTTTCATTTATGTTCCTCCCTGAACTATATTTTCTTGATCATCTTCTTTATTATCCTTGACCTCTATGGGCTCTTCCTCACCTTCCTTTACGGTAGTTAACCCATAAATAAGTTTCCATATCTGAGTGGTGTTCTTAACTACATCGTCAATATTATTTTACAAAATGCTAAAGGCTCTATATTTAGGTACAAACCTAACTACATATTTCTTTATAGCCTTAGAAATATGTGCCTTAGTTAGTTCAGGCATCACATGTGCAAGTGAGGTTTCTCTAATTTATCTCTCCAAGTTTAGACAATAGTGTCATTTTTGCTCAACTCTATCATATAAATTCTTTGGCATAGAGTTGGCAAGTTCTAGTGGGGTAGTCTTGAACTTTGTCATCATAGCATATATGGCTTCCTCCACTTTACCCAAATTATCAAAATCTACATGTGTAAATCCTAATAAATTTGAGCTATTCTTAACATTTTTACATAAATTTTCTAAGTCTACTGGAGGATTGTGACTCACCACCTTAAATTGGTTGTTGTCATCTGACTCTTTTTTCTCTTTATTAGACTCATCTTGTGCCACATATTTCCTTCTTGGCTTTTTATGCACTAGACCTCCTTGTTCTACTAGTTTGGTCTTTTCTTTGGCCTTTTGAGTAAGGTGTAGTAGGCTTGGCTTGGCTTGGTTTTGTAGTTTTCTTAGCCCTTGCCATAGGTTGTGCCTTGGCCTTCCTCTTCTATGTATTAGTGGGTGTAGGTGCTTCCTTAGCACCTTTAGCTACTTTGATCTCCTCCTCTTCTGGCTGATCTGCACCCATCCCTTGAGTTAATGCAAGAGGTGCTTGTGCTTAGATGTCTTCTTCCTCTTCATCCTCTACTTCCTCTTCTTTCTCATGCTTGGTGCCCTCTCCAAACTTAGCTTTCAACTTCTTCACTATCTTCTCATTTTTCTTCATAGTAGAGGCAGTCTTGAGCTTCATGATAGTTTTGAAATTTATCATTTCATAGTTTTCAAATATCTTTGTAGTTTTGTCCACCTCTTCTACAAGTAATGTAGTAATAGCTACAAAGGCTTCATCCACATTTATTTCATAACCTAAGGGTCTTAACCATCTCACCCTTGTTGTAGTAGCTTGTACAAAATTATAATCAACATCCACTAAAAAGCATACATCATCATAGTGCTTCTCTACTAGTGACACTAGTATTCTCAACCTCTTCTTCATTGACTGCTTAAATTCTTCAAAATAACTTGTCATTAAAGAATCAAAACTGTCGCCTAAGTACTCAATAAATTCACCAATCTATATTGCCACTAATCTATTGGTTTTCCATCCTACAGTGCCAAATGAAGGGAATGTGTTTTGAACATAAAAGAATATGCATATCAATATAGAACCAAATTTACATTATGCACTCTTTGATTGTTCCAAGGTTCTCCATCAATTGTTGTAATTGTAGCTCTGCTAGATCATATGTGTGATCTTTATTAACAATTTGGTATCCCATATCTACAACTATATAGGGCACATTGTTTAATCTGTTAGATTGGTAGAACTTGTATGATAAAACCCTTATAGAAAAGTCTATCAAAGGATCAGTGATTGTGTCAATTGTCATGCCTCTCTTGTTCCATACAGCTCTAGTATTTTTCTCAATCACCTCCTTCAAATCATTTCTTAGTGTCTTAGGCTGATCTAGGGTTGGGTAACTAGTAACCCTATGAATTATCCTCTTAGATATTTTGATAGGTCCATTATCTAGCCATAATTAACCATCATGAATTTGGCTAAGCACTAATCTTATCCATTCTATTTTAAACACATTTGGAAAATCTAAGGCTTGTGTCAACCCTTTCCTGTCTACAATTCTAAATTCTTCTTTCAACATGCCATTATCACATATTATACCATATGCTTCCCTAATCTCCATATCCCCAATGCTACCAATTTTACAATTATCTCATTTTCTCACATCTTATACCATTAAGACATTTGGTGGTATCATAGATAACACACCAGAAGCATCTTGCTTGTAAGCAATATCAGGAATAACTTTTTTAATGGGGTATTTGACCTCATTTCTCACAAATTGAACATTCAAAACTTCCTTTCCCTCTAAATTCTTTGAACTTGATGCCATAATGTGAAACTAGTGTTTATAAAAAATTTAACTACGTAGCTCGGCTCTTGATAAATACCTTATGAGATTTGATGAACTGGTGATGAATCATTGCTCAAACCTTCTGCATTCACTTTGAATGGATTTCTAGATTACCTTTTTCTCTCCACACTCTTTATAGAATTTTAAATGATGTGAAATGATTCAAAAATTGATCAAATACTTAAAGATTTTGTTTCTTGAATTCCTAATAGCATCTTGCATCTTCATTCATGCTAATGTAATCTCTTTAGTACTAACTCCTTTGGAATTGATGAATGATATAGCTTTTAATTATCAGTCCCACATACCTCTTGATTTTCTAATTTGATGAGGTGTGATCACTTGACCCATTGGGTGAAGTGATCCCTTCTTTATTTGATGTGTTGCAATCATCTCTCTTCTTCCATGTCTTGTTCATTTCATTTTTGAAATTTTCAACATTGACCTTGACTTTGCTTTTAATAAATTCACAACTTGGTGCCTTTGACCTTGTTGGGAAATATCTATTGAATTGACTAGTCTTCAAATAGCTAAAACATGTTCTTTGACTCAACCACCTCTTGTAGTCACCTCTAAAGTGTGTCTTAATACAATTCTCAGAAACATGTCCATATTCTTGACAATAATGATAGCTATATCTTGTATTATAATCCCAATTATAAGAGCTTCCATTGTTCCTTACCTTTGTTTTCCTATTTGATGGCCACATGGGTTTGGATCTGCACTCAAAATCCCTATGTCCATACTTCTTACAATTGTAGCAATATCCTTCAAATCTTTTGAGTGCATGGTCTTGATTTTTCATTCATGTCCTTGATGACTTTGTTTGTTGCACTTATGACAGTGAACCATGCTCTTAGGCTTGACATTCTGATTTGTAATCTTGCTCCTGAACACATTAGCAGTATGTCATTTCTTACCACAATTATGACAAGGAGATTTGGAGTTTTTACCTTTGTTGTTCCTTTCTTTTGCACTTTTGGATGACTATCCTTCTACAGTGCTTGTGTATCCTAATCCTGATGTGTCATTATTGGATCTAAGGGATCTAAATAATTGCTCAAAGTATTTGATGGCTTCACTTGGTTTAGTGAAACTTTCAACAAATTCCTTTTCCCTCTTTAGGTCATTTTGTAGTTGTTCATTCTGCAACTTCAATGTATTTATCTCAATGTATTTGACATTTAGTTGATAGTTGGCATTCATTATTTGATTTAGGGTATCCAATTGCATGTTGGAAATCTTGGCTAGTTCTAATGATTTCATTTCCAATTTTTTGGCCAAAACTCTTTTGTCTTATTCAATCATAGCTTTGTCTTACATGGCTTTTTTCTTCTATTCAGTCACCTCACATAGTAATATGGCTTGTGATTCTTGCTCTAACTAGAGATTTTTTATTTCCTCAGCTTGGGCTCTATTCTTTTCCATTAGATTTACAACTGCTATATCAAATTCATTAGAGTCTCCATCTATAAATACCTTAGTAGTGTCTATCTCTCTACATTGTGTGTCATTCTCTGCAATAGAAATTTCCTTCCTTCTTTTCAAGGATTTCTTTAGTTCTTCTCTTGCTTCATTCAGTTGATTTAGAATGAGATGTATTTCAATCTCCTAATTCTCAATAGTCTTTCCCAACTTGTAGAATTCCATTTCAAGATCTTTCCTCAAAGCTACAAAGCTTCTCTTTTAGAGAAGAAGGCTCTAATACCAATTGTTGAAATTACAATAGGAAAGATAAACTTTTGAGAGGGGGGGTGAATTAGTAGTTTAAATTTGGACCCATAAAACTTTCACCATACATCCATCTCATGCATTCAATGAGTAAATTGAAATAACATGTAAATTATGTAAGAAAGTAAACATTCACACACATATAACACCAGATATGATTACCCATAAATCCTCCAAGTGAGAAGGTAAAATTGGGGTGGGGATGACACCCACAAATCTTCACTACAATAATGGTAAAGTGTATCCAATGAAAGTTACAATGTTTTGATCATGAGACATGATCTACCCTGAAAAGGTCTACCTTGTTAAAGGCTTACAAAGACTTTTAGGTCTCACCTTGTTAGAGGATTTCAACACCCTATTAGAAGTGTGCCTTGCTAAAGGACTTTAACTAACAACTAATTAATCACCCTTTTAAAGGATTTCAATATAGCCTATTAGGACTACTTTGTTAAGAGATTTTGACTAAAATTACCTATAAAATGTATCATCTTTGATCTTATGGTTAGCACTTGATTTCTTGATAACATATCAGCTCTAAAAAATTGTCTTCTTTATCCTTCTTGATCAAATGTCTCTTTTTTGTAAACACTTCTCTTTCCTCTATTCTTCTCTAACTGGTTCTTGTAATGTTGTCTCAGATCATAACTCCTTAGCCACCATGAATGTTCTACATGCAAACTTTTCTCTTCTCTTTTTCAACATTTATTCATAGAGAGTTTAGGGTTTGTCCTCCTTAAGAAGACTTTGGTGACTCAAGGTTAGGTAGGAATCTATAGCTATGATTCATCCATTTTGCTGCTTAGTCCTTCCCATTTTCTAATTGGATTCATGTAATTACATAGGGAATCAAACTTAAGCTTCAACCTTATCTCTAAAGTACCATAATTCATCATTAAGTCGGCTCAAAAATGGTTTACGTAACTATTTTTTCCTTTACAAACAAATATATCAAAACTATCTTACTCAACATCTAAAGTCTCTAATTCTTGGCATGCACTAATCTTTATACTATGACTCGGCATCTATATCACTCAACATCCACTATTTACTCAATTCCTAAATCACTCAGCATACACTATCTGCTCAGCACTTGAGTGACTCCCCTCATGAGTGGCTTGGTACTCACTATAAACTTGGAATGGTTTATAATATACATGTTGTGCTTAGCATGTACTACTTGTTTGGCATGAACTATGTAAATAAATTAAGTGTGTTGATACTCACTTGTCAAAATCAATTTGAGATCAACAACAAGGATTTCATATTCAATGAGAAAGTGTTGTAGAAAGATCTGTTGCAGCAACATGAGAAGAAAGAAGATGATTATGTAGTGTTGGATGATATTCCAAAAGATGATGTTCCAACAATTCATCATGATTTGCAACAACCGCAACAAAAAATACCACACACACCAATGACTATTAGATAGTCAACAAGGCTAAGTAGACCTCTAGAAAGATTTTCTCCCTCTTTGTATTCTATTTTAATTACTCATGCTAGTAATCCTGAATTTTATGATGAAGTTGTGCAGATGAATACAAAGATTCACTAGGAGTCTACAATGAAAGAAGAAATGGAATCTTTGCTAAAAAATAAGACATGAGATTTATGAAAGTTTTTTGTAGGTAAAAGATTTTTATAGAATAAATGGATTTACAGGTTGAAAGAAGAGGATGGAGGTAAAAAATTATTTAAAGCCAAGTTAGTGGTAAAAGGATTTGCATAGGAAAAAGGCATTGATTTTGGTGAGATATTCTCTCTTGTTATAAAATTGACTTCTATTTGTATTATTTTAAGTATTGTGGTTATTGAAGATGTGCATTTAGAGTAGCTTAATGTTAAAATAGCCTTCCTTCATGGTGATTTGGATGAAGAGATATATATGGCATAGCCACAGGGATTTGAGGTCAAAGGTAAGGAGAACTTAGTGTGCAGATTGAAGAAAAGTTTATATGGCTTGAAGCAAGCACCTTGGCAATGGTATCTAAAATTTGACAGTTTTATGCATAAGCATGGATATAGTGGGTGTCATTCATATCATTGTGTTTATTTTAAGAGGTTGGATGATGATGGATACATTATTTTATGTTTATATATTGATGATATGCTTGTACCTAGGTCTAACATGGATCATATTAAGGGGTTGAAACACTAGTTAGCACATGCATTTGATATGAAGTATTTGGGGGTAGAAAAAAAAATCCTTGGTATGAAGATTTGTAAAGATAGAAAGAACAAGAAATTGACATCATCTCAAGTTGATTATATTGTGAAGGTGTTGCAACATTTCTCTATGGAGAATGCTAAATCTATCAATACACATTTACCTAGTCATTTGAAGTTGACTAAGGAGATGTGTCGAAAGACACAAGAAGAGGAGGATAAGATGTCATGTAACAACCTACCTTGTTCTGCTATTTTAATGCCTATTTCTTCCACTAGAATTTAGTCAAACAATTAGCTTGCAACTAAATTTTTTATAGTTTTCAGCTTGATGTTGATTAATGGTTTCTCAAGATTGATTGTGATTCATATAAGATGTAGCTGGGAGGCAACATAAAACCATATGCAGCTAATAACAATGACCATTTATTTATTTCTTGTTTCTAGAATTATCAAAAAGTTACAACTACCATAACAATCATATCTTCTCATTAAACTCAACACATCATATCAATTATAGAGTTCAATGATGGTCCATACCATTTGTGGCTACAGTCATGTTAATAGTTCTAAAATTGCTACAGTAACTCGCAGCTATAGTGATCTGAACTATGATAGTAACTTTTTGCTACAGTACCGTGCTACAGTGATTTGGTTGCTACAGTAACTTGCTACTACAGTACTATGCTATAGTGATTTGGCTGCTACAATAACTCACTGCTACAGTATCGTGCTACAGTGATTCGACTACTACAAGAACTTGCTACTATAGTATCACACTACAGTGATTCAGCTGCTACAATACCGTGTTACAGTGATTCAGCTACTACAGGAACTTGTTGGTACCATGTTGAATCTCAAGACCATATCTTTCAATGGCATCAAGATTTCTAGCTTGAAGGGATTTTTCCCTTCAAACTATTGAGATATAATCTCCATAATATCACCTAATTTCTTTGATATTTCCAAGCATGAAAAAATGAGAGTTGTCCTCTTTCTTTTAATCCCTTCCTCACTTGCTCCACGCTTCCATCTTGCCAATGTGGGATAATACATGAGTTTTAATATTACTTCTTTTTTCCTTTTACAAAGTCCATGTATGTACTCAAAAGGGGGACTCTTGATTTTTTATAAAGTGACTTTATGAAGTATTATAGTAATTAATTTAAATTGTCACTTTACCGTTGTAACTTCAAACATTAAAATAATATACCAAATAAACTCAGAATCCCACATATAATAACTCATCAGAAAGAGCCCAACAAAATGCATCTCATCTTGTCACTGAAAATTGAAGGCACTGCATCTCCCTATTGGCTTACTAAAAATAGTAACTCTTTCTGAAAACCCAACAAACGAACTCTTTTTGGCCTGTAATTAAATTTGACTAGGCCAAATAACCTCAGGATCCCTTTTGAAGTCCTAGTTAGCCCTCAGGACGATACAAGAATGGGCTAACGACAACATACATCCAGACTGGCTAAGTGGGGGACATTATAGTCTACCCCTCTTGAAATTGCTTGTCCCCAAGTAATCTCAACTCAGGATGTTGAATAATCTCCTTTGCCTCCCATGTCGTATCCTCAACTAGTAGGTTCCTCCACTTCACTAGGTACTCCCTGATAGTTCGCCTACAGAGCACCCTCTCCCTAGAGTCAAGTATAGCCTCAGGAATCAAGATAAGCTTTCCCTCATCATCGAGAGGTGGCAATACTATTGAAGGCACCACATTATGCCCCAATGCCTTCTTAAGGCATGACACATGGAACATGTTATGCACTTTACTGTTTGCAGGCAGCTCCAACTCATAAGCTACCTCACCCACTCTCCTGATTACTTTGAATGGTCCATAGTAGCATGGTTTCAATTTCTCTACTCCACTCCTCTTGAGAGAGAACTATCTATATGGCTGTAACATGAGGTAGGGGTAATGGTGAATCATGAAATGCTCTCAAGATCTTTTGCTTCATTGCAAACCCAGGTACCAAATAAATCCTTCCCTTGTAAATGATCAAATCATTTACAATAGTGTATCAACTATCCTGAATAGCTCCTTCAATAACACTAGATGCCCAACTATCCTTGGCATACTCTGCCAAGATCAACTCTCTCCAGTCATACATGACTATCCCAACAACAAGCAAATGAGGCCTTCTGGATAAAGCATCTGCGACAATATTTTTCTTCCCTTTGACATAGACTATGTCAAAATCATAGGCTTGTAACTTACTCACCCATTTCAATTGCCTATCATTAAGATCCTTCTGTCCAAGGAAATGTTTCAAGCTGTTATGATCTATTTTTACTATGAATTAGCTCCCTACTAAGTATTACCTAAACTTAGCTAGCGCATGCATGATTGCTAGCATTTCTTTTTCATAGATGTTGTAAGTTCTCTCAACACCTCATAATTTCCTACTATCATATGCGATGGGATGTTTGTTCTGCATGAGGACAGCTCCTACGCCCTCTCCTGAGGCATCACACTACAGCTCAAAAGGCCTGTGAAATCTAGAATTGCTAAAATAAGACATGTACTCATCAGCTCCTTGAACCTATCAAAACAATCTTGAGCCCTCTCTGACCACTTGAAATTGTCTCTCTATGTCAAATTTGTAAGTGGTGCTGCTATCTGTGAAAATCCCTTCACAACTCTATGGTAGAACCTACAAAGCCCAAGAAATCCCTTGAGTTGTGAAGTGTTCCTCAATAGTGGCCAATCCAGAATGGCCCTGATCTTGTCTGGGTCAACTTGAACACTTCTTGCACTAATAATATGCCCTAGGTAGAGCAACTCTGTCATCCCAAACTCTCATTTACTCATCTTGGCATACAATGGCTTCCCTCTCTAGAATGCTAAGCACTGCATCAATATGCTTCAAATGTTCCTCCCAAGTATAGCTATATATCAGTATATCATCAAAAAAAGTCAACACAAACTTCCTCAACTGATCTCTGAATACTCTATTCATACAGGACTGGAAAGTGACGGGGGCATTAGTCAACCCAAAGGGCATGACTAAGAACTCAAAATGTCCATAGTGGCATCTAAAAGTTGTCTTCTCCAAATCCACCTCTCTAACCTATATTTGGTGGTAGCCAGATCTCAAATCAATCTTAGAGAAGTAGAATGCACCATGCAATTCATCAATAAGCTCATCAATGCATGGAATAGGGTATCGGTTCTTGATTAACTTCTTGTTTAGCTCCCTATAATCAATGCACATCCTCATTGTACCATCCTTCTTCTTCACCAATACTACTGAAGAAGCGAAAGGACTCTTGCTTGGTCGTATGTGCCCCATGTCAATCAACTCCTTGATTGCCTTTTCTATTTCATCCTTATATCTTTTTGGATGGCGGTAGGGTGTGATGATGATTGGCTTAGCCCCTTCCTCTAACTCAATAACATGCTCGATTCCCCTATCCGGGGGTCTCCTTGGAGGTATCTCACCAAACACCTTAGTATGTTTGGTTATTATTTTTTGTATATCAGGTGGATATTCCTGTTTATGCTACTCTATCACCTTAGGCATTACTCTGAACTCTATTGTCCACTGTACCTAGTCGTGTCTAAAGAAACTCTGCATCTACTTGAGTGACACCACTTGAAGTCTCCCATATGACAAACCTTTGAGCACTACCTTCTTACCATTTTCCTCAAACCTCATTTCCATTTTTTGGAGGTTAAATGTAAACTCTTCCTGAGATTTCATCCAATTCATCCCAAGCACCATATCCTGATCACCAATGTTGACAACAAAGAAATCTCCTACCATGTCATAATCTCCCAAACGAAGCTGCAAGTTGGAAATTTTCTTGGTACACTCAATTTTGAAGCCATTGGAAACCATCACTTTAAATCCCCTATGCTCTTCTATATGTAGCCCTTTGCGTGACACAAACTTCTCATCAATGAAGTTATGTGTTGCCCTTGTATCAATGAGTGCCACAAATCTTTGTCCATCCAAAGTTCCCCTAACTCTAAAAGTGATAGCCTCCTGTATACTGGACAACTGAGCTATCGTGCTATCACTACCTACTTCCTCATGTGAAGAATTATCATCTCCATTTGATTCAAATGACTGCTCTGAATCTCCATCCACTAACTCTTCGGCTAAAAAGTACTCCATCTGCTTAGCTTTTTCTTTCAATGGACACTTATGTGACAAATCCCAAGGCTCCCTGCAATAAAAAAAAAGCTTCTTTTTCCTGAGATCATTAAGTGTCTCATTGTCCAACCTCTTACTTTCCTCCTTAGGTGGCTGAGCCTCTCTATGAAAAGGTTTACTATCCTTATCTTTCCTCGAAGGGAAACTCTTCACCTAAAATTTATTTTTAGAAGTTGAAGAGGAATCCATGTCACGAGCTTTCTTAATGGCTTCCTACAAAGTGGGAGGGTTGAGAGCTTTAATCTACCCTCTCAATGGATCAGCTAACCCATCCATAAATAGAACCAATATCCTCCATTTAGATACATCCGTTACTAACACTGCAAGTTTCTAAAACTCTGAAATGTATGTTTCCAATGATCCCCACTGTTTAAGCTTAGCTAACTCCTTGAAATGGAGTTTTGGATCCTTCCTATCAAAATGTTCAATCAGTCTCTTTATAAACTCCACATATGAGGTAATGTGTGCATGACCCATAGTGACCATACCATGATGCCACCACTCGTGTGCTAACCCATCTAGATGAATTGTTGCATACTTAATAGCTTCTTCCTTAGGCATAGGGTTCAATTGAAAGTATGTGTCAAGCTTTTGAACCCAAGCTCTTACTGTAGAATTCCCTGAGCCATCATAATATGGTAACTAAAGTTTCCCTACTTTCTTTCGTAGCTCATAGCTCTGGTTCCTATCATGTCCACGTGGCATATGTTTCATCTGCATATCCATATACTCCCTAAAGGTAATTGTAGTAGTAAAATTTGTACCTCCAGCTTCCCAATCTCTCCTCAACTGGTCCTGTATATCAGTGATCTGGGGCTCTGGTACAAGCTGGTATGGAGCTCTAGGAGGAAATGTGGGAATCATGGGCCTCAAACTCATTGTCCTAGCCTTTTGGGGTACATGGCCAAAATTGTTCCCAACTTGTTCACCTCCATTATGTGTCCCATCCTAATTATTCCCATTTTGATTGTTACCATTCTAATTATTTCCTCCACCTATGTTAGCATTCAACCCCATTTGACAGGCCATCATCTGCATCATAAGCTCCAATCTCTAATTTTTTTCTTGTGCCCTTTGTTCTGCTAATTATTTTCCATGTGCCAAGGTCTCTAATAACTACAAGAATCTTTCCTCTCTAGGATCCCAAGCATTCATGTCTCCCATATTGCCAATAACCTATTCACCTGTATCAATATGATCCTCTAGATTTCCCTGCTCCTCTTGTCCTATGTTTAGACGAGCCCTGGTTCTTCTTAAATTATAGTGATGAGTTAAAGATTGAACACTCCAATCTATCATATCACCACCTATTCATTGTGTTTGTACCCACTAGGATGGTAGGATAAACAAGCTCTGATACCACTGTAACAACCTGCCTTGTTTTGCTATTTTAATGCCTATTTCTTCCACTAGAATTTAGTCAAACAATTGGCTTGCAACTAAATTTTTTATAATTTTCAACTTGATGTTGATTAATGGTTTCTCAAGACTAGTTGTGATTCATATAAGATGCAGATAGGAGGCAACATAAAACCATATGCAACTAATAATAATGACCATTTATTTATTTCTTGTTTCCAGAATTATCAGAAAGTTACAACTACCATAACAATCATATCTTCTCATTAAACTCAACACATCATATCAATTATAGAGTTCAATGATGGTCCATACCAATTATCACTACAGCCATGTTAATAGTTTTGAAATTGCTACAGTAACTCACAGCTACAGTGATCTGGACTGCGACAGTAACTTGCTGCTACAGTACCACGCTACAGTGATTCGGCTGCTACAGTAACTCACTGCTACAGTACCACGCTACAGTAACTCATTTCTATAGTACCACACTATAGTGATTCGGCTGTTACAGGAACTTGCTGCTACAGTACCATGCTACAGTGATTCGGTTGATACAGGAACTTGCTGCTATAGTACCGCGCTATAGTGATTTAGCTGCTATAGGAACTTGTTGTTACCATGTTGAATCTCAAGACCATATCTTTCAATGGCGTCAATATTTTCAGCTTGAATGGATTTCATCCTTCAAACTATTGAGATATAATCTCTAGAATATCACCTAATTTGTTTGATATTTCCAAGCATGAATAAATGAGAGCTATCCTCTTTCTTTTAATCCCTTCCTCACTTGCTCCATGCTTCCGTCTTGCCAATGTGGGATAATACATGAGTTTTAATATTACTTGTTTTTTCCTTTTACAAAGTCCATGTATGTACTCAAAAGGGGGACTCTTGATTTTTTATAAAGTGACTTTATGAAGCATTATAATATTTAATTTAAATAGTCACTTTACCGTTGTAACTTCAAACATTAAAATAATATACCAAATAAACTCGGAATCCCACATATAATAGCTCATCAAAAAGAGCCCAACAAAATGCATCTCATCCTATCACTAAAAATTGAAGGCATTGCATCCTTCTATTGGCTTACTAAAAATAGTAAGTCTTTTCAAAAACCCAACAAAAAAACTCCGTTTGGCTTGTAATTAAATTTGACTATGCCAAATAACCTCAGGATCCCTTTTGAAGTCCTGGTTAGCCCTCGGGACCATACAAGAATGGGCTAATGACAACATACATCTAGACTGGCTAAGTGGGGGACATTACATGTCCAAGGTAACCTATGTTTCAACTACAGGAATCTTGATGTATGCTATGGTATGTACAAGGCTATATATTGCACATGCAGTGGGAGTTGTTAGCAAGTATATTAGTCATCCAGGAATTGAACATTGGAATGCAGTTAAATGGATTCCCCGATATTTGAGAGGAACATCTAATAAGTGTCTAAATTTTGGTAGCTCTGCTACTAATTTATAGGGCTATGTTGACTTTGATTTGGTAGGGAATATTGATACCAGGTGTAGTACTATAGGTTATGTATTACTATGGGTGGGGTAGTGATAAGTTGGGTTTCTCGATTGTAGAAGGTTAATGCTTTATCCACTATAGAGGCAAAGTATTTTACTACTATAGAGGTAGCCAAGGAGATGGTATGGCATTAGTTCTTCTTGTAAGAATTAGGACACCATCAGAAGGATAATTATTTGTTTACAGATAGTCAAAGTGTCATTCATCTTGCGAAGAATTCAGCTCTGCATTCAAAGACAAAACACATACAGTTGTGCTATCATTTTAGTCAGTCAATTCTTGATGATGGAGAGTTAAAATTGGACAAGATACATATAGATGATAATCCAATAGATATGTTTACCGAGGTAGTAATGAGGGAGAAGCTAAACTCCTCTTCAGCTTTAATTGGTCTTCTAGACTAAACAAAATAAAAGAACAACAGAGTCCAAGGTGGTTTGATATTCGCATAGGAGCTACAAGTTTAGTAGTGCTATGATCAGTCTCCAAGTGGGATGTTATTATTGTGGAGTTTGATCAGTCTCCAAGTGGGAGATTGTTGTGATGTGGAGCCTAATTAGACTTGAAAGTTTATTTGACATGGTTTTATCCCCATATTATTTCTACAAGGGTTTAGGGGCAGCGCCCCTGTAGGGTCCTAGAGCAATGTCCCAAGTGCCCTTATATTATAAAAGGTGTTGGCTACTATTTTTCGTATTGGATGACTTATTCTAGCCCAAATTTTGTAAGCAAAAAAAGCTTGTATAAAAAGGCTTAGGGTTAGGGATTTCATAATGTAATGATGATATTGTAGCTTCTTGCAGTGGTATTCAGTTGTAAGGGATTTCAAATTGTAATCACTAGTTAATAATAATATTGGACTTGTTGTTGGTGGACTTAGCCTAGGGATTGGGTGAACCACATTAAATCTTAGTGCCTTGTGTTCTCTTCAATGTGATCTATTATTTTTCTAATATTGGTTATATTTGTATGTAGCTAATATCTTTTTCTAAGGTTAATCCTAATAGTTACTAGAGGATAAAATAGTTTAATAAATCTTAAAGATTACTTTGTTAACTGAGTGAAAATTAATCCTAATATTAATTGAGCTACTTAGTATTGAATGTTCAGTGGAAGTTTGTTTTGACATCTAAGGGATAAGGATTTTTTTGTGGTAACTGATTCACCCCTCCCCTCTCAGTTACTATCTTACATTTCCAATAGGATCTTGTGGAATGAAGAAGTTTATGGAGAACCTATTTTGAAAGAAGTTTTTTCAAAACCATATGTAAGGTCACTAGAAAATGTTGCAAGGTAATCATTAATAATGGAAGTTATGATAATTTAGCATCTGAGGAATTGGTTAACAAATTTTAGTTGTAGAGGTTGATACATCTTAAGCCTTATCATGTTGCTTGGATCTAGAAGGAGCATAAATTACTTGTAAATGAGAAACCTTGTTAAATTCAAAATACAAAATTATCATGATGAAGTCTTATGTGATATTTATGCCTATGGATTGTTGTCATATTCTTTTGGGTAAAATTTTGGAGTATGATAGACAAGTTTTGCATGATGGTAGATTAAATTAGTATATTATTTGGGTTGATGGAAAGAAACAAATATTATTGTCTTCGGTAGAAAAACTTGATGAGAACCATTGTACCATAGTTAGAGTATGCTTGGTTGAAGGTAATCATTTTTTTAAAGATGTGAAAGAATAGAATTTTTATTTTTATTTTATTCCTAGAAAGACTGAGAAACAAGATGAGTTAGAACATACACCTGAGATTAAATCTTTGTTAGTGAATTTTCAAGACATTATTTCTAAAAATGTACTTGATGGTTTGCCTCTTGTAAGAAGCATAATTCATTGCATGGATTTGATATTTGGAGCTAGTTTTCCTAATAAAGCATCAAATAGATTGACACCTAATGAAAAGACTAAATTGAATAGACAAGTGAAAGAATTGCTTGAGAAGGGTTTTATTAGAGAATGTTTGAGTCCTTGTATAGTACCTACTATGTTAGTAACTAAGAAGAATGGACAATGGAGAATGTGCATTGATTCTAGAGCTATAAACATGATAACATTGAAATATAGATTCCCTTTTCCTAAGATGGATGACATAATAAAAAATTTGAGTAGAGTTAGGTATTTTATAAAGATTTATTTGAAAAGTGGCTATCATCATATCAAAATTAATGAAGGAGATGAATGTAAAACTACTTTTAAGACTATGAGTGGTTGGTTATGCCTTTTGGTTTAACTAATGTACACAATACTTTTATGAGGTTGATGAATGAATTTTTGAAGAGATTCTTGGGTAAATTTATAATTGTATATATTGATGACATTTTGATATTCAGTAAAACTAAAGAAGAACATCTTGAACATATCAAACAAGTATTGCAGAAACTAAAGGAGGAGAAATTGTTGATTAACCTAAAGAAATGTTTATTTATGAAGGAAGAAATTGTATATCTTGGTTTTGTCATTTTAGTTGATGGTTTGAAGATGGATCTTGAAAAGGTAAAAGTTATTCTTTATTGGCCTATAGCTGAGAATGTTAGCGAACTAAGATAATTTCATGGATTGACAAGTTTTTATAGAAATTTCATTAGAAATTTTAGTTCTATTTGTAATGTTATAACTAAGACTATGAGAGGAAATAAAAGGGATTTCAAGTGAACACATGGAGCACAAAAGAGTTTTGAAACAAAAGATTGTGGAATTGCATACACTTGCTTTGTCTAATTTCAGTAAAGTTTTCCAAGTTGAATGTGATGCTAGTGGAAGTACTATAGGAGATTTCTTAAGTCAAGAAGGAAGACATGTAGCTTTCTTTAGTGAGAAAATGATTGATGCTAAGAGAAAATATTCAGTTTATGATCAAGAATTCTATGCTATTGTTCACTCTTTGAAGAAATGGAGACTTTATTTGATGCCTAAAGATTTTGTGTTGTAAACTAACCATAAAGCTTTGCAATATTTAGGAAGTTGCAGTAAATTGAATTAGAGACATGTGAAGTGGGTTGAGTTTTTTCAAAACTTTTCTTTTTCATTGTAATAAAAGAGTGGATAGTTAAACAAGGTTGTTGAGGCTTTGAGCAAAAGAAGGAATTTGCTGACAGAAATGAGAGTTGAGGTACTTGGTTTTAATGACTTGAAGTATTTGTATGAATCTAGTCCTGATTTTGCATAACCCTAGAAATATTTTAAAGATCAAATAGTGGAGATAAGTGGATTGATTATTTCATTCACATATTGTTTAAGGGAATTCAATTATGCATACCTAGAGGATTTATGAGAGAGAACATCATGAAGGAGAAACATAGTGGTAGACTTGTTGGACATTTTGGAATTGATAAGACAATAAAGTTGGTTTTAGATAGATACTTTTGGCTGCAAATATATGAGGATGTGTAGAAGATGGTTAGAAGCTATAGAATTTGTCAAACAAAAAAAGGAACTAGTCAAAATGTGGGATTGTATTCACCATTTCTTATACCTAATAATGCTTGAGAAGATATTAGTATGGATTTTGTTCTTGGATTTCCTAAAACTCAAGGAGATCATGATTCTATTTTGGTAATAGTTGGCAGAATTTCAAAGATTGCTCATTTCATACCTTGTAAGAAGACATCTAATGTAGTACATGTGGTTGAAGTATTCTTTAAGGAAGTAGTAAGTTTGCATGGTTTTCCTAAGAGTATTGTTTCAGATAGGGATAATAAGTTTATTGGTTTTTTGTGGAGGACACTGTGGAAAAAGTTAAATAAAGAGTTAAAGTAAAGTTCTACATTTCATCTGCAAACATATGGACAAACTGAAGTTATGAACATAAGTTTTGGTAACTTGTTAAGATGTTTGTGTTGGAAATATGGATAAGTAAGATAATTTTGTATAGTGATTGGGTTTTCATTTATGGAAACATATATTTTATATGAAGAAGGTACTATGTACAAATAAAGTCCATCTAGTTCAATATAGAAAATTGTCTAAGTGTCAGATAGTTATCCAGTATAGAAGAGACAATTTTGATGTGTTTAGGTGACAAAGTAATTATTGGAATGTGCATAGTTAGGGAAAGATAGTACAGTATGTTAGGATGACATGACTAAATGTGCAAGTCTATACGGATGGAACAAAAAGAGTTATGGAATAAACACGAGTAAGGCAATGTACAGAGCATAACAAAGCATATCAATAATTGGGTAATTATGGGTTAAAGAATTTTTGTATAAAATAATTATTTAAATGATTAGGGACAAAATCCTAGATGTTAACCCTAAGTCAGTAAGAACTAATTTTATATTTCAAAAAGTGTGTGAAAGCTTGAAGGTTGACTAGGTAGGTTTTTTAAAATATAAAGGTATAAAGGAAAATATTATATTATAAGAAGAAGTGTGTAAGATATATGTGATATGCAAAGTGATATAAAAGCTATACTACTACAAATTTTGATGTATAATCAGAAGTATGTGAAGAGCAGCAAAGGAAAGATTAGATATTAAGGATATCAATAGTAAAGAGGTTTTTATATCTATCTTTTTGTATCAAGAAACTATATTGTATAATTGTGTAATGCCCCATCTAGAGATCCTTGGAAAAAAGGATGAAATATAAGAAAGATAAAAAAAAAATTAAAACAAGTGTAAGTGAACATGACAACAACATACACGGATCACAAAGATCGCAATGGATGAGTGAACATGACAACAACATACACAGATCACAAAGATCACAATGGAAGACTAACAATCATCCATCACCAAAGGATCTCCAAGTGTCACCACTAACCAAAAACATAAGAGATCCACCAAGCTGAAAGACAAAAGCTGACTCCTAAAAATTGACTAAGTCTAAAATCCTAAGGCCCTAAAATTTGGCTTAGTCTAAATTTGTAAAGCCCTAAAATTTCCTATAATCTTTATCTTAGCTCGTAGAGGTTTGGAACCTATCTCAAAAGATTTGTCACATTTATTAAAATCAACTTATACTTAAATGATATATTTTAAACCCCTTAGAAAATTTGTTAAGAACTAGGAAGGTGAAAAACCAAAAAGGGAATCCAAAATCAACTTTCAAACTTTTCTCTAACAAGCCTAGATAGCCCCTATTTTCTATGCAAAGCCAACAAAGTGCCAATTCTCACACAAAGATGTGCTACATGCCTCATGAAGAAGTGCATTTTCACACGAGGAAGCACCTTTCCAATAGCATAAATTGATTTGGGTTTCATTTTGTGCAAAGAAGTGCAAAGCTATGCGAAGAAACCCAACATGCCACACGAGGACTTGCATTCTTGTGTGAGAAAGTAAAATCTCACGTGAGATCTTAAATTAGCATGCAAGAACAAAAAGTAGAAAAAGACTAAGGAAAGTATGAAACAAAGTTCCTCCACACTAGGGAGTATTGGATCCACATTTTGAGGCAAGAACACTCAAACCATAACTAAAAGACAAAAAGCTAGAAATAACATCTAACCATCTAATCATGCATTGAAGGAACAAATAGAATAAAAATTTCACAGGGTACTGAAAGCAACATCGCAGTGAATGGAAATAACAAACTAAGTGTGTGGTTCCTCCCATCCATCAATGGCATCATAAGACCATCGTGGGCTCTAGCCATCCCTTGCATATAACATCCCAAGTCATCGATCAAATTGTCAGTATTATCATAATAGGGACGTCACTACTAAAACATGCTACAATCATAAGAATAAGGAAATCTCACATGCCAGTGGAAAGCATAAGATAATCCTACAAAGTAGATAACATCACCTATCACATGCTAATCATCAAGGTAAGGAAATTCATTGGTAAATAACATTATCAAAAAATGATATACAAGTATTCCAATGATAGCATAAAAACTACAAGAAAGCATACTCCAAAACTAGAAGTACCAAGTGTCGACATCCAACAACAGTTGCACTAGAACAAAAGACCATCTCTATACACTAGTCCCTAGTAGTGGTGAAGGTAGCTATGCCTCCCAACCACATGGAACCCATAGGCCCACACCCACCGTGTTGATGGAGATAATGATCCAACCACAAACACAAGCAAAATCAACATCCATGGCTAACACACACACCAAGCAGTATGATGACTGAATCCAAGACATAGGCAATGCATAAATTATAGTTCCTAGTCAAACATCTCAATGGGCTACTATAGGGATTGACATCATGGAGAATCACTTGACATCGACAAGCCCAAGCTTGGATCATGCGGATACAACATCCCTCAATGGAAAGGCTCTCACACGTACTTTTTATTATCTTAATTTTATTAGCACCCAATATTTTCTTTAGTTATCACTTAATTAAAACTCCCTCTGCCATACCTATGGCATCATGATCGCCAAGCTAAGATAGAAGCCTGCTCTATATGCTACCCTACCCTACCCATGCTCATCCAACAATGAGTGCCCGTAGACATGCAAAATCCCAACCCAACCCTAATGATCATAACTTCCAAAAGTAACACAGAAGATCAGGCCTTGTAAGTCACCTGAAAAATGTACACATACATACTCATGTGTGGTGCACTACCATCATGAAGATCATAACATAAGGACTGGTTGAGAACACAAGCATAAAGTCACTCAACCAAAACAGACTCGGGAGGACATACACAAAATGCATCCCAATTCAATAGAAAAGTGCAATAGTGGTTTGACTAATATCTAAGTAGATCATCCAAGTCCACAAACCACATTGTGTTGAGAAAACATGAGAAAATAGGGTGGCATGCAAAACAAGGTAAAAATCCCAAATTTTGGAAAATTTCCAAAATTAAAACCCATTTGGCCTTTGGGTGCAAAAACCATGAAAATCCAAAAATAAATGAATTTGGACACCATGTGCAAAAATGGCCAGCATAACGGCTCAAAATCCCAAACCCCCATCCTAAAAATAGGGAAAACGTTCTTACCCAACTAATTGGGCAAAACCAGCAAATAGAAACAGAGGGGAACACTAGTTCTCAGCCACCTAACATACTACTACAAGAAATAGAAGTTGAAATGAAGTAAAAAAAAAAAAATAGGAAGGCCCTACCTGACAACAAAAGGGGCAAAAACTGAAACCTGCATAATAAAATAAATAACCCATCAAATCTGCTAAAAGTGATAGCAAAGCATAAACTCCCCAAGACGAATCCAATGAGACTAACCTAGCAAAAAACCCACACTCATAGCTCCCAGAACAAATAGAATTTGAATCCTTCAGATGAGGATTCTCAAAAAGCTCTCAAATTTTCTATTTCAAAAAGTGAGAAGTCAATAATAAAATCACTTTTTCAATACTTATTCACTTTTTGAGTAAATAGTCGATTAGGGAAAATAGCCAACTATAGTAGCTAGACTCCAAATTGACCTAAACACAAATAGGTTACTCTCTGTAACAAGAATTCACCTAAGGCAAAGCTATCAAAAATTAAATCTGAAAAGAATTAAAACCCAAAAACACTTTCACAACAATACAAACTTCTAAATGCACAGACACACTCACTGGTCTAATCACATAATGCAAATGAGTTTAGATTTACTAATTATCAAAAATAATTAATTAAAATAATTAAAAAAGATATGTCGACCATACACAAACAACATTGGTAAAATATGAACAGTCAAATCACTAACTCCACGTGCCACTACCAGGGATATAAATCCTACACACTAAAACACACGATCAAGTGCAATTGTATATAATATAATAGTTGAAGCAATTAATGCATTAAATAACTAATTAATCCATTTACACCACTCACATTCACAAAAAGCATAAAGATACATGAATGAAGTAAATCACCATAGCATAACATCCATCACATAACATAATCAAAAAATATGTCCAATAAACCATAAAACCATATATCATCATAGATTTACTATCATCTCAAAATAGCATCAACATGCAAATATGATAAACTAAACAGCATAGCAATAAATCATCTTTGGCACCAAATCAAAGTATAATGTTTGACCCTTAGGTCATCTCAAAGTACATATAATAAGAGTATCAGGTATCTCTGAAATCAAAATAAACAAGGTACAAACTGCAAACATGAGAGGCACTACAAATTCCATGTTTGGGTAGTGGCCTCATCTTGCATACATTTTTTAAGTATATATACCAACTCCTAAGAGGGTTAAATCAACTCCTAATAAGGTTGAGGCTTTTAAAATGGCCTAGTTTTCTAGCATGGACTAAGACACTATATGTACTTCATAGACTCCTAACAGAGTCAACATCCTTAATAGGATACTTTTGTGTAGTGGATCATTTTGTGGGTACCATCCCCGCCAAGGTTTTCCCTTGGCCAGGGTTTCCCTAGTTAACAAAATATGGTGTTATGAGTTTATTGATTTTATGGTTATGTTTACTATTTAGCATTGTTAGTTTACTTTCATATCCAAGTTATAAATTAGTTAACAATATTTAGTTTTGGGATAAAGTTTGTAAAATACTAATTCACCCCCCACCTAAGATAAGCCTACTAATTGGGATTTGATTTTGGCACAAGCAGAGTTCACATTTAATAATTTTGCAAACAAGAGCACTAAGAAGACACCTTTTTAGATTGTTAATGGAATGAATCCTAAGGGAAATATTAAATTGAGGGATCTAAACTTTAAGATAGAAACAAGTGTTGAAGATGAGAAATTTGTATATTTCATGAAGACTTTACATGACAAAGTGAAAATGAACATGGAAGATGGTAATTTGGGATATAAATAGAAAGCTAATACAAAGAAAAGACATAAATATTTTTAAGTGGGAGATAAGGTTATGATTCATTTGAAGAAGAATATATTTCTAGTTGGTACCTAAAACAAGCTAAAGATAAATAAATTCAGTCCCTGCAAGATTTTGAGGAAGTTTGATAGTAGAAATTCTTTTAAGTTGAACTACCAGAAGATATGGATATTTCACCTTTATTCAACATTGTAGATATCTTTGAGTATTTTGAATTAGATGATGAGATAAAAAATAACTTGGAATACCCTAATAAGAATACATATAGCATTGAGAAGATATTGAATAGAATAATAAGCAAGAGTACCAAAGGAAAGGACTACATGGAATACCTAGTTCAGTGGAGAGACAAACTAGTTGACGACAGTTCATGGATTACACAAGCTAAGTCAAGGACCTTTATGATTCAGGTTAGAATATTAGAAATGCTTGATGTGGACATCATTTCTTTATCAACTCCAAGTGTCTAATGCAAGATCATCTTGGGTCTTTAAGCAATCTTGCATCAACCAAAAATATTTATTGTTTCTATACAATCTATTGTTTGCAAAGTAGATGTTGTTGCTTTTGGTTTCTTGTGGTGTGTAGTTGATATCATATCAAGGACCTATCTTAGATCCTTTTCCTAAGTGTGTGAATTCTAATGTTTCATATGTCTCAAGTTCTGTGTCAATATTTATGATCCCTATTTTCCTACTATTTTCATCTAGCAAGGTGTATTGTTTCAATTGGTGTAGTTTCTTTACTTACGTGGTGTCTTACAATGTTGGGAGTCAACTCTTAACACATGTATGGACCTACCTTTATGTGTGTGTGACTTAATGTTGTCCTTTGCTTGGATTTTGGTTTACTTTTCTGAGACTAGACCTATATTGTAATTAAATACTAGACTAGTTGACTTTTGGCTTAGTTAGCTAGAAAAGAAGCTTGGTTAGATGTAGAAAAGTAGCATTCTTAGAGGAATAGAAGATCAAAGATGTGAGCTAAAACTCTGAAAATGCAATTTCTTATTTTGTATAAGGCTGCAACTTGGAAGGCCTCACATTCAAATATTTTGTTGTATTATATGAAAATTTAAATAATTACACCTATGAATATGTTACATCTGGCCTTGTGCGCTCTATTATTATCTAAAATAACCATTTTTTCCATCTCTCATAATGATTCCTCTAGGACCATCTAATCACTACTCAAGATCTATGAATATTAAAGAAAACATAAATCACCTAAGAGTAACATTAGATAACACCTCTCAAGTGATAAAATATTGAGTAGGCCAAGAGTAGGGAATGAGAATTCTCCCTTAATATATGAAATTCATAGTGACTTATCTAGGAACAATCTTCTCATAGATCTCTATTAAACTCATGTATAACTAAGGTGTACGCTCCTTGGACTTTCTACTAAAATATCATCGAGAGTATACATCTCAACAATATGTCTCTCATATCAAGATAACTATAGCATCACCTATGTCTCCAATTATCCATGAACTCATGTTATTAATCAATCCATTCCAACCTCTAAATGTAACACAATACTATCATGAAGTATCAAGCAAATGATAAGTACTCAATACAAAGAAAAAAAATCAAGATCAATGTCAAATCTCCAACAAAGGAGGTAGGAACATAAACATGAAAACATGATCTAAAACATCTCCTTCAAAGAGATAATGTTCTCCATATAATCATACCAAATAATTGTATCATGTCACAACTCTAAGTTGGTAATGAAGAGACAACCATGAAAACAAAACCCACCATGATAACATATCAAATGAAAGCATAAACTACACCTCTACCAAGGACCCCTTGATCCTAAAGATGTCAACATCTCCAAACACATGAAGATACAATCTCTAACTAGTGAACCAACAAATGTGAAAGATTATTTTGCAACAATAAGGAATCCTCCAACATCTGCAACACTAAAGAAGATCATCCATCACCATTTGATTAATAAATAGTTAGTACTAAAGCTACTACAAAAACATGATACCAAGCTCTCCAATAATATGACACACCATTCCTCAAATTTTAAAATAATCCAACCCTAAAAATATAGTGGAACCAAGATTTCCAAACTAAGGAAATTTACCATGTTATAGGAAACCATAATTGATTATCCAAGTACTTATTTATCATCCATCCTCTCATCCCAAAGCAAGCACACCAATACAAAAGTGACCACAGACAAGGCCATCTAATATGTTTTCACTAATAGTTAATCAAATTTACTGGATATAGACAACCCACATCCAAGTTATCCTACTAAAATTAAATGGGTGACCTACCCACTTGACTCCCTAACTTGTAGATCCAATTAGTACAACATGCAAACACACTACCACATTAGTGACATGTAAAAATGAGATCAAAGAGAACAATCATGAGACAACATGACTCAAACACCAAATCAATAACATATTCAATTTGCTAATTATGTTCACGTCAAGAACCATAGTCCAAGAAACCAAAAAAGCATCACTACAAAAATATTTAGTGATGGATCATGTACCAACATCTCCATATAGATAAAGAAACATGCCTCCTCTCACCATGTACAAAGCATGCATGCATGTAGAACTATAATTATCTCATCCAATAACACCTTGAAATAACTAGAGTCTAGAAAATAGCTCTTCAATAGATCCACAAAAAACCACAAGTTTTTATTTTAGCATGCAAAACATACAAAGGCATTGTGTTCAAGAATGAATGTGCACATACACACCCACTTCTCATCTAGAAGACTCATAAGTCTAAAAATTACCTAATAACTAAACCCTAGAATAATGTATTATCATAGATGAGCATCACCATAGATATTGAAGGAAAATATATAAACCTCTCAAATTCAACAAACAAGAATCCAAGTCATGCATGTACAAGAATCCAAGAGGAAAAAGCAGTACAAGAACCCCAAACCCACTTATAGAGAAACTCCAAAACCATTACTAGCACATGAGTATGAGTAAGATAGGTCATTCATAAATGTCTAGATTTTCCAGTGATCAACTTCATAACATCTATGCATTACAGGTAACAAATGAGAACCCTTCCAATACCCATGCATCAGGAATTATTCTATTGTCAACCAAGAGCTCCAAATTAATATTATTTTAACATGACCAACTCTATTTTCTTTGATTTCACCATCCTTCAAGAAATGTCTTTTGTCTCCTGAAAAACCAAATCAACTACAAAACTTCCACTCATCAAAGTAATTATTAGCCAATTTCTTCAAAACACATTTCATCAAGCTTTGCAAACTAAGAAAATTTAATAGAAGAAATACCTAGAACTAGAAACATCGTAAATCCTCACATGCAAGCAACATGCAATTCTCAAAACTGATCTTTGATATAAATTGAAAGGAAATGAGAAGATCCTAGAAAGCCATCTGAAATTGGTATGCATATCCTATATCCAAATATTTCTTGAATAGCTTCTAATTAGAAACTACAAGTACATATCACTATATCATAAAAGTGTAAACATACAAAGTTGATTTCCTACAATTAGATCCTTAAAGGAAAATTATTACACTTTACAAATCAAACAAATTTTAGCAGTATTATAACATATAGATTTAATATTCTACAATCATGAAACTAGAAGAATGAGACATGATAGAAAATATAGATAAATGTGTGGAAAACCTTTCCAGGTAAAAAACCCACCCTCCAAAACATCAAGCTAATGTATTTTTCAGCAACAAGCTACAATATATGGTTAGCCTTCGCATGAAGATTTACATCTTGCTCCATTCTAGAGAAAATCTGACAACATAACCCCATGTAAAGAACTTCTCATCTCTCACTTACATATCTTCAACAACTCATTGTATTTATAGAGTTTTCATACAAAAGGAAAGCTATTGTTTCTAAAATGTCTACATTTAATGTATTTACAATTTATTTATAAACTTCCTTTGTGCACAACTCTAGCATTAAAAAAAGGCCAAGAGAAAAATATTAAAAAACAAACTTTCTATTTTTTATCCAATTCTCTCCTTGTGGAAGATTTTGTCACATTTAGCATCTTCCAAAAATGCATAAATAAAAATCCAATAAATCATCCTAAGGTTGTGTCACATTTTGCCAACATTTACAATAGGAATTTGTTAGGATTCATCCTACTAAGGGATTTCACTATTTCAATGGCTAGAAAGCAACATATAAGGTGATTTGTATAAATACATTACCTAAACTTAATCAAATCCTATTAAGCTTAGAAATTATTCTCCATACCCTACACTTTTCCTTGGCTAGATCACAATTAATTCTTCTACTTGCTCTATCATTGAATCCTTCTACAACTCATAATCAACAATAAGGTTACCCACATTATCCGCCATCTTTTTGAACAACTTTTCCAAATTGCCCAACTTAGCATCCATTTTAGATACCTTCCCCTGAATACCACTAATCGCTTTATCCAGTACCCTGTGTTTGGCCTCGAGTTGTGGTATCTTATGCATAAGATTTTTGACTTCTTTTGCATTCCTAGTAGCCTACGAAAGTCTGTCTATGTGTTGGCCAAGTGTACGCTCACCTCTTGCAGCTTTACTGACTTGCTCCATTTCCTTGCCAAGCATCTACATTTGTTTCTTGAGGAAGCCAATCTCATTCAAGATTGTACTAGGGTTACCAAAAAGACCTTTGGACAACCCAAGCCCACCATCAGTATTATCATCCAACTCTGGAAGATGGCAGGGCCCTAGCAAATGTACCCGAGCTCATTCTAAGAAGAATGAGGATGTCAGTAAAAAGGACAAGGTGAAGGTCATTGCTGAAAATATGCATATTCTGGTGGATAAGGTTGTTGACTTGATAAAGACTTCTTAGCTGGTTGATTGTTGTTTTTTTTTCTATTCTTTTGTTGTCTTTTCCAGCTTTGTCTTAGGTGACCTCATGGCTATTCTTTTTGGAGGTCTGTCTCATGTTGTCCTATGCTACTTTTCTACATTGTTAACTTCTCTCATTTATCTCTAGACTTCTGGTTTTATGTAAAAGGTTTTGGGTCCTTTAAAACCTATTTTTACTTAATCAAAACAATAAACTCCTTCATCAATATTTTAGTATATAGAACTTCTTATGCCGCTTTAGAATTAACCCTAGATCAAATGATCTAGATCATATTAGGTAAGATACAATGCATCTAAACACTCATAAGCCATTTTTATTTTACTTTGTTGACTCACATTTGAATCTCACCTTTGAAATTGAACCATATTTTAAACCATTTTGACCAAAAGAAACTTCTTGAAGAATCTACCTCAAATACACACCTCGAGAAATGTGATGTAAAATCTTTTTCAAAAATATCAATATACCTTTCTACTTCATGATAAACATCATAGATCTCATTTCAACTTTGAATCTCTCCACCGATCTATAAATTTTCATCACCTTTTCAAGAACTTGTCTCACTTTACCTATTCATATTGTTAACACCACTTCCAGTCCAATAAACTACCTTTACCTATCCATGATATAAGTTGTTGTTGAAAACACAGTATCAAGACATTGTTATCAATCATATCATATGACCACTCTAGTAAATATAATACTGATCTAAAATAACATTCAAATTACTTCTTATCTATTACTAACTAATTTAGTAGTTGTCCAATTTAATCTCATCAACCATAACTAACTCAATTATTTATGCTTGGAGTTTCTATCACAAACATAACATCCTAACAAATAACATAATATTCCTTTAGAATAGAAACCTTGGAAACATAGTGCAACTCATAATTTGTTTGAACAATGTCTATTAACATACTAAAAACACTAATTCAATTAGTTAACATCAATGGAAACCTAATAATTGGTTCACCTATCATCAAATATATACCAATCTTCATCAATGCAACACTTAGAATCACTACATTAGTTATGGAAATATCATATTCACATCTTAACTTTACTAAGGATTATGTTATTAATATATCCTAGGTGGCTTTCTATAACTTTGGGGCCATGTCTCATTATTTACTTTTAGTCACATGACAACAATATTTATTATTTTTCATTGAGAATTTTATGTTTTTATCAAGGGTAATTATCCTTGCATCACCACACTTAATCTCTATAATCAAAGTGCGTGTATAGAATAATTTATCTCATGCATCAGATCATGCTTCTAATTCCCTAACATTCTTAATATCCATGTAAGATTATAATACAACACTCTCTCATGGAAGGTGTTGGCCTGGTTTTTCACCACCCTTATTTTTTTGTATTCAACAGTGAAAAACCCTAAATGTGTACTCCAAGTAATTTGAAATTTGGTCAAAAAACCCTAGGCAAAAAATTCACCAAATAACCTTGTGCCTTGCCTTGTTTGGTCCTAGCCTTTAAAAACTTTAGAAAGTATTATTTCAAATAAATTTTGGTGGGACATTTTTATCCTAAAGGTTTATTTATGTAAGAATGACGTTTTAATATTTTGATAAACCTTATAAAGTTTGCCTTAATTGCATTATTTTATTTGAAAAGGTCCTATGTAACATAGATTTTGTGTGACCGTTGATCTTTGATTAGATCAACGACCATTGCATTCTCGCAATAAGAAGATGTAGGGATTTTAAGTAATGTGGGCGTGTGCTATGATGACACATAGCCATTCCTGATGTTCTAGCCTCAGTGCACCACAAAAGATTCATGGTTGTCAGAGCTAGTCAGACCTTCTTGTAGAGTTGTCAATGTTCTTGCACATGTTTTGAAATTTCTGCAATATCATTGGCTTAGTCTTTAAATGAAGGTATTATTTTATAGTTTATAGTTTTCGATCGTTGATCTTGCAAAGAATCAAGGGCTAGTGCATGCCCGTAATAATAAAGTACATGAATGTTATACATTGGCGGGAAGTGC
Organism: Cupressus sempervirens; assembly: GCA_028749045.1. Taxonomy (NCBI): domain Eukaryota; kingdom Viridiplantae; phylum Streptophyta; class Pinopsida; order Cupressales; family Cupressaceae; genus Cupressus; species Cupressus sempervirens. The sequence goes on along the minus strand of CM053788.1, from coordinate 576,807,108 downwards.
CAATGCAACACATGGCATAGTGTGACATCATGGACCTGCTTTCTCATAAGGTAATAACAACTTGTCTTATGTGGTACTTATCAGATGAGCTAGAGTATAGAGAAAGTGTCTCATTGGTTTGAGTAGCTAACTAGATATTATAGTCACAGAAGATTTTTGATCGCCATCGATCTGAATAAGATCCAAGGTTAGCACTTACCCACAATATGGGCTTGCTCACCATTTAAATAATGCAGGCAAGCTGGCACAGTGGGACCAAGACTTAAAGGGAATAATGAATCATGCCATGCTAGAAAGGTCAGATCAAGTAAAGTGAATTCATTGGTGGAATATGACAGGTATGCTGAGTTTGAAGCATTGATGTCATGGGCGCTGAAACTTTAAATGCCACAATCAAATATGTCAGAGCACATTGGTAAAAGGGTGGTATTTTATTGGTTAAGTTAGCTAAGTGGGTCATCAAAGAAAATGACTCTAGCCCACTGTCAATCTGGGAAAGATTGACGGAGAACAGATGCCCGCAATAAGAAGTTGCAGGAATTTTAAGTAATACGAGCATGCGCCCTTTTGACACATGGCCGAGAGCTCTCAAATTTTTAAAGCTTTTTGTGTTTTCAAATAAAGCCATCCGATCATCATAGGATCAACGTGTGGAATTCAAAGTTGAAGCGCAAACACGAAAATAATGGCTACAGGAGTTAATATGATTCAGAGTTCCTTTGTGCAACCTTAATGCATGGGTATAACATAGAAATTTGCCATTACTAAATCACAAAGTTGCAGACATTCTCAAGAGCAAAAGGATTTCCAGAGCTAGGGCACAGAATTTCACAGCGGTTTCAGCAAAATTGCAGAGAAAATTACAAAGAAAGAAGGGAAAATTTAGCGGGTAAGTAACCTATAACCATAAGAAATTTAGAATTTTCTATTGTAAGATTTTTAAAAATTTAAAAGATGCCTCCCCAGAAGGAGTTTTTTGGGAAAACTGATTACTTAAAGAGGGTTGTGCATGATGATTTCCTAGAACAATTTCCCTTATCAGTAAATGAAATAACTAAAGGGAACTCATTCCTAAGAACCCTAGGGTAGTTGTCGCTAAGGGTTTCTATGATAAGGCAAACGAGGTAAGAGATGTCCAAGTATCTATGGGAGGTTTGCAATTGTTCAAAAAATGGTTTTTAGAAAGGAATTTAGATACCCCCATGAGTAATGTCTAGGAATTCGACATTGGAAAATTAACAGTCCCTACAGTTTTCTTTGATAGTGATCTATTGATTGACCTGGCTAAGAAATATGATCCTATTACGAGTTGGGTTAAGAATCATTCTGGAGTGAATCTTTTTAGGGTTTTCCCTGAGCTTCTTAGTGAAGTTTTTAACCTTAACCCTAACCATGTTGTACATGAAATTATTGATATGGATGATTTGCAAGCAAGATACGATGCACAAAGAATATACTTGAGGATAGGGACATTGCAGGAGCATGCTGCTAAAGTTGGAACCTTGTCTATGATTACTGCTAGCACACCTAAGCCATTACTGAAAAGACATTTTAACCCTAGGGCTCAGGCATTTTATATTTCTCTTTGTAAAAATTTTGGAATGGATGAAGTTGAGAAGATCCTAGGCTCAATTGTCCTCATAATGGCTCAAACTCTTCAATTTGGGATGAGCACTATTCTAGATTTTGCTACTTTCCTTGCAAAGGAGATTCACAATGGTTTGGTGGGAATAGCAAGGGGAAAAGTGGATAAACCTTTCTGTTGGTATTCATTGCTCATGTATGTATGTTTGTATAAAGGACTTGCCTTTTTCTCTAAGGGTATGGAGCTGGAAACAACTATAAATGGAGAGAGGAATCTAGTATAGTTGTGGAGTGTGGATATGACCTTAGAAGCCATAGATGCTAGTTATGTGAGGTTTGATAGATATTTTGCATCAAAGCTTAGATTGTTTTTGAGAGGAGATAGCCCTAGAATTCCACAAGCACTGTTAGAATTGGTCAAACCCAAGGACCATGCAAAAGGACTATTGGTTAGTTATAATTGGGGGGATATCATTCCCTATAATGTTTCAACAGTGATAAGAGTATATGGCTTCCTGGGAAAGCCTCATGTGTTGTAATTTCAGTTGCCTTTGAAGATAGGAATAGTTGAGTTGTTATGGAAAATAGGCACTATAGATGAGAGGACTTTCCTAAGAAGGGTACATTTTTTCCAATTGTTACTGTGGCACATGATTTTATTTTTGTAAGGAAAGGTTGGAAGCATTTGAATTTTTTCTTAGATAGATATAACATGGCAGAGTATCATGCTCGGTTTATTGATCTTGAAGGATTCTATGACCTCTTAAGAGAGAGAATAAAAGCTTCTTGCATGGTGCAACAAGTCTACTATCTAGAGGATGTGATTAGAAATGTTTTTACTTTGCAAGAACAAGAGTTGAGAAAGGAGAAATGGATAGTATTTAGCAAAACCCTAGAATTCATTAATGCTTTTGATCTCCATTATGATCCATTGAAAGAAAAGAAATACTGGGGAGCAAAGATGCAGGCATTGATGAATAATTTTGTTGTGATAATACAAGCCATGAATGAGAAGAAGGATGCATATGCCAAGGCTTATCCAGACAAGGCTGTAGAGGTGTAGAAGAGAATAAATAGTAGAAATATGGTGTCTCCTAGTCAGTACACTTTGCAAAAAAGTGTAGGATATGTAATGATCTAGAATGTGCAATAGGCTCCCCCTCAGCAGAGACCAAGACTAGAAAGCCCACTTGCAGCCAGTGCTCCAAAAAAACAAAAGTTAGAGCAAGGGTCTTCTTCCCAAGTGGAGCAATATTCCCTAAGACAATCTCCAATTAGGATTGATGATGAAACATCTCTAAGAGAGAAGCTTAGAAAAATTGGTGGAGAGGGAGATGTAATTGTTACTTCTACAGACTTGGAGATTGGAGAACCACAAGAACCTCCTACACCTTCCTTGGATTTAACTGTTGTTGATTACCAAGGTAAGGAAATTGACCCTATAGTTGCCCAAGCCTCTAAGAGGTTTATTAATGATGAGAATTTTGTGAATTCTAGAGCATTTGCATAATTTTTGTGGAGCCTAAATATAGGAAATTTTGAGAAGACTTGTGAAAAGATAAAGGCAGAACAACCTAAAAAATTAGATTCTACTATTAAGGAGGAGGTAAAGTCTAAATTTTTGAATGATTTTGCTCAATTTACCCTTGAGGCTAGAAGGCAAGTAATTAGATAGTCAAGAGTCCTTATTTTTCCTGAATGGGATATAGTGAATGCTATAGTTTTTGATTCAGTAAGGAAACAAAAGGATGTCCAGCTTAAGACTGAGAAAGAGATATTATAGGCTCATAGGAGAGTCAAGTTTAGTGATGACCACCAAGCCCTTGTTATTTGGTCAATTGAAAAAAGAGACAAGACCAAAATGCAAGAAATCTCTACTACACAGCATACTGGTCCATTGACAGTTTTCAGGGCTGGTGAGGTAAGTAGTAAACAGATAATAGGAATGGCCTTAGAAATGTTAAAATTTGGTAGTTTTGTATCTAGCTAGGAAGAAGATAGATTTTCCCAACTCAATGCTAGGTTTGAAGAAGTTTTGAAAGCATATGAGGAAAGGGGTATATAGATACAGTCATTGGAAAACAAAGTATCTCAAATGGAGAAGGTACTAGGGAAAAGAAAAGTAGAAGAATCTAGCAGACCTAGGATTGCATACCCTCCCAGGCCACCTATTGAACCTTTCAAGTCCACTCCAATTTTTGAAGTACCAGACACCCCAGAAAGGTCATTGTTCTACACTATAGAGGAATTTGAGGAAGAAAAGAATAAATTGTATGCACTGCATGTAGAACTAAATAATCTATTTGAGGATAAAATAAGGCAGGGTATAATTTATTTAGTAGATAAGATTGAGTAGCCATCATTTTTTGATTCGTTATCAGGGATTGCAACCATCAGGGATGAATTGAAGAGAAATGAAGCTACATTCAGACCCCTCATGCAGAAATGGACAGAAAGAAATAGAGATATCACTATTATGTGTATATCTATCATTCAACTACCATGTCATAAAATAGAACAGATCTTTGATATGCTTAATAAATTGAAAGGTTTTGATGACAAACAAGATTCTTTTCAAAAAAGATTAATTATTTGTTTTTCCCAATATATTGCAAAGAAGTTTGATTTATTTCCTTGTGCTTTAAAGACCATTGATAAATTAAAGGAAAAGGAAGAATGGAAGAGGGAGCTAGATGAAGTCTTTTGTGAAAGAATAAATAAGGTTATAAATGAAATGGGCCATTTGTTATGGGCAATGACAAATGAGGAGTTGGTTAAAGTGCAAATATTCTACAACTCCATCAGAAAAGAATTGGTTGATATGGAAGCAATTGGAAATTCTCTGATAACTATACAAAGGGAGGTTCTAAATTTTGATTGGCCAGATGACACTGCTTATAATGAGTGGAAAGATAAATTCATGTCTACAAAGAAGATGTTAGAAGATGATGAGGCAGAAGATGGTGCAAGTGTAACTGTTACTTTAATAGTTGATGATGAAGATAGAGAAAATCCCCAAGTTAAAGTAAAATTGTAGGTAACTAAAGAGGACACATCACTTTCAAGCCTCATGGTCACTTATTTTGAGGAATCAGATTGAGAGAAGAATCAAATCATTTTACTCTGTTGATTCAAAAGGATGTAATAGAAGGGGGCCCATAAAAGGAATGTTTGATGTATAAGTCTTTTTGTTACTCACATTTTGTCATTTTGTGATAGGTGCATGTAAATATTTCTTGTAAAGGACACCTGTCATTTTCTCTTAGCCTGAAGCTTGTTGCATCTCACACTATATAAGTGAGATTCTAGGGCTAGAGAATGGTCTAATTTCTAATGTTTTCTAGGTGATATACTTAGTTTGTTTTCGGTCCAATGTTTGGAGCAAGTTTATGGTGTATTTTCTCTGTTAGTTCCTGAGAATACGTGAACATAGAATGATCTCTATGTTTCTTCCTAAATTCATTTTGAGTTTACTGCAAATGTATACAATTTTCAAAGAAAATGAATACAAATTATAAGTTGTCCCTATATCAGTTCTTTTTGAATTTTGTCTCCTTTTAGTTACTTAGTTATCTTGATATTGTATAAGTAAAGGCTTGTGCAATTGAATGTAATCCAATTAGGTTGTATATCTATTCACCAGTGCTATTAGTTCAATGGATTAAGTAAAAGCTTTGATGGATTTGATAAGGCTACTATAGTAGTAGGAAGGATTTTTGAATGATGAATTTTGATAAGAATTGCTGATAATATTTGTTGTAAGGCAACAAATTAGATCAACGGATTTGTAGTAGACTCTGAGCCCCAATGGATTAGGCACTGGTCAAATTGATTCAACTGGAAGAGAAATATGTCATAAATGGTTTTCAAACACAGAATTATAATCAATTTTACTTTTATTTCTTGAATATCTTCAAAGTTGGCCTGTACTTGTTTGCATGGAATGTTTTAGCTTTAGTTAGCCACTATTGCTTAGAACACGTGCAAATCTATAGAAGAATTTTGGCCAGATCTATTATATGGGATGTGTTTATCAAATTGTCAAGAATTATGCATGTATTTGAGGATATGAGATGAGAATTAGAATGAAACTATAATAATTCCCATATAGTGTTTCCCAATCTTGAATCATCCTTGGGTATACCCACCCTAGTTTTGCAGAGCCTAAAGAGTAGAAAACCACCCTTGGTTTTGTTGAAGTTGGGTCCAAATGGTTTGCACATATAATTGTTAATAGGAATTGGCTAATCCTTAGATTGTGTGAGTGATATCATTTTGGTATTGAGAATTTTGTTGCTTAGTAGTTTTAAAACACCAACAGAAGGTGTCTTTCTTGGTCAATCTTATAAATTTTGTAACTTCATTATGATTAGGGAAGGGGGTGTAGTGGGTCACTTAGTCTCTATAAGTCCATTCATATAAGGGTTTTTTGCATTCTATTTTTTGATGGATGTAGTTATTGGAGGGTGTTCATTTTGAAGACTCCCATATATTAGTTATTTTGTCATTTTCCTTTTGAATTGTCACATTTTTGGATTGTTCCATACAAATTTCTACATTTCATTATTTGTGATAAATATGTTGTGTGATTAGTTATGCATGGGTACTTAACATGATTTAGTTGTCAAGACCATATTTTATTTTTATTTACATTTTGTATCATTTTTATAATAATTGCATAGCCTAAGTTTCACTTAAGATGGTGAGGAGGGGTTCCATTGTGAATGAGGTTACTTCCTATCTAGTTATTATTGAGCTGTCATTTTGCATGATGCTTAACGGTAGGAATTCTCATGAAGTCCTCTCTTGAAAAGCTAATCCAAGGATCAACTCCAAGGTTTTGAGTGATCTTGCAACCTATTGGAATCCATACAATTGAAGATAAATGTGATTTTTAACAAGGAGGCTTTGCTGGTTCATTTTGATTTTGGATGAGATGAAGAATTTGCACACTACTTTAAAATAAAACATGCAAAAGAGAACTTTTTTTTTTTAAATGTTTTTTATGAATGCAATCTAAAAATGTAACTAGTATGAAGTCCTATTCTAACAATGGGGTCAATAAAGAAAATAACCAAAACTTTAAAGTAAATAACATGAAATTGAAATCCTAACGGACATAAGCTACAGAAAAAAACATGTCTGTGAGTTAAGCTTTCAAAGAAATCAGTGGTTAACCAATGAAAGTAGGAGCAGTGCTTCCTCAATTCCATTGATGTAGCTATCGGTGAGAAACTTAGTACTCGTATGATATTTCACTCTTCATCAAATCGCAAGGCCATGAAAAGTGTGCTCATGCGAGACAAAAAGTTATGTAGACAAAATTTGATGATTTCTTCTCAAGCTAGTTATGTCAGTGGAATTTGTCAAAATCATAGCAAACACCAAAACTAATGAATCGCACAACCAAAAAAATAGCAATAAACCTTTGGCTCAATCACAATTCCATGAACACAAATTCACAAAAATATGACACATTTAGGCAAGAATCACTACACTCCAAATGCAAGCACCAAAAGCCTAATTTTATTACAAAGTAATGGCAGCCCCAATTACATATTACAATGGAGTATTTATAAGAAATCATCTCCTCAATTTGTGTTGAGAGTGAGAGATATCTTCATGCAATAAAATGCTTTTAATTTAATAAAACAAACTAATTATATACAAACTAACAATCTAATTGGTACTAAGCAAGACTCCATCCATTTTTTATTCATTAATTGGATGCATGAGCCTTTACATGTTAGAAAAAAAGAATTTATGAGAGGCGAAAGAATGAGAAAACTTTCACTTGAAGTGGAAGTGTCTGGAAGTGCTAAAAATGGAAGTTGATTCTTCACTAGGCATCTGTTAGAGTTAAACTGTCGTCAAAATGCTCTTCGGATGCATGGAAAAATCAATTTTTGGAACTGGAAGTTAATTTTTGGTGGAACTTCTAGAAATGTGCACTTACAGACCTATGAACCTATGGACTTGTGCACCTACAGACCTGTGCACCTCAACAGGGCCCAAAATCTCAAAAATTTACTGAGTGTCAAAATTGAAATTCTAGCTTCTGGGTTTTGTTCCCCTTCATCCCATAGCTATGTCTAGATGTTTTCACTTGAATTTATCTATAATCTCAGTAATATTGGCTGCATCCAGTAAGTCTAGAGCCTCATATTTATCTTTGAACTTCTATCTATAATTGTCTACCTCAGTCCAAGTCTCAGCAAAATCCTCGAGTTTGGTATCCAATTCTAATTAGGCTTCTTTTGTTCTAAAAGCCTATCAAATGTCCTCATCATTGGAAGCTTCCTCAAAAATCTTCTTAAAAATATCCACTACTACTTCTATAGGCAATAACTTCTCGCGTTCCTTATCTTCAAAAATCTCTAAGCATGCATTGCTATAATGTCTCTCTGCTTCCAAAATTTGCTCTCAGGCTTGGTCCTTGAACCGGTGGATCTCTGCATGTAATGTTTCCATTACTTTATTACTATCTACAATCTTCTCTATCCAACCATCAATTAAATCCAATTCTTCCATTGTATACACATCTACCAAAATCCTATATCTTTGCCCCTTTATTGTTTGCAAAACTTTTAAGTCTTTGCTCCAAGCCCGTACTTCATCTAGTATACTAAAATCTTGCTTCAAAATTGCCACCATTTTATTCACATTCTCTTATGTAGCATGTAGTAACTTCAAGTTCCCTTGGATTATCAAAATGCCCTTCTCTTCAAAAATTTCTCACCACTGTTGACAGGCTTTCAAAAATGGGTCTACATGCACAGCTCCCCCTTCTCTGAGTATAGTGTTTAAGGTCTCCTTGGGGAACTTGGGATCTAGAGGACCAACAACTTCAGCTAGATATCCTCTTAGGATTTCATTTTTCCTTCAAAATGTTCGGAGTTTGACCTCTTCATACTCCATATTCCTAAAAACTTCTTTGATCCCCATGGTTACCATCAATCTGGCTATATCCTATGTGGGCTTCCCAAGCATGACCTCTTTGATTTGATAATCTTGCAGACTAAGGCTTTCTATATCTATTTCATCAAGAGGGATGGCCACTCAAGAAAACAAATCCTGATCTTGGGTATGATTGATAGATGCCAAGGGTCTCGCTTCATGTGATGGGGATTCAGGTTTGTTCAAGATCTCAACCAACTCAAAAATATCCTCCTCACTAGCATAGAATTTTGGTTTCATGCTCCTCATTATGTCTTTCTTGAGCCACCTTGGAACAAGTTCAATTGAAGATCTTCCTCGAGATGATGAAGGGGTGTGCTCAGCTACCTCCTTTCCCTCATCACTCCTCCTTAAAGTACTTTCCCTTTGCAAGGGCTCTTCTTCTGTAGCCTTAGTCTCTATAGACCCTATAGTTTGCACCTCAGTGTCTTGGAAGGCTGGTTGAGAATATTCTACCATTTTTTCCTCCTTCAACACTTCATTGGTCATCATTTGTTGTGGCTCCTCTTCTTGTGAAGGTTTCTTTTGAACCTATTCTTCTTCAAAATTTGGAGGCAAAGGAGTAACTAAGCCTTGATCTACCACCGTGACTTGTGGTGGAGATGGGGGAGTAAGATTGGGACCCTATGACTCTGGTGGCATCTATGTCCAATCTTCTTGTTCGAGTTCACCTATAGGGGTATCCCTCATCTTATCCCCAACCAATTCTATTCTCCCAGGCATAAAATCAAAATCTAACATTTTGAATATGTCATCGCCCTCTTCACTCTTCTCATCCACTCATTTTTGTACTTCATCTTCTGAAGAAGAGACTTCCAAGGGTTCCTCTAGGGTGGATGGTAGTGTCACCATGGTACTCCTTCTCCTTTCTTTCTCTAAGGCTCTAGCTAGCTGAGTTCTTCTCTATATGGGCACTTCCTCCTCCTTGCCTTCATCTTCTTCTTCTTCTTTCTCTCCCTTGGGAATAGGTTCCAAGATAGATGGAAAAGGAACCATCCTTCTAATCACCCTTTTCCTCTTCTTCATCAGGATCTTGATCTTCTTTTGTTTCTTGGAGGTAGAAGGGGATGCTAGCTCTACTTATGGAGGAGGAACAAAGACCTGTTGGATTTCACCCTCTTTAGACTAGCTAGGCGAAAATGGAGGCAATTGAGGGTTAGGATAGTCTTGAGAAGCCATAGTGTCCTATGATCCTTGCACTTCAGCTTCTCTATTTCATCCCTTTGAGGAGAACTCCTCTTTCTTTTTGCCTTTCATTTCCTCTCTGGAGGGTGATAGTATCCAACTAGGCAGTCAAGTTGGTATATAATTTCTAGCCTAATGGGAGACTGGGCCGTAAAGGTAGGAATTGTAACTTTCTTTCCTCTACCTTTCTCTAGGTGGGCTTGCACATGAAATATCATGCTATCATATATTGGATCAAGTTGAAAGGGTTTCTTGATCTAATCCTTTGTCATCCTGATGACATGCCTTGCCCAATGATTTATGTCATCGCTCTCTTCCCTATCGACCTCGGCATTCATTATGGGTCTTTCTCCAATTTTGTTTGAGTTGAAAAAAGGGTCCAGTAGCTCCCCAAAATCTTATTTTAGTTTCTCCTCTAAAATCTAAACCTTTAAAGCCTTTTCAACCAAATACAAAGTCATCCTACAATAGTCCTTGATACGAACATCATAGCCATTTGTTTCATCCATCCAGTGGTCTTCAATGGCCTCTTCATGGTGGAATTCTTTATCTACCAGACTCTCAACTTTGCCAATGTTATCAAAATATGGCCTGAGAGAGTTGTATTCCTCAAGGGGATAATGTTCCCACTCCCACTCAAAAGATGGAATGTTTCCACTTCATTCGATATGGTCCTATGACCAGGGGCCATGTCCAACATGGTCTTCATTGTTTACTTATCCTGTCATAGGTAGATTCAATCTATTGTGCAATCTCTAGAAAAACTATTCTATCACTCAAATATCTAGGGAGCTTCTTCGAGTTGACACTGGCACCAGCTACTCTAAGATACATGAATGTTTTGAACTGGATGTAGTAGGCCCTAAGAGCTATTACCTGCGATATTGCATCATCAGATAACCTCTTCGCATAGTCTCCCTCTATGAATTGGATAATTATGAATATGAACACATCATTCACAATTTTGTATTCTTTGTTCTATCCCAAGAGCTTCCTCACCAGCTGAGTGTAGACAATGTAAGGCCAGGCATTTCGATCCTACATGTTGCACCTCTTGTACAATCTAGGATAATTTTTGGCCCTTTCTGCTAGTAGATATACCATGTATGAAGTCATATAGAACTTCTTCTTATCCTTGACCACCCCTAATTGTTCACACAAGTTCTCACTTAATGTGGTGGCCCAATTAGGTGGCATCTTTGTCATCTTCATAGTCTCAATAAAATTCACCATAAAAAAATTCAAGTGTCTAGCTACCAATAGACCCATGACCCTACTCAGAAGAATAATAGAGTAGCCAATATTCTCCTTCATGTACCCCCTTTTCATGTTCACCTTTCCTATTATCCTCCCTAGAGGAGTCTTCTCAATGAGATAGGAAGATTGGATGATATTTTTTGCCTCCTTTATGTATTCCCTATACCACCTTTTGGCTACCTCATAAGTGAGTCTAATGAGCTGATCCACCCCAGAGAGATGAAAGACCCTTTCAATGTTGTTAGGTTGGAGGTCTAGTACAACTTCTCCTATCATGCTCTTCACCACTCTTTCCTCTGGAACAAAGTGTTGGGCAAGTGTCATTATGAGCTCAAATGACTATACTAATGTTGGGTGTGAAGTTGCGCTCACCAACCCTAATCAAATCAAAGCAAATACCAAGGCCAATCTCTCTATGGGTTTATTACAGATTCTTAGAAATTTCCCCAAGTCAATGTATCCCAAATCAGTATCCTTTATTTCTGTGTAATCATCCTGGAATCTTGATTTGGATGGGACCCCTTAAAACTTGAAAACCACAGGCTTTGGTGCCATTTTCTTGTCGGATGAAGATGCCATTATATCTACATGACACAAGAAAGGTGTCTATTAACATAAAATCAAGAAAACCTAAAAATTAAAAGCACGAAAAAAATCTAATTCTCCTTTTTATTTCCTTAAGAAAATTTTTTAAAATAAGGTGTGCACCTATGCACCAAACTAGGTGCACAGGTGTGCACCTCATTTCTTGGTGTTTTAAAATGCATAGGGTTTTATGTTATGGGGTGCATGGGAGTGCACCAGATTGGGTGTGCACTGTGCACCTCTTTCTCATGTTGGCATGTTTATGGGGGTGCACAAGTGTGCACCAAATCTGGTGTGCAACTTGTGCACCCCCATTTTTCTTTACGTGCAAGGGTTTGTGTAATTTGGTGCACCCTTGCACACCAAATCGATAGCCAAAAATTTTTAGATTTTTAAGGTTTAGGTTTTATGGAGGGTTTGGGGGTGTGTAGTAGCACACTAGGCCAGGTGCACTACTACACACCCCCCCCCTCCCCCCCTACTTGTGTGAGTGCAGGTGCACAGTGTGGAGCTAGAGACAAACCATAGAGAACTCAGTGAGTGCGAAGAATTTGCAAAGGGCATAAGACAATATGACGCGGAGGCAAAATAAGACAAGGTGGGAAATGGGAAGGGGGGTCAGGGCTTATATAGCCTCGCCCACCCTTGGTGGTGTGGCAGTGCACACTTGCGCAAGTGTACAACTGCGCACCAGTGTAGCACCAAGGGTGGTGTGCTCCCATGCACCATTTTAGGTGCACGGGTGCACTTTCTTTTCTTTTTTTAACAATTTTTTTGGTTTTTTTGATTTTTCACTTTTTACTTTTTTTGAATCTTTGACATTGGGATGCGGACTTAGGGCCTCAAAATTGGCTCAAAACCAAAAAAGTAGGGGGTTCCCCATTTCCTAATCGAAATGGGGGGTGCGTTGTGTTACCACAATAGTTATTAGTGGGAATTTATTCACATGTAAAGTTTACTTAAGGTCATGTGAGTTATCCTTATATTCTAGGTGACATTCTAGAAGTTTATTATAATGAAGCCATGCCTATTTATTTAATTTTAGTTGCAAGTCATTAATATTTTCTTTAGGCATTTTAATTTGATTAATTATTTAATTTTTGTATTAAGGTTAGTAGTCCCTATATCATTGCACCCTGTTTGTATTACCAAGGTGCTCACACATTGCAATATATCTCATCTATCTCATGTATCTCATTCATATGCTCAATAATGTAATCTTGTGTTGTAGCATTCTCTTGTGGATGGTAGATATTTATTACTCAATCTTTTGATGTTTGAAACTTCATTACATATTTATTATCATTTTAGCAATCTATGTTGTCTAATATGGTTAAGGGATTGAGTGGAAACTCTCTTATGCAACATAGAATTTGTTAGCCCCAACTAATATTGTAATTTATGATGCTATGAATGTATGTAAAAGAGTCATATCGATTGTTATAGTATCATTGATGTCAAATTCCTAATTAGCTAGACATTATGCTAACTTAGGAAAGTACCATATCATTTGATTGATGAAGAGGATTTGAAGAAAGTATGATGAAGTTAGAGTTGATATGTAAGGTATACAATGGGTACTTAATTGAGCTCGACATTGATCATGTAATATTGGTTTGATTATTTTACAATCATGTATTATTGTAATATGTTGAAGATCACAAGATTAATCGAGTCATAAGGTTAATAAAGGGAGACTGTATTCACCAAGTTACAACAGTATTGCCCGAGTGATTACATAGAGGAATGAAGAATGCAGTGTTTCCTGAGAAAGACAGTATTACCTAAGTTATATGTTACCCAAGTAAATGTAATGTGTATTGAGTGATAGCCAAATAAACAAGATTGAGAAATTGGAAATTCAAACAGACTTTTGATGAAAATTTGAAAAGTTTGAGAAGGTCTATTATGAGATTCAAAGTTCATTAAAACATCAACAATAGAGAAAAATCAAGAAGGATATTATGAAGAAAATTGAAGAAGGATAAGGATTAACACAAAGTTCTATATACAGTTAATTTTTTTGTGTTTAAATTCATTGTATCGAGGAATTCAATTGTAAACCTTGTAAACAGCTAAATCTAATTACACCACTAGGTAATCTTATTTAGTCATCTCTTAGGACATATTGATTAAATATTTTATATTTAATTAATTAATCGACATCCCCTAGTTTGTTTGTTTATTTAATTAACTATAGTCCAATTGATAAAATCAAATGATAACTCAAAATTAATTTATCAATTAAATCCCTATGCCTCTATTAAATTAAATAAATAAATAAATCTATTTAATATAATCTCACATCCTCCCTTTATTAAATATAGCATTTAATAAACCAATCCCAAAACCCTAAACCAACTCATTTACCCATACTAACTTTGCTTAGCTAGCTAATTAACTTGCCTCATTAAGCCCCAACCCACTTGCCTCCTAATCCCATCCTAAGCCAAGCCTGATTCTCCTCCTAAGCAAGGGTTAAGACATTCTAACTCAAGCCAAAGTCAAAAGTCTCCCCTCACCCTCTTACATTCCTATCCAAGAGCATTATGGCTCTTACATGCCATAAATGCTCTTAAGTGCCTCTTACATCCTTCTTCCACACTCCTCCCTCATTACTCCCTTTGACCCTCCACTTTGACCATACAATCCCCTTGTGACACTTGTAAGGCTAGATCTTTGAAGAAGCACAATCCATGTGCTTTCCCCTCCTTGCATCTTAGCCCTTCCTCAATATTTCTCCATCTTCACATCCTAACCTTCCATCTCACCACCCCTTAGCTTATAAATTAGACCCTTCCCTTCTCACAAATATCAACTTTTAATGCAAACTTATAATGTCCTATCAGCCATTCACACCATTAATATGTCTAAATCCACATATACTACCATTGTTGAATATTTCACCCATCTCCACACTTGATCACCAACCTACCACTTGAAGCTTGAGCACTTGAGCATTCATCCCTCATTGTTGGACATATAAAAGTTATCATAGGTTACACTCAAGGAGTTCACCATTCTTGGTTTGTCTTCCTCCATAGTGTTCCTTTAGTCTTATCATAATTTTTTCTTGTTATTTGGTTGTAAATTTTGATTAATTCTTAATGTTCCTAGCATACTAGATTTCATAGCTCTACATTTTGGCATACCCGTTGGGACCCCGCATTTGGGTTACTTTTGATCAATTTTGCACCTATTTTGCTAACTAACTGAAACTAACATATTGTGTTTTCTCTTATATGTGTTAGGTTTTTTAATATTTTTTGCAGGTGCATAAATCTCAATCCAAGAAATGCGCTACCAACCATATCATCAATTTTGCACCTAGTCAGTTTAAAAATACTTAATTTTTGTGAACCAACAACTACAAGTTCATGGGAAATAGACTTGTGGGATTGCAAACACAAGAATGCATTCATCATGACTCCTAACTACCACATGGTAATTAAAACCTTTCTCATCATTCTCATTGTTCCATCTTCTCACAAGAATGCATGTTATTGCTAGCAGGTTCACTGGAAAACCCTATGAGAATACTTAGCCAAAATATCCAACCTAGAAATCCAATTTCCAAATTTCAGCTTCAAACCCATATTTTCATTTGTACATAGGAAGTCTTTTTATAGTCGTGGGATCACTCTATTGTGAGATCTCTCTATAAGTAAATTTCCATCAACCCATTTTTTCTAAGTTTTTCACTAATTTCGGTACCACAATCCTGCACTGTTTGATTGCATTCCCACATTGCAGGATCACTATTTGACTCCCATGGGTTAATTGTTTTATTATTATACATTAACATGTTTATGTTGGATCTTTGCACTAGATGATAACTTACAAGAGTGTTTTATATTCTAATCGTTAACTATGTGTTTGTAGTTTTACTTAGCTTTCTTCAACAACAACAAAATTTCTTTTTTTAAATTATAAAATGAAAATTGACTTTCAATGGTTCCATATGATATGGGCTATTCTAAATTGATTTACATATATAGAAAATAATTTAAAAAGTTAAAATAATTTTTTTCATAGTCAAGCATTCATTTTTTGGGATTTTGATGATGCTAATCAAGTTGTTTGTTTGTGGCATTGCATATTGGAACATATTTTTCCAATTGAGCACAACCTTTCATTCGAATGAATGTTGTTAAAACAAAATCTTGAGTGACTAATAAATACTTTCTTTCTTTGGAATGTATGATTAAAAAACACAATCTTGAATGCCAAAGATCAATGAACCATTGTTATGATTAACACTTCAATTTGGGTAGAAAACACTTTTAATCAATCTTGAATGCCTAAAAATCAATGAGCATTATGGACAAACACTTCAAATTTTGGATATTAAAAAAAAAATTCATACAATCTTGAGTGCCTTAAAGTAAAATCGCTCTTATTCCTATTCAGTAGTACTACATCCCCCAATTCCAAATGCTCATCCTATAGTGCAAACTCGTGACAGAGTGATCCTGTAAGGTTGGGAAAGCATTCCAACTAACAAATGTATCTATGAGTTTGAAGGTGGAGTTTAGAAGGTGGCCTTCTAGGTTAGTTGTTTTGGCTGAGCAATCTTGTACGTTTTGCCAGTGAACCTACTAGCAGTAACAAGTGTTCCAACTGGTAGATTAAACAATGGGAATGAGAGGGAAGATTTTATTGACCACATGGTAGATATGAGTTATGATGAACATGATCTTGTGTTCATGGGTTTACAATCCTACTAGGTTTTTCCCATGAACTCACAGTCGTGGGTTCACAAAAATTTTGTGTTTTTAAATTGAGTTTGTGGAAAATTGGTGATATTGTAGGGAGCACATTTCCTAGATTGATATTTATGCACCTTCAAAAAATGTTTAAAAACCTAACACAAACAAGAAAAATTACAATATGTCATTTTAGTTAATTAGCAAAACATGTGCAAATATAATCAAAATTGACCCGAATGTGGGGTCCCACTGGGCATGCCAAAATGTATGCTATGAAATCTAGTATGCTAAGAACATCAAATCTAATCTAATATTCATAAGTAAATAACAAGTAGTATGTATGATAAGACAAAAGGAGACACTATAGAGAAATGCAGATCAAGAATGGTAAGCTCCTCGAGTGTAACCTATGATAACATTGATGTGTCCAGTGATGAGGGATGTATGCTTAGATATGCTCAAGCTTCAAGTGGTAGGTTGGTGATCAAGAATTGAGATGGGTAAAAGATTCAACAATGGGGGATGTGTGTGAATTTTGACATGGTAAGGATATAAATGGTTATGTTGTGGTGGTTGATGGGGCATTATAACTTTGCATAAAAAGATGATGATTTGTGAGAGGGGAAGGGTCCAATTCATAGGCTAAGGGGTAGTGAGATGGAGGGTCAAGATGCAAGAATGGAATAATGGTGAGGAGGGGCTAGGATGAAAGGAGGGGGAAGCACATGGATTGTGCTTCTTCAAAGCTCTAGCCTTATGACAAGTGTCACAAGGGGATTGGATGGTCAAATTGGAGGGTCAAAGGGAGTTACAAAGGAGGAGTGTGGAAGAGGGATGTAATAGGTGTTTAAAGGTATTTAAGGCATGTAAGAGTCATTAATGCTCTTGGATAGGAATGTAAGAGGGTGAGGGAGGATTTTTTGACTTTATCTTGGTTTAAGGAGTCTTAACCCATGCTTAAGGTTGTGCACATGTTTAAGAGGGGGATTACATTTAGCTTAGGAGGGGAGTTAGGAGGTAAGTGGCTTAGCATTAATGGGATGCAAGGATACAGCCAGAGAGAGGAGAGGGCAGACAAGAGGTGTTGAGGAGGCCAAATGGAGAGAGAGGAGAGGGATCCTAGAGGCCAATGGGTAGAGGAGGGGGAGGATCATCATCAAGGGTAGGGGATTATGGATGGGTAGAGAGATACACATCCTTGCAGTAGGCACATGATGCCACTAGCCAACTATTGTGGGATACTTAGTAGGAGAGAGACCAACTAGGGACACTATAATTGGAGATAGGGTAGTTGGAGGGTAGGATGGAGATCATGGTGTTGGAGAGGCAGAGGTTGGAGGGTAGGATGGAGATTATCTAAGAGGAGAGGGATAGGTTGTTGAGAGAGGTGGCCACATTGAGGGAACATATGATAGTGGGGGGAGGATTGGAGGAGCTAAGGTAGTAGAGGGGGGAGGTTAAGGATCTATAGAAGAAGGTAGGATTATATAGAGGAAGATATCATGTAGTGGTGCCACCTAACAAGATAGAGCATTATAGATGACCAATATGGTCAGGAACAACTAGCACACACACTGGCATGCAAGGAGGTGGGGAGAGAGGATTAAGCACTAGGGACTCATAAAGGATTGGTGGGTCTCAACACACAAGGCATAGCCACATGACAAAATAGAGCCAAAACAAGATAGGGAGATTGGTGGGAGGAGGGATGAGGTAGAAAGTTTGGACACTAGTGGAGGGAAGATGAGGTCGCCTCCACCACCACCAAAACTAGTAGGTGCAAGGAGAGATCGACATGAGGCTTAGGGCGAGGAGGTGATGGATGAGCATATAGATGAGAAGTGATATGTTACAGTTTTGATGATAAACAATATTTTTATGTTTTTGAGATGTATTTTTATGAGCACTGACCCAAATGTATTTGTATGGATTATATGTACTATAAGGGTACTAGATAGGACTATGATGGACATTTTCTATTCTTTTAGGGATGGGTGATTATTCTTTATTCTTTATTCTTTATATGAGGACCATTCTTTTGGGGTGGGATATGTCTGTACCAAGTACTGTGCCATGTGATTTTTTTGATTTGGATGCTAGGCATATTGATATAGGGATTGACATGTGTTATACAAGATGTGACACTTTCTATCTAATGTATGATATTCATGATGTTACTGACGCTTTGTGATGTAGGATGTGATGATTTCTATGTGTTGTATGATATGCATGGTGTTATTGATGCTTTTTGATGTAGGATGTGATCCTTTCTATGTGATTATGATATGCATGATGTTACTAACATTGACACTTTGTGATGCATGATGTGATATTTTCTATGTGATGTATGATGAAAAGGAATCTAAATGATGAAAAGATTATGATGATGTAAAATGGATAATATTAAAATGAATCTACAAAACTATGATGATGAAAAAAGAATGATAAAAATGAACCTAAAACTATAATGATGAAAAAAATGGACAACTAAAAGTTTATGATAATGAAATGAATCTAAGATTAAGATAGTGAGAATACATTTAAGATTATGATAATGAAATTGGACAACTAAAATGAACCTAAAAAGTTATGATAGTGAAAATGGACAATGTAAAATGAACTTTTAAAACTATGATGATGAGTGGATAAAAAATAAATCTAAAGGCTATGATGATGAAAGTAATCCTAAAAGTTTATGACCTAAGATTATGATAATGAAAATGAACCTAAAAGATTATGATAATGGAACCAAACCTAAGATTATGATAATGGAAGTGGACAACTAAAACTATGATAAAGAAAATGGATCAAAACTATGAGAAGTAAAAATGGATCTAAAACTATGATGAAAATGGATCTAAAATTATGATAATGAAAGTAGATCTAAAACTATGATAATGAAAATGGCTCTAAAACTATGATAATGAAATGGATCTTAAAATTATGATAATGAAAATGGACATAAAACCATGATAATGAAAATGGATCTAAAACCATGATAATGAAAATGGATCTAATATAATGAACCATAAAGCTTATGATGATGGAAATGATACCTAAGGACCATTAAGATTATGATGATGGAAATAATAAGTAACATGGGACTTCAAGAATTATGATGATTCAAATGATGATGTAAAAATGAAAAAGAACATGGGAATTCAGGAAGATATGAGTGGACATGATATGAAATACAAGTATAATGAGAGGGAAATGTATGTGGCGATAGGATCTATAGAATATCACTAATTGACCATAGCCTTGATTGGGAGGAAACAATATGCACAATTTTGAACATAATACTTGTGGGATAGGAGATCTAGGGAGATGTGATGGGTTAGAGGATTAGAAAGAAGGGAAAATGGGATAGGTTGTTAGCTTGGATCCGAGGTAATGGGATGGATTATGGATAGGATGATAGGAAATATAGGGATGCTTTCACAAATAGAAATTGGTTAGGTAGATAGGAGAGATGTGTATGCTAAGAGAAGAAAATGTAGGATTTGGTAGTACAAATGTGGTAAAATTGGAGATGAAGGAGATTTTCTTGTTTATGGAACAAAGTGATGGGATGATGGAATGATTCTTGAAACTTGAGGGTGGGGTACTTCATAAAGAAATACTACCATGTAGTTTGAGCACTTAATTTGATATAGGAATATTGGGGATATGCCAAGGTTACCAAGAACATCAAGGCTTGTTTTCCAATATTACATAGTATTGACTCAAACAAGAATACAAGGATTTCCCTAATATCACGCATGAGTCCCAGAGGTATTAGAGTGGAAATGATACTGGGTAACTCACAAGAAAATCATATTTCGCAATTGCACCATGTGATC
This sequence comes from Cupressus sempervirens, assembly GCA_028749045.1. Taxonomy (NCBI): domain Eukaryota; kingdom Viridiplantae; phylum Streptophyta; class Pinopsida; order Cupressales; family Cupressaceae; genus Cupressus; species Cupressus sempervirens. Next base: position 576,786,989 of record CM053788.1, on the reverse strand, counting down.
ATGAATGAGCACAAGATTGGAACATGCAAGGGTTACATCCAATTGACTCACAAACAGAAAATGATCTAATCAAAACATTGCACTCAAATTTCCCCATTCACAGCACACCATGATATAAAATATTGTGGCGACCTTGAGGAGGGAACAACCAAATTGCTTTGAAAATATAGTTCAAGAACTAAAAACTGAAATCTAATATCGAAAGCAAGAATAAATCCATTAAAAAGTAACCTTTTGCCAAAGAGATTGGTAGGACTAGATACTTATAGACCAAGATCAGACGTGAGGAAGGATGCATCCTACAAGGATTTGTTGGTAGTATTTGGAGCTTTAAGAAGCATTTGGAAACTATAACCTTTCTTAGGACAACTCTTTGATGATGAGGGATTTTGTTACAGGCTCTGAAGAATTACTTGCCTTTAGGAGAAACATGACTTATGACCTAAAAGGAGACACAAGGTATGTTCAAAGAGACAAGATCAAGAAGAACTAAGATGTACAAGGACTACTATACAAATTTTTAGAATGTTTTGGACATTTGGTACAACATGTGAGTGGTTTTATATATAATAGAAAAAGCTCAAGATGAGAAGTTGGCATGATGTGATCTAATATAGTACGTTATTTCAGGTATGGTACATGAGATAAAATATAATTGATATGATAGATGTGGTAAGGTATAGGGGTATGATATATGTGCTAACCATGATATAATAGATTACCCTAATTGGATTTCCAAGCTCAAGGATGGGGATAGTACGCTATGATATGATAGTATGGCGATGAACTTTTGGAGCACCCAAGGGAAATGGGAAGTTGGGCAATGAGATGTGGAAGATGGTGTGGGAGGTATAGATCATTGATAGATAATGAAAAGTTCAAGTACACATGGTGCCTATTTTATAGATTTTCACTATGGTACCTATCCAAGTGCTTGAATTGCCAAGTTTTCACCATTGGACACTTATTTTTCTTTACTATTTTCCTCTCTTTTTTGGCTTTTCTTTTTTCTTTTTCTTTTTGAACCTTTTTTAATTTTTAATTTTTTTCAATAGAATTAACAAGATACACTGAGGATCTTAGGCATAGAATTTCTTAAGGTGAATGATGTTCATGGGATCATTCAATTTTTCACCCTCTAGTTTTGATAGCTAATAAGCTATGTAGCCAAAATATGTTGTGGCAACATACAGACCAAGCCATGTGGGCTAAAACTTGCCCTTCTTTTCTCAGTCTTCTTGGACCTTCATGTTTTCTTTGAGGACCCTGTCACCTACTTGGAATTATTATGGGTGAACCTTCCTATTGAAGTAGTGCTTTAGGTGATTTTGATAAACCATGAGATGGTCATAGGCTTGTTGCCTTTTTTTAGCAAGTAGATCTAGCTGGGTGAATCTGGCTACTCTATAATCCTCATTTCATATTTGTCCTCACAAAGGAATGTGCAAGGATGAGAGTTTAACTTCAATAGGCAATATTGCTTTGGTACCATAGACCAGGGAGTATGGGGTTGTGCATGTGGATGTACAAAATGAAGTGTGATAGGCCCATAGGGTGGGATTGATTTGAAAATGTCAATTGTGGGTAAAATCATTAACAATTTCCTTAGGATTTTGAGTAAGGTTTTGTTAGTTGCCTCATCCAGACGGTTATCTTGTGGGAAGTGGGGATTGGAAAAATGGTGATGGATTTGAAGGGAAGTGCACAACTCTTTCATATTGAGGTTTTCAAAGTTACCTTTGTGGTCGTTGAAAATGGTATTCATGATGCCAAAGTGACATATGATATGATACAAGATGAATTTTAAAACTTGAACTCTTGTGGCAGTGATAAGCAAGACTGCTTCTACCCACTTAGTGAAATAATCATTCGCAATGATTATCCACTTGTGTCCTTCTGAAGATAGAGGTGCGATAACACCAACAAGGTCAAATCTACAGCATGCAAATGGCCATGGTGGTGTAATAGGTTGAAGATCTTGAGCTAAATCATGTATTAAATTTGCATGTTGTTTACAAGGTAGACACCAATTGACAAAGTTGCAAGCATCATGCTCTAGAGTAGGCCAATAATATCCAGCTCTAAGCATTTGCTTAGCTAAGATTATACTACTCATGTGAGTACCACCAAGTCTGATGTGTACCTCTTGGAGAGCCAATGTAGCCGCATTTGTGTCTAAACACTAAAAGAGAGTTTCATGATAACCGCGATGATATAGGGTGTTAGCTATGATAGTGTAGCGAGATTCTCTATGAATGAGGTTTTGGCATTAGGTTCTTGTGAGATGGGGAGATATGATACTATTTAGAGGATAAGTATAAATTATATGGTACCATGGGGATCTGGGACCAACAAAGATGCATACCTTTATTGATTCTTTATTCTCATATGTAGGCTCATATAGCTGCTCAACTAAGAATTCATACTATATAGCTTCCTGAGGGATCTCCAAGAGTGAACCATAGTAGCCTTGGCATCTGTAGCCTTGTTTTGCAATTTGGGCACTAGCGTGAATTAGATCTAAGTAAAGTATTGCTTTAGCTGATCTACCAATTATTTATAAGGATAAAGTTTATCATCCTTGGTTTGATACTCATCAAGGAATTTCTTGATAATCAGTTGTGAAACTCTGAAGACCTATAGCTCTATGATGTTCCACCCAACTTCTATTTTGATCCCTATAATAAGAGCTTCATACTCTAAGATGTTGTTGGTGCACTGGAACTAGAGTTTGAAAGACTTAGGAATGTAGTCACCTTGAGTAGTGACCAATAGTATGTTAACCTTGAAACCATGGGATGTATAAGATCCATCAAAATATATCTTCCATGATGGTTGTTCCTCTATCAGGCAAAAATGTTCATCTGGGAACTCCATAATGAGGGATTGATCAATAACCAAGGGTGCATCGGCCAAGTGGTCTATTATATCTTGACCTTTAATGGCTTTTATATCAACATATTCGATGTTGAATTTACTGAGAAGCATGACCCATGTGGCTAGGCATCCTATTAGTACTATGTGTGATAACATATATTTTAAAGGATCAATCTTGGATATTAGTTGCACAGTATGACTCAACATGTAGTGATGGAGCTTCTAAGTGGCAAAGACCATAGCTAAGCAAGATTTTTCCATAGGCATGTACTTAAGCTTGTAACCAACTAGAATGCGATTGATGTAGTAAATAGCCATTGCCATCAAGTTGTGCCAGAAGGGCACCTAGTCTTGTTAGGGTAGTTGTTATGTACAATATTAGTGGTCTTTCTACAACTAGCAAAACCAAGATAGGTGAGTTACCCAAGTATTTTTTGATCAATTCCATTGGAAAATAGGGTTATTTTCCATCTAAAATTCTAATACTTTTTTTATCAAATGTATGAATGGATGACATTTAGCTACTAGTTGTGAGATGAATCTTCTAACTGATTGCAACTTCCCTTCGAGAGAGAAAAGTTGTTCAAGTATTTTGGGAGGAGACATATCCATGATAGCCTTAACCTTTTTAGGGTTGATCTCAATACCATACCTTGATACAATGAACCCCAAGAGCTTTCCATATGTGATTTCAAAGACACATTTCTTGGGGTTGAGCATAAGACGACACTTGGCTAGTCAATCGAGATGAGATAATTGATCAAGGGCATTAAGATATTTGACTAGAATATCATCCACAAAATCCTCAAGAGTTTTGTGGATGAGGTCATGGAAGATGACCATCATAGCTCAGTGATAGGTTGCCCCAACATTTTTCAACTTGAATGGCATCATATTGTAAATGAAGGTCCCCCAAGGGGTGGTAAATGTTGTCTTATGCTTATCTTCTTTTGCTATCTAAATATGATTGTACCTAAAGAAACCATCCATGAGCGATAAGAGCTCATGGCCTATGGTGAGATCAATAATCATATCTATATTTGACAATGGGAAATCATTTTTTAGATGCACTTTATTAAGATCCCAAAAATCTATGCAAATCCTAATATCACCAGAAGGCTTTGTGATGGGTACTATGTTAGAGATCCAATCTTAATAATCAATTGGGCGAATGATCTTTGCATCTAACAATCTAACTCCACTTTAACTAATAAAGCAACTTTGGGATGCATCTTTTGGAGTTTTTGCTTGACTAATTTAAACTTTGGATCTGTAGCCAAATCATGTACCACCAACTTAGGCTCCAACCCTAGGATGTCTTGATAGGACCATGGAAAGTGAATAATATTTTCTTGAAACACCTCAATGAGAAGATCTACTTGTTCAGGTGGTAGATATGCTACAATGTATGTGATTTTTGGTCTCTCTATTAGACTAATATTGACTGGTCTAGTTTCCTCTATTAGGATTGATGACACTATAGGCATGTGATCTTGTGAGGGAAGGATGAAATCTCCATCCTTAGGTGCCTCAGAAAGGTGTTCATCATTGGATATGTCCTTTATTTTTATTTCATTTTTTGAGTGATTTGATGGTGCTCTAGAAGAGTTTTCACCAAGAGATACTTTTCCTTTGCTTTTTTATATTTCTTTTCTTTTCTTTGTTGATTTTTGTGACTGGACATTTCCTCCTCCCCAGAGTAACCTTTTGGATCCAATTTGTAGACATAAGCTGACTGTGGAGGTTATTTCTTGTGTGGTGTTTTAGATCCCATGAATCTAAGGAGTGCATGCTCTATGGAGAATTTGTCGACATAGATAACACTTGGTTGGTCTCAATCAATGAGTTTGAGATGAGTGAGTGGTAAGAATATGAGATTAATGGATAATTCATAGAGCATAGAGGCTTCCAAGATAATTTCCTCAAGGAAAATATTGTCATAGGCTTTCTTTTTGACTTCCTCAAGGATGTCTTTCACCTCGACAAAATTTTTCAAGATGTTCAAAAAGGCATGATCATCTTGTTGGCATGAATGTTGATGCTATGGGGGAGCATTGTAGAACATTGTTATGATGTATTTATAACTATGTTTGTCATTGATGACAACATAGTAATGTGTTTTTAAAAGACTGACAGAGCAGTAGACTATGATTTGTATAAAGGACAATATATCACTTATTTACTTATGCGCAATTACCAGCACATACTACAGTGTGTATTTGTTACATAGGCAAGTGCACATAACCTAAATTGATAGTATATGGAAGATATAATTGATCTACAAAGAACCATATGGAAACAGAGTATTAGGAAAGCAGTTCCTATTGTGTGATTGATACAACTCATTACATTTGTAATGAAGGGTTGCCCAATTATCTGGAGATAGTATACTAATTGTTGATGATGTTAGAGAGTGTGCATGTATGGAAGTCACACGTGTGAAAGTTTGTGTATAACTGTGAGATAACAGTATTAATTAAATGTGTATTTAATTTAATTAATGTATGATAATGAAGTGTGAAGTCGACTCAAGGATTTATTATTGACTGTGATATAAAGGAAAGATGTTTTCCATGTTTTAGAAAATTGAAAATAGAGAAGACTTGTAAATTACTAAGCAGTAGAGTGGAGTGACTTACTAATGCATGTAAGTGACCTCAAGGGTTACTATTATTGATCACAGAGTTCCAATTCTAATTACATGATCTAAAGGTGAAGGAGTTTGACGTATTAGAAAAAGGAAGAAGTAAAAGCCTATTACACATCTATTATTTTGAAAGGAATAGTACCGAGGTTAATTGGACATTGGGTTCATTGATCTAATCTCGAAGCTGTTTGGATAGTGGGTTCAGCTACATTCCACAACTCCTAACAGGGTTGGAATCTTCTAATAGGGATTCAAAGTCTCCTAATAGGGACTCTTTGTACTAAACGTTGTAATAGACTCCTAATAGGGCCCATCCTCTAACAAGGAATATTCATATTAGTACATCATTTTGTGGGCATCATTCCCACTGGGGTTTTCCCTCTAATCAAGGGTTTCCCTAGTGAACATATCTAGTGTAATTATGTATGAGCATCTCTTTATGGTTGTTTACATTGGTTGATTGGTCAAGATTGTTTAAGAGGATAAATTTTTTAATTGTCATATAATTGATTCACACACCCCCCCCCCCCCCCCCCCATCCCACTCTTAGTTATATTGGTAACTATTGTTTTTAACAATTGATATCAGAGCCTCAGGTCCTTGAAGAAAAAGTTTAACAACTTTGCAAGATCCATGGTGAATTTGTTTAGAAAGGAAAGTCCAAAATTTGATGGCACAAACTACAATAGCTAGAAGGATAAAATGAAGAATGTTCTCTTGTGCATGGGTTCAAGATATTGGCTTGTAGCCAAGGCATCTAAAAACATTCTAGAAGAAGACAATCTTGAAAGCTATACTAAGGAAAAAAGAGAAAGTATTTATGTGCAACATAAGGGCAAGAGAAACAATATTGTCAACTCTACTTGAAAGTGAGTATAGCCAAGTAAAACAACTCAAAACATCTCATGAAATTTGGAAAACCCTAGAAGCTAATTATGAGGGTGATACACATGATAAAAGAGTTAGATTACAAAATCTATATTTCACATCCCAAGATGCTAGAATGATGGAAGATGAATCTATAAGAAGCTATATTGGTAGAATATCTGAGATTGTTGCAGGAATCACATCTCTTGGTGGAAAGAAATTTGATGATGAAGTAATATGGATGATCTTGAAAATTTTGACACCACCTTTCAAGACAATAAAATAGATGATTTGGGTGATGATACCCTGTACTACTAATTTCACCAAAGAAACATTGCTTGGTACATTAGAAGCTGAAGAATTTGATCTAAAAAAATTTGGAGAATTAAAAAAAGTTGAGACAACATTTAGTACATTAAATATTAAACCTGGTCTAGCAAGGAACACAAAAATGCAAGGAGACATTGGTAGTAGCAACAAGTCTATTGAAGAAAAGATCCAAGAATGAGTGGCTCTTCTTGTGGAAGGAGAAAAAGATGGTAAGAATATCTTTAAATGTTGGACATGTAATGAATATGTTCATTATGCATCTAAGTGTCCTAAAAGAGAGAGAAAGTATAAGGGAAGATTCAAATCTAGAAGAACTAGAAATTGTTTATATGCTAATGAAGAAGAAGAGGAAGAAGAAACTAGTCAAAACAAAAGTGAAGATGAATTAGGATTCATAGCTATAAAGGAGGATGATCTTGATAGAGAAATTAGAGAAGAAAGTGTGCTAATCTCGCAATTTGAAAGGAGAGATTGGATCATGGATGGTGGTTATTCACATCACATGACTAGTGATATGAGAAAATTTGTCAAATTTAGAAGCCGTGATGGAGGAATTGTCAGAGTAGGGAACAATACAGCCTACCACATTACAAGAATTGGATCTACCACACTAGATGGTAAAACAAATACTGATGATGTTTATTTTATTGGTGGATTGAAACATAACTTGTTAAGTTTTGGACAGCTTATGGACAAAGCTTATCAATTACAGTTTGGTAATGACACATGCATCATCAAGAACAAAGAAAACTACTTGGTACTAGCACAACAACCAAAGGTAATGTATTTCAGTTAAACTCCACTAAAATAACATGTGTAGTAGCTAACGTTGACAACAATTGGTTATGGCACAGAAGATTTTGTCACATTAACTTTGATAACATTGTGAAAGCTAGTAATACACTTGTTGTGAGAGATTTACCCAAGATCATTAAGCCCACTAACATTATTTGTAAGGAATGTATTTTGGCTGAGCAGAAGAGAGTCTCATTTCCTAGCAAGCAGTTTGGTACTACACAAAAGCTAGAATTATTTCATAAAGATTTGAGTGGTCCTGCAAGAACAAGAGGGTTCTATGGAGAAAGGTATTTTATGATTTTTTTTTATGATTTTACTAGAATGATGTGGGTAGCTTTTCTTAAGGAAAAATTAGAGGCATTTGAGAAATTCAAGATATTCAAGAACAAAGTAGAGAATGAATCTAGAGTTAAAATCAAGAGCTTAAGATCTGATAGAGGAGGAGAATTCACTTCTAAAGAATTCAATATCTACTACGAAGAACGTGGAATCAAGAGGTAGCTATCTTCACCTCATTCACCTAAGCAAAATGGGATTGTTGAAAGAAGAAATAGATCAATTGTTGAAGTAGAAGGAGCTATGTTATTCAAGAATGATGTACCAAAGACTTTTTGGAGAGAAGCAGTCAATATAGTAGTATACACACTAAACAGAGTACATATTAGAAAAGGCATGGACAAAACACCCTATGAGTTATGGTTTGGTTACTCGCTATCAGTCAAATATTTCAAAATATTTGGAAGCAAATTCTAAATCAAAAGAGATGATGATATCAGTAAGTTTGATCCAAGGATTGATGAAGGTATGTTTATTGGCTATTCATTAAAAATTAAATCTTACAAATGTTTCAACTATAGAAAAAAGACTATAGTAGAGTGTGCAAATGTGAGAATAGATGAAAAGTTTGTTACTAAAGAGAGGATGATAAATTATAACTCTAATGAGAATAATTATTCTGGCATGACCAATAGATGTAATACATTATTTCTCAAGACTAAAAATGACTTGTAGAATAATGTGCAAACTAAAGAAATAAGAGAAGAACGGAACATAGTACCTAAAATAAGAGTTGAAGCAGCAACTCCTAGCCCAAATAAAAATATGGTAAGAAATCATCCTACTGATCAGATAATAGGAAGTAAAGAAAAAGGAGTAATGACAAGAAGTAGAATCAATGAAGAACTATGTCTAATATCTCAAGTAAAACCAAAAAGTACAGATGAAGCACTCAAGGATGATAATTGGATGAAAGCAATGGAAGAAGAACTTCAACAGATAATAAAGAATGACACATGGGAACTAGTCCCTAGACTTAATGACAAAAATGTGATTTGCACAAAATGGGTATTCGAAAACAAAATGAATGAACAAGGAGAAGTAATAAGAAACAAAGGAAGACTGGTATGCAAAGGCTATTCTCAGCAAGAAGGAATTGACTATGAGGAAACATATGTACCTATAGCAAGAATGGAAGTAGTCAGAATTTTCTTGGCATATGCAGCAAATAAAAACTTCAAGGTATATCAGAGGGATGTTAAGTTAAAGTTCTTAAATGGAGAACTTGAAGAAGAAGTTTATATTGAGCAACCAGGAGGTTTTCCTTTAACAAAAGAGAAGGATATGGTTTGCATATTAAAGAAAACACCTAGAACCTAGTATGCAAGGTTAGATAAATACTTAGCAAAGCTTGGATTTACTAAAGGAATAGCAGATAGCAACTTGTACTTGAAAGAGATAGAAAATGGTTTGTTGATAATCATTATATTTGTTAATGATATCATTTTTGGAGGAAATGATGAAGCCAGTAATAAATTCTCAAAAGATATGAAAAATGAATTTGAGATGAGCATGATAGGAGAAATGAAATTTTTCTTAGAATTAAAAATTGTTTAAAATAAAGAAGGAATCTTTATTTCTCAGACCAAGTATTTGAAAGATTTGTTGAAAAGATTTGGACTAGAAAATTGTAAACCTGTTGGAACTCCTATGGTAACTAGTCTCAAGTTATCAAGCAAGGATGAGACACCTACTATTGAACAAAATAAGTACAGATCTATGATTGGAGGATTGCAGTATCTAACTCATAGTAGACCTGATATAGAAAATGTGGTTGGAATTGTGGCAAGATTTTATGTTGATCCTAAATAATATCACTATGCAGCAGTAAAAAGGATATTCAAATATCTAAAAGGGACATCTGCTTATGGCATTTGGTATGAAAAAAGTAATGATTTTACTCTTTGCACTTATACTAATGTTGATTGGGTTGGAGATATAGATGATAGAAAAAGCACTAGTGGAGGAGGATTCTTTCTTGGTGGAAAATTGGTTTCTTGGCTAAGCAAGAAACAAGATTGCACTTCACAAAGTACTATAGAGGTAGAATATGTTGCAGTAGCAAACAATTGTAATCAAGTTATATGGATGAGGTAGATGATGAAGGATATTGGAAATGCATTCAAGGAACCTGTTATCATTTATTGTGATAACACAAGTATGGTTAACATGTCTAAGAATCCTTATTTTGCATTCTAAGACTAAGCACGTCACTATAAAATATCATGTGTTGAGAGAGAAAGTTTCAAAGAAAGAAATTAGACTAAAATATATTAACACTAAGGAACAAATTGTAGACATTTTTGCAAAGGCCCTACCAAAGGAACATTTGAGTACTTAAGAGGTATGCATGGGGTTATGCCCCTATCTAATTTAGAATAGAAGATGCAAAAGTGCATCAGTCTAGGGTACATAGCATCATTATTAGACTGGATTAAATGTTGATGCTTCCTCAATGGGGGAGTATCTGTGGTGAACATAGACAGCAAAGGACTCTTGGTAATTGGTAATTGGTAATTGGCATACAACAGTGTCTTTAGACACATGAGTCGTTTATGGATTTATATACAAAAAAAAATTGTAAAGCAATTGATTGGCTTGTAGTCGTGCTAATAAATTACTATATGTTCAAGCAATTAAACCATTTGTGTATTATCTTTGACATTGATGTCAATGGGGAAGACAGTGACATGAAAAAAAATTCAATTAGGAAGAAAGTAGAACATGATTTGGTATTCTTGGAACTTAGATGTTTTTCATCTATGTTGCCATCAATGCCAAATGGGGAGATTGCTAGCATGAATGTTGATGCTATGGGGGAGCATTGTAGAACATTGTTATGATGTATTTATAACTATGTTCATCATTGATGACAACATAATAATGAGTTTGTAAAAGACTGACAGAGTAGCAGACTGTGATTTGTATTAAGGATAATATATCACTTATCTTCTTATGCACAATTACCAGCACATACTATAGTGTGTATTTGTTACATAGGCAAGTGTGTAGAACCTGAATGAATAGTGTACGAAAGATATAATTGATATATAGAGAACTATATGGAAACAGAGTATTAGGAAAGCAATTCCTATTGTGTGATTGATACAGCTCATTACATTTGTAATAAAGGGTTGCATAGTTAGCTGAAGATAGTATACTAACCGTTGATGATGTCAAAGAGTCCACATGTACAAAAGTTGCACCTATGAAAGTTTGTGTATAATTGTGAGCCGATAGCATTAATTAAATGTGTTTTTCATTTAATTAACATATGATAATGAAGTGTGAAGCTGACTCAAGGATTTATTATTGAGTGTGGTATAAATGAAAGATGTTTTCTATGTTTTAGAAAAGGAAAAATAGAGAAGATTTTGAATTACTAAGCAGTAGAGAAGAGTGACTTACTAATGCATGTAAGTAACCTTAAGGGTTACTGTTACTGATCACAGAGTTCTAGATTTGATTACATGATTTGAAGGTGAAGGAGTCCAATGTATTGGATAGAGGAAGAAGTAAAAACCTATTATACATCTATTATTTTGTGTAAGTGACCTCAAGGGTTACTATTGTTGGTCATAGAGTTCCAGATCTGATTGCATGATCTAAAGGTGAAGGAGTCTAACATAATGGATAGAGGAAGAAGTAAAAACTATTACACATCTATTATTCTAAAAGGAACAGCAAAAAGGTCAATTAGACAGTGGGTTTATTGATATGATTCCTGAAGCTATTTGGACAGTGGGTTCAACTGCCTTCCACAACTCCTAATAGGGTTGGCACAACTCCTAACAGGGTTGGAATCTCCTAATGGGGATTCAAAGTATCCTAACAAGGACTCTTTGTACTAAATGTTGTAATAGACTCCTAATAGGGTCCATCATCTAACAAGGAATATTCATATTAGTACATCATTTTGTGGGCATCATTCGCACTGAGGTTTTCCCTTTGATCAAGGGTTTCCCTAGTCAACATATTTGGTGTAATTGTATATAAGCATCTCTTTATGGTTTTTTTTTACATTGGTTGATTGATCAAGATTGTTTAAGAGGATAAATATTTTACTTGGCATATAATTGATTCACCCCCCCAGTTATATTGGTAACTATTATTTCTAACACATATTTTGTGGTGCCCCAAGTGTAGGGAGTCCATAGCTGAGACCCTTCTTTTTCTCTTCCTTGTATACCTCTACAGGGTGTCTAATGCTTGGCTCTTCATGACCTAGGTTTCCTCCTTGATAATCCCACTATTTGGTAGCAAGACAATGTGAGTGTGGGTATTTTTGTTTGAAGTAGTCAAGGAGCTCTTTAACTTTTGAAGGTAATTCTCTATATAGCCATGTACTAATATTAGGGGTGTTTTCCTCTCCATTCAAGATCCCATTCACAACAAATGTGGTGGCTCCAAGTTGTTTGATCTAAGCAGTCATGTCTGGCTTCAGCCACTAATAAGTGGGGTGCCCCCCGAGTGTGTGGATCAAGTGGTAGAGCACCAACAACAAAGACATCTAAAAGATTGTATTCTCCACAACCTTGGTAGTTGATCTTAACCATGGAAAGAGTGGAGGCTAATATGGTATCTGGATTGTGGCAAGTACTGGAGGAGTTGGCCATGGTGTTGCCAATCTTGATTCTGGGGCAATGGTTCTTATATGAGGAGTTTATTGTATTGAAATAAGTAAAGAGTTCAAGATCAGTGTGGATGGTTATCTCAGTGCCATTATGCAAAAATTTGATATACTAATGTTATGTGGATGGAATAGCCTTCATTGCATGGATCAATGGTTGACCAAGGAGGATATTTGGTAGGTTAAGATCAACCACATGATAGATTGTTTCTTGAGTGATAGGGCCAACTCTAATAGGTAGCAAGATAGTTCCTTTAGTGGTCCACTCCAAATTGACATATTCCTTGATAGTGATGACTTGATTTAGGATATTTGTGTCAGTGTATCCTACTTATTTTATGAATTTTGAAGTACATAGATTAAGGCCAATCTATTATCTATCATGACCCTTTTGACAACAAAGTCAAAAACCATGACACCTATACAAAGTGGAAGAATATGATCGGGCTCAACAAATGGGATGTCTAAAGTTTTGAAGGACAAGGCACATGATGTAAATAGATGGCCTATAAGGTTACAAAATGAAATGTCCCTTTTCTGATTTTTTATGATATTTCCAACCTTTAATCAGATCTTTAAGATCAAACAACTGATATCACAAAGATCCACCAAATTTCTTAAGAAACCCCAAATCGGGTATGTCGAAAATAGTGCCAAAAAGCTTCACAGCTTCACCTGTTATTAATAAATCTGAAAGTAGACATTTTTACAGAAATTTGAGCAGCATAAAATCCTATAAAATTTCATTTCTAGATCTATATAGCCTTTACAAAACAGCTCACAAATGTAGGACAAAAACTATGCTCATCGGGCTCTCGAAATTAACACAAAAATGCCCGGAAACACCACAAAAACACTAATAAACTATCTCAGAAGTTTAATCACATCCCAATACATATATTCAGCTCTATTTTAACAGCTTAAATTCTGAAATACAGCAGCAACCAAAACTGATATGAAATGCTCAATTGAAAACACCAAACTCATGCAAAAAACCACACCCAAAAACCCACAAATCTACACTGTTCAGCACAAAGGCAAACTCTGTATGAGCATGCACATGGAATGGCTTCAAACTCCCATCCTTAGCCTTCCTAGAAACCTGCAAACTCCCGTTCTTGGGTCTCCCTGGAAACCTGCAAACTCCCGTTCTTGGGTCTCCTTCTCCACAGGTTTGGCAGCCTCTGAAGAATAACAAAGAATGAGCAAAAATCAAGTTCTGGAATCCCCCCCAAAATGCCTCCAAACCTCTTTAAAAAGGGCATAACTGTAACTCACGTCCAAGAGAGGTTAATGAAACATATTTTAATAATAATTATCATTTATTAGTCCAACGGTTTCCAAAGATTAACTCCCTTTTTCTGAAACTTCACTTTCTTGGGCCTGCCTGTCTTAGCAAAGATTATTATTTTTTAATTATTTGAAAAGGGGACATGACACAAAATTATGTGGTGTTGATATCATTAGGGATACATGAATCATGAAAAGCATCATCAAGGATCTCTTTATAAAGTGGACGGGTGCGCAAGAGATCTAAAATGGAGATTTGAGCTGGTATATTCCTAAGGTGTTCCAAGATGTTATATCATGGTCCTAATGGGGTTGGTCCTAATGGGGTAGGTGCAGATGGTCTGGCTATATTGAGTTGAGTTCTTCTTATGGTAATGACATGTTGATTGTTCGAGCCTTTAATATTGATGACATTGATAGAAGGCTCTATTTAAGATATGCAATCGATCAAATTTCCATAGTCCAAGTAGGTTAGGTATAGTTTTTTGATGTATTGTAGTTATCACCTTGTTTGGTTTGATCTTTGTTGGGTTTTTTGGTGTTGTTAGTGGTAGTATCATTCATAGGGGCTTTGCTTAAATTTTTTTTATGTGGAGGAAATGCATTTTGATATATCAATAATCTTGTATTTGGTGAAGTCTGTACCCTCACTATGATTTCCTTTTGGTCAATGAGATCTTGCACGTAATCTTTGAGTTGCATGCACTTGAGGGTGGGATGCCCTTTAACATGATGAGATTTACAGAACTCATTTTCTTTATACTAGGATGCACATGACTGATTGTTTTCTAGGGGTTGAGTCTGTGGGTGTCAAATAAGATTATTTTTAGCCAACTTTTCAAAGATAGCATCAAGTGGTTCCCCCAAAGGGGTGTATACTCGACATTTCCTCTATATACATGGCCTTGAGCCAGTTATGATAATAATGGCATTTCTCTAATTTAGAGGATTTTGTGCTTGTGGATTGTGTTGAGTGTGTTATGATGGGGGTTATTGGTATGATTGTTGGTATATGACTTATTGATAAGTGGATTGTTGTTGTTGTGGAAATTGTGGATAAGGGGGATCAGGTGTACTAGGTGTTGCCACTACAACATGAACTTGGCTTGTATCAGTGGCACCATTGGCCACCATGTTTTCGTTTTTGTTCCAATATCATTGTTTTTCACTGTATTACCCTCGATCTTGGGTGTTTTCTTTGTAAATGTTGATGACACCATCCTTAATGAGTCCCTTCTCTAGGCCCATTCCCTTTTCCTTGATGTCTTTGTATGTTTGCAAGAAGTTTATAACCATGTGGTGTGCAAGAGTAGGATGTGCATTGTTAATGAACATCTTAACAAGGTGGCATTCAGGTATTGTGAAAAAAGATCCGAGTTGTGAGATTTTTCCATTGTTGTAAGTAATCTGTGAGGCTTTCCCCTCCTTTTGTTTGGCATGAACTAGATCCACTACAGATAACTCGGTCTCGAGTAAATGAGCATACTAGGCCACAAAGGCTTTTAATAGATCAATAAAGGTACTAATTATGCCTGGGGGTATGCAAAAAAACCATTCAAGAGCAAGGTCTCCTAAGCTTTTTGGAAAAAGTCACATGAGGAATATGTCATTGTAAGCCACTTCTTGGAAATGCATATAAAACTCTTTGACATAGATGATTAGATCTCTATTCCCCCTAAATTTATCAAATGTTGGGATTTCAAAGTGTTTAGTGAAGGGTGTTATTGTTATAGTCTTGTCAAATGGATATGGACAATCATTTTTGAACTTGAAGGTATTGGACTCATTTCCATCCTTAAGTTCATTTAGGGAACTTTTCATCTCTTCCCATTTAGGGTTGATAGAGGTTATGGGTGGTGCCCCCAATCCTAGTGCCCCTAGTGGAGGGTATATATTTGATTGTGCAGGTGAAGGTAGGC
Organism: Cupressus sempervirens; assembly: GCA_028749045.1. Taxonomy (NCBI): domain Eukaryota; kingdom Viridiplantae; phylum Streptophyta; class Pinopsida; order Cupressales; family Cupressaceae; genus Cupressus; species Cupressus sempervirens. The sequence goes on along the minus strand of CM053788.1, from coordinate 576,771,295 downwards.
AGTTTTGTTTTCTATGTGGTGGTGGATGAAATTTGGATTGTGATACTACTAGGATGAGTGTTGGGTTATTGGAATGGTGGTTGGACATACTGTGGTGTTTTCTAAATGTAACTTTGATAGGGTGGTTTTTGTAGCAGAGGATAGGTTTTGGATTGTTGCCCAACCAAAGGATGTTGTATGGAAGTTTGAACATGTGATGACTGCAGTGGGATTTTTTGGAAGGATGGAGGTGGTGGATACAATGGTGTTGCAATTTGGGATTGAGTGCTTAGCTAAGGTGGCAACTAGGAGCTGTATGGAGCCAAATAGTTAGTATAAGGAAATGCACCTAGCATTACTACTAACTATCATGGTACAATTTGGTTGCTTTCTAGAGGTGGCATAGAAAAATAATTTGTGATGGTAGGTGCGGGGTTGATGCAAAATGGTGGTGATGATTGGAAATTAGGCACGAATGGGTTGCTAGTGAAAAGGTTGGTAGGTGGACCTTGCAATTGTGTGAAATTCCAAGGACTTAGTGGAAAAGAGGTGGCAGTGTTATGACTAGTAGAAAATGGGTTACTACTGATAGTTGGTGGGATAAAAGGTGGATTATTGGACCCCAATGATGGCATTCTTGTGGTATAATGAGATGTTGATTGGCTATATTACTGAGAGGGATGGATTGTAGTGCTAGTAGATGCATATGAAGTGGAAGTGGAGGATGTAGTATTGCTGAATAGGATAGAAATAGATGGAGTAGTGAAGGTAGTGCCAAAATGTAGAGCAGTTAAACTAGTGTGCAAGTAAATTAACACTACTTATGATAAGATGAAGGAAACACTATCAAGGTAGGAAAACCAAGAATGATAAGATCCCCAAGTGTGAACTTGATGTTATCAATATGTCCAAGTATGGATGGCTGTGTGCTCAAGCATGCTTCAAGCCTTCAAAGGATAAGAGTCTTCGAATGAGTGAAATATGGTGTATGGGTTGAGTGAGGATTCCTACATGGAAAGGGTGCAGTTTGGTGATCAAGAGTGGAGATGGGTGAAAGATTCAACAATGGTGGTATGTGTGGATTTTGACATAGTAATGGTGTAAATGGCTATGTTGTGGTGGTTGATGGGGCATTATAAGTTTGCATTAAAATTTGATATTTGTGAGAGGGTCTAATTTATAGGGGAAGAGTCCAATTTATAGGCTAGGGGGTGGTGAGATGCAGGGTCAGATTGTGACAAAGGAGAAATGGTGAGGAAGGGTTGGGATGCAAGGAGGGGGAAGCACATGGATTGTGCTTCTTCAAAGCTCTAGCCTTATGACAAGTGTCACAAAAAAATTGGATGGTCAAATTGGAGGGTCAAAGGGAGTAATGAGGGAGGAGGAGCATGGAACAAGGATGAAAGAGGCATTTAAGGGCATTTATGGCATGTAAGAACCATAAATGCTCTTGGATAGGAATGTAAGAGGGTGAGGGGAGATTTTTTACTTTGGCTTGGGTTAGAAAGTCCTAATCCTTGCTTAAGGTTGTGCATATGCTTAAGAAGGGGATTAGGCTTGGTTTAGGATGGGATTAGGAGGTAATTATGTGGGTTGGGGCTTAATGAGGTAGGTTAATTAGCTGGCTAAGAGAGGCTAGTATGGGTGAATGGGTTGGTTTAGGGTTTTGGGATTGGTTTATTAAATGCTATATTTAATAAAGGGAGGATGTGAGATTAATTTAAATAGATTTATTTATTTATTTTATTTAATAGAGGTATAAGGATTTAATTGATAAATTAATTTTGGGTTATCATTTGATTTTATCAATTGGACTATAGTTAATTTAATTAATTAATTAACTAGGGGATGACGATTAATTAATTAAGTATAAAATATTTAATCAATAATGTCCTAGGAGATGACTAAATAAGATTACCTAGTGGTGTAATCAAATTTAGGTGTCTACAATTTGCCCATCTTTTGCATAGTGTTGGGACAACATTATTTCAAAGAAGTTCAAATATAAATTATGCGAAGAAGATTTGCTTAAATCAATAGAGTTGCCCCAGTCTTGAGTAGAAGAGGAGACAATGGATTATGTGATGCTCCCTCAAGAAGACAGCAAGGAGAGAAAGCAATTCTTAGCAACTACTTCAAAAGGGACAACAAGCCAAGGTGAGTAGGAGGAAGCAAAAGGACTAAAAGAGTGTTAAAATGGAAATTAAATTGCAAAAACAATGGTGTTGGAGGGAAAAGGGGGTTGCTAGAGGGGTATTAGAGGGAAATAGGGCACCATAGGGGGCTTATAAGGGGGTTTAGGAGGGAAAGGGTTATTTGCTCTCATACCTATGGTGCTATATTACTTTTTCAAGCTCTAATTTGGAAGACATGATGGTTGCATAGGGATGACCATAGCATCAGGCGAAGGTGGTACGACAAGTACAGGCATGGAAAACACCAAACCAATTAGTAGGTGCTATAAAACTTTGCTTTTTAATTTTTGTATTTTATTTACTAGCATTCTTGAAGTTTTGAAAATGTGTTATTGCAAGCACGAGTCCAGTAGGATCATGGGAGGGATCAGTGGGATAACAATCTCACAAAAAATTCTAGGGGGAAAGTTTAAAATGAGGGTCAGAAGCCATTTTTATGGAAAGGAAAATTTTTTTGGCAACTATTGTGAGAACACAAATTCTCTTGGTAGTTGTTGTGGGAAAGTGAAATTGAATGCAAGAAAGTGATCCCAATAGCGAGAATGTGGTACCGCAAGGAAGTGTTGTTTAGGAGAGACTCAATGCAAGAACGGGATAAAGTTGACTAGGAGGGAGAAAGGATAGGATGCATTCCCATAATGATCTATAGCTATAGGAGAGAGGGGTTTAAGTGGGGTAGCAGGAATGTGTTCCTGTTTGCATGAATAAGGGTTAGGATTCTATAGAGGCATATACCATGCAGTAGTGCCAGCGGACCAAATATAGCATTATAGATGACAGACACAGTCAGGAAAAATTGGCAAGTAAATAGGCATGTAGGGAGGTGGAGAGAGTGGATGGAGCATTGGGGGCTCATAGAGGACTTGTGGGTCTCAACACACAAAGCATAGCCACAAGACAGGGTAGAGCTAGAGACGAGACAGGGAGATTGGTGGGAGGAGAGATGAGGTAGAGAGTTCAGGCACTAGCAGAGGGAGGATGAGGCCACCTCCACCACCACCACCAGTAGGTGTAGAGAGAGATCCACATGAGCCTTAGGGCAAGGAGGTGATGGATGAGGATATAGATGAGTAGTGATATGCAGCAATTTTGATGATGGACAATATTTCAGATATTTTTTAGATGTATTTTTATGGGCATAGACCTAGATGTATTTGTATGGATTATATGTACTATATGGGTACTAGACTAGAATATGATAGAAATTTTGTATTCTTTCAGGGATGGGTGATTATTATTTATACTTGAAATGAGGAGCATTCTTCGGGGTGGAATATGTATGTACTGAGTATTGTGACATGTGATTTTTGAGATTTTGATGAGATGCATGTGGATATAGGACTAACATGTGTTATGCAAGATGTGATGGTTTCTATGTCATGTATGATATGCATGATTTACTGATGCTTTTTAATGTAGGATGTGATGCTTTCTATGTGATGCATGATATGCATGATGCTATTGACACTTTGTGATGCAGGATGTGATGCTTTCTATGTGATGAATGATATGTATAATGTCACTAACAATTTGTGATGTAAGATGTGATGATTTCTATGTGATGTATGATAAAAAGGAATCTAAATGATGAAAATATTATGATAATGTAAAATGGATAATATTAAATGAACCCAAAAAACTATGATGATGAAAAAAGATGAGCAAAAATGAACCTAAAACCACGATGATGAAAAAAAATGGACAACTAAAAGTTTATGATAATGAAAATGAACCTAAGATTAAGATAGTGAGAATGCATCTAAGATTATGATAATGAAAGTGGACAACTAAAATGAACCTAAAAAGTTATAATACTTAAAATGGACAATGTAGAATAAACTTTTAAAACTATGATGATGAGTGGATAAAAAATGAATCTAAAGGCTATGATGATGAAAGTAATCCTAAAAGTTTTATGACCTTAGATTATGATAATGAAAATGAACCTAAAATATTATGATAATGGAAACGAACCTAAGATTATGATAATGGAAGTAGACAACTAAAATTATGATAAAGAAAATGGATCAAAACTATGAGAAGCAAAAATGGATCTAAAACTATGATGAAAATAGATCTAAAATTATGATAATGAAAGTGGATCTAGAAATATGATAATGAAATGGATCTAAAACTATGATAGTGAAATGGATCTTAAAACTATGATAATGAAAATGGATCTAAAACCATGATAATGAAAATGGATCTAATATAATGAACCATAAATATTATGATGATGGAAATGATAAGTAACATGGGACTTCAAGAATTATGATGATGCAAATGATGATGTAAAAATGAAAAATATCATGGGAATGAGAGGAGAGATGAGTGGACATGATATGAAATACAAGTAGAATGATAGGGAAATGTATGTGGGGATACGATCTATAGCATATCATTGATCAGTCATAGCCTTGCTTGGGGGGGAAACAATGTGCACAACTTTGAACATAATACTTATGGGACAAGAGATCTAGGGAGATGTGATGGGTTATAGGTTGTTAGATTATATCTAAGGTAATGGGATGGAATGTGGATAGGATGATAGGAGATCTAGGGACACTTTTAGGAATAGAAATTGGTTAGATAGGTAGGAGAGATGTGTATGGTAAGAGAAGAACATATAGGATTTAGTAGTATAGGTGTGGTTAAGAAGGAGATGAAGGAGATTTTCTTATTTATGGAACAAAGTGATGTGATGATAGAATGATGTTTGAAGCTTGAGGGTGGGATACTTTGTAAAGAAGTATTGCCATGTAGTTTGAGCACTTAATTTGATATAGGAATATTGGGGATATTCCAAGGTTACCAAGAAAATCAAGGCTTGTTTCCCAACATTGCATAGGACTGACTCAAACAAGAACGCAACGATTGCCCCAATATCACACATGAGTCCTAGAGGAATCAGAGTGGAAATGATACTAGGTAACCCACAAGCAAATGATATTTCCCAATTGCACCATGTGATCATGAATGAGCATAGTTTTGGAACATGAAAGGGTCACATCTAGCTAACTCAAAAGTAGAAAAAAGACCTGATCAAAAGCTTGTGCTTGAATTACCCCATTCACGAGACACCACGATATTAAAGATCGTGGCGACCTTAAGGAGGGAAGAACCAAATTTCTTGGAAAAGATGTTTCAAGAATCAAAAAATGAAATCCAATATCTAAAGCAAGAATAAAATTATTAAAAAGTAACTTTTGTCACAGAGGTTTGCACCCTTGTCCAAAGTTTCTACCTAAGGACAACCTTGTGAAACATGGAAACAACCTCCAAGCTGTGGGACTTGAACTTTGAGGTTGAGTCACCAGAGAAGGCTAGCTTCCTTTACTATCAAGGAGCACCTAACTACTCTTGGAGAGGAAAATGGAGAAGAAATGCATGAAAAGCAAATCTACCTATTCTAACCTAAGGGGGTGATGCACCAAAATACAGTTTTCAACCAATCCCTACCCATATATGCACTATTGAACCATCATGACGCCAAAGGATATACACATTCAGACTTTTTTTAACCTAGCAACCACATACAGATCAAAAAACCTAGATGAATGACACAAGAAAGAGAAGATTCACTTATATATCATTCATAGGCCAAAAGAGATACAGTCATGCAGGTTGGAGATCTCTACAAAACACCAATGAGAGGCAAATAGTTCTTACACTTTCACATTAATGGTTGAAGAAGATAAGGCAGAATGTCATACAATTTAGAGGCAAAGGGAATTTACACATGAAATTGCAAAGCAATATTAGAGAAGTTAGAGAAGAGTCGACCAGAACAAAATCTACAAAAATTGCCTTTACTATTCAGGCATAACTGAGATGTCCTCTAATTGAAATTACTCTACAACCACTGCCATTAAGTCCTACTGAGAATAATCATGCAAATCTGAAGAAAATATAATTTGAGTACAGATCCAGATGTAATGATATATGATCTTTGTTGGAACAGGGCCCTAAGAAGATAGAAACGATGCCATTAAACAGTTCTGACCAAGTAGATGGATCAGATCAGAGATGGTGGAGTGCTTTCCCATGTTCACTGAGTTTAGCATTTATCCAAGAGTGGTTGGCATTGATCACAAGGATCAGATTGCACAACAAAACTCAAATTCCTCTGTTTCTAGCCTGTGAATTAGCATGATCAGCAGGTCAACCTAACTTTGGCACCAGGATGAGCCACGTGGACCAGCGATCTCTTTTCATTTCACCACCCTATAAGGTCTTCCCAAGTTTGACCATGTCCTCTAACTAACCGTGATGTAACCACCAACTGCTAGCCTCTAACTGTCAATGGCTAGCCGCAACGTATCTCCCCGAGCCTGCAAGGACACATGTCATTTAGGCACTTCCCTGCAATGTTTAACTTCCTTGTACTTCCATATTGCGAGCAAGCACTAATCATCAATCTGCACAAGATCAATGATTGGGAAAGACTCTCCATTCATTGTGCTTGTCCATGAAAACTTGGGCCCATGAAATAGTTTAACATCCACCTGGCATCCAACTGGCACCACCCTGGCATCACTTTGTAGCATGTGAAACTAGCCTGGCCCTATAGGGACATGCAAGGACAAGGTGCTTCCCCATAATGTTTAACTTCCTCTTATCTCCTTATTACAGGCATGCGCCAGCCCTTGATTCCTTTTGAATCTATGACGATCAAAGCTCTGCAAAATTATGTACTTGGTCAACTAGATGGGCCAATGAAATGCCCTCTTCATACTCCAATTCATCTGACAACTGCCACGAAGGATGAGCTATCTTTTCCTCCTTGAGAAGGGTAGGCCCATGATGTCACACCATGCCACATGTCGTAAGAGTGCATACCCGCATTCCTTAAAGTCCTTGCATCTTCATATTGTGGGGAAGCACTAGCCCTTAATTTTATTATATCGAACAATGCACATAACCTGTACCTTCTGGACCTCTGCAAATATCCATTGTGACATCATCCGGACACACATCACCAGGGCACTTGCCCACATTGTCAAAAAGTCAGATGAAAGGCAAAATGCTACAATGTGAGCACCAATCAAACTACCAACTCACCTTGCCACCCTATCTGCGATAGCTCAAAGAAGATGGACCCACCTGCCACGCGGCCCAAAAGCACCTCCCTGCATTGTCAAGAAATCTAACAGAACTCAGAATGCAAGAATGTAAGAGCCAATAGAATTTCTAGTTGGACTGATCCTCCTCCTTTCTATGGCCCACACAAAATGAAAGGACCCATTGATCCACATGTTGCAAAGGGGCTTCCCTGCATTACATAAAGGTCATGCATCTTGTTAATGCAGGCATGCGCCCACCATAGATCGCCAGAGATCTGACAATACAGAAGGCTGTAGGAAAGAAGAAGGTCCATTTGATCATTTTATTTAATTTTTTGCATTTTAATTTCCTGGGTATTAAAATAACATAAAAAATGGGAAATAGTCGTTGCGCGGGGCAAGCATTTAAAGTTTAAATTTTGGTGGGAGGAAAAATGAGTAACATTTCTGGTGACTCAGAGGGGATGCAAGCTTGTTATGCGTAAGATCAGTGGCATGAAACATCCATTGAGCTATAGAGTCGTGAAAGATGTGGATCAGTGCACTGTAAAACCTTAACCCTACCTCTGCAGTAGCAAAACACTGAAAATCTCTGTCTCTACAACTCTGCAAACTCAGCACACATGTGCTCATGTACTTCTTAGAAAGCTGGAAAATAATAGAAAGGAAACTACTCTAATATGTACATGAAAATTCAAGCCCTGTTAGAAACATGGTTTGAGATAGATCCCATTGACTGGGATAGGCAAGATTTCACCACCAAACCTGCTTAATTGAAAAGCATTTGCCTGCTTGCAACTAACAACCAGATAGGGACCACTCCATAGTGCATCAAATTTTGAGTTCCTCCCTAGCTTTGCCCTATCCACATCCCACTTTAAAACTAAGTCACCCTCTCTAAAAGTTATGATCCTAGCCTTCTTGTCAAAGCTCCTTTTCACCTGTTGTTGATGTATTTCTAAGGTCTGCATGGCTTGACCTCTTTTCTCTTCCAGCTCCATCAACTTTGCCATTCTTACTATCATGGCATCATCTTCAATTAGCTCCAGCTGATGAGTTAGCTCTAAGGATGGGAATTCTAATGAAATTGGAAGCCTTGCTTCTCTGCCATATACCAACATAAATGGTGAATTCCCTATGAAGCTCTTAGGTGTTATTCTGTTAGCCCACAGTATAGTCCTCAAATTTTGATGCCAATACCTCTGGTTATCCTCTATAGTTCTTTTCATAATCCTAATCAAATTTTTGTTGGAGGACTTAGCCAAACCATTTCCCTGGGGATAATAGTTTGAGGAGGTGCTTAAGTAGATATTATGGTCAACTGCCCATGCACAAATCTGAGCTCCTACAAAAGATTTTACATTTTCTGAAATAATGGTTGAAGGGGCACCAAACCTAGTTACAATTTCATTAAGGAACTTGATAACTAAAGATTATGTGGCATCCTTCAATACAACTGCCTCCGTCCATCTGGTGAAGTAATCTGTAGCAGCTAAAATCCATTTGTGACCAGAACTAGAAGGAGGATTAATAGCGCCTATGAAATCCAATCCCCATTGAGCAAAAGGTTAGTCCACCTAAATGGGATGAAGAGGAAGAGCTGCAAGCTTTTGCTTACCAAAAAAGAAAGCACATTTTTCACATTTCCTCACATACCTATGACAATCATGGAACAGAGACGGCAAGTAGTAACCAGCCCTCATGACCTTCATTGTAGTTGTCCTTGCTAAGAAGTGACCACCATCAGGGCCATCATGAAGTTCTTTGATCATTCTTTTAGCCTGGTCCTTGCCAATGCACCTTAATAGGGCTCCATTAAAATCTTTCCTAAAAAGGATACCATCAACTATGACATAAGGAATTGACTGTAATCTATATTCTCTCCTTTTAGTTCTATCTAATCCTTGAGGATATCCATTACCTAATAAGAAATTCATCATATTGTCCATCTAGCTCCTTGGGTCATCATCTCTCTCTTTTTGTTGCTTTGTTAGTATCATGGCAACTTCCTCATCAGATTCCTGAGATGATATCATTTGTTTACACAACTCTTTCCCTCTTACCAGCTTGGTGATCTGGATGTCAACATCATATTCCATTACTTTAGTGATCCAGCCAGCTCTCCTCACTAATGTCTTTGCTCAAAAGGAAATCTTTCACACTAGCATGGGGTACTAACAGATGGATTTTATTACGAGACAAGAGGTGCCTAAATTTATTTAATGCTCTGATGACTACAAGGGTTTGCTTCTCTACATAGTTGTATTTGTCTTCATACTCTTTAAGCCCTTCGCTAAAGAAGGCTATGGGCTGCTCTTTATCTTTATCATTTTTTTGAGTCAAGACAGCATAAATGCTTGACTCACCACCTAGGGTATAAACGATGAAATCCTTTTCAAAGTTTGGATTAATGAGAGTAGGGGCTAAGGCTATGGCTATTTTGATCTTTTTAAAACTTTCCTTCCCTTCCTTGGTCCATGTAAAAACCATACTTTTCTTGAGCATAGCTGTAAGGGGTTTTACCATGGTAGCAAGATTAGGGATAAACCTTCTCACAAAATTTATCCTACCAAGGAAACTTTGCAGCCGCTTCTTATGTTTAGGAAGGGGGAGAGCAAGTATTGCTTTTGTTCTCTCTGGATCAATGGTTAAACCATCCTCAGATACAGTGTGTCCTAATAATTTTCCTTGATTAGTAGCAAAGACACACTTTCTCAGGTTAAGGGATACCCCAAACTCTCTACACCTTGAAAACACCTATCTTAAATGATCAACATGATCTTCTACACTCTTTGAATACACTATGATACCATCAAGGTAAACTAATACAAACTTTTCAATCACATTTTTAAAGGCCATCTCCATTGCCTTCTGAAATGTAGCACTTGCATTGGTTAGCCCAAATGGCATCTTACAATAAGCATAGGTACCCCACTTGGTGGTAAATGTAGTCTTGTACCTATCAGACTCCTTGACCAGCACTTGATTGTAGCCAGAAAATCCATCAAGAAATGAAAACTCCTTGAACCACTGACCTTGGACAAAATTTGCTCCATGGAAGGAAGGGGATGGTGATCTTTAAGGGAAGCTTGGTTAAGGTCCCTAAAGTCCACACACAGTCTAATTTCTCCATTCTTCTTCCTAACAGGGACAAGGTTTGCTACCCATGATGAGTTCTTGATGGGGAAAATTATATTGGCCTCAATCAATTTGGATAGCTCTTTTCTCATTAAGAGTTCAATTTTGGGATTTACTGGCCTTTGTTTTTGTCTTACTGGTTTGGCATTATCAATTAAATCTATGGTATGCTGAAACAACCTTGGGTCAAAACCCTTTAAATCATCATATGTCCAAGCAAATATATCATTGAATTATTGACATAGATGAATAAAACTTTTCTGCTCAGTCTCAGAACATACCTTCCCCATGTTTAAGGATCTTCCATCAGCAATCATGACTGGAGTGTGATCATCTTGGTCAGTAGCTAAGTTCATGAATCTACCTCTTACTTGGTCATTAGGATTGAAAACACTCTCTAAGGTAATGAGGCCCTTAGGAAATCTATTGGAACTTAGGTTAATGATTTGATCACCATACTGATCCTGCAGTCTTGATTGGTTTCTGTCTAAAAATTATGCTTCATTCTACAAGAAGCTTACAATTTGTTCATCAGATTCAAACACTTGCCAATGGATGTTGTTGTTAGGGACGGTAGGCCTTACTACCATCCTGATTTGTTGCTTCTTCTTTTTCTCAAGATCCCCTAGCACATCATAAGATGCACCTATTGCTGCAAGTCTATCAGCATGTCTATTTTCTCTTCTTGGGATGCTTTGAATATTAAATGCATTGAAACCTTCAAGCAGATCCCATACCCTATGTTTATAAGACTTGAGCAAACCATTCTTGGTGATATTTTGATTTCTCACTTGGTTAACCACCAACTCACTATCTCCATATACACTTAAAGCTTGAATTCCTCTTTTTTGAGCAAGTAAGAGACCCTGAATCAAAAATTCATACTTGACCACATTATTAGTGCAACTGAATTGGAGCCTAAAGGAGAAGTAGTATCTTGCTTGTGCAGGACAAATCAACATTACGCCAGCCCCTGATCCATTCTTATTTCTTGAGCCATCAAAGTACATACTCCATATCTCACTCATATCTTCTTTATTATCCACAAGATTGGGAACTAGAGCATCCCTCTCTAATATACAATATGTACTAAGGCCTATCTCAAGGGTTTCTGGCATAGGATCAAATTGATATGCATTAGCCCATTCATCTAAAAGAAAATTAGGTATCTCTGCTAGGGGAGTAGTAGGCTCATTTACTATGTCATTCTCATCCATTTATAGGATAGTGCAATTCATGTTGATGAGGTTAGGGGTGTAGGGTTTGGTATGATGCAGGGCTAGAGACTCTACTCTGATCGAAGCTTTGGCCCCATATCTTGTCCTAAAAAACATATATGGCCAATCAAAAGATATGTAACCACCTTTTGGGAAGTGAAATCTCTTGACAGACAGATGGCAAAATGTGGCTTGACTTCTGCAACAGATATATCTTGACTTACAGTACAACCAGGGCATGCATGTAGGGCCATTTCCACATTCCTAATGATCCCTACATACTTGATAGTACTACCATCCAACTATAATACATCCCTAACAATGGGTTCATATTTCATTTCCAAAGCATCAGCAATACACCTAGGCATCACTGAACTACTAGCCCCTGAATCAATCATGCAATTATGGACTAGTCTATCCCCTATAATTACAGAAACATAAAATGGAGGGGGTTTAACATTTTTACTTTTTTCTTCCTCCCTTGACGGTTGTACTAGGCTTGTGGTACTTTCCATGCTGGGTGGTTGATCCTTTAGTTCAATACTTTCCAATTCTTGTTGCAGCAACCTCTTTTGCATGGGTATAGTAGCAATGGCATCCCACATGGAAATATTCACATTTGTCTTCTTCATTTGCTCTACCACACTAAATGGCATAGTAGGTGCTTTGGTAGAAACTTGGGGAGCTGCATTTGTAGGAGGTTGAGGGGGAACAACCTGAGGATCACTTACATTCTTTCAAACATCATTTTTCCTTTTCTGTTGAGGAGTATTTGACTGATCATTTATTGCTTGTTCATGGGGTATTGCATTTGAAGTCGAGGCCTAATTGGGAAGAGGAGGGGTAGCATCTTCAATAGCTCTTATTTTGCTCCTAGTGTTGTGAGCAATGGAATCCTGGTTTACATTACAATGTTCCTCCATTTGATGATTCATAAAGGAGCAATCACCCTATCCTTACATATATGAGGCCTCTTTTAATTGGTCCTCCTTGTATGACTATCCTACTATAAGCTCTTGGATGGTCAAAGCCAAATAAGATTCAGCCTTCTGACACATGCAACGAGCATAGGAGTAGTTACAGGAGGGACAAAAATATTGATCCTGGACCATATTGTTTTAAGGGACTATAGCTTTACTTTGGTTCACATTTGAGATTGAAGCTTGGCTATTTTTCCTATTCTGATCAAAAAAAAATTTCCCATAATTATGATTTGGAGGCCTACCACTATTTAGAGTTTGATGTTGTAATTGATGAGCTTTGCTACCTTGAACTTGCTATCTTTCTAGAGTCACCACCTTATTGCTCATTTTCTGCATCATAGAGAAACTATCCTCCAATTTCTTCTCTTGGCCTTGCAATCTTTTATCCATGTTCAACATCATAGATTACATCATCTCCTTGATTTCATCTATTCCATTTGAAGATGTAGAAGCTTGAGGGACTGGAGTAGGGAATTGTGATGTGGAAGTTGTGGGAAGAGAAGCCATTTCTGGTTGGTGATTTGGAACATCAGGAAAGAAAGGCATGGGAGGCCTTGGAGCTAGCTTACCTCCTTGTATTAGGATGTTTTCTGACTTTATTGATATGTCATAGGCATTAGGCAAGGTATCTCCTCCCATAGTTGGGATTATAGTGGCAATGTCAGTGTTAAAAGCTCTAAGGTAATGCAAGAAGGCATTACTAGGGGTAGGTTTTACTGAAGCAGGTATTCTATCCCATGTCTTTTGAAATCTATAGTTAAAATTAGTCATACATTCATGGGGGTCTCTTTTTATAGTAGTCAATTGCTCTAAAAGTGACAAATGGTCACTTTTGTCCTCAAAGTGTTTGCATAATCCTGCTCTTAATCCATCCCAATCTGTTATAGAACCATGAGCCAAACCTCTATACCATTGTAGTGCTTTTCCTTTCAAGGATGAGGCTAGAAGCCTAATTGCAACATCATCTTCTGTAATACCATGGATATTACAGACATTTGTAATCTCTTGAATGTGTTTTGAGGGAGAGATAGAAGTTTAACTAGTAAATTCTAGTATACTCTTGAGTGCAGCTATTGGTATGTCATGTCTTTGAGCCAATAAAAGAGGACTTCCACCATTAAAGGTGGCAAAGGTATGGGCCCTAGACTGTGCCATATAGACAAGTAATCTATTGATATGTGTTGATGGCAATCTAGGCTGAGATCTAACAGTAGGAGGAGTAGAGATAGATCTTGCAGATGTATTTGTTACTATTGCACTCCTAACTGGTGATAAAGATACTCTAGTCTTCCTTCTTCTAGGATTTGAAAATGAAAGTTCTTGGTACTGAAATTTACCTCTAGAAGATTCCCTTCTTTTAGCTTTGGGCATGAATTACTGCAACTTTGGTCTGGAACCAGATGTATATGAAGCTTAAAGTCACCAATTACTTTGAAGAATGAACCTCTTGAAGGATTGAACACCGAAGCCAGTACTATCTCTTTGTTATTAATCTTGAAATCTTCCTTTTGACACCAGTAGACTTGAAATTTTCTAATTTTTTGTCCCATCAGGCATGCCAAAAACTATTGTCACAGAGGTTTGTAGGCTTGTCACAGAGGTTTGCACCCTTGTCCAAAGTTTTTACCTAAAGACAACCTTGTGAAACATGGAAACAACCTCCAAGCTATGGGACTTGAACTATGAGGTTGAGTCTTCAAAGAAGGCTAGCTTCCTTTACTATCAGGGTGCACCTAACTACTCTTGGAGAGGAAAAGGGAGAAGAAATGCATGAAAAGAAAATCTACCTATTCTAACCTAAGGGGGTGATGCACCAAAATACAGTTTTCAACCAATCCCTGCCCATATATGCACTATTGAACCATCATGGCACCAAAGGATATACACATTCAGACTTGTTTTAACCTAGCAACCACATACAGATCAGAAAACCTAGATGAATGACACAAGGAAGAGAAGATTCACTTATATATCATTCATAGGCCAAAAGAGATACAGTCATGCAAGTTACAAATCTCTACAAAACACCAATGAGAGGTAAATAGTTCTTACACTTTCACATTAATGGCTAAAGGAGATAAGGCAGACTGTCATATAGTTCAGAGGAAAGGGAATTTACACATGAAATTGCAGAGCAATATCAGAGAAGTCAGAGAAGAGTCGACTAGAACAAAATCTACAATAATTGCCTTTATAGTTCAGGCATAACTGAGATGTCCTCTAACTGAAATTACTCTACAACCATTTCCATTAAGTCCTACTGAGAATAATCATGCATATCTGAAGAAAATCTGATCTAAGTACAGATCTAGATGCAATGATATATGATCTTTGTTGGAACAAGGCCTTGAGAAGATAGAAACTGCATCATTAAACAGTTCTAACCAAGTAGATGGATCGGATCAAAGATGGTGGAGTGTTTTCTCGTGTTCACTAAGTTTAGAATTTATCCAAGATTGGTTGGCATTGATGACAAGGATTAGATTGCGCAACAAAACTCAAATTCCTCTGTTTTTAGCCTGTGAATCAGCATGATCAGCAGGTCAACCTAACTTTGGCACCAAGATGAGCCACGTGGACCAATAATCTCTTTTCATTTCACCACCCTACAAGGTCTTCTTGAGTTTGACCATGTCCTCTAACTAACCATGATGTAACTGCCAACTGCCAGCCTCTAACTATCAATGCCTAGTCACAATGTATCTCCTTGGGCCTGCAAGGACACATGTCATTTAGGCACTTCCCAGCAATGTTTAACTTCCTTTTACTTCCATATTGCAAGCAAGCGTTGATCGCCAATCTGCACAAGATCAACGATCAGGAAAGACTCTCCATTCACTGTGCCTATCCATGAAAACTTGGGCCCACGAAATACTTTGACATCCACCTGGCATCCAACTGGCATCACTCTACAGCATGTGAAACCAACCTGGCCCCACGGGGACACATGGTTACAAGGTGCTTCCCCACAATGTTTAACTTCCTTGTATCTCTTTATTGTGAGCATGCACCAGCCCTTGATTCCTTTTGAATCTACGACGATCAAAGCTCTGCAAAATTATGTACCTAGTCAACTGGATGGGCCAATGAAATGCCCTCTTCATACTCCAACTCATTTGATAACTGCCATAGAGGGCGAGTTGTTGTTGTCTCCTTGAGAAGGGTGGGCCCATGACATCACACCATGCCACAGATCGTAAGGGTGCATACCCATATTCCTTAAAGTCCTTGCATCTTCATATTGTGAGGAAGTGCCAACCCTTGATTTTATTGCATCGAATAGTACACATAACTCATACCTTCTATACCTCTACAAATATCCACCATGATATCATCCGGACACGTGTCACCAGGGTGCTTGCCCGCATTGTCAGAAAGTCAGACGAAAGGCAAAATGTTGGAATGCGGGCACCAATCAAACTACCAACTCACCCTGCCACCCTGTCCGTGGCGGCTCAAAGAAGATGGACCCACCTGCCATGCAACCCAAAAGTGCTTCCCTGTATTGTCAGGAAATCTGACAGAACTCGGAATGGGGGAATGCGGGTGCCAATAGAATCGCCAGCTAGACTGACCCTCCTCCTTTCTATGGCCCACACAAAATGAAAGGACCCACCATTCCACATGTCACAAAGGGGCTTCCTCACATTACATAAAGGTCATGCATCTTGTTAATGCAGGCATGCGGCCACCATAGATCACCAGAGATCTGATGGCACGGAAGGCTGTAGGAAAGAAGAAGGTTCGTTTGATCATTTTATTTAATTTTTTACATTTTAATTTTGCAGGTATTAAAATAACATAAAAGACGAGAAATAGTCGTTGGGTGGGGCAAGCATTTAAAGTTCAAATTTTGGCAGGAGGCAAAAGGATTAATAGTAACCTTTAGCCAAAGAGATCAGTAGGACTAGATACTGACAGACCAAGATCAAACATGAGGAAGAATGCATCCTACAAGGATCTTTTGGTAGTATCTAGAGCTTTATGATGAGTTTGGTAACTATAACCTTTCCTAGGACAACTCTTTGATGATAAGGGATTTTGATAGAGGCTTCAAAGAATGACTTGCCTTTAGGAGAAACATGACTTATGAGCTAAAAGGTGTAAGGAAACTTCAGTGTAGAAACAACTTCCTACACTAATCCGTTAACGAAAGTATTGTGCAAATTCTATTTAAATCCTTATAATTTCAGGTTTGATATTATGTAAACAACAATATTGCAGTCAACCATGAATATAGAAAATGTATAGAGAAAGAAAACACAAACACAAAGATATGCGAGTGGGAAAAAACCTTTTGGTAAAACAACCCCACCCCTCCAAAACCTGCACAATATATTATCTTCAACTCAAAGGTTACAACACACTTGTAGTGCAAGCTCTTTCAGGACATGGAAGACTTATCTAGTAGAAACCAACAATACACTACTCACTCTCACTCTCTAAAACCCTCAAAGTGTTTATATAATGCGCTAGGGCATCTTCCAAAGATAGCTCTTCTGCATCATAGGAATTCGTCATAATCGTTTCAATCATGATTTCCTTACACGCAATTAAATCTTCCAAAAGTAGTTCTTACATGTCATAGGAATCTTTCATAACTATTTTAGTCATGATTTCTTTACACACAATTAAATATTTTAAAGATAGCTCTTATGCATCATAGGAATTCATCATAACCATTTTAGTCATGATTTCCTTATACACAATTGAAGATGCCGACTCATCCAAGTGGAGTGACACATCAACATGCCAACTAGACATGTACGCTCACACTTAATTACATTATTTGCAAAAAATACATTTACAAAACAAATAATAAGAATAGGAATTATCCAAGGTTGAGATGCCTTATTCCTAACATTCTCCCACTTGTTGAACACCTTGTAAGAGCAACAGGAACATAACAAGAACTAACCGCTATAGGCCTAAAGATCCATAGACTTCAAATACCATATAAACTTCTTTGTGCCCACTAATTTCATCAATGCATCTGCAACATTCTTTATAGTATCTACTTCCTCCAAATTTACCTTTCCACCTTCCATCATATCTCTCACAAAGTGAAACTGCACATCAATGTGCTTTGTTCTGGCATGGAAAGTTGGACTCTTTGGGAGGAAAATAGCACTCTGACTATTGCAACAAATAATAATTTATCCTTCATCAACACCAATATCACAACACAATCTCCTAAGCCAAATGGCTTCTTTACAAGCATGAGTAGTAGTCATGTACTTGGCTTATATAGTGGACAAAGCAACCACAAGTTGCCACTTACTCATCCAACTGATGGCACCACCAAACATAGTGAACACATAAGCACTGTTGGATCTCCTACTATCAATATCACTTGCCCAATCTAAATCCACAAACCCATGAATAAAAATTGAATGCAGAGCTCCAAAAGAGTTACCATAATAACAAATGGAGTAATCTAATGCACCCCTCAAATATTTGAATACTCACTTAACTGCATCCCAATGTACCCATCCAGGATTAGTCATAAATTGGCTCATAACTCCCACTGCTTGGGTAATGTCTAGTCTAGTACAGACCATAGCATATATAAGACTACCAACTACACTAGCATAAGGTACTCTACTCATGTCCTCCACCTCACTAGGAGATTTTGGACAATCATCTACAAATAATTTTGTTCCCATAGAAATAGGAACACACAAAGTTCTACAATTTTCCATGATAAACCTGTCCAACACAGACTTCACATACTTACTCTGGCTCAACCAAATTTTTCTGTTAGACCTATCTCTACCGATTTCCATACCCAAGATGTACATTTTTTCCCCAAGATCTTTCATCTCAAATTGTGCTGACAACTGAGATTTAAAATCAAAAATCATACCCTTACCCTTCCAAAATAGCAACATATAATGCAACAATAAGAAGGCGATCATTTTCAACTTTGAAATAAACACAATGATCTAATTTTGATCTTATAAATCCAATTAACAACACAAAGGCATCAAACTTAAGGTAACACATCCTAGGATATTGTTTCAAACCATACAGAGACTTCTTTAATCTACAAACCAAAGATTCTTTACCTTTAAAAATATAGTGCTCAAGTTGTGACATATAAATCTCTTCCTCCAAATCACCATGAAGGAAAGTTGTCTTCAGATCTATCTATTCTATCTCTAAATCATATGATGTAGCAAGAGATAACAGAAATCTAATGGATGTCAACTTTAGAATAGGAGAGAATATTTCACCATAATCTATTCCCTCTACCTGTGAATACCCCTTTGCAACTAATCTAGCTTTGTACCTTTCAACACTACCATCTGCACAAAATTTCTTCTTGAACACCCATTTGCTACTAATAGGTTTTCATCCTTTAGGAAAAGGCAAGGTCCCAAGTTTTTTTTACCCAATGAAGCCATCTAATCATCCATGGCCTTAATCCAAGAACCTGCATCTTCCATATCCAAAGCATCTTTCATAGATCTAGGCTCATTAGTGTTTGTAATCAAAGCAAAGGCGCAATTAGAATCTAACATAGAATAACCAAACCTTTATAGCTACTTTCTTACTCTCATGGATCTCCTTAAGGACTGAGGTTGAGGTTGTTCTTCCTCTTCTTTTGAACTGTTAGCGCTACTAGAGCTCTCCTCGTCACTAGACCCAACATGGTCTTTTTGTTCAATCTTCTCAAGGGTAGGAGGCAACTGAACAATATCTTCCTTCTTTTTTTTCATCTAGTTGTAGCACAATAGGAGAAGATGTTAGCTCTCTAAAAATAACATTTCTACTTTTAGACACCTTACTAGTCATAGGGTCCCAAAGCTTGTATCCTTTCATACCAACTTCGTATCCAATGAAAATACACTTGACAGCTTTGTTTTCCAACTTAGATCTTTTTTCCTTTGAAATGTGTTCATAAGCTTCATAACCAAAAACACAAAGATGTCTAATCAAAGGCTTCTTACTAGACCACACCTCCATGGGTGTCTTACCAACAAGAGCTGATGTAGGAGATCTATTAACCAGATAGCAAGCAGTGGCCACAGCTTTAGCCCAAAACTTTTGTTCAAGACCAACTCCACTAAGAATACTCCTAGCCTTCTCCATCAGTGTCTTGTTCATTCTTTTTGCAACTCCATTTTGTTGTGGGGTATAAGGAGTTTTCTTATGCCTCTTGATACTTCATTCTTTATGAAACTATTTGAACTCTGTTGAGAAAAACTCACCACCATTTTCAGTTCTCACACACTTAATCTTCTTACTTTTTGATTATTTGCAAGGGCTTTAAATTCCTTAAACTAGCTAAAGACTTGTGTCTTTCTTTTCAAGAAATAAATCCATGTCTTTTTATTGTAATCATCTATGAAAGATACAAAAAAATATAGACTTAGAGATTAAAGGAACTTTTATAGGACCAAATATGTCGAAATGAATAAGATCCAAAACATCAGAAGATTTGTGAGAACTAAAGTAAAATTGAACATAATTTTGTTTATCATAGACATAATGTTCACAGAAGTCGAACTCGAGATTACAATCATTTAACCCCTCAACAAGGTTCTTGTTCTTCAAGGTTTTGAGAACCTTCTCACCAATGTGGCCAAATCTCATATGCCACAACATTATCTTTTCTACAAGAAGCTTTCCTTCCAATGTATTTGCACCCTTAGGTATACATGTTACACTACCATCAAAACCAATAACCATAGTCTTCTTTACTGCTCGTTCAAATGGTGGGGATGAAGTGATAGCTACTCTCTTCTTTGAAACAAAAGAACTATTGCATTGAGAAATGCATGCATCAATCTAAAACAAAGTACCTCTCCTAGTACTCTTAGCAAGCACCATAGCTCCTCTCATCATCTTACATCCATCTTTAGAAAAAACAACTTGCAAACCTACCTCATTTAGCATACTTATAGATAATAGATTTCATGCCAAACCAGGGATGTGCATTACCCCATTGATCCCCTTTACTCATTCATCTGGGAATCTGATAGTGACCTATCCTCGTCCAACTATCTTTAGGTAAGAATCATCACCCACGTACACCTTTCCACCATCAAAAACTTCATGCTTTGAGCACCATCTTTGATGAGAGGTCATGTGGAAAGAAGCACCTGAGTCTATCAACCACACATCATCAGATGCATGTGCTACCAAGGCTATAATGAAAGCATCGTCATCTTCTTGAGATTTTTTGAACCTAAATCTGAGGCCTTCTTCTTCTTCTTTGGCTCTTTATAGTCTTTATGGAAGTTCCCAATCTTATCACACTTCCAATATTTTGCCTTGGACTTTCTAAAATTCTTTGATTTTCCATAGGATTTGAATCTACCCTTTACAGACTTCTTGTCATTTTGCTTCCCTCTATCGTTCGATCTACTGCAAATAGCAAGAACTTCCTTAGCCAAATCTAAAGAATTTCTGTGTCTCCTTAGATAACAGTGCAGAAACCACATCATCCATTTTGAAAATGACTAAAGTACTTCTATGAACCGTCACAAGATGGTCCCATGAATCTGGCAAGGAACATAACAAGGTCATACATCGATCCTCCTCCTCAATCTTGACACTAGATGATGTCAACTATGCAATCAAAAAATTAAAAGCATTTAGATGATCTATAATAGATCCTCCTTCCTCCACTCTTAGATAATAAAACTTCTTTCTTAGGAACAACTTGTTTACCAGAGATTTGGCCTAATACACAAACTCAAGCTGTGTCCACAAACTATTTGTGGTCTTCTCATCAAGAACATTCAGGAGAATTGAATCAGCTAGATAGAGTCTAATGAGACCCTTAGATTTTTTATCCTTGAGATCCCAATCTTCTTAAGATATTGTTGTGGGTCTCACATCAAGTGAAGTTGCCTCCCATAGATCATGATCTTCAAGCAAGACTTCCATCTTGAGTTTCCGCAACCCAAGATTATTGCCATTAAATTTCTCCACCTTCATTTTTTTGTATGATGAACTAGCCATCTCAATTTGCAAATAAGATTCAGAATGTTCTACACAAAACTCCCACTCAACTTGAGATTAGCTCAAAAAACCCTACCCAATGACTAGGATCAAAAGTTGATCAAGCTCTGCTACCACTTGTAAGGAAACTCAGGTGTGAAAATAGCTTCCTACACTAATCTTTTAAGGAAAGTATTGTGCAAACTCTGTTTAAATCCTTGCAATTTCATATTTGATATTATGTAAATAACAATATTATACTCAGCCATGAATATAGAAAATAGATAGAGAAAGAAAACACAAAACACAAAGATATGTCGATGGGGAAAAACCTTTCAGTTAAACAACCCCACCCCTCCAAAACTTGCACAATGTATTATCTTCAACTCAAAGGTTACAACACACTTGTAGTGCAAGCTCTTCTAGGACATGGAAGACTTATCCAGTAGTAACCAACAATACACTACTCACCCTCACTCTCTATAGCCCTCAAAGTTCTTATATAATGTGCTTAGGGCATCTTCCAAAGGTAGCTCTTATGTGCCATAGGAATCCGTCATAACCATTTCAGTCATGATTTCCTTACACACGATTAAATCTTCCAAAAATAGTTCTTACACATCATAGGAATCTGTCATAACTATTTCAATCATGATATCCTTACACACAATTAAATCTTCCAAAAATAGTTCTTATGCATCATAGGAATTTGTCATAACCATTTCAGTCATGACTTCATTACACAATATTAAATATTCCAAAGATACCTGTTACGGGACATAAGAATTCATCATAACTATTTCAATCATGATTTCCTTACACAAAATTCAAGATGTCGACACATGCAATTGAAGTGACACATCAACATGCCAACTAGACATGTACACTCACACTTAATTACATTATTTGCTAAAAATACATTTACAAAAAAAAAAAAGGAATTATCCAAGGTTGAGACACCTTATTCCTAACAAAAGGGAACACGAGGTATGTTCAAAGAGACAAGATTGAGAAGGATGGAGAATTTACAAGGACTGCTATACAAATTTTTAGGATATTTTGGACATTTTGTATGGCATGTGAATGATTATATACAATGGAAAAAGCTCAGGATGAGGAGGTAGCATGATGTGATCTGATATAGTACACTATTTTACAAGGGTATGATATAGTAGATAAAATACAACTGATATGATACATGTGGTAAGGTATAGGGGTATGATATATGTGTTAACCATGATATAATATCTTACTCTGATTGGATTTCCAAGCTTAGGGATGGGGATAGTATGCTATGATAGTGATAGTGCGATGATGAACTTTTGGAACACCATGAGGAAATGGGAAGTTAGATGACGAGATATGGAAGATGGTGTGGGAGGTGTAGATTTTTGATAGATAATGAAAAGGTCAAGTACACATGACACCTATTTGCTAGGTTTTCACCAAGGTACCTATCCAAGGCACTTTAATTGCCAATTTTTCACCATTGGATGCTTATTTTTCTTTACTATTTTCCTTTCTTTTTTTTTGGCTTTTTCTTCTTTTTTGAACCTTTTTTTTTAATGTTTTTTTTCAAAAGGATTAACAAGATACACTAGGGATCTTAGGTGTAGAATTTCTTGAGGTGAATGAT
Organism: Cupressus sempervirens; assembly: GCA_028749045.1. NCBI lineage: Eukaryota > Viridiplantae > Streptophyta > Pinopsida > Cupressales > Cupressaceae > Cupressus > Cupressus sempervirens. The sequence continues at coordinate 576,748,132 of CM053788.1, read as the reverse complement.
GTTGGTGGGATCATACAGTTTTTCACCCTTAAGTGTTGATAGTTGATAAACTTTGGAGCCAAAAGATGTAGTGACAACATATGGACCAAGCCATGTGGACTCAAACTTGCCCTTATTTTCTCAATTTTTTTGGACCTTCATGTTTTCTTTGAGGACCATGTCACCTACTTAGAATTATCATGAGTGAACCTTCCTGTTGAACTTATTCTTTAGGCAATTTTGATAGACCATGAGATAGTCATAGTCTTGTTGCATTTTTCATCAAGTAGATCTAGCTAGGTGAGTATGGCTACTCTATAATCCCCATCTAATATCAGTCATTGCAAAGAAATGTACAAGGATGGGAGTTCAACTTCAATAGGTAGTATTGCTTTAGCACCATAGATTAGGGGGTATGGGGTTGTGCCTATGGGTGTACAAAATTAAGTGTGGTAGGCCCATAGGGTAGGGTTGATTTGTAGATGCCAATCATAGCTAGAATCGTTGACAACTTTCTTTAGTATTTTGAGTAAGGTTTTTTTAGCTTTCTTAGCTTGATTGTTACCTTATGTGAAGTAGGGGCTAGAAAAATGGTGATGGATGTGAAGGGAAGTGCACAAGTCTTCTATATTGAGGTTTTCAAAGTTACCTCCATGGTCAATGAAAATGGTAGTTGGGATGCTGAAGTGACATATGATATGATACAAGATGAATTTGAAAACTTTAACTCTTGTGATAGTGATAAGCGAGACTACTTCTACCCACTTAATGAAATAACCAATCATAGTAATTCCACTTGTGTCCTTTTGAAGATAGAGGTGTGATAACACCAACAAGGTCGAACCCCCAGCATGCAAATGGCCATGGTAGTGCAATGGGTTGAAGATCTTGAGCTAGAGCACATATTAAATTTGCATGTTGCTAATAAGGTACCCACTGTTTGACAAAGTCACAAGCATCATGCTCTAGAGTAGGCCAATAATATCCAGCTCTAATTATTTTCTTAGCTAGGACTATACCGCTCATGTGAGTACCACAAAGTCCAGTGTGTACCTCTTGGAGAGCCATTGCAGCCTCATTTTGTTCTAAACACCAAGAGAGAGTTTCATGATAACCATGAAAATATAGGGTGTTAGCTATGATAGTGTAGCAGGATGCTCTGTGAATGAGGTTTTGGCATTGGGTTCTTGTGAAATGGGGAGATATGGTACCATTTAGTAGGTAAGTGTAAGTTTTGTGGTACCATGGGTATTGGGGATCAACCAAGATACATAGCCATATTGATTCCTCATTCTCATATGAGAGCTATTATAGTTGTTCAACTAAGAATTTATACTGTGTAGCTTCCCAAGGGATCTCCAAGAGTGAACCAATAGTAGCCATGGAATTTGCAACTTTGTTTTGCAATCTAGACACTTGTGTGAATTGGATCTGAGTAAAGTGTTGCTTTAGTTGATCTACCAATTCTTTGTAAGGCTAAAGTTTATCATCCTTGGTTTGATGCTCATCAAGGACTTGCTTGATAATCAATTATAAATCTCTAAAGACCTTTTCTACTCTGTGAATTATCCATTAATCTCATAGTCTTACCACTCACTCATCCCGAACTCATTGATTGGGACCAACCAAGTGTTATATGGGTCAATGAATTCTCCATGGAGCATGCACTCCTCATATTCATGCGAGTTGAAACTCCACGCAAGAAATAACCTCCACAATTAGCTTATGTCTACAAGTTGGATCCAAAAGGTTACTTCAGGGAGGAGGAAATCTCTAGTCACAAAGTTGAACAAAGAAAACAAAACAAAAAGCAAAAAAGAAGTGCAAAAGTATCCTCTATTGAAAACTCTTCTAGAGCACCATCGGATTTCTCAAAAAATGAAATAAAAATAAAGGGTGTATCTAATGGTGAAAACCTTTCTGAGGCACTTGAGGATGGATATTTCATACTTCCCCCACAAGATCATAGGCATACAGTGTCATCAATCCTAACTGAGGAAACCTGACCAATCAATATCAATCTAACAGAGACACCAAAAATCACATACATTGCAGCATCTCTACCACTTGAACAAGCAGATCTTCTCATTGAGGTGCTTTGAGAAAATATCAGTCGCTCTACATGGTCCTATCAAGACATGTTGAGGTTGAACCCTAATTTGGTGTTACACAATTTGGTTGTAGAACCAAAGGTTAAACTAGTCATCCATTAATGTTCCTAGCATACTAGTCATCAATGAGCTATTAGGACTCCATCATCCATGATCTACATGATCATCAGTATTAGTGCCAAATTAACATATGTACCACCTATGTCTGGGGCAATATACCCTAACACTAGCCTACATACATAAAAGTATATCTATCACTCTACGAACACCCAATCCAAATGCTCACCTAACACAAACTGGCCCCTCTGGATATGGAATTGGACTATAGGCCCCATCAATCATCCCACAACCACCTCTCTTGTGATCTCCCTAGTCATAATCAGTAGCATACCTTGCACCGGTAGCTAGAAGATCTTGTATACATCCTCTAGAGTCACAATTATCTCTCTTATCAGTAGATGAAATGTATCAGTCTCACTGTGTCACCGCTCACACAATATCGTCACTATAGCCATAGAGGTCTGTGTATGGGGTAATCCAGCCAAATATACTAGCCCAATGGCATCGATCCTCACCTAGTCCATTAGTGTAAACTACTCCCTAGTATGAAGCACCATAGCTCATCACTCTCCCAACACCAAGGCATCTAGTGACCACTACATCAAGCAAAGTGACACTCATGTTAGTTCTCTATTCCTCTTATAAAACTATCTACCTATGTTTCATCACCCTCCCTTTTCCCACCAAATCAGTACCTTACTCTTGCCCAGTGTTCCAACAAGTGGGTTTGCATTCCTGCTGATCATCTTTCCCCTAGCATTCTTGTTGCTGCATTTTTTAGTAGGATCACTCCTTAACCTTTTCTAATCCCACCCAAATCCTAACTCACATTCCCACAAATAGTAACACATTCCTACTACCCCACTTAAACCCCTTGTTCCTATAGCTATAGATTACCGTGGGAACACATCCTATCATTTCCCCCACCTGGTCAACTTTAACCTATTCCCATGTTGACTCTCTCCTAAACAACCCTTCTCTGTGAGATCACTTTCCCACATTCAAGTTTGCTTTCCCATGACAACTACCAAGAAAATTTGTGTTCTTGCAATAGCTGCTAGCCACATTTTCCTTCCCACAAAAATGGCTTTTGACCCTCATTTTAACCCTTTCCCCTAGACTTATTTGTGGGATCATTGTCCTGCTGATCCCTCCCGCGATCCCATTAGACCCATGCCTATGAGAACACATTTTCAAAACTTTAGGAATGCTACTAAATAAAATACAAAAATCAAAAAACAAAATTTTTAGTACTTACTGATTGATCTAGTGTCTGTCATGCATGATGGTACTCATCGTACCACATCCACTTGATGCTCTAGTTGTCCTTGTGTAGTCATCGTGTCCTCCAAATCAAAGCTCAAAAAAGCAATATATCATCATAGGTATGAGAGAAAATAGCCCTTTCTAGCCTTATTAGACCCCCTTATAGGCCCCCTATGGTCCCCTATTTCCCTTATGACCCCTCCAGTGACCCCTTTTTCCTCCAAGACTATTATTTTTGCAATTTAATTGTCATTTTAACACTCTTTTAGTCCTTTTATGTCCTCCTACTCACCTTTGCTTGCTGTCCATTTTCAAGAAGTCATCGAGCCTCATTTTCTCTCCATGCTGCCTTCTTCAAGGGCATCACACAGTCCATTCTCTCTTCTTCTACTCGAGACTAGGGAAACTCTGTTGCTTTAAACAAATCTTCTTTGTGTCGTTTATATTTAAACTTATTTAAAATAGCTTTGTCCCGACAGTATGTCAAAGAGGGGAAAAATGTAGAAACTTGAATCTGATTACACCACTAGGTAATCTTATTTAGCCATCTCTTAGGACATAATTAATTAAATATTTTATATTTAATTAATTAATCATCATCCCCTAGTTTATTTATTTATTTATTTATTTATTTAACTATAATCCAATTGATAAAATCAAATGATAACCTAAAATCAATTTATCAATTAAATTCCTATACCTCTATTGAATTAAATAAATAAATAAATCTATTTAATTTAACCTCACATCCTCCCTTTATTAAATATAGCATTTAATAAACCATAAACTAACCCATTCACCCATCCTAACCTCGCTTAGCCAACTAATTAACCTACCTCATTAAGCCCTAACCCACTTTTCTCCTAATCCCATCTTAAGCCAAGCCTAATCCCCCTCCTAAGCATGTGCACAACTTTAAGCAAGGGTTAAGACTTTCTAACATAAGCTAAAGTCAAAAGTCTCCCCTCACCCTATTACATTCTTATCGAAGAGCATTTATGGCTCTTACATGCCATAAATGCCCATAAATGCCTCTTACATCCTTGTTCCACACTCCTCCCCCCTCATTACTCCCTTTGACCCTCTACTTTGATGATCCAATCCTCTTGTGACATTTGTCACAAGACTAGATATTTGAAGAAGCATAATGCATGTGCTTCCCCTCCTTGCATCCTAGACCCTTCCTCACCATTTCTCCATCTTCACATATTGAACCTCCATCTCACCACCCCTTAGCCTATAAATTGGACCCTTCCCCTCTCATAAATATCAACTTTAAATGCAAACTTATAATGCCCCATTAACCACCACAACATAGCCATTTACACCATTACTATGTCAAAATCCACACATGCCAGCATTGTTGAATCTTTCACGCATCTCCATGCTTGATTGCCAACTTACCTCTTAAAGCTTGAGCACATCTGAGCACACATCCCTCATCATTGGACATGTCAAAGTTATCATAGGTTACACTCAAGGAGCTTATCATTCTTTTTTTGTCTTCCTCCATAGAGTTCCTTTCATATTATCATAAGTTTTTGTTGTTATTTAGTTGTGAATGTTAGTTAATTCTTAATGTTCCTAGAATACTATATTTTAGCTCTAAAAACCTAATATCAATGATTCTAATTAAGTGACAAGAGATTGAAGGTTTTGGAACCATTGAGAAATCTATTTAAGGAGGAGAAAATGACAGTTTTAGGTTGTTTCTTTGAAGTGGGTGATGATTACATTGTGACGTTGTATGAGAGTTGATGAAGCTGAAGGAGATATAATTAAAAGTTGATGTGGAATGAAAATTTGTTGGAAGAGGAGCTAAGTATTGAGCCAAGTGAACTGAGCCAAGTAGAGAAAAGAAGAGGAAGTTTTCAAGTGAGAAAAAGACAAAGAAAGTGCAGGAACTAAGATTTGATCAAGCAAAGGGACTGTAAGATAACTAGACATGACTTATTCACCCCCCCCCGCGCACCTCTCAATTATCTAACAATTTGGTATCATAGCACTCGAGGCTTGGAGGAAGAAGAATAAAGGTACTTAAGCTAAAGATCAAGATGCAAAAGAGAGAGCCACCAAACCTAAACAAGGGGAACTTTCCTCATGGAAAGACTAAATAAAGCTATGTCTTTCAAGAATTGGAGATGATGTCACACATTGGTTGGAGAATGAATATGTCACACATGCTTGTCCTCTAACTATGGATCAAGTTAATGAAAAGAGGAATCATAATAGTATGATGGTTGATATTTCATCTTCTCTCACTCATGTTGAACTTGATGATGTTAAGAATTGTACCAATGCAAAGAAAATGTCAGATAAACTAAAGATAGTCTATGGATGAGCTGACAAAGTAAGAAGAGATAAAGCTAAAAGATTGAGAGGCAAGTATGATGACATGAGAATGAAAGAAGGTGAAAATGCAAGATAGTATGTGAACCGAATCAAAGATATTTTAAGTGCAATAAGAGTTGCTAGAAGAAAAATCTTGGAGTCTAAAATTGTAAGTAAAATCTTGAGAGAACTCTTTTGCCTATTTATGCTATCACATTTTTTTTCAAGAAGTAAGATGCTTGGTAATGATCTAGCACTTGATGGTCTAGTTGGTTTGTTAACTACATTTGAGTTGAGCAATTATGATAACAACATGGTTATGATTGGAAATGCTTTAAGTCTTCATTAACCATGAGTAATTCTAAGAAAGAGAAGAAAGCCAAAGAAGAAAGTGAATCTGAAACTGAAGATGATCTAGATGAGATTGAAGCATTGCTTGCAAGGAGGTTATCAAGAGGTAAAGTTAAATATAAAGGTAAGATGCCCTTGAACTATCTAAATGTAATGAAGTTGGTTACTTTTCTACCAAATTTCTTAACTGAGGCAAATTTGATAGAAATGATTGTATCATCTTAAAATAGATGCAATTGAATTTTAAGACTATTGATATCCCTCTTTATAAATTCCCTCTTTGGACCATGGATATGACTATTCTCAACCTCCTTTTCTCTCATTTTCTTCAATATTTCTACCCTAGCTCTCTAGTTTCTTCCCTTTCTTTTTGTTGCACTCAGGACCTGATCTCCAGGACCAGGTCAACCCAAGGCATACACTATGCTCATCCTTTGTCCATGGAATAAAAATATATATTTTCTATATAACTTGGAGTACTTCAACCCTAGTGCTTGGTATGAATTCTAAGGTATACCCAAATCTATGCATTGTTATTTCATGCTTACCCCTCTCTTTCTTTTTAGTTTCCAAGAATTATTGATGGTTCTTGGGGGCTTGGTCTCTTTTTTCTCTTGGATCTCTGTCTAAACTATGGATAGTCTAGGAGGCTCGATTCTTGTTTTAACCCCCTTTTTTTTACTACTAACAATCTAGGAAGCTTGGTCTCAATCCCCTAAGGACACACACATCCTTATGCCTCAGTCACTTTTTATTCTTCTTTTTGGGACATGGAGTTCCCTTGAAGTTGAATCCCTTGATGAAGTGACTAGCATGCCACATACACTTGCTAGACAATTTGGTTCATCTTTCGATGGGTTGACTAACATACCACACACACTTGCTAGACTATTCAATGCCAACCCCTTTTGCGGAGACCTCTTTCCCCCTTTCTTTTTTATTTTTCTTATGTGGTTCATAATGAGGCACACAAATCTTATTGGTCAAGTAACTACATTCCTTTATTCATAGAACTTATCTCTCTTATTACAATTTTTTTGGATGTGATAAAGACCCAAGCCTCTTTGAGACTTGATGATTTATTTTCCTCCTAAATCTTAATAAGACTTGCTCTTTTTCTCTTGATCTACTTTACCATGAGTTTAAGGAAAATCCTACTCCTACTAAAGTGGGGGCATAATGTACTATCTTAAAATGGATGCACTTTCATTTTAAGACCTTTGAGCTCCCTCTCCGTAAATTCCCTCTCTAGATTGTAGATATGCATGTGCTCAACCTCCTATTTTCTTGTTCTCTCCCATCTTACTACCCTAGCTCTCTAAATATCTTCCCCTTCTTTCTGTGGCACCTGAAACATGATCTTCAGGACTAGGTTGACCTAGGTAGACCTAATAGCCAATAGTTTTAAAGCTTGGGGCATGAGAGGCCTAGAGGGTTTAACTAGTTTTTTTCCATTACTAGGTTAGCTTGTATTATTTTCTTGCCCAAAAAATCATACATAAGGTGACTTGAAGGCTTCATTTTCGTATATAATCTCATTCATTCAAGCACATCACACATTCAAGCAATTCGATCTCTTTCTCTCTAGTGAATATTTCTTCCTTTTGCATTCAAGGAGTTCCAAGTATTCAAGACTTTCAAGCATTCAAGCAAGGAAATTTCCATTGGAGGATACTTTGTGAGAATTTCCTCTTCAAGATCTAGCTTATCATTGGCCATCAAGTGAGGATATCTACATTGATTATTCATCTTCTTTATTGATTCACTTTTATATCCATGGCACCATGATGGAACTATGATAGATATGTTGTAAAGATTGGAGATACCCTACATGCCTAATTCAAGATCTACAATATATTTACATATAGAATCCTTACAAACAAGGGTTTCAAGAAAGGTGAATCCTAATATTTATCTTGTTTTATAGTCATTTACATTTCCATTTCTCAATTATGTTTAATTCCTTAACCTACGACTTGACCAAGGTAGGCCCTCATCAAACCGCAACCATAAAACCTTTCCTTTCAGTGTTGATTTGTAGGGTGGTAGCAAAAAGGATTGCAAATTTGGAACCTATAACTTGTGACCTTTCTAGAGTTGTCAATTGTAGATCGTCAAACTTTGTCAACTTGGAGGATGTCTTCCCAAGTTGACCCAGTCCTTTTATCTCAGATTTTGAGGAGATTTATGGGTTTTGTTCCTTTCATTATTTCATCTTGAGATTTGTGAACAGATATTCAAATACAATTTAGAACTACAAGTTTTGGAGTGAAAATATCTTTTCCTCTACATATTTCAAGGTGAGTTCTTTATATTTTATTTCCTTCCATATATTTACCCTGAATTTATATCTTAATTTGGATAATTATAATCACATAGCATCTAGATTTACATTATTAGTTCAATATCACATTTTCATTATCCTATCAAGGGCTTAAGAGAATACATTTCCTTATATTGCATCCCTCTTTATAATCCAAATTTAGTCTTAGCACCCTTCTTCTTTTGGTCCTAGCTAATCTAATTTGGGTTAGAAGTGGAACATATTTGGAAATTTTCCTCTTTCCCTCACACATACATATTTGAATGGCTAGGTGCCTCGTAGAGTGGAGTCCTACATCCTATTAGAGTGCTTCCATTTTACCCCCAAACATTTTGGTGAACCCAACGTGAATCGACTATCTTTTTTGTGTTGGATTATTTTGTGTATCTTTTCCTCTTATATTATATGCTCTTTACTTTAGTTAGATCTCAATAGGTTTTCCTTTTGTGATCTCCTCTTTTGATGAGCTTAATTATATGAAGTCCAACCTATAACATTCTTATAAGACAAAGCCCTAGACTCATGGGCTCCTTTGATCATGAATTTTCATCTAGGACTCATGATGATACTCACATTTTTTCTCATGAACTAAACCCTATAATGGAGCATAAATCTTCTCATTCATCTCAAAGTGAAGATGAATCTTTAATAGTTCCTCCTTTACAAGTTGATAAGTTTTATAGTGAATTTGATAAGTTGGAAACTTGGATTTCTCGAGAAAATCAGAATCTCGATAGTGTTGCTTCTATGGAAGCTCTTAAGAAGCTTGTTAACAATGATGATATATAATCTTTCTATCTTGCATGGTATATCTCACCTTATTAATACCCATACTAAGTCTTTGATGGAATGTGCTCAAGAGTTGGGACATCCTCCTCCTTTCACCATCGTTGAACCTTCTATTTCAATTTCTAGCACTCTTTCTAGTATTCCTACATATGCTCTACCACTTATGACTACTTCTACTCAAATTTTCACTCATTTAAGTGTTGGTATTCCTAGTCTTTCACTTCCCATGAGTGTTCCTCCTACTTTCATTCCTTCTTCATTACCTTCATATAATGCAGTTCCTTTTACCTATTTGAGCACTTTTCTCATTCCTTCTAATCATCTATGAACATTACATATGTCTTTTGCTTCTTATAACTTTCCTAATAATATAGCATACCTATGCCTACTAGCGTGTCTTATGATCCTATCATTAGCGTGGCTCAAATTGGCACCACTTTACAACAACAACTTGCTCAACTAACTCAATCTAAGTACAATATTCCTACATATGATGTTGTTAATCCCATTTTCTTAGATATGCTTCATGTTGTTATTTTACAACATGTTGATTTTTTTCATCTTGATACATATAGTGGTAAGGGAGATCTTGTAATTCATGTTAAAACTTTCCATACTATATGTAGTGATTTTTCTGATGACTATAGGCTTATGGCTAAGTTTTTTCCACACACTTTTAGGGGTAGAGACTTGCAATAGTATTGCTCTCTACCACCTTATTCTATTGAATCTTTTCAAACTCTTTCTAATGTTTTCATTTAACAATTTCATAATAATATTGGTCCACAAATTTTTTTTACTAATTTGATGCATTGTAAGCATAGTGTTAAAGAGAATGTTATTGAGTTCATTGTAGATTGAAATGTCTGTATGCTCAAATTTATTATCCTATGCCTGATCATGATATTTAATGCATCTTTATTTATAATTTTTGAAAAGACATTAGGGATAAGATTATCTTTATTGAGTATACCTCATTTTCATATCTATGTACAATGCTTCACAATTACTAATTACAAGTGATTCAACTTGAGAGCTCTACTCTAATGGCTCTTGTTTCTAATAATAAGAATGATGCCACTGGAAATTCAAACAAGTGTTCTAAACCTAAACCTTTCATCATAATCAAGTCAAATATAGTTGATGATCAAGTGGCTACTACATCTAGAGGCATGACTACTTTTTTCTTTGTATATCATCCTAATCGTTAGTATACTCAACTATCTAAGCCTTTGTCTGAGGTGATGACTAAGTTGATTCGTGCTCATGTTCTTAATCATCTAACTGGTCCAAGTAAGTAAGTTTTTTTATTTGAATTTTTTTTGTCGATATTACCGTCAATTAGGTCATGATAATCAAAAGTATTATGATTTGAAGAATTATATTCAGAACCTTATTAATTCTAAGGCTATATCCCTTGATGCTCAAAATAAATCTGTTGCACCTCTTAATCAAGAATCTTCGAATTTACACTAATCCTATGCCTTCACACTCAATGAATGTTATTATTCAACCTTCTTCTTCTTATCATCATATTGTTTGTGATGAGAAGATACAAGAATCAAATCATGTGGTTAATCATGTTGAGTTAGCACCTCAACCTTCAATTTCTTCTCTGCCTAAACTAAAATAGACACCCACTATTAGATTTAGTTAGTTCAATATGTTTAAAGTAGCTAATGGTCCTCTTTACATCACTTCTAGATTTTCTTGTATTCCTTCTCGTGGTACTTTGGTTGATCCTTCCTCTGTTGTGAATGTCATCACTAATGAACACCTTTTTAACAAATAATTGCATAGAGATACTCATGATTCAAATCCTATGTGAATACAAAATTGTCATGGTTTTCTCTATTTACCTCAAGGTTCTATCATTCTGCCTGTTGAAATTTTAGGGAAAAAAAACTATACTACCTTTGTTGTTATTCCTACTTTCGATCAATTTCAAGTTAAGCGTGGTATCCCATGGATTTATTACATGCAAGTTATATATTCTCCTATTCATAAATGTCTTAAATTTCCTTGTGATGGAGATGTTATTACTATTGATCATTCTCTTTATAAACCATCACATCCTAGAGATTGTGCTAAAACTAATTTTTATTTTCCATCTTATCCTAAGAAACCACCTACTCATCATAGGCACCTTTATCAAAATTATTAGAAATATAAGATATACAAGATCGTGGAGCTTAGTCTTCCTAAGGGTTGTGTACATGCCCTGTCTTGCTTACTTCATCTTCTCCTTTCACTTCTAAAACTACTTTACCTTCTACGTCTATTCCTTTAGCCACTATACCTAAACCCATTGATGTTCCTTCTTTGGAGCCTATGGTAGGTGATCCTAATCCTTCTTTATCTTGTAAGACTATTCATAATCAACATGCTCACTAGTGTTGCGAGAACTGCCAAGCTAAAGCTTGTTCTCTTGCTTCTCAACCTACATCTTCATCTCAACCTTTAGCTTACTTTTATTAGACTATGTGTGTGCCTTTGGAAGAGGTTAAACAAGGTGATACTTTGAATATGGATAAACATGATGATTTTTTCGTATTTTATATATTTTATAAAATGAACATGTTAGTAGTGATGAGGAATTAATAAATATGGATAGTGATTTGCTTAGCATGCTTTCTATGCAGCTTACAATCACTCCTAGTAATGGGCATAGTGATTCTCAAAGTCCTTTCTTAGAACTAGTTGTGATTCTTACTATGATAGATGTCATTCCTCTTGTGATTTGCCATCCTTCCCCTAGAATTTTAGATTGAGACGGTGGGGGGGCATGTAGAACACTTTATGTGGACTTCATTTTTCATGACAGTCTTTGTGTTCTTGTGTTGTATTTTCCCTATGTTTTGTTTATGTTTTTTTTGTCTTTTGATTTCGTTAGAGGATCTTTGTTGCTTTGCTGAGATCAAGAGGATAAAGTAATCAATCTATTGTACACATTCTTCTATTTGTATCTCTTTCTTCTATATGTCATTACATGTTATGTTGTGCTTGTGCTATTGTTCTTACTAGTATCTTTTATAGTCTTCTTGGTTGCTTATGATATGGTACCATTGATTCTTTTTGGTCTCCATGTTATTGGCCCAAAAAAACTCTTCTTCATAAATCTTGAGCATTTTTTCCTCCATTGTATCATGGTTCTACTTCATTTGGGGAATGATGATATTTTCATACTTAATACAATATTACATGTTATCACATGATCTTACTGACCCCAAAGTTAGTAGATCCCTTTTATGCTCTCTCTTTTTTTCATGTGATCACTTCCCTTCATATATTTCTCTTCTTGGGGGCATGTCCTAGTGGAAATGTTATACTTTTATTAAATCCATTGCTCCCATTAAGGTGGTTGCAATCACTTTAAGATGGGAGCATACACTTCGCTCATCCTTTGTCCTTAGAATATAAATATGGATTTTGTGTATAACTCAGAGTATTATATCCCTAGTGGTTGGTATGATTTCTAAGGCATACACAAATGTATGCATTATCATTCCATGCTTACCCCTCTCTTGCATTTTAGTTTTTGAGAATTATTGATGGTTCTCGAGGACTTGGTCTCATCTTGCTTTTGGATCTCTCTCTAAACTATGGAGAGTTTGGGAGGCCCAGTCCATGTTTTGACCCTTCCTTTGACTACTAACAGTCTAGGAAGCCTAGTCTCAATCTGCTAAGGACAGACACATCCTTATGCCTAGGTCACTTTTGATTCTTCTTTTTGGGACATGGAGTTCCCTTGAAGTTGAATCCATTGATGGACTAACTAGCATGCCATACACACTTGCTAGACCATTTGGTTCATCTTTTGATGGGTTGACTAGCATGCCACACACACTTTATAGACTATTCAATGTCATCCCCTTTTATGGAGACCTTTCCCCCTTTCTTTTTTCTTTTTCTTGTGTGATTCACAATAAGGCACACAAACCTTGTTAAACAAGTAACTACACTCCTTTATTCATAGCACTTATCTCTCTTATGGATTTGTTTTTGGATGTGATAAAGACTCAAGTCTCATGGGGGATTGATGATTTTTTTCCTATTAAATCTTAATAAGACTTGCTATTATTCTTTTGATCTACTTTACCATGAGTTTGAGGATATTCATACTCCTGCTAAAGTGGGAGCTTAATGTACTATCTTAAAATGGATGCACTTACATTTTAAGACTATCAAGATCCCTCTCCATAAATTCCATTTATGGACCATGAATATGTTTGTGCTCGGTCTCTTTTTCTCATGTTCTCTTCCATATTTCTACCCTAGCTCTCTAGTATATGCCCCTTCTTTCTATGGCACCTAGGACCTAATCTCCAAGACCAGGTCAACCTAATCTAGACTAGGTCAACCTAGGTTTGACCTAGTTCTCCTAGGTTAACCTAGTTCAAGACTAGGTCAACCTAATCCCCAATAGTTTTGGAGCTCAGGGCCTGAAAGCCCTCAGGGGTTTAATTAGTTTTTGACTATTACCTAGTGGGCCTGTATTGTTTTCCCATCCAAAAACCCATATATAAGGTAACTTGGAGGCTTCATTTCCATATCTAATCACATTCATTAAAGCACATTACACACTTGAGTAACTCAAGCTATTTCTCTTTAGTGAATATTTCTGCATTTTTCATTCAAGGAGTTCAAGTATTCTAGGTTTTTAAGCATTCAAGCAAGGAGATTTTTGTTGGAGAATCCTTTTTGAGTATTTACTCTTCAAGATCTAGCTTGTTGTTGGCCATTAAGGGAGGATATCTACATTTAATAATTTATCTTCTTCATTGATGCACTTCTATATCCATGGCACCATGATGGAATTATGGTAGATATATTGCAAAGAGTGGAGATACCCTACATTCCTACTTTAAGATCTATAGTATATTTACTTACAAAATCCTTACAAACAAGGGTTTCAAGCAAGGTGAATCCTACTATTTATCTTGTTTTAAAGTCCTTTAAATTTACATTTACATTTCTCAACTACGGTTAATTACCTAACCTAGGTTTTGACCAAGGTAGGCCCTCATCTAACTCCAACCACAAAACCTTTCTTTTCAGTGTTGAATTGCATGGTGGCAAAAAAAAAATTATAAATTAGGAACCTATAGCTTACGATCTTTCTGGATTCGTCAACTCTAGATCATCAAACTACATCAAATTGGTTGGGATTTCTTTCCAAGTTGACCTAGTCCTTCTATCTCAAATTTTCAATAGATTTCTAGGTTTTTTTCCTTTTGCATTTCATCCAAAGATTCTACAAATGAATATTTAGATGTAGTTTGGATCTACAAGTTTTGGAATGAAAATACCTTTTCCTCTAGTATTTCAAGGTGAGTTCTTTATATTTCCTTTCATATCTTTACCCTAGATTCACATCTTAATTGGGCTAATAATATTCCCATAGCATCTAGATTTACATTATTAGTTCAATATCATATTTACAATATCCTATCAGGGGCCTAAGAGAGTATATTTCCTTATATTTCATCCCTCATTACAATCTGGAATTAGTATTAGCACCCTTCTTCTTTGGGTCTTAGCTAATCTAATTTGGGTTAAAAGTGGAATCATATTTGAAAAATCCTCTCTTTCCCTCACACATACATATTTAAATGGCTTAGTGCCTCATAAAGTGGAGGCATGCATCCTATTAGAGTGCTTCCATTTTACCCCCAAACAATTACAAGAAATATTACAAGTACATGAAGAATAAATATTACAAAAACAATCAAAAGAAGTATGCTACATTGTTAAAGAAGAGCATACCAAGACACGTTCTAATTAAGATAAGGAACTAGTGGAAATGGTCTACGTTGCAATCAAGGAAGAGACAAATGGTGAAAGGTATGAGAATGAAACTGCCCTTATTTCACATGTTACAAAGAATGACTCATGGATTATTGACAGTGGTTGCTCACATCATATGACTAGTGATCTAAGTAAGTTTTAAAAATTTGAACAAATTGATGATGGTGGAATTGTTAAGTTTGGTAGTTGTTAGAAACTACGATTGGAACAATTATTATGTTGTCATTGATGTCAAACCTTATTGATAAGAAAATTTCCTATCTAATTTGAGTATCATATCTAGATGATTAATGAAGAGGATTTGAGAATTTGGTCATAACAAAAGTACCTAGAGGAAAGGTTGAGTTATGTGAGGAAACTACAATGGGCACTTGATTAGTTAGACTTTGACAAGATGAAGTGATTATTTAATCATGTTAAAAGTAAGGAAGATGGTTGTATTGAAGCTTTGAAGAAGTGATCAAATATTGACCACATGTATAGGCTTTACCGACCAATAAAGCAGAAGATCAAGGAACTTGAAGTATATGCCAACTGATGCTAGTGTCAACCGATCCATAGTATAAGATGAGAAGAAGTAGTGTCGACCAAGCATTAGTATATGTGTCAAACAAGAATGTTAATAGTGATCGAGTAACCCAATATTGACCAAATGTTAGAACACAGTGTTGGCCAAGGGACAATATTTTGACAATTTATGAGGAAATTGTGGTTTACAACCAACAGAGTTGATTTCTTGGAATATGTAAAGCATGTGGAAAATAAGGAAAAATGACCTAGAACATTTAAATCAAGGGAAACTGTGTTTGTACATTTCTATGCAAGGATTCAAGAAGAACTTTGGAGAATCTTCTAAAATAGTAGGAGGAGATAAAATATTGGAAGGATTCAATGAATCTAACCTAACCCTAAGATCTATGGTGGTGTTTAAGAAGAAAAATATCAAAATTACATATTTAAGGAGGAACAAGGGCTCAACTTATGTCTGTGTGAGTGGATGTGAAGACCTAGCAAGGTTGGAACAATTATTGACGTTGTTGACTGGTGAACCTAAGTAGGAGGTTGAACACAATTGTGAAGAGTGATTGCTTGAAGAGTTTCCAAGAAAATTAGAGATAGAGATGACATTGAAGGCCAGTCTAAGGATTAACTTATGAACATAATTGGGATTTGTATTTGCAAAGTGAATTGTATTTATTCAAATTAAGAGTTGTTGTTACTTTCTAACCATTATATTAGTGTTGAAATCCTTTAATCAAGGTTGACCTGACAATCATATATAAATCCTTTAATCAAGGTGGCATTCTAATGGAATGTTATAAAGTCTTATAACAAGGCCATTCCTAATAGGGTGATTAAACCCTTTAACAAGGTCACATTTAATAGTGTGTTTTGTAACCTTTAACAAGGTTGGCTCCTAATAAAGCTCACTTCATAAGAGTGAAAATCTTGGTGACATGTTACTGGTGGTTTTTCCCAAATTGGGTTTCCATGTTAAATCCTAGTGTCAAAATTGTGTGGACATTATTTGTGATGTTGATGTTTTCCTATTAATGTTTACATTCTACAAGTTTGTTATATTTAGGATAGTGGACTGCTAGTTTATGTTAGTAAAAGTTAACTATAAAGACCAAGCTAATGGATGTTCAGATCTGAAGTTGTTTAAGTGTTTGTTTGTTCAATTGGTACATCTAAACCTTGGATAACTAATTCACCCCCCCCCCACCTTGCCCCACCTCTTAGTTATTTTAAACATTCTAACAATACTAATGTTCAATACTCGATGAAAGGTAAAGGATCATTAATGTTGAATGATAAGATTAGATGTGATGATGCATATTGGGTTCAAGGACTTGAATATAATCTATCAAGTATTGCTTAGTTGAATAACTTAGGTCACCAACTAGAATTTAAAAAAATGAAGGTCAAGATATTTGATGATGAAGGTAATCTAATTGGAATGGGAGTGTAAACCTAAGGTAACTTATCTACCTTGATTCTATAATTGATACATGTTTATTTGCTAGACTTGAGGATATGTGGTTATGGCATATAAATTTGTGTCGTGTAAACTTTGAAAATATGGTGAAAATAAGTTTTTCTTTTAAAGAATAAGAGGCTTATCAAATCTGTAAAAAATTGATAATGCTATGTGCAAAGAATTTTTCTTGGTAAGATGATAAAGTCTAGTTTCTCTAGCAAGTCACACACTTCCAATGATATTCTAGAATTAGTGGATATTGATTTATGTGGTCCAATTGGAGTTGATAGTTACTATGGTGATAAATAATTTATATTGTTTATGGATGATTATTCAAGGATAATGACTGTAATGTTCATGAAAGAAAAATCACGTGCTTTTGATATGTTTAAATGGTACAGAGAAAGAGTTAAAAGGGAAATTGTAGAACCTTTGAAATGTGTAAGATTTGATAGAGGTGGTAATTTAAGTCTGTTGAATCCACTAACTTCTGTGCTAAGAATGATATTAAAAGATAATTATCTCAACCAAGGACTCCTCAACATAATGGTATTACTAAAAGGAGAAATAGATCTATCATGGATTATGCAAGGACACTAATGATTGAGAAGGATGCCTTTCAGATATTTTGGAGATAAGCTAACAATACTATTGTTTACACACTCAATCGAGTTCAATTGAAGAAAAGAAAAAACAAGACACCTTATGAGCTATGGTATGGGCATACACCGAATGTATATTATTTCAAGATATTTGGATGTAGATGTTATATTCAAAGGATGCTAGGAATGGTAAGCTTGATGTTAAAGGATATGAAGGTATATTCCTAGGATATTCATCTAAGAGAAAATCTTACAAATCTTTGAACAAGGTTACTAACAAAATGATTGAAAGTGCAAATGCAAAATTTGATGAGTTTGTGGAGAAGAATGATCTAGAAAGCAAGAAGGAACTTAAAGACTACAAAAAGTTTGTTTATATTTATGATGATGCACTAGATACTCTACCTAAATTAAAACACATGCCTACTAAGCATCAAATAGTAGCACTTGAGTCACAAATAGTTGCACCCAAACATTAGATAGCTACACCCAAGCATCAAAAAGTGGCACTTGATTCTTAGACAATAGCACCCAAGTATGAAGTTGAACTCCCATCGAATGAAGAAAATATTGAGAATCAAAGAACTAAACCTATATTAACCAAATATGTGGGAAAGAACAATTCACTTGAACAAATAATTGGAGACAAAAGTGTAGGAGTATAAACAAGAAGAAAAATAAGAGAAGGTATATGTTTACTAGCTAATTTAGAGCCTTGGTTAATTAAAGTTGCATTGAATGATGATTTTTGGATTAATGCTATAAATGAGGAGATTGATCAAATTGAGAAGAACAACACGTGAACACTTGTACTAAGACCCATTGATAAGAATGTGATTGGAAAAAATTGGATATTAAAAAACAAATATAATGATAATGGAGAAGTGGTAAGAAACAAGGCTAGATTGGTCTATAGAGGTTATGAACAAGAAGAAGGAATTGACTATGATGAGACTTTTGCACCAATTGTGAGATTGGAAGGAGTGAGAACTCTATTGGCTTGTGCTACATACAATAAATTCAAGGTATATCAAATGGATGTTAAATTTGCATTCTTGAATGGAATACTTGAAGAAGAAGTCTACATTGAACATCCAAAAGGATTTGTTGAACCTGGAAAGAAGGACATGATCTGCAAGTTGAAAAGGCACTATATGGATTGAAGCAAGCCCCAAGAGCATGGTATGAAATTTTACACTCTTATAGGGTTAAGATAGGATTTGCTAGTATCTTATTAAGATAGGATTTTCTAGAACAAGTGAAAGTAGTAATTTGGATTTGAAGAACAAAGCACAAGACAAGTTGTTGATTGCTGAAATATTTGTTGATGACATAATATTTGGAGGAAATAATATGTTGAGTAAGTCATTTGTTGATCAAATGAGTATTGAATTTGAAATGTCAATGTTTGTAGAAATAAAAATTTTCATTGGTTTACAAGTATGTCAAACACTAAAATGCATCTATATTACTCAATACAAGCATGTGAATAAAACCTTGAAAACAATTGGGATGGATGAGTCTAAACCAGTTGGCATGCCTATGATAACTAGAGTAAAATTGTCAAAGGAAGACACTACTATTGAGGTTGATCAAACACAATACAAATCTATGATTCGAAAGTTACAATATGTTTTACATAGTAGACTAGATATTGCCCTAGTTGTTGGAATTATTGCAAGGTTTTTATATAATCCAAGGGAAACACTTTTGACTATTGTGAAAAGGATATTCAGATATCTAAAAGGAACTTAAGATTATGGCCTATGGTATAAACAAGAAGATGACTTTAATCTTATAGTCTACAAAGATGTTGATTGGGCTAGAAATTTTGATGACAGAAAAAAGCAAAAGTGGAGGAGCATTCTTTTTACGAGAGAAGTTGATCACATGGATAAGCAAGAAACTAAGTTGTATTTCACAATCTAATGTTGAAGTTGAATATGTTGCTACTACAATCAATTGTTCAAATATTGTATGGATTAGACAACTATTAAAAGGAATGCAAGAGGAAGTAACTGAGCTCATCACTATTTATTGTGATAACACAAGTGCTATAAATATATCAAAAAACCTGGTGATGCATGCAAAGACAAAGCACATATCAATCGAGTATCATTACTTGAGGGAGAAGGTTCAAGAAAAAAATTGAAGCTTGAGAATGTAAATTGTAATGAGAAAATTGATGATATATTTACCAAGCCATTGCCTAAGGATGCTTTTGAGTATCTAAGAGGTAAATTAGGGTTTGTGTCCCTATACAAAATTCACTAGGTGAAGATGCATACTACATCAATTCATGAATGAATTGAAATATCTTATGGAGTTGATGTAGAAGTGTTCACACTTTAGGATTATTTTTGAAGTTGTGAAGTTAACTATGATGAATATGATGTACATTCAAGGTAAAAAGTTAATTACAAGGTTTTATAAGTCTCACATTGAAATTTATAATGATCTTTGGCATTGTTGTCAAAGGGGGAGATGAAGAGTAATAACATGAAGAGAATATACCCAAAAGGGGGAGAGAAAAAATGAGGAGTAATAAAGGAAGAATATATTGAAAGGGGGAGAATATGTTGAAGAGAGAGAATAATCAGATGAAGGAGATGGAAGACTAGATCTAAACAAGAGATCATAATCAAAGGGGAAGCAATGTTGAAGATGTTGAAGTTTTGTTGTTCTGAAGATGCAGACCGAGTATCAGTTTGAAGAACTAGAATTGCAAAGTTGTGTTGCTAAAAATACATGCATTTAATTATTTTATGTAATGTTTTTTAATGTAGAACCTTATGTTATGTGTTTTCATTAATGCCAAAGGGGGAGATTGTTAGCCCCAACTGATATTGTAATTGATGATGCTATGAATACATGCAAAAGAGTCATTTTTTTGTTATATTCTCATTAATGTCAAAGTATTAATTGGCTAGACATTATGATAACTTGGGAAAGTACCATATCATTTGATTAATTAAGAGGATTTGATTGATGAAGGGGATTTGAAGAAAGTATGATGAAGTTAGAGTTGATATGTAAGGTATTCAATAAGTACTTGAATGAGCTGGAAAATGATCATGAAATATTCGTTTGATAATTTTATAATCATGTATTGTTGCAATCTGTTGAAGATCACAAGCTTAATCAAGTCACAAGGTTAATGAAGGGTGACCGTATTTACCGAGTATTGCCTGAGCTATTGCATAGAGGAATGAAGAATGCAATGTTTCCCAAGCAAGATAGTATTACCCAAATTAGATGTTGCCCGAGTAAATATAATGTTTACCTAGTGATAACTAGATGAACAAGATTGACAAATTGGAATCAAAGTTTGAGAAGGTCTTATGAGACTCGAAGTTTTTTGCAACATCAACAATAGATAAAAATCAAGAAGGATCTAATGAAGGGAATTTAAGAAGGGCAAGGATTGACACAAAGTTCTATATAAAGTTAAATTTTTTATGTGTCTAAATTCATTGTGTCAAGGAATTCAGATGCAAAACTAAGATCATCAATTCTGATTAAGCAATAAAAAATGGAAGGATATGGAAGCATTGAGCAATCTATTTGAGGAGAAAATGATAGTTTTAGGTTGTTGGTTCAAAGTGGGTAGTGATTTCATTGTGATGTTGTTTGAGAGTTGATGAAGCTGGAAGAGATATAATTAAAGGTTGTTTTGGAATGCAAAGTTGTTCAACAAGAATAGCAAAGTGTTGAGCTAAGTGGAGAAAAGAAAAGGAACTTGTCGAGTGAGAAAAAGACAGAGAAAGTGCAAGAACTAAGATCTGATCAAGTAGAGGGACTATGAGATAACTAGACATAACTGATTCACCCTCCACCCTCTCAATTATCTAACAAAACTTATTTGGTAAATCCTTTGTTGTTTGAAACTTCATTACATATATTTATTAATATTTCATTAATCTAAGATTGTCTAATATGGTCAGGGGATTGAGTGCATCTCTTGGTTGGAAGCGTTTGTGAGGGTTTCAAAACATGAAATGGGATGCATGGTTACATATTTTTTTGTATAAAGTGGATGTAGACAAATTTTGTTTCAAAATTCTTCATGGAAACTCTAAAGATGTATTATATTGATTTAATTATTTAATAATACATGAGCAATGTATTCTTTTGGAGGTCAAGCTTTTAACTCATGAGAGTTTTTATAGGGTATACCTTATATCATATTTTATTGTATTTTTTTATAGTTTCTTACATGTGAATTTTGAGTACTTATTTTCATAGATTCTTTTATCCAAGTTTGCAAAATTTTTCATATGTGGTTTTTTTTTCCCACAATCACACTTTATTTAAATAAATTATGATATACTTGTAATACTTAATTTTGGGATAATCATAATAAAGGATATATAATAAGTATTGACAAACTCAAGAAAATTTATGAATAATGTAGAGAAAAATGCCTCCCTTCAATTCAAGGACTCCAATCCCTGGAGTAAAATTGGCAAAAAATCCAAATTCACACCAAAAAAGAGGCACCAAGCATCTTTGCAGAGAGTACAGAAGAACCCTAGATTGAATTTTGAGGTTAAACTCTCAAACAATTTTTTTGCTTTGGAGAAGGTGGAAGGCAACAATAAGCATAAGTGCCATTATGCAAAGCAACAACAAAATTTGAGGCCTTCCAAAATAGTGCAGGGAGATTCCGCTTACCATGCCTCAGATCTATCAAAATACCATCGCCCTTGTTGTTCTACACCTTAGATAGCCTGGAAGAGCAAATTAAGGTTTTTTTTCCTCACAAAATATGCTCAACCCTTTTTTGGTAAGTTAGTTCCTCAACTTGCAAATCCTATTAGGGAAAAATCGTCTCCATATTCCACCCCTCCCAGATCCAGCAATGTATCCTATGATGGTTCAGGATGACCTAGATCGTATATTCCTCCACATCATCATCCTGAGCTCTCAACTTAGAGGGCTTCTACTAACCCCAAGGGAATTCCTAATCCTCAAGATTCTACCAAAGGCATGGTTACTTCCATCTCCCTTCTTGGGGAAGAAATTGAAGATTCTTGGAATATGTGCAAGAACTTTGGAATCTTTGTAATTTGGTGTGGATCTAAGGAAGATCTATTATTTCTATCTAGAAGAAAATTGTGGATCGCAAGTAAGTATTTCTTATTTCTCAAACTATGTTCTTTATTTATAATGTAGCAATGTAAGTGTTAAAAATCAATTTATTAATGTATCAGAGTGTTTCTTTAATGGGCATATTGTCAAATTTATTCATTGGCAACCTAATCTTAATTTAAATAGTTTAGATTTCTTATGTCTAATCCAGTTCAGCATTCAATCTTTGCCTCTAGAGCTAAATCATATAGAGATTCTTAAATCACTAGGGTTTGTATTAGGAGAACTCCTGGGCATAGACTATTCGTATCAGTGTGATAATAATGTTAAATTGCTCATAAAAACAAAATATAATCAATTATCTCAAGGGTTAAGGAAAGTTGTAACAAGAAAAGCTAATATGATTGTCATCCACATCAGTTTGAAGGAGAGATTGTAGAAATTATTAAGATTGAGAAGGGCAAGGAAACAAATTTTGAAATCATACCATGTACATCAAACCTGCAAATTATTTTTCCAGAGTTCAAAGAATAGAGAATGAAATCAAGGGTTCAATCATGTATTTTAGATCTAGCTAATATGGAGTATGAACATTACAAGATTCAAACAAATTTCCAAAGTGGAAGTAAGCCTATCATCGAAGGTAATTCAGAATATAGTAGAAGACTTAAATTCGTTATTGTGGTTGAACAGAGCTTGAAGTCGGATTCCTCAATTGATAAGGATGTAGCAGCTAAAAGGAACAAGAAATATAAACAAAAACTGGCCAAGATCATCATAGAACAGGGTACACTGCTAGATGAAGACAAAGATATAGTGACAAATGGAGAGATGCCTTTGCAGGATTAGGAACAAGCAGGTGGGTTAGCAAGGGATCAGTGTTCTAAAAAATCTAGTAGAAGCAAACAACAAGAGTTAATTGATATGGTTAATACAGTCTCCAAAGAAATGTAGACTATTGATATGATTAGTGCAAATACAGTTAGTCTATTGCATACCTATCAAAAAAACAAGGATTCAAGGGTCACCAATGAAGTCAATATAGTAGATATAGAAAATCATATGTTATTTGAAGCAAAAGCAGACCTAGATGAGTTCCAAGTAACTTTAAGGGATACATCCATAGTGAAACAATGTCAAATGTTGGATCCTTCAGAGATCACACCGAGCAAAGAAGGCCTCATCAAATCTTCCAAGTTTTGGTAGACCCCATCGAATATCATAAGCTCTCTGTTTACACTAGCAAAGCATAAAAATAAAGTTGATTCTTATAAGGCAGAGAGTTCCTTCTCAAAAGAGGTACAAGATTTCCTAAACAAAGAAGATAAGATGGAGGAATAATTAAATGATCTAAATGCAGGAGATGAGGATCTTGAATAGCTAGCAGATGAATTAGTTCAGGTTTTCTGTTTTGAGGACATTGATATCAGTACAGAGGCACAGAAGGTAGCTTTGATACAGAGAATCGTCAAATTAGGTGGTGACAACTATTCATGTGAAGATCTAAGAAGAGATCTAATGTGTATAGAGGTAGAGGATAATGCTAAAAGATAGATTCAAAACAATGGATTGTGCCCCAAGTCTTCAAATAATGGGTTTAGGTAGAATAGTATGATAGGTAATGATACTAAAGTGGATCCTTAGCCTTGTATAATTAATCAGATTATTAAGGAATTATAATATGAAGACATAGAGGAAGCAGATGAAAAGAAGAAGATCAGCAATCAAAATTGAGGGCAAGTTTTAGAGAATCTTGGGATTCTAAAGAATCAGGTAGGTCTGAGTTCTCCCAACTATGGTAAAACAAAGGGTAAAAGACGTAGACGTTCATTAAAGGATCTTAGGGAAGCCAAGGACTTAGTAGAGATCAATAGAAGATCGATCAATTATTCAACATTGGGAAGGGGAAGGGCCTTCCCAAAGAGGTATGAAGATCACCACATGGAATGCTAAGGGACTAAACACCCCTAGCAAGAAAAGGTTAGTAAAACAATTTCTCAAAACTTTTGATTTAGAAATTATCATAGTTTAGGAAACTAAATTAAATAAGGATGAAGGAATAAAATTAGATAAAATGTTAGGTATTTGGCATTCCATTTTTCAAGAATCTTTAGGTGCATCTAGGGGTTTAGGAGTTTTTTGGAATCCTAAGAAGGTTTCTCTAAGCTATCTTTACTATAGTTCCAATTGGATTAGTACTAGCGTCAAGAGTCTTAAGTCCAATTTGCAATTTATTCTTATTAATGTATATGGTCCTACTAGCTATATCGATAAAAAAAGATGTTTGGAATGAAATTAGTTGTTTTATTTCCAATTTCAAGGATAATTCCTTTCTGATAGGAGGAGATTTCAATACCATTTTAGATCTTACTAAAAAAATAGGTGGTATTAACCATCTTCCATAATCATCTCTTATTTTTAAAGATTGGATAGAAAAACATGAAATGATTGATGTTCCCGTGAAAAATGGGAATTTCACCTAGAATAATAGGAGGAAAGATTCTACATATATCGCGGAGAAATTGCATAGGTTTTTTATCATAGGCGAGTTAGATGAAAACAACACTAATTTTCAATCTTCTATTTTGACTTTCACTGGGTCCGACCACTACCCAATTCGATTAGAATTTTCAAAACCTTCAAAGCCCATTAGGAACCCTTTCAAATGCAAAAAAATGTGGTTTTTAGATCCTAAATTTATTGGAAATATTAAATATTGTTGGGCACAAGACCATGTTGAAGGCTCTAAGATGTTCATTTTTGTTTCCAAACTCAAAATGTTAAAAGAACACATTTTAAGATGGAATAGAGAACATTTTAATAATATTTTAAAAGAGAAACTAGAGATAGAAAACCAATTAAAAAATCTAAATATAGAAATTATTAAGTATGGAATGTATAAAGAAAGTTATCTACTAGAAAAAGATCTTCTGGCTAAACAAGAAACTATTTTGTCCAAAGAAGAATTTTTTTGGCATCAGAAATCTAGGGAGAAATGGCTGGATGAAGAGGATCAAAACAGAAAATTCTTTCATAATTCTACTTTATTTAATAGATCTAAAAATAAGATAACTAGTAGTAAAAACCATCTCAGTTCTCGGGTTGAGAACCCAAGTGAAATTGCTGAAACTTTCGTAACTCACTTTAAAGAGATCCTAAACAACTACGAAGGGTCAAATTTAAAAGCACAAGATATGATACTCAAATTTATACCTTAATTAATTTCCACTAAGGATAATAGATTTTTAAATAAACCTATAACCTTGGAAGAGGTAAAATCGGTCGTTTTCAATATGAATCTTGATAAATCTCTGGGACCTGACGGTTTTCAGGCTTTCTTCTTTCAAAAATGTTGGGATATAATTGGGATTGATTTATGGAAGGTCATTGAAGCTTCAAGAAATGAAGGAGCTCTACTACCTGATTAATTTTACCTTTCTTACATTAATCCCCAAAAAAAAAAATCTGGAAGCTTCCAAGGATTTCAAGCTTATTGCCTTGTGCAACACGATTTATAAGATTTTCTCCAAGATCGTGGCTAATCAACTAAAGGGTTTCTTACCAAACTTGATCTCTGAGGAACAAACTAGTTTTATTCCTAGCAGATCTATTCTTGATGGCATTAGTACTATTCAAGAAATGATTCATTTAGCTGGCAAAAGTAAAGTACTGAGCATGTTTATGAAACTAGACATCCAAAAAGTGTATGATATGGTTGATTGGGGATTTTTATGCAAGGTCCTTGAAGCCTTTGGATTTTATCATCAATGGATTAATCTTATTTTTAAATTCATTTCTACGCCCAAGATCTCTATTCTGATCAATGGCACACCCGAATGCTTCTTTGAAATCTCTAAGGGTATTCGGCAAGGTGACTCCTTATCACCCTCGCTCTTCATCATTATGGTTGAAGCCTTTGGGAGAGCACTAACAAATGCTTACCATAATCAATCAATTATAGGAATCATCGTTACCAAAAATTTACCTAATATTATGCACCAATAATATGTTGATGATACGTTTCTTCCCAGCAAAAGTACTATTTTTAAAGCTTTGGGCTTCAAATCAATCATAAATTCTTATATGATCGCCTCTGGGCAAAAGTTAAATGAGGCAAAATCTGAGATTTTCTTTATAAACACCAATAAAGAAATAGAAGACAATATTTGCAATTTTATGGGGTATAAAAAAGGTTAATTTCCATGTAAATATCTGGGTATTGCACTGGAGAAGGGCTCTAAATCCTACAAAGTGTGGTTCAATACTATGGAAAAATTGGATACTAGGATAAGGGGTTGGAAGGAAAGATGGCTGTCTAAAGCAGGTAAGGTAACTAAAATTTGCTCCATTTTGTTGGCCATTCCTATATACCCCCTTTCCTACCTTCCTCTATCTAAGTATGATCGTCTAAAATTCAAAGCTAAACTTAGAAATTTTATTTGGAAGGATTGTGAAGAGGACAAAAAAATAGCATGTATCAAATGGGAAAACATTTGTAAACCTAAGGAACTGGGAGGCCTAGGTATCAAGAATCCTGAATGGCAAAACGAAGCCTTGGGAGCAAAACTGATTTGGCGGCTGTATACTGAAAGAGATAAAAAATGGGCTAAAATTCTTTATCATAAATATCTTAATGCAGAGGAACCTACTCCTATCTTCAAAATGATCAATCCTCCTAGGGGCTCCAAAAGCTAGAACTTTATGCTGAAATGTCATAATCTTATAGACAAGTTTCTTACATGAGATGTTGGCATAAGAGATGAGGTGTTATTCTAGGAAGATTCTTGGGATGGTCATCACGCTTTAGTCTCCAATGCATACCCTAAAAATTTAAAGGATTTGCTAATTTCTCTATGGGGGAACAAAGTTAGTAACTATAAAACTAAGATCTTGATGAACAAGGTTGATGATTGGGTTTCGAAATCAGTGGAAGACTTGGGTGTAGATTCGGTGGAAGTTGAAGCATTCAATAAGATATTGGCTAATAGGCCTATCAAGCAATCAAAGAAGAAAGATTAACTTATTTGGGTGGTAACTAATGATGGCAATTACAAAGTAAAGTATGGATAAAAAGCTTTACTCCATTCTCAAAGTTGGGACAAAGTTGACATTCCACTTAAGCTTTGTTGGGATGTGGCTTGCCTTCCTAAGGCTAGTTTCTTCCTGTGGTTAGCATTCCAAAACAGAATTCTAACAGCTAATAGGCTTAGTAAATGTGGGATCCAAGGCCCTTCCAGATGCGTGTTATGCAAACATAACTCAAAAGACATGGACCATTTACTATATAATTGCCCTTTCTCAAAAAAATGTTGGGAGTGGCTTAGATTTAGGTTGGATTGGCATTTGCTTTTTCCTCAATCTTTTCGGGACCTTCTTAGAGGTTGGCCTTCTAATTTGAGTAGGGGCATTTATAGTAAGCTTTGGAATATTTTTCCTTTGATCATATCTTGGGAGATTTGGAAGGATAGAAATAGGTGCATTTTTCGTGATTCGAAACTTAAGTTTGAGGAGTTGATCCTTAAAATTGAGGTTAGCATCGTGGAGGTTACTAATTCTCATCTTAGGAAAAGTATGAAAGAAGAGGGCGCTTTCTCTCATTGGGATGGTATCATGAATGAAATTGGGTCAATCTAATTAACCCCCCAAAGATATATTTTTTAAAAAGCAAAAAAGATAGAGCCAATTGTGTTTGGTCTCCACCTCCGAAGGGTTGGTACAAACCCAATTTTGATAGAGCAGCTCGAGGTAATCTTGGCATAGCAGGAATAGGTTGCATTATCAACAATGATTCAGGTCAATGGATAGCAAAAAAGGCTATGGATATTAGGCCTACCTCTAACAATTTGGTCGAGTTAGAAGTGCTAAAAATGGGGCTGCTTCTATATATTGAGGTAAGGGTGTAAAAAGTAGTCATCGAAGGTGATTCTCAGATTATTCTGAATGCGATTAGGAAATGTTCTACTCCCAATTGTATCCTCAATTCCAAACTTGGTGAAGTCCCAGATCTTCTTGATAGTTTTGAGGATAGTCAAATTCAGCATATTTATCATGAAGGTAACTATAAAGCGGATCACCTTGCAAACATAGGTGCGGATGGTGATAATTTACATCTAGTTAAAGATTTGAACTTGCCCAAAAATTTATTGCATTAGGGGATGTTTTTCCTTTTCCTTACCATTTTATTCCCTTATATACGATATTGACTATAGAGTGTCAATTATGCATGAGCATCATTTATTGTGTAAAGTTTACATGTAGGTGTTCGTTTGATTTCTTTCCTAGTATGTCTTTGGTACCCTTTAAGTTTCTTAGAGTCAGTTTGATTCTTTTCGATGGTTTTCTAACTTGGCAGTGTAATGATGATAATCCAGGCTATTCCTTCATTCTTTATTTATCCTCATGATTGGGTCGGTGGATGTCATCATTATTAAGGGGCGCGTCTATTTTTATCTAGATTTTTCCAGAGCCTTGTCTTTTTGAGATGTAGTAATCTAGGCTCTGTTCTTCATTTCCCATGGAAATGGATACTAATGTTATGGTGTTTCATTCGAAAGAAGTGTGTAAGATGGATTTTCGAGGCAATGTCACTCCAGAATGTTGGAATAGAATTTTGAATCCCTTAGACTACATGTCGAGAATTGCAATAGGCCAAATGATTGGAGAAGGAATTTTTTATTACAAGTATACTTGGCAGACGAATAGTAGCATCATAGGGTCTTTCATTGATTGTCTAGCAAGAGCCAAGGTGGACCATGAAAAAATCATCCAACTCTGCTGTTATTTATTCTAGCCAACATGGAGAAGGGGTTTGGAGAATGTGGATGCGGTCAGGAGCATTGACAACAAGTTTTGCATCCCACTGCTTGAAAAATACATGGTGTATCCCCCAAGTTCTCTTGAGCTAGACATGTCCTATCGTCGTTTGTCCCTTATGATCTGGAAGAGTCTTGCTTTTTACATTCAATGGCCTAAGATGGAAGCAAGTATCAAGTTTCTCTTGCACTAGAGGGGCATAGTGATAGAACTCAATAGGGATTGGCTCATAGAATACCTCAATGTCTTCAAGGCATACATCCATTCAAGGGTTTCATTTGAAATTTTGGAGGCCCTGATATTCTGCACTCCAAATGCAGACAAAACAAGCAGGTTTAAGGCTAATTTCGATTTTCCCCCCAATTTCCAAAGTGAAAACCCTAACCATATATCCAAGGTAGTCATGGTCTTTCTAAGGTTCGATTTTATGGAAGTTGGGTTAGCCCTATTTCGTCTGCCTTTGGTTTTTGATGATAATCTATTGTTTTGATATTAGATATATATTGTATTGGGTACTTTTGGTTTTCTCGAGTCGTTAGTACGCTCTTCCTAATTCCAAGCTTTCACTATTACAGTAATGTATTACTCTCAAATGTAATAGACATATATTATTAATAGATCTTATGGACTTTATATTTTTTGGTGTTGGCCTGATCTTTATTATATATGGTTTTAATGGTTTCCATGTTAGTTTGGGTATTATCATTAAGTCAATATGCAGAATTCTGCTTGTAGATTAGTTTTCATGGTGGAATGATTCAATTACTGAGTTGAAATCATTCTTGTTTTAGTTATGCCTTTTCATTGGTATTTCCTTGGTTGTTGCTAAGATTATGCAACTTTTGGTATTAATCTTTCCATTTTTCCTTTGTCTAATTATGATAATTGCATGATATCATTTTAGATGTTTGTTATGATATATAGCTAATGGTATCTGATTTCAGATGATGACATGTCTATCTATAGTGAGACTAGGTTGCTTCTCAGCCTCATACTTTGATTGATTAAATGTTATATCAGCCCAATTTCTTTGTGGTTTTCCTTATATCTAATTTAGGTGCTCTGTTATGTTTTGTTGCTCTAGGAATATGCTCATTTGGAGATTTTATGTGATTTATTGCAAGATCTCTATATTGCTCATTCAAGTTGAGATTTACTTTTACTTTAGTTGTTCGTGCTCTTACCGACTGCTAAGCAATAGTAATATATTGGTATTATGATTATAGTTATCAGATTCATGTTTTATCTTTCATCGAGTTTAAATGTAGCAAATGGAGGATGGAATGTATGGTTTGATAGAATGTTAGATTTTTTTCTTCATCTATTATGAATGATAGGTAGTTTTGTTCTTTGCTTAGTCAAAGTTAGCATTCTAGTTTTTCTTTTCCTTTTTACCTTCCTCGTATGTTCATTTGTTCCTTGACTAGGGGTTGATATCTTGTTATTTCAAATTTAGGTTGTTTGTTGCTTAGTATTAAGTTTAATGTATGGTATCATTAGTAGTATTTAGATATCACTTCTTAGTTTTCTATCTCGTGAGGTTTTTTGATGTAGGTTGTATTTCATACCTTTATTAAGTGAGCTTATATCTTACATTATTATAGGTTCAATGTTGTTGTGATGGTTGTTATATTAGTTTAAATTTTATTAAGTTTATATTCATGAAGACTATGGTTGGACTTCTTGTGATGTTTAGTTTTAGGTTTTCTAACTCGAGTTTTATGTTAAGTTTAGCTGGAAGTAGATAGATCTGGTTCAGGTACTATGTCATCTCATTGGCGAATCATTTTTCATGGCCAAGAGGGATTTTGACAAATGTATCGAATTTTGTTATGTAAGAAATGTAAATCACTAGGGGTATGCCCCATAATCCTTTGTATTAATCAATGTAATCATTAATTGTGATCTAACTGGGATGTGCCCCTTTTAAAATGTAATAATATAGGACATTCTATCCCGGGCGAGACTAGAGGTTTTCTTCTCCGTTCTTTCCTACCAGTGCCCATTTGAATGGAGTAAAAGCTATTGTAATCTTTTAATTATATTAATAAAATTTATCATGCCCTTGGTCGTTTACCAATCAAAAATAAATAAAAATTGGGATAATCACATGACGAGAATAAAATTTATGTTTTTCTTATGAAAAAAATGAAATAGATACAACTTATATGTTATAATTATTTTTCTATGTACTCAAGTATATGTGAAACATAAATAATAATTTTGAAACAATAGAAAATTTTGACATGGTCTTATCTTTTCACTAATTTTGATAAATTTATATTTCTTTAATTAAATACAAATGAGATTGTCATTGCCATGGAATAACTACTAAATGATTACTAATTTTCCCATGTAAGATAATTTGGGTCTCCTTCTAGTAAGGAGGGAAAACATCACTAGGAATAAGGTTCTCAGCCCAACATACCATGTCTATAAGAAACACTGCACACACACACAAGAGGATTCCATATGCTTATATAAATTTCATTCTATAGTAATTTTTTTCCATTATGTTTAGATGCCCAAAGGTAGATATATATTGGTATTGACCATAGATGGATCTATTGCCCCTTATCCCCTCCGTCCCTAGAACTATTATTCTCCATTCGACCATTCATGGCTCATATCCCATGGTAATGATGTAGGGGGCAGAGGCATCAGCAGCACCTACAGTGGTGGACCCACTTTTCAGTTCCGAACCAACCAAATGAGATCAGATTGCCCCCGGGGTGGGAAGCAATATAACCCTCTCAAAAGTTAGTAGATAGTTCCTTGGTGTTGATAAAATCAATATTGTTTTA
Source organism: Cupressus sempervirens (assembly GCA_028749045.1). Classification (NCBI taxonomy): domain Eukaryota; kingdom Viridiplantae; phylum Streptophyta; class Pinopsida; order Cupressales; family Cupressaceae; genus Cupressus; species Cupressus sempervirens. The sequence goes on along the minus strand of CM053788.1, from coordinate 576,715,823 downwards.
CCTCCATCTCATGTTCATTGTCTTGGTAAGAGTCTTCTTTTTGTTAAGATGAATTATTTTTTATTTTAATTTAAACCAAGAATGAACCTTTAATTGATTGTGATAATCTAAATTTAAAAGTTCAAATATAAAAAACTCTACAAAAGTATAAGTATGAGAATTCAAAGTTTTTTATGATGATTGAATAAAATCTCGTAGAGCTTAGGTGTCTCTTCATCCACCACCTAATCAATGTCCATGAAAAGAAAACTAAATCAAGTTTGACATACTTGTAGAGGAATGAAAAAAATAATACCATGTAATTTTTCCATTTGTAAATATAGAATGGGAGGCCAAAAATACAGGGAGTCAGCTTGGAAAGGCTTACCAAAAATATATAAAGGGCATTCAACAAAAGACTTAGAGGAATAATAGAGTATTTTTTGGTAAAGTGGATTTTACAAGAAAATAAAGAAGATGAAAGAGTGAAGCAAAGAGAGGAAGGGAAGAAAATGAAGGGAATACTTACATATTAATTGTATTTATTTATTTATTTTTCAAGGAATAAATTCATGTCAAACTTCGTGGTAGATCACTCTACATGTTTGAAAACCAACATAAAAGATAGATGGGTGAAAATAATATTTTCTTAAAGAATACTTCTTTAAAAGAAATTTTCTATTTCTATTCTTACTTCAGAAAATAGGTTCAAACCTCATTCCTTTGTACAGGTGCATTATTTTGTGACAATGTATAACACACATATGTATATACACTTATATATGATATGTGTGTGCCTACATACACGTATATCCCCATGCATGAAAAAATAATATATATAACCTAGCTAGAACATGTTTAACAACTTGTATATGTGATTGCATAGACATGAAATGGTAAATATAAAAAAGATTATAATCATTGCATTTGAAAAAAAGAGATAAATATATAAATTTAAGTATGTTTAGTTGTAAAATTACACATTTGAATTGTATACATACTTATCACAACTCTTCTGTACAAGTAGTTAAATTATCAAATTCATTTATATAATAATATAGATAAGTGATAAGACTAGCTTAGATATACCTCTATATATATTACACTGAGGGTAGTCGTTCTCAAGGAGCCTATTTTCATTTTCATAAATCCCAACTCCAATTAAAATAACTTTGGGATTAAATAACAATAGGCACCTCGAGAACGATTACTCTCGGCGTAATATATATAGAGGTATATATAAGCTAGTGGCTATCACGGTGCAGTAAGAAAAATATTTGCTTATTATTTTTATTTTGATAAGGTTACTATAAATTTGTTAATTAATTTTTAATTAGAGTTCTATGAAGCTACTATAAAATTATGCTTCAAAATATTTTTAAAAATTTAATGTAAGGAGTTTAATTTAGATAAAAATATATATTTTATTTTTGGGATACTGTAATGTAAAATGTTAGTCATACTTAGATAAATGGTTAGGGACAAAGTTACCATTGTAGTTAATGTTAACCTTAGGGATAGAATTACGGTTAGGGTTAGCATTAGGGTTAGGGTTGGAGTTAGGATTAGGGTTTGAGCTATGATTAAGGTTAGGGATAGAGATATGGTAATGGTTATTGTTAGAGTTATGGTTAAGGTTCGATTAGAATTATGTTTATGGTTAAGGTTAGGTTAGGGTTAGAATTATGGTCATTGTTAAGGTTAGGGTTAGAGTTATGGTTATGGTTAGGGTTAGGGTTAGGGTTAAGGTTTAAGTCAAGGTTAAGGTTAGAGTTAGGGTTAGGGTTTGAGTCAAGATTAAAATTAAGGTTAGGGTTAGGGTTAGAGTCCAATTATGGTAGAGTCAGATCTAGGGTTAAAGTTATGCTCATGGTTAAGGTTAGGGTTAGAGCTATGCTTATAGTTAGGGTCAGGGTCAGGGTCAAGGTTAGAGTCCAATTATGGTAGAGTTAGAATTAGGGTTAGCATTAAGGGTAGAGTTATGTTCGTGGTCAAGGTTAGGGTTAGAGTAATGCTCATGGTTAAGGTTAGGGTTAGAGTTATCGTTATGGTTATGGTTAGGGTTATAGTGGGGATAGGGTTAGGGTTAGGGTTAAGATTTAAGTCAAATATTTTTTTAAATTTAATATAAGGAGTTTAATTTAGATAAAAATATATATTTTATTTTTGGGATACTGTAATGTAAAATGTTAAAGTTACCATTATAGTTAATGTTAACCTTAGGGATAGAATTAGGGTTAGGGTTAGCATTAGGGTTAAGGTTGGAGTTAGGGTTAGGGTTTGAGCTATGGTTAAGGTTAGGGATAGAGTTATGGTTATGCTTATTGTTAGAGTTATGGTTAAGGTTTGGATTAGAGTTATGTTTATGGTTAAGGTTAGGGTTAGAGTTATGGTCATGGTTAAGGTTAGGGTCAAAATTATGGTTATGGTTATGATTAGGGTTAGGGTCAAGGTTATAGTAAAGCTAGGGTTAGGGTTAGTGTTTGAGTCGAGGTTAAGGTTAGAGTTAGGGTTAGGTTTGAGTTAGGATTAAAATTAAGGTTAGGGTTAGGGTTAGAGTCCAATTATGGTAGAGTCACATCTAGGGTTAGATTTATGCTCATGGTTAAGCTTAGGGTTAGAGTTATGCTTATAGTTAGGGTTGGGGTTAGAGTTAGAGTCCAATTATGGTAGAGTTAGAATTAGGGTTAGAGTTAGGGGTAGAGTTATGTTTATGGTCAAGGTTAGGGTTAGAGTAATGCTCATGGTTAAGGTGAGGGTTAGAGTTATGGTTATGGTTAGGGTTAGGGTTAGGGTTATAGTGGGGATAGGGTTAGGGTTAGGGCTAATGTTTGAGTAAGGGTTAAGGTTAGAGTTATGGTTAGGGTTAAGGTTTGAGATAGGATTAAAGTTAGGGTTAGGGCTATGGTTAGAGTCCAATTATGGTAGAGTTAGATTTAGGGTTAGAGTTAGGGGTAGAGTTATGTTTATGGTTAAGGTTAGTGTTAGGGTTAGGGTTAGGGTTAGAATTAGAGTTAAGGTAAGGGTTAAGGTTAGAATTAGGGTTAGGAATAGTGTAAAGGTTAGGGTTTGGGTTAGAGTTAGAGTTAGGATTAAAATTAGGGTGAGGGATAGGGTTTGAATTAGAGTTAGGATTAATTTTAGGGTTATTGTTAGGGTTAAGGTTACAATTAGAGCTAGAGTCAGGGTGAGGGCTAGACTTAGGGTTAGGGTTAGAGTTAGGGTTAGGTTTAGAATTACAATTAGAGTTAGGATTAGGGTTAGGGTTAGAATTAGGGTTACAAATATAGTTAGGATTAGAGTTAGAATTAGGGTTAGGGTAAGGGTAAGAATTAGGGTGAGGGTTAGAATTAGGGTTACAAATACAGTTAGGGTCAGGGTTAGGCTTAGAAAAACACTTAGGGTTAGAGTTAGAGTTAAAGTTAGAGTTAGGGTTAGGATTATATTTAGGGTTAGAAATAAGGTTAGGGTTAGAATTAGGGGTAGAGTTAGGGTAAGGGTTAGTGTTGGTGTAAATAAGTATTTACTTATTACACTTACTTAAGTTTACTTAGGTTAATGCATTAGTTTATTATTTTGCATTATTTTATTTGTGAGACACTTAGGAGTATGTGCACTCTTGTGAGTTGTCATGATGACATCACAAGGGTCCGCACCTCTTTTAAGCACATGTTGTCTACAACACAAGAATCTTCTACACACATATGACACTTTGTCATTCTTATCCATTCATCTAGAATGTTAGATAAGGTGCTTAGTTGTCTTATCTCTTGGTTGTTTCTAAAGACATTTTAGGTGCTTCCTGAGAAGCCTTTATATATAGGCTCTCCTAGTGTACTCTTAATCATGGCATGTTGAATACATTGTCATTCTGATCATACTCTCTCTCTCTCTCTTTGGTTTATTGTGTGCTTGTGTTTGAGTTCTTAGTTCATGGGTGAATTTTGCCCGTAGGCAAATTCTTACATGGTATCAAAGCAACTTAGAGATTTTCTCATCACATAGTCGTTCGAGACCACGCTTGCTTTAGCACCTCAACCTGAATCTAGAGTACTATAGAAATTAGGAGCATCTAGAGCCAAATCTGACCTCACCATTGCATTTGGAATGTTGAACCAGTGAAAATCGACTATAAACTCGGCTACCTTGGCCCAAATTCGACCATGAGGCAAAAAAAATTGCAAATTGAAACTCAAAGGCCACAATTTGCAATTCGGGTATGGCCATTATTTTCATATTTGTCATTTTTCTCTGTATTTCCATCATATTTTTTGTGCAAATTCATAAAAAAAAATTACCCAGCAAAGAATTTTTTTTAGCAAACCCGGGCAATGACACCCCAGATCTGCCATTTTTGGAGGTTTTTTTATGTAGTCATAGGAGGTTTATTAAATCCATAGCCAAAGTAGCAGTCGTACCATCAAATATATTCAGTGGACACTTCCTACTCTTACGGCCAGTGGTATACATTCCGCCACCTACCCACCAACCGGTCCCCTCCACCTGCCCCCAGCTGGCCACCAACTTAACCGACGCCTTCACAATTCCACTTGCAACCACTTATTTGTTTTCTCTTGGCGGTGTTTAGCTTTTATTGCACATTTTATACTCATATCCCATCAATGTGGGATCATACAGTTTAAACCTCTGATCATTTTTTGAGTTGTGCGGCACCAGCAAATTGTTGTTTCCGGCCACATTGTCCATAGCCTCCCACACATTATTTTCAACATTGAGAGCAATTAAGACTCCGGTAGTCACATTCTGGCAGTGACTGTGTGCTCCAGATTCTAACAGGTATTCACAATTCTGACATCCTTTGCATTAAATCTGGCACTGAACTGCGAATTTTGGCAATGCTCTTTTTCGCCCTCCAATAGCAGCCACAGCGTACAGAAAGACACCTGACATTTTCTATTTTCCTCCAAACGCCATGCAACCCAATTTAATTCATCAGCCCCAACACCTCAGCAAATCGTGTATAGCTTGTGACACGTAAGCCTACCACGTATTCAGATCACCTGACACAGGTTGCCACATCAACAGTGACAACCGAGACTACCATGTCACTCATGGAACTTGGTGGTACATGCCACATCACCAAGTTTGTACAGTATGGACACATACAACCATCTACCACGTCAGCCAGGGCTTTGATTTTTTTCTGACATCATCTGAACATTGTCTTAAAATTGACAGTTGTTTGACCATCATTTCTAGGTGTTTTATAACTGCAGCAATGATCGTTTGACCGTCAAATTTAGACTCACAATTTTTCCTCCAGACCCCTCTTCAAATTGCTTTTCATTTTGGCAACATAACTTTGCGAGCCTATAACTTGGACATCCAGACTCCAATTTAGGTACAATTTTTTAAAAAATTGGGTAGAATTTCTTGAATTTTCCAATGGTGGTGTTATTTTCTAGTTTTGGTGAATAGATTTTGTAGAAATTGCATTTTTTGGTGACTATACCTTCATAATCTTGCGTTTTGCAACTTCAAAAGCTCTGTACAAGCACATCTGGTCACTTTTTCAAGTTTTGTTTTTTTTTTAAGTGCGTATTTTTTCTTCTACTTTCTAGATCTAAAGTTAGATTCTAGGGTTGTGTGGACCAATTTCTCACTTTTAGAATTAGGCCTTTTTTGGCATTGTAAAGCTTTGGTTCTTTTTAAGAATTGTTGTAAGACTAAGCTACAGTGCTTAAGTGACAGATTTCAACCTCGTAAGGTAGTTGTAAAAGCCAAATCAGAAAGTCCACTTTGTTCATTTTGACAAGTGGCCCATTGTAAACGCACTGCTTATAAAGTGCCAACAACATCTTCTTCTTCTTTTTTGGGGGGGGGGGTGTCTTTTGATTGAGTGAAAAGGGGGGGTGTGTACTATGTTTTTTGTGCTCTTTTCATTTCTGCATCATGGATTTTAAATGTCCTCCTCTAACTTCACGCAACTATTATACATGGAAAGATATTGCATGGAGTAGATTAATGGAAAAATGATATAGTCTGTATGTTGATGGTACAACTACTAAACCTACTGATGCTAAAGAACTCATTGATTGGAAAAATCAAGATCGACAAGCTTTAGGTGTTATTAGGAGTTGTGTACAAGGGGATCTTCTCTTCCATATTAAAAATTGTTCAGAATCTAAAGAAGCTTGGGACAAACTTGAACATTTGTAAGATAAAGTGGATGAAGAAAAGGGATTTCAAATTGAGGATGATCTACTTCTCTTGGATCCTAAGAATTATGACACAATTTAGGATTACATCATCAAAATCAATGTGTATAGGGCACTTCTTAAAGATTGTGGAAATTCCATGAAGGATGATAGGTTGATTCATACTCACAGGTTGACCATGGGATCTGCTTGCCACAAGCCTTCCTTTGATGCATTTGTAGACATGTTGATTGTTGAACAATCTCACTTGGTGGATTTTGGACTTCTCAAGTCATCAAAGACCAAAGCCTTGGTGGCTACTGATGATCACAAATCAAATCAAGGGGGGAAAAGCAACAACAACAACAAGCAGTGGAAGTAGAAAACACAATCTGAGACATAACAATCCTCCTCTCAACAAGGCAATACTTCTTCAAACAAGAAGGGAAGTAATGAAAAGAAGGACAAGCTCTTTTGTGCATATTGTAAAAAGCCAAATCATGATGAGCATCATTGCAAGACAAAAAGAATCGATGAGTTAGAAAATCTACTCAAGAAGAACAAGATTCAAGTGCCAGGTACTTCCAAGGATTCAACTCCAACCTCTTCAAAGGGTAAAGGTCAAGCACTTATGGCAAACACAAGTTCTTCTTCGGAATGGATACTTGACTCAGGTGCCTCTTATCACATTAGTTCTTCAAAAGAAGACTTTTCTTCATTGAAGTAGTCAAAGGTACCACACATCTTCATGGGAGATGATGCTAAGATGGAAGTTGAAGGGAAAGGACACGTGGAAATGGAAAATGGGGAATTCAAGGATGTTCTCTACATTCCAAATCTAAGCTCCAATCTCCTATCAATTTACCAAATCACTCACCCTAGAGATGGTCATAAGGTTGAGTTCCTTCCAGATTCAGTGATGGTACGAAGTCTTAAAGATGATTCATTGGTTGCAGTGGGGAAAGTCAATGATGATAAGAGGCTTTATTCCTTCTCCCACTTTGTGCCTAAGAGTCTTTCTCAAGCCTTGTTGACTCACTCTACTTCAAACATCAACCTATGGCATGAGCAGTTTGGTCACCTTGACTTTTGCTCACTTCATCAACTTTGCTCAAAATGCATGGTCAAAGGTCTACCTAATATCATCTTTTCTAAGGGAGAATTTTCATCTTGTTTAGTGGATATGAATCTCAAGGATAAGTATGATAAAGGGAAGTCTTCTCGATCTCCAATTGTTCTTTAGCTAGTTCACATGGTGTTAGCTGGACCCTTTGTAGTGACTTCAGTCAGCCAAGGCTGCTACATATTCACATTTGTTGATGACTTTTCAAGATTCACTTGGATCTTCTTCCTTCATCACAAGAGTGAAGTGGTTCATAAGCTTCAAGACTTCAAGACTCATGTTGAATACAAGTCAAGGAAAGCCATCAAGGTATTAAGGGTGGACAATGAGAACAAATATGTAGACAAAAGGCTTAAGAACTTTTGCAGAATTGAGGGGATTGATCTTCAGAACCCACCAACATTCAGTCTACACAAGACAAATATTGTTGCAATGAGGATTAGGACTCTCAAGACCATGGCAAGTTGCATGATTAAGGCCAAGTCTCTCGATCCTACACTTGAAGTTGAAGCCATTAGTAGTGCTACTCACATACTTAATAGGTCTCCTCATCCAGCCTTATATGGCAAGACTCCTTTTGAGGCATGGTGCGGTAGAAAACCAGTTGTGAGTCACCTTAGAGTCTTCAATTGTCCAGCATGAGCAAACCTTTCTTCGAGGAGTTGCAAGGCACCGGCACCTAGGCCTTGTACTTTCATCAATTATGAAATTAACGTGAAGGCTTATAGACTGATGGATCCAAAGACTCATGAGAATTTTGTGGAGAAGGATGTTCACTTTGAGGAGAGTTCACCCAACTTATCCTCTAATCCTCTCCACACATCATACACAGTGGAAACTGATAGTGACACCAGCGATAGTGCTTCAACAGGTTCAGACACGTGGGGTTCTATCGATAATTGCAGTAAGAGGTCACATCAGTCCAGTCCACATGCTTATATTGCCATACTGAAATGTCCAACACAACATGGTACATCTCGTCTTCCAGCTCCAACTTTCATTGACTTGGGAGACAGACTTCAGGACTTACATCTTCTCATTGATGAAGTTGATCCTTCTACAGTTGTTGCGAAGGCTCACTCTGACCCTCATGTCTATTCTCTACATGATCAATCTTCACAGGTTGGCATGATTGTAGATCCTTATGAACAACAATTAGTGGAGGTCTCTTTGTCAGTAGAGGAGATAGATGGTTCAGTGGAACAGGTTCAATAGACATCCTTGCGAGATCTGCATTCATTCTTTTCAACACAGTTGGAAGGGGTGAACATTAGCATTAGTACAGGGATACTTGAGTAGGTTTCAGGGCTAGCACACATCTTCAGGAGTATACCTTTGGCATTGTTTCTTCCTAAAGGGTGGAACACCTTTCTGCTTTCTTGGACCAGCTTCTTCATCGAAGCGGCTTTCACTTGTCAGCTTTCTTCTTTTGGGGGGGAGCCTATTTTGTCTCTCTTCCTTCTTTCATTCTCTTATGTATATACTATATGTATGTCGTAATGGGGGGGGGTCTTGATTACTCCATCCATTGATGCATCCTTATTTATCTCTCTTTTTGGGGGAGGGTTTTTCCCATGAGGTTTTCCCTCTTTCCTTGCTTTATGGGAGATTTGCATTTTCATTATGTACATGGATACCTAATATGGCCTAGTAGCCGAGACCCATTTTGCGTCTTCATCCTAGTTTCGTAAGCTTAAGGGCATTCCCCTAAGTTGCACTTAAGGGGGGGTGTTGGTGTAAATAAGTATTTACTTATTACACTTACTTAACTTAGGTTAATGCATTAGTTTATTATTTTGCATTATTTTATTTGTTAGACACTTAGGAGTATGTGCACTCTTGTGAGTTGTCATGATGACATCACAAGGGTCTGCACCTCTTTTAAGCACATGTTGTCTACAACATAGGAATCTTCTACACACATATGACACTTTGTCATTCTTATCCATTCATCTAGAATGTTGGATAAGGTGCTTAGTTGTCTTATCTCCTGGTTGTTTCTAGAGACATTCTAAGTGCTTCTTGAGAAGCCTTTATATACAGGCTCTCCTAGTGTACTCTTAATCATGGCATATTGAATACATTGTCATTCTGATCGTACTCTTTCTCTTTGGTCTACTGTGTGCTTGTGTTTGAGTTCTTAGTTCTTGGGTGAATTTTGCCCTTAGGCAAATTCTTACAGTTAGTGTTAGGGTTATGGTTAGTGTTAGGGTTAACATTAGGGTTAGGGTTACAATTAGAGTTAGAGTTAAAATTAGAGGTAGTGATAGTGTTAGTGTTAGTATAAGAGTTAGAGTTAGAGTTAGGGTTAGGGTTAGGGTTAGAATTAGAGTTAGAGTTAGGGTTCAAGTTAAAGATAGAGTTGGGGTTAGTGTTAGAGTTAGGGTTGGGATTAGGATTAAATTAGGGTTAGGGTTAGAGTTAGAGTTATATATAGTGTTAAGGTTAGGATTAGGGGTAGGTTTAGAGTTAGAGTCAGGTTTAGGGTTAATGTTAGGGTTAGGGGTACAATTAGAGTTAGAGTCAGAGGTATAGTTAGGGTTAGAATTAGAGATAAAGTTAGAGTTAGAGTTAGAGTTAGAGTTAGGGTAAGAGATAGAGATAGATTTAGGGTTATAATTAGGGTTAGGATTAGAATTAGCATTAGAGTTAGAGTTAGAGCTAGGGCTAGAAATAGTGTTAGGGTTAGGGTGAGAATTAGAGTTATTGTTATGGTTAGAGTTAGGATAAGAGTTATAGTTAGGGTTAAAATTAGGTTAGGGTTAGAGCTAGAATTGGGATTAGGGATAGAATTAAGATTAGAGTTAGGGATATATAGGTTAGGGTTAGGGGTAGAATTAGAGATACAATTAGAGTTAGAGTTAGGATTTGGGTTAGGGTTAGAATTAGGGTTACAAATATAATTAGGGTTAGAGATTGAGTTTGAGTTAGGGTTAGGGTAAGGGCAAGAATTAATGTTAGGGATAGAATTAAAGTTACAAATAAAGTTAGGGTTAGATTTAGGGTTAGGGTTAGGGTTAGATTTAGAGTTAGGTTTGAGCTAGAGTTAGAGTTAGAGTTAGAATTAGAGTTAGAAGAAGGGTTAGAGATAGAATTAGGGTTAGAATTAGTGTAAGGGTTACAGTTAGAGTTAGGGTTGGCATTAGGGTTAGGGTTATAATTAGTGTTAGTGTTAATGTTAGGGTTAGTGTTAGTGTTAGAATTAGGGCTAGAATTGAGGCTAGGGTTAGGGTTAGGGTTAGGGTTAGAATTAGAGTTAGAGTCAGGGATCAAGTTAGAGTTACAATTAAAGTTGGAGATAGAGTTGGAGTTAGGGTTAGATTTAGGGTTAGAGTTAGGGTTAGATTTAGGGTTGGGGTTAGGATTATAATTAGTGTTAGGGTTAGAGTTAGAATTACATATAGTGTTAGGCTTAGGATTAGCATTATATATAGTGTTAGGGTTAGGATGAGGGGTAGGGTTAGGGTTAGGGTTTGGGTTTGGGTTTGGGTTTGGGTTAGTGTTAGGGTTAGGATTACAATTAGAGTTATAGTTATAATTAGGGTTAGAGCTGGAGTTAGTGTTAGGGTTAGAATTATGGGTAGGGTTAGGGTCAGAGATAGAGTTGGAGTTAGAGTTAGGGTTAGAGTTAGAATATGGGTCAAAATTAAAGTTAGGTTTAGGGTTAGAATTAGCGTTAGAGTTAGAATAATAGTTAGGATTAGGGTTATAATAAGGCTTAGGGTTAGGATTAGAATTAGGTATAGAGTTAGGGTTATAAAGGGTTAAGGTTAGGGTTAGGGGTAGAATTAGAGTTAGAGTTAGAGTCAAGGTTAGGGTTAGGGTTATGGTTAGGGTTAGAGTTAGAGTCAGAGTTAGAGTTAGAGTTAGAATTAGAGTTAGAGTTAGGATTTGTATTATTATTGCGATTAAGGTTATTTCTAGGTTATTAATCATATTATTGCTGATGTTAGTGTTATTATTACAGTTTATCTTAGTGTTAGGGTAATTGTTAGGTTAATTATTTATGTGGGTTAGTTCTATTTTAGTGGCCATGATTAGTGTTATGGTGATACAAGTTATTAACCTTTTTAATAATGTAAACCCTCCCCCTCCCATCCTCTCTCTCTCTCTCTCTCTCTCTCTCTCTCTCTCTCTCTCTCTCTCTCTCTCTCTCTCTCTCTCTCTCTCTCTCTCTCTCTCTCTCTCTCCCTCCCTCCCTCCCTCTCTCTCTCTCTCTCTGTACTCTCTAACTACACTTAGTAATATCTCCCCCTGTCTAAATGCACCCTCTAATCTCTCTCTGTCTCTAGTCTCTGGATATGCTCCCTAATCCCTCTCTCTAATCTCTAGATATACCCCCTTTTCTCTCTCATCTTGCTCTCTAGATACACCTCCTAATCTCTCTATCCCTCTATGCTCTCTAGATACACTCCTAATCTCTCTCTCTCCCTACTCTCTACATACACCTCCTAATCTCTCTCTCTCTCTCTCTCTCTCTCTCTCTCTCTCTCTCTCTCTCTCTCTCTCTCTCCCTCCCTCCCTCCCTCCCTCAATACACCCCCTAATCTCTCTCTCTCTAGATACACCATCATATGACTATCTATTTCCTTCTCTCTCTACATATATATTTTTTCCACTTATAAAAAATATAATATTATTTCTAGTTTCTAGTACATATAGGGTTAGGTTAAGGTATATAATTTACTAAATTCTTAGTACAGTCATATATAGAGTAAGAGTTAGAGTTAGGATCCAACGTTTACAATTTCATTTATATGACACTTGATGTTATGGTTAGGGTTAATAAGTGGTTAAATGTTACACTAAAATAAGGGACATGGTTAAGGGAAGTATGAGATTTAGGTGTAAAACTTTTAATTCATGAAGGACATCTATTTAGACTTATGATTTTCTTTCTTAATTAACATATTTAGTAGCCACATCCATTAAAGAAATATTTTGTACAATAATAAATTTATTTTTTCTTGTTCTCTTCTTGATGAAAGTTACATAGAACAATGGGGAAACAAAATTGCCAATACAACTAATTAGAAGTAAAATTCTGAAACTGGAGACAATAATGAACCGCATACAAAAAATAAAAATCTTTGTAATGGTGTAAATACATGTCACATTCTTTAATGATTAGGATTATTTTGTGACCTTTTTTCAAACAATGATCATGAAAGACTTCTTTCATCATTGAGGGAAACTCATCCACTTTTTTAGATATGTCACACATGGATTTTTATGCATCTTTCATATGCATTACTTCCATTTCCTCAACATAGTCAATTGGAAATATTGCATTCTCCATAGCTTTAATTATAGTTGTGCACGTCTCTTTAATTATTTGTAAGCATCTGTTAAACTCAATCTCAAAGAAATCATTTGAGGTTATTGAAGTAGTCAGGCTAGTATCAAATAATGTTTGATTCTCTGTTCGAGGCATCCATAACTCAAATAGTAACTTGCAAACTTATAAACAAACATCAACATATAAAAATTATCAGAATAAAAAAGTATTCATAATTAACACAAATTCTTTCAAATGAATCATTTTTAAAATAACATAAATAAAAATCAAAACTATTTCAAATGAAATAGTTAGATTGTAATGCTTGAAATATGGTGGCATTGTCTTCAACTTTTCAAACAGTACAAACATAAATATTAATAAAAAATTATATATACTATGAAAAATATTTAAATAAAATACATAATTAAACTAATTAAATAATGATAAAATATAAACTAAGTATATGATTTGTTTATTTTAAATTAATCATTAAATTTAATAAAATATAAATTTTATTGACAAGGTGACCTTTCCATCCACATTAATGATAAAATTTAATTATGAAACATGAAAAATATAAATATTTTCAAACATGGAAATATAAAACTATTATGAAATATACAAATCTAAAACATACAAACCAAAAGCATTTTGAAATATGCAAATCTAAAACTAATATGAAACATGCAAATATTATTCTAAATTGAAACATGGACATTAAAAATGTGCAAATGAAATGTATTATCAAATATCTAAATCAAATAGATTTTGATTCAATTTGAATTCTAAATCTAAATCAAACATGCAAGGCTAAACTATATGAAACTTATTGAAATTGAAATCTAAATCAAAGGAGAATATTATAACTAATTTGAAATTAAATCTACATTTAAATCTAAATAAATAACTAAATCTAAATCTAAATGTAAAACTAAATTAAAAATAGAAATCTCACATGCAAAAAATTACTCCAAAACTTTAATCTACTCCTCTTCAAAAACTCTAATCTACTTCAGTAATCTCCACCTCTTCCTCCCTATAAAATCACAAAATGAAAATAGATGTCTTTTGACATTCGACGAATTTGTTTCAAATTCCCCCACTCCCCACAAAAAAACATGAATGTGCATGCAAAATTAAATTTAACAAAAAGAAAATATTTTATATTTAAAATTTTAATTAAATTATTTCATCCCTATTTTTTTGGGTTCTATTTTTTTGGGTCCTATTTTTTGGCCCTATCTTTTGGGTCCTTTTTTTGGCCCCCTTTTTCAGGCCCCATTATTTCAGCATCCATTTGGCTTCATATTATTTTGGCCAGCTATTATTTCAAGAATTTTTTTACTCTAATAATGATAAAATATATACTAAATATATGACTCATGTACTTTAAATAAATCATTAACTTTAATAAAATATAAATTGTATTGATATGGTGACATTGTCATCCACATAAATGATAAAATCATACTTTGAAACATGAAAATATAAATACTTTGAAACATGCAAATGTAAAACTATTATGAAACATTCAAATCTAAAACATGCAAACTAAAACTATTTTGAAATATGCAAATCTAAAACTAATATGAAATATGTAATTCTAAAACTAATTTGAAACCTGCACTTTTAAAATATGCAAATGAAAAGTATTATAAAATATATAATTCAAAAGATTTTGAATGCAAATCTAAATCTAAATCAAACATGCAAGACTAAAATATTAAATGCAAGCATAAACAATTTCAAATATAATTCTAAATCTAAATGTAACTAATTGAAATTGAAATCTAAATCAAAGTAGAATATCATAACTACATCTATAACTAATTTTAAATCTGAATCTACATCTACATCTAAATCTAAATAAAATATAAAAATCTCACCAACAAAAAAATTACTCCAAAACTTCAATCTACTCCTGTTCAAAAACTCCAATCTAATCCTTCAAAAATCTCCACCTCTTCCTTATTGCAAAAACATAAAATGAAAATGAAATGAGGAGCCTTTGTTTTATAGCTTGTGAGAGACTCCTCATTGCCCCCAATAGACGTCTCTTCATATTCCACGAATTTATTTCAAATTCCCCCACTCCCCACAAAAAAAAAGCATGAATCTGAATGCAAAATTATATTTAACAGAAAAAAAATCATATTGAAATTGTTTCACCCCAATTTTTTCAGGCCCTATTTTTTCGGCTCCTACTTTTTTGGGCCTATTTGTTAGATTGTGGTGACTGATCAGGAAAGTATTGTACATACTTCATAAAAAAAATATTTGGGCCCTATTTTATTGAGATTTTGGGTCGACATGTAACTATTAATTATAACCTTAAAGCGGTTAAAATACTTGCATAAAAAGGGCTTAGGGTTAGGGATTGATTCATAAGGTGTGATGCGAAATTGGTTCTTGCGGTAGCATTGAGCTGTAAGGGATTACAAATTGTAATCAAGTTGTAATCACTAGATCATAAAAATATTGGACTTGCTATTTGGTGGATGTAGCCCAGGGATTGGGTGAACCACATTAAATCTTGTTGCCTTGTGTTCTTTTCTGTGTGATCTATTATTTTCTGTTATTGGTTATATTTGTATGTAATTATTATTTATGTCCATGGTTTAAACCTAACAAGTGGTATCAGAGCCTAGTTCTTTTTTAGTTATCCTCTACAGGAAAGTTTCATGGTTGAGTGAGAGCAATGGCGAATGAGGGTAAGCTGAGGGTTGATAGATTTAATGGGCGGAACTTTCAGTTATGGAAGATGCAAATGGAAGACTATCTATATTAGAAGGATTTATGGAAGCCGTTGGAAGGCAAAGCCAAGAATCAAGGATCTATGTCAAATGATGAATGGGATCTTTTGGATAGAAAGGCACTTAGAAGCATTTGATTATACTTGGCACCATCAGTGGCATTTAATATTACAAAACCAAAGATGATAGAAGAATTGATGAAAACCCTAGCGACATTGTATGAAAAGCCCTCCACTTCAAATAAGGTATTTCTCAAGAAGCATTTATTTAATATGAAAATGGCAGGAGGTTGATCCGTTACAGATCATTTAAATGAGTTTAATACTATTACTAGTCAGTTATCTTCTATGGGTATCAATTTTGAAGAAGAAATTAGGACTCTCTTGATTTTGTGTTCTTTGCCTGAAAGCTAGAATGGCTTGGTAATGGTTGTGAGTAATTCAGTTCCTGGATCTAGTACCCTAAAATATGATGATGTGATCAGTGTTATTTTGAGTGAGGAAACTCATAGGAAAACCTCAGGTGGATCTACATCAAGAAGTGCTTTGAATGCACAAAGCAAGGACAAAACAACTGAGAGAGGAAGTAATTCTAGAAATCATGGGAAATCAAGAGGAAAGTCAAAGGGGAGGAGGTCTCAATCGAGAGGATCGAATGATTACTGGTACTATGGGAAACTAGGGCACAAAAAGAAAGATTGTTGGAATCGAAAGAAAAATGAAGGAGATAAATCAGATGGAGACAAGGAGGAAAATGTGGTAAGTAACAAATCCAAAGAGGATGCTTTGCTTCTATCTTTAGAAAGTGTTGATGATTCATGGGTTTTAGATTCAGGTGCTTCATTTCATGCTACACCTCATAGAGGTTATTTCATTGATTATGTCCAAGGGGATTTTGGGCTTGTTTATTTGGGGGATAATAAACCCTATTAGATTGTTGGAAAGGGAAAAATCAAGATTAAGTTGCAGAATGGGAATCATTGGCTACTACGTGAGGTAAGACATGTTTCAAGCCTGAGTAGGAACTTAATTTCAGCAGGGCAACTCGATGATGAGGGTTGTGTGGTTACTTTTAATGATAAAAATTGGAAGGTTTCAAAAGGTTCTCTTGTAGTAGCAAAAGGTGTGAAAGTAGGCACCTTATATCTTTGTACAGGTCAGATTGTTCCTTCTACTTTAATTATTTCAGAGAAAAATGAATGTTCAGGAACAATTGCTACAATTAAGCAAGAAGAACAAATAGCTATTGTAGATTCTAATACAACACTGTGGCACAAAAGACTTGGGCACATGAGTGAGAAAGGTATGAAAGTATTTCAGTCAAAGAAAGTTTTACCAGGTCTGAAATGTGTTAATATGGATTTTTGTGAAAGTTATGTGTATGGAAAACAAAAGACAGTGAGTTTTGCAAAGATTGGGAAGGAAAATAAAATGAAGAAATTAGAGCTTGTGCATAGTGATGTATGGGGACCAACTCAGGTATCTTCCCTTGGTGGCTTTCATTACTATGTTACATTTATTGATGAAACAAATAGAAAAGTATGGGTTTATTTCCTTAGACAAAAATCTGATGTATTTCAAACTTTTAAGAAATGGAAATGCTTGGTTGAAAATGAGACTGGAAAAAAATTAAAATGTCTCAAATCTGATAATGGCGGTGAGTGTTGTAGTCATGAATTTAAAGATTATTGCTCCACTAATGGTATTCATAGACAAAAAATTGTTCCAAGGACTCCATAGGAAAATGGAGTGGTTGATCGCATGAATGAGACTATAATGAAAAGTGCAAGGAGCATGAGGTTGCATGCTAGGTTGCCCTTACACATGTGGGTGGAAGCTATAAATACTACTATATATTTGATTAATAGAGGTCCCTCTACTCCTTTGGGCTATGGTATTCTAAAGGAGGCATGGACTGGTAAGAAGGTGAGTTATTCTTTTCTCAAAACCTTCAGTTGTGAAGCATTTGGTCACATAGATTCTGAAAATAGAACCAAGCTAGAAGCTAAGTCAAAGAAATGTGTATTTGTTGGATATGGTATTAATGAATTTGGTTATAGGCTTTGGGATTTTGAAAATCATAAAATTGTAAGAAGTAGGGATGTCTTATTCAATGAGAAAGTATTGTACAATGATCTATTGCAGCAACATGAGAAGAAAGAAGATGATTATGTAGTGTTGGATGACACTCCAAAAGTTGATGTTCCAGCCATTGCTCATGATGTGCAACAACCCCAACAACAAATACCACACACACTAGTGAATGTTAGATGGTCAACAAGGCAAATTAGACCTCCACAAAGATTTTCTCCCTCTTTGTATTCTATTTTACTTACTAATGCTAGTGAACCTGAAAGTTATGATGATGCTCTGCAGGTGGATACTAAGATTCAATGGGAGTCTACAATCAAAATTAAAATGGATTCTTTGCTGAAGAATAAGACATGGGATTTGTGCAAGTTGCCTGCAAGTAAAAAGGCTTTACATAATAAGTGAGTTTATAGGTTAAAAGAAGAGGATGGAGGTAAGAAAATATTTAAAGCCAGGTTAGTGGTGAAAGGATTTGCATAGAAAAAAGGCATTGATTTTGATGAGATATTTTCTCCTATCGTTAAAATGACTTCTATCCATACTATTTTAAGTCTAGTGGCTACTGAAGATTTGCATTTAGAGTAGCTGGATGTTAAAACAACCTTTCTTCATGGTGATTTGGATGAAGAGATATATATGGCTCAGCCACAGGGATTTGTGGTCAAAGGTAAGGAGAACTTAGTGTGCAAATTGAAGAAAAGTTTATATGGCTTGAAGCAAGCACTTTGATAATGGTATCTAAAATTCAATAGTTTTATGCATGAGCATGGTTATAGCAGGTGTCATTCAGATCATTGAGTCTACTTTAAGAGGTTGGATGATGATAGCTACATTATTTTATGTTTATATGTTGATGATATGCTTGTAGTTGGGTCTAACATGGATCACATTAAGGGGCTGAAAAGCCAATTAGCACATGCATTTTCTATGAAAGATTTGGGGGCAACAAAACAAATCCTTGGTATGAAGATTTGTAGAGATAGGAAAAATAGAACATTGATGCTATCTCAGGCTGATTGTGTTGAGAAGGTGTTGCAACATTTCTCTATGGAGTATGCTAAAGTTGTTAGCACACCTTTACCTATTCATTTCAAGTTGACTAAGGAGATGTGTCCCAAGACACATGAAGAGGAGGATAAAATGTCCAAGGTATCCTATGCTTTAGTTGTAGAAAGCTTGATGTATGCTCTGGTATGTACTAGGCCAGATATTGCAAATGCAATGGGAGTAGTTAGCAGGTATATGAGTCATCCAGGAATTGAGCATTGTAATGCAGTCAAATGGATTCTCAGATATTTGAGAGGAACATCCAATAAGTCTTTACACTTTGGGGGCTCTACTATTGATTTACAGGGCTATGTTGACTCAAATTTGGTAGGGGATATTGATACTAGGCAGAGTACTACAGGTTACATCTTTACTATTGATGGGGCAGCCGTGAGCTAGGTTTCTAGGTTACAAAAGGTTTATGTTTTATCCACTACAGAGGTAGAGTATGTAGCTGCTACAGAGGTAGCCAAGGATATGATATGGCTTTAGTTCTTCTTGCAAGAATTGGGACATCCTCAGAAGGATAATTATTTGTTCATAGATAGTTAGAGTGCCATTCATCTTGCAAAGAATTCAGCTATGCATTCAAAGACCAAACAGATATAGTTGCAGTACCATTTTATTTGGTCCATTTTGGAGGATGGATAGTTAAAGCTGGAGAAGATACATACCAATGACAATCCAGCAGATATGTTGACAAAGGTAGTCACAAGGGAGACGTTGAACTCCTCTTCAGCTTTGGTTGGTCTTCTAGACTGAATATGAATAAAAGAACAGTAGAGTCCAGGGTGGTTTGATCCAGTGGGAGCCCCATTTGGTAGTGATATTGCTATAGGATTAGTCTCCAAGTGGGAGATTGTTGTTTAGTGTGGAGCCTGATCAATCCCCAAGTGGGAGATTGTTAGATTGTGGTGATTAAACAAGAAAGTACTGTACATACTTCATAAATTAATAAATTTGGACCTTATTTTATTGGGATTTTGGGCTGAAATGTAATTATTAACTATAACCCTTCGGTTAAAATATTTGTATAAAAAATGGCTTATGGTTAGGGATTATTTCATAAGGTGTGATGCAAAATTGGTTCTTGTAGCGGTATTGAGTTGTAAGGGATTACGAATTGTAATCAGGTTGTAATCATTGGATCATAAAAATATTGGACTTTTTGTTTGGTGGACATAGCCCAAGGATTTGGTGAACCATGTTAAATCTTGGTGCCTTGTGTTCTTTTCTGTGTGATCTATTATTTTCTGTTATTGGTTATATTTGCATGTAATTATTATTTGTGTCTATGGTTTAAACCTAACACTATTATTTTGGCCTCCATTTGGCATCCTATTATTTTAGCCAGCTATTATTTCAGTAATATTTTTTTTAATTTTATGATTTAATAATTAATATTTAATTTAGAAGTTTGTAACTCCTACCTTTTCTTTTTTATTGACAAGGAATCTTGGCATATTCCCATGTTGGGCATTTGTGCTGCCATTGTATAGAATGCCTCTCGACGTAATTATTTGAAAGGAAATCTTTTCTTTATACATTCATGATTTTTTGTACTGCATTATTATTTTAATATAATTTTCTATTAAATATAAGTAAGTCAAATTACCACAATACCATGTAAATTATAGTTGTTTATTAGACAATGCAATCAAAACAAGTAAAGCATTAACCAGATCTGAGGCTTGTCCAAATCAACATGGTTAAACATCAAGCCATCAAAAAATCAAAAAACTGACACATCTGAAAGTAACTAACTTAGAACAACATATATTTTCATCCATGGTATCTAGGGCATGTACCTTTCAACCCATCTGAATCGCTTACCATTCTCCCTCACGACATTATGGGGATTGTTAAGAAAGATCTCCAATGGTATAGTAGGGGGTCTATGCACATAATAATAGGATGTTGCACAACTCTTATTTCAACATTGTTCTAGACAACAATGATTGCATTCTCGAAACCATTGTTGGGAATCATCCTAATGACATCTCCAACAATCATATTGTTATTGCTCCTATTATTAACACCTCTGATATATTACCTTGGTGTAATATGCCTAGGATTTTTTTGTGTAGTTGTAGAGTGACCAGTAGGGGCAGGTTGGACATTAGTCTTGGATCCACCTAGAGCATTATTATGTAGGGCTACAAGTTATATAACTCTCTTCTTCCTAATGATTTGGTCAAACATCTCTTTTAGTGTACATTTAACATCAGATTCTTTACTTTCCTTGGATTGAATCTCATGTGGTATTCCTTCCTTCTTACAAATATCAATGCATTCCTTAATCACTCCATCAAACTACTACTTTTTAACATTGAAGCTAATAGAAACTTGCATATACATATACTTTATTATGAGTGTACAAACTCAATAAGAACCATATGTCTACCTTTGAAAATATTCTCATTTCTAAGAATCCACAAATGCCAAACCAAGAAAGAAGAGAAAGTAGCTCAAAGGATATTAAATTGTTTAGATAAGTCAGTAAAGAAGCTAGAAAACAACATGGAAAATAGAGATATGATGCCCAATTATGATACCAAACAAGCTCCAGACCTCCATAGCAAAGTGACAATCAAAGAATATATGATCAACTAACTTGGGTAATTGACAAATAGAGCATAGGTCGGAGTTTCTATCAAACTTAACAATGAGGACTTTGTGATGTAAGGTTTTCCATAGAAAACATTGAATTTTAGGTTCCACCGGTCTATGCCACACAAAGTGAAGACATTTAGTCTAGAATGAGTGGTTATAATCAGCATTCCATTTATCATTAAGGTGATTAAAAATAACATTAGAATCATAGAAAATACTATAAATGTATTTGGCTTTATTAACAATAGGGAGGAATCATCTGACCATCTCAATAAGGGCAACATGTCTATGGTATCTCCACATTCAAAATGCAACTTAAATTATCTTCAAGCATCCTTTAGTAAAGAATATGTTCTCCTTTGGGTTGAGGGGTCTTGAATTTGAGAGAGATCCTATCCCATGGAATCATCCTACCATTACTAATAAGGTTACTAAGATTAGAAATGCCCAACTTGCATTGTACCCTAACAAATAAACCTTGCAACAATGGTAATGACTTGCCATTCCTTTCCAAATTCCACCATGGGGACTTTTCTCTGCAAAGTTTCAAGCTATCATCAGTTAATCTTGCTCTAGAGACTGAGCCTGATCCTAGCCCTTCCAAATAACCTTGAACACCTCAGAGCCTTCCACTTTATTTTTCCACTTACTAGATAAGAGATTGTGGATGTGCAGGTTTTTCCAAGTCTTACCTAATTGAGGCACACCTTTGGCTATGTTGTTCCTAATCGGTATTTTCCATAGTTCCTCTCCATATGTTGCCTTGGCCACTCATTTAACTGCTAATGCAATGCATTACCACCTTAGGTCTTTCAAATCCAAACCACCAATCTCTTTCCTTCTTACATACCACTCCCACTTTAAACATGCCTTTTCTTCTTACCTTTACCATTAGAACACAAGAAATTCCTTGTGACCTTTTTTACATTGTTGATTTGATACTAATTAAAAATCAATGTTGAAGAGTAATGGATAGTATATGCTGACAAAATTTGTTGGCAAACTTGGATGCTATCGGCTAGGGACATATAGTAACTTTTTTAAAATTTATTTAAAATTTATTGCATTAAGTATGCCAATATTTTTCCCTTTCTAATAGTGTGCAAGAGATAAATTCCTCTAAGTTGGCAAGATTAACTATAACTCATATTCTCTTGGACTCCAGGTGGATCAAACTTAATTGTGATGACACTTCATGAAGTAATATAAGCCAATCCAAAATGGGTTGTATTTTCAGTGATGAAGAGGGGTGAGAATTTTCTAAGTTTATTTTTCATTTGTCTAAGGGAACTAGTAATGGAGTAAAGCTATATGCTATCAAGTTTTGTATGAAGCTAGGCATAAATTTAGACCACATGGAAGATTTATATTGTAGGGGATTTCCTTTTAACCATTAACATCCTTAAGAAGAAGAGTGCAAGTGAAAGCTAAAACATAAATTTTGATCCATTCCCAAGTCTCTTTGGCCTCTTTAAAGAGTTACAATTGGACCACATATTTAGGGAAGCCAAAAGTTGATCAAATGAGTTATAAAATAATGTCATTAATACAAATAAAAAGGTAATGCATCTATCCAAAAGAATTGAAATGCAAAAAAATTTAGTTTAGGGTGTTGTCTTTCCCATGACCCATCTTTAGCCTAGTAGACATTAAAATGAGGAAGAGTTAATATATTTTGGTGGCTTGGTTGGTACTTTGGACAATTATCTGAGTGGTGGTGAAATTATGGTATTTGGGTGTGACTTCTCTCAAACTCATTTATTTAAATTCCCAAAGCTTTATTTGGTTGCACGTTCTTGAGCTATCAAACAACATGGATCCTACTTTCTCTCTACACACATGTATCATGAAAATAACTCTCTAAAATCCTTTGATTAATCAAGGACTCAACAAAAATTGTTAATCAAGGTCATTGATTGTCTTGGGAAGTCATCTATATGGTGCTAATTTTCATACTATATATTACTAATTATAGGGTTAAAATGATGCTCTCCTCTCATTTTGTGACAATTATTTTGGACTTGGAACTCAAATATAAAAAATTAAAATGAATTTTCTTAGGAAAATGATTTATTTCAAATGACATGTGCCTCAATATGATTATGGATGACGTAATCATTAGACATGACCATTCTAGTAATGGGGGTCTATGACTATCATTGACATGACTCATAAGAGTTAATTTTCTTTGAAAATTTCCTAATACAATTAAGATTTTATTTAGAATGTTAATATAATCATGGGACAACCCTACTGATGTCAACTTTCTCATATAAAAAGTATATGAGACATATAATTGATCCAGTTTCTCAACAACTAACACAATTAATCATGATAAAAAAAGGTCAAATACATATTGACCATATACACAATGATATTGGTAGCCCTTACTGTTGGAAGTCTTATTGGGAAGTAAGATACTGAGAGGGAGGGGTGAATCAGGATCTATAAAACTTTTCACTTCTTGAAACAAATAGTAAATCAAGTGCATTCACCATTAATCCATCTCATATATAGATCATCAACTATATGACCATAAACTATAATATTGAAATAGATCTAAGTATCCATCACATCTATAAACATAACAATAAATGTAAACACATAACATATAAGATTTGGCAACTCAAAAAGCCTCCAGGGTGAAGGTAAAACTAGGGTGGGAATGATGCCCATAGATCTTCACTATTGTAGTAATAAAGTGTGCATGTTAAGGCTGCAATGTGTTATCACTTCTGATGATTTATTCTATGAGGAGTCTACCCTGTTAGGAGCTTACAAGAATTATCCACTCTACCTTGATTAAAAGATCTAAATTTACAACTAAGTAAGCACTATGTTAGGAGATTTGAATAGGCCTATTAAAACCACTATGTTAAGAGATTTTCCCTGATACATTGGTTAGAATGTCTTGATACCTTAATCCTTTGGTTAGCACTTTGTTGCTAGGTTATAGATCTTCTCTTTCTAATTTTGATTTGATCTCCTTATCAAATATTCTTTATTCTGCTCTTTCACTACTGAGTTGCACTCTCTGGTATCTCTGCTTCTAACACACAAACATAGCCTTCCTTTGCTCGCATCTTTATGATTTTGGATTTGGGTCCCTCTTTAAATAACCAGTTGCTGAACCTTCTAGATCAAGATCAACGATCTACATTCTTGTCATCTAATCTTTCCTTCTTTTCCAATTGGTTGATCACCTCAGACAATGAACTCTAAGAAAATGCGTAATTACCTCTTAGTTGTCTTCACAATCCATAAATTAAGTGTAGAAGTCGGCCAAAAATTATTTACATAAGTGTTTGTGCCATCACAAATACATATGTTAAAACTAGTTTACTCGGTACTTGAATATCATGACGATTGGTCCATACTAATATTCATGTCATCCCTCGACATTAGAATGCTCAACACATAATGTGTGACTTAGCATGAATTGTCCCTTGGTGAAAATTGGAATACTTGACAATCAAAGACTTGCTCGGCTCAAATTGTAATGTGAAGAAGTCTATCATACATTGCTCGACCCTTATTGGATGACTTGGTTGTAGTGATGATCGAACAACTCTACTTTGGGAATGACTAAGTGTTTAACACTAATAGACAACATGGCTTAGAGATCAACAATCTCTCCCTTTGACATTAGTGGCAAAAACACTTTGTCATGACTTATCATTATGTTCAAAATTACAAAACAACACTCCCCCTTTGATTGTGACTCAGTCTATGTACATAATACATACATATCTCCAAAAAATGTATCTCCATGTTTTATTTTGTCCCCCTTGTTCTAATCTGAGCTCTGTATTATTTCCTCCCTTCAAATAATCAATTTATTTCCCCCTTGTTTTTATCACTCGTGGCTATGGGGGTGTAGGAGTCAAGTTATACTTGTCCAAAACTATCTTATGACTCTACATGATCATTGCAAATGCATGATCTCAACTAGATCTAATTGATTCCAAAACTTGTATTTTCAACTCAAGCTATGCAACAAGATCAACCAAATTGTCTGCTATAGAGAGTTGTGGATCTCTCTTAATTAGATCTTTTGTAGCTGAAAGTTCTTTTTGCATAAGCTCCAAACGAGGTAGCAACACAGACTCAATAGAGAAGTTTTTTGACTCTAATGTTATAGTCTTTGGCTTATAACTCAGCTAACCTTCCTCAAGCAAAAGTGAGTCTATTGAAGTTAATAGAGCTTGAACTTGCATCCATGCTCAAAGAATGTCTAGAGGACTTCAAATCAGCTTGAATTTTATCAATAGAGTGTTGATTCTCCAATGTGAAGAACTCAACATTAGAAACCTTTTTATACAATGAATAAATATTGTGCAAGACTACTTCTAAATTATTTACAAGAGTTGAAAGTTCAAACTGCTTGATTACTATCTCTGTTGAAACTTTCTCCAATATTTTGTGCTCAAATTTCTTTTTAGACCACTTCAACAATTTTTTATTGGCCTCAATATCCGCGTTATTGACTTTCTCAATAATATGAACTAGTTAGTCTATAATCAGTATTTTCTCATTTACATCATGAATATCAAATGCATCTACAAAAATTTCTTTTATCTCATATAATACCTATTGTTGGTGGTGTTATCTTATTAGCTCTTCTTGTTTTGTCTTCCTTTTTAATAGGTCTTGTAAAGTTTGTTTTTGCTCAAAGTTTATGCTTTCAAGGATATATTTTGGAATGACAATGACCTCATCCAATGTCATTGGCTTCCCAAGTGACTTTGTTCAACTTATTTAACCTAGGAGTATTGACACTTAGTAGTGATATTTGCAAAGGTGTTGCATTGGTACTCAGTCCTTATATCTATTGACTAGTTGTGACACTTGATGGTTCAATAGATACTGCTGCAACACTCGACAATTGTACTAAGGCTTAAATTGCCTCTATCTTCTTTTGAGATTCCTCAATTTATTGATCGACCTCCTTTTGTCCCTTAATGTGAGGTCCTAAGGCATCATGTGTAGATGTATCTACTTGATCTTTCTCTACTTATTCTTCCTTATCAATGATATTGGTGGCCTCGACAGGAGAGTTAAAAATTGGAATAATTGGAGTCTCTTCCTTCTCTTTCATCTCAACTATGAATGTAGGCATGATGGAATTGTCTGATATAGTGCTCACAGTTGAAAAACTCTCTACCTTTGGATATTCTTGAATTTGAATAAGTATAGGATGAGTGCGTGGAAGAGGTGAATCAGAGGTTAACTTAGTGAGTGTTTCACTTTTAATCTCTTCCTCTATCAAAGCATTAATATTTTATTGATTGACTTTTGAAATGTCCTCAATGGTGACAACATCCTATTGTTCACTCTCCTCAACTTTCTTTCTTATTACCTCTTCCAAACTTTTAGGCTCATCCATGTCTTATGTGTTGTCCATCTCTTTTTGGCCTAATGTATCTATATCCATGTTTGTATTTTTTTTCTGGCATTAATCCAAAAATCACTTTCCAAATTAAAGTGCTTTATTGAACAACTTCTTCAGTTTTGTTTTTCAATATAGAGAATGCTCTATATTTGGAAACAAATATATTTCTATATTGTTCAATGAACTTTTCCCTTTGCTTTGGTGTCAGTTCAAGCATTACTTGGGCTAAAGTTCCTTCCCTTATTTGATTTTAAGTGGTTATGATAGATTTCCATTGTTTATTAACTTTATTATACAAATACTTAGGCATGAGACTTCCAATTTCTATTAGAGTCATCTTGAAAGTTCCCATCATATCTGTTATTGCCTCTTTTATCTATACTTTATCATTTTCAATCAGTTTCTCGCACTTTATAAGTTTGAACCCTGACAAACCTGCATTGATTTTAATGTTCTAACAAATTTCATCCACATTAGTTGGATGCTCGTGCATAACCAATTTGAAGTGGCTAACATCATTACAGCCAGTCTTTTCTTCATCTTCTTCCTCATCTTGCATAACTAGCGTCCTCTTTGACTTCTTAGCAAGTTGACTCATCTAAGTCTTTGTTTGAGCTTGCTTTATTTTTCCTGAACTAGCCCCTTTTGCTTGTTGTTTCTTCTTTTGTGGCTTGACTAAAGTTGTAGTCATTGTAGCCCTTGTCCTTGGTCGAGTACTAGGAGGAGTAGGATTCTTTAGGCTCTCCTTCACTGATGTCTCAAGAATAGTAATAAGCTTTGGTTTCTTTACCTTCTGCCTAGCTATTAATATCTCTTTACTTTTCTTTTTTTCAACTTATTCTTCATCCTCACTCTCCTCCTCATCACTACAGTCGTGCTCATGTTGACCTTGTGTAATCTGTAGTGGTGCACTCTTCTCTTCACCTTGGCCTAAAGTCTTCTCAAGATTTTTCATTAGTTTCTTCTTCTTCCTCACTCGGGTAGTAGGCTTCAAACCAATGGTAATATTTGTTTTAGCTTCTTCATAATTAAAAAATTATTCATCTTTCTCATCTACCTCTTATGCTAGTAATGTTGTAATAGTTGCAGATGTTTCATCAATGTTCACTTCATAGGGAAAGGGCCTTAACCATTTTACCCTCAGTATTACAGCTTGCACATAAGTATAATTAGTGTCAATAAGAAAACAAACATCATCATAATATTACTCAATGAGAGACATGGGAATTTTGCTTCTCTTCCTCATCTTTTGCTTAAGTTCATTAAACTAGCTACTTATTATACTATCAAAATTTGCTCCAAGTTGTTGAACAAAATCACCTATCTGCTGTGTCACATCTCGGTCAGTTCTTTAGGAAAGGGTTGTCATTTATGGAAACATATTATTCTGGAATAGAAGGCAGATCATATAGCTAATAATTTTGTGATTAGAGACAAAAATTTGTTTGAGTGTTAAACAACTTCAATATTGGTACAGAGATGATTTTTGATATTGTGAAGTTTGCAGTTACAATTGGCACATGCATAGTTAAGGATAGGTAGACTAGAGTGTCATGATGACATCCCTAAGTGCATAGATCAATACAAACAATACAGGCTAAGTTATAGGTGAAACACTGGAAAGACAAAAAATAGAACAAACTATAACATATCAGAAAAGGGCTAATAACAGGTCAAGGAATTATTTTGGTCACAAAATAATTACTTGGTTATTTAGGGATGACATCCTAGATGTTTACCCTAAGTTAGCATGGGCTAGTTTTGTATATAACCAATGTGTGAAAGCATCAAGCTGCTAGAACATAGTTTTGTAAAAGAAAAAGATATAAGTAAGAAGTTACTACTTGCAAAGTAGGTGAATATGTATGTGATGCGAATGCGAAGTTTATGGTGTATATGCGAACTATGTGACATGCAAACTTATGTAAGAGATCTATGATGTGAATTCTAATGTAAGATTAGAGATATGTGAAGTACAACAATAAAAAAAGAGAGGTTATTGTATCTATCTTGTTTTGTTTAAAGGACTGAATTGTATAACTACATGTTTGGGCAGTAAGCTCATCTTGCATACAATTGTAATTGTAATACCAACTCCTAACAGGGTTGAGGCTTTTAACAGGGTCTAGTCCTCTAACAAGGACTAAGATACTATATGTACTTAATAGACTCCTAACAAGGTCAATATCCTTAACCAAATTCTTTTGTTTAGTAGATCATTTTGTGGGTACCATTCCCACCTGGGTTTTCCCTTGGCCAGGGTTTCCTTGGTTAACAAAATATGGTGCTATGAGTTCTCTTTGTGTATGGATTTATTTATTGTTCAACATTATTGGTTTACTTTCATATGCATGTTGTAAAGTAATTAATAATATCCGTTGTGGGAAAAGGTTTATAGAATACTGATTCACACACCCACCCCCTCCTTGGTATTATCTATTTCTAACACTATTCTCCATACAACATCTCCAAAAGTAGTAAAAGTGGTTTGCACATAGAAGAATACACACATAAAAAGTGAGCCAAACTTACATGAAGTATTTTTGGCCTTCCTAATTTCTCCAAAATTCTCAGCTAATTGCATTAATTGCAATTTGGCAAGGTCGTAGATGTGGTCTTTCTCCACAATCTTGTAATCTAGGTCCACTGCTATGCAGGGCACACAATTTAGTCGTCTTCGCTGGTAGAATTTGTGAGTTATCACACTTACCATAAATTCAATAACAAGATCTTCAATGTCATCAATTGACATTCCTTGGTCATTCCACTTGGCCTTTGTTTGATCTTCAACAAGGTTCCTGGCTTGGCAACGCATGGTCTTCACTTGATCTAGGGTAGGATACCCTGTGACTTGATGGATGATCTCCTTGGTAATCTTAATCGGTTCATTCTCCAACCATAGTTGCATATCATGAATTTAGCTCAAAACTATATTTATCCATTCAATTTTAAAATCTCAAGGAAAATCTAGGGCACATAGTAACCCTTTGTTAGCGACAATTTTGTGTTCATCCTTCAATACTCTATTTGCGCACAACTTATTGTATGCTTCCCTCAACTCATAATATCCAATTTCACCAAATCTGCATGTAAAACATGATCTTAAATCGTGAATCATAAGTACCTTTGATGGAGTTGATGATAAGGTGCTTGATGGATTTCCCTTTAACGCAATCTCTGGTATAGCTTGAAATTTTGGGAGTGGATATGCTTTGTTACTCACCAATTGAACGTTCTTGATTTCCTTGCATGTCTTCTTCATCTCAACAAATGTGCTTGCTACGATGCCTTCTCGCTAGGGTTTGGAAAATAAATTCTAGGTGGCTCAAAAACAACAATCCCTTTAGTATATCACTAAATTTTTTCTGAAGGCACTCTGATAAATCTTCACACAAGTTACTTTGTTTAAGTGCCTAAATCGCCTGTAAGTTTTTTGATTGTTGGGTGAGGAAAAATAGACTTCAAAATTTGATATATACCCTCAAAAGGTCTAAATAGGTTTTCAATAAATGCTCCATACATGGGTAGGTGCATTACAGCTAGCTCAATCATCACATAAAACTTTGTTCACAATACCTCCTTTTCATTGCTCGGTCATAACCACCACTTGATCTCCATTACCATTTCGATCCTTAGCTCGGTCTGTATAGGAGCTCGGTCCATATAGTGATACTCAGTCACTATAAACATTAATACTGATACTTGAAATTAATCATGCTAATGATTTGTTTGCTCAATTCTTTCCTCAAGTCTGTCCTAATGCATCTCAATTCATGCAGATATGGACTTTAACATATTTATGTTAGGAATTGGTATAAGATGTAGCATTTGAATGTATAGTTCCTTAAATACCTTCTTTGCTTAGTTTGAGGTGGTGTGATCACCTTATCCATTGGATCAAGTGACCTTACCTTCATTGGTTCTACTACTTCAAGCATCTAGGTCTTCTTTCTCCAAGTTTGTTTCATCTCTTTCTTTCTTTGTTCATCAACTTTTCTTTTTCCTTTGATGTCTTCACTGCTTAGTGTTGGTGCTCAGGTCCTGTAATTCTTGCTTATGTGTCCAATCTTGTGACAACTAAAACAAACTAGTTTTTCATTCAACCAACTCTTGTATTTGCCTATGAAATGTGTCTTGATACTGTTTTTGGGAATATGACCATATTCACCACAACAATGACAAATATACCATGTGTTATAATCCCAATTATAGACACAACCTTGTTTGGATGCATTCCCTTGCTTCTTGGTTGTCCAATTGGATTTTTCTTTGGATCTGCACTTTTGAGCTCTATGTCGACATTTTTGATAGTTGTAGCAATGACCTTCAAATCTAGGTGCAACTTGTGTATTGCTAGTCTTTGACCTGCATTCATGTGCTTAGTGTCCTTGTTTCTTTTAGTTAAAACAATGTCCATTAAATTTTGGCTTAGGATTTTGCTTACCATTCTTGGTTCTGTAGATATTGGTTGTATGTCCAAGCTTCCCATAGTGATGACATGTAGGTTTGCTATGCTTTGACTCTACATTCCTCCGTTCTTCGCTCTTTGATGACTCTCCCTCTTCGGTGGATGATAGATGCTTGTAATATCCTAGTCTAGAGGTGTCACTACATGTTCTTGGTGATCTCATTAGTTCTTCAAAGTATCTTATCACTTCATTAGGTTTGTTCATCCTTTGCACTAATTCTTCCTTAGATCTTAACTCAATCCTTAGTTTATCATTTTGTGATCTCAAATTTGCAATCTCCATATCCTTTCTATTAAGTTCCTGATTTACAAGTAGTAGTTGATTCACCATTTCCAGCTGATTGTCTGTGATCTTCTACACATGAGATATCCTTTCATCAAGCTTGGTAGCCATTTGTCTCTTGTCTTCTTCTACCATGATTTTATTTTCCTCAACTTTATTTTTCTGTTCAGTCACTTCACATAGCCTTATTGATTGGATTTCATGTTCTCTCTTCAATCCTCTAAGTTCAAAATTCAGTATGCTTTTCTTCTCCAATATATCTGCTATAGTTGAATCAGTTTCACTAGAATTACCATTGTCAATTAGTCCTTTAGTGTCCTCTTCTCGATAAAGTGTATTATTTTGCTGAATAGCCAACACTGTCCTTGTCTTTAAGGATTTCTTTAACTCCTCTCTTGCTTCTTCAAGTTGCAATATGATTTGGATGTCAAGCATCTAATTCTCAATGATCTTTCCCAACTTGTAGACCTCCATCTCCAAGATCTTAACTCTTGAGTTGTTAGACTTCTTCTAAGAGAACTAAGATTTGATACCAATTGTTGGAAGTCTTATTGGGAAGTACAATACTGAGAGGGGGGTGAACAAGGATCTATAAAACTTTTCACTTCTTAAAACAAATAGTAAATCAAGTGCATTCACGATTAACCCATCTCATATCTAAATTATGAACTATATGACCATAACTGCAATATTCAAATAGATCTAAGTATCCATCACATCCATAAACATAACAATAAATGTAAACACATAACACACAATATTTGGTAACCTAGAAACCCTCCAAGGTGAAGGTAAAACTCGGGTGGGGATGAGACCCACAAATCTTCACTACCGTAGTAATAAAGTGTGCATGTTAAGGCTACAATATTTGATAACTTTTGATGATCTACCTTGTGAGGGGTCAACCCTATTAGGATCTTACAAGACTTATCTAGTCTACCTTGATTAAAGGATTTAAACTTACAACTAAGTAAGCACTACGTGAGGAGATTTGAATTGGCCTGTTAAAACCACTTTGTTAAGAGATTTGCCTTGATACACTGGTTAGAATGTCTTAGTACCCAAGTCTTCGGTTAACACTCTATTGGTGGGTTACAAATATTCTCTTTCCAATTATGATTTGATCTCCTTATCAAATATTCTTTGTTTTGCTCTTTCACTGCTAGGTTGCACTGTCTGGTATCTTTGCTTCTAAGACACAAACATAGCCTTCCTTTGCTATCACTTTGTCTTTGCTCGCATCCTTATGATTCAGGGTTTGGGTCCCTCTTTAAATAATCAATTAACAAACCTTCTAGGTTAAGATCAATAATATAGATTCATCCCTTTTGTCGTTTAGTCTTTCCATTTTTCTGATTGGTTGATCACCTCACATAGGGATCAATGAACTCTGACAAGATGTGTAATTACCTCCTTAGCTATCTTCACAATCCGTAAATTAAGTGTAGAAGTTGACCAAAAATGGTTTACATAAGTATTTGTGTCATCACAAACGCATATGTCAAAACTGGTTTACTTGGCATTTGAATATCCTGACGCTCGGTCCATATTGATATTCATGTTGTCCCTTGACATTTGAATGCTTGACACATACTATGTGACTCAACATGAACTGTCAGTTGGTTAAAACTGAAATACTCAGCAACTAAAGAACTGCTCGACTCAAATTGTAATGTGAAAAAGTCTATCATACATTGCTCGACCCTTATTGGTTGGCTTAGTTGCAATGATGACTGACCAACTCTGCCTAGAAAATGAGTAAGTGTTTAACACTAATACGCAACATGGCTTAGAGATCAACACTTACAACATTAGTTTAGTTGAATCACAAGCAAAAAGTATATAAGGATTATAAAAATATTGAATAAGAGAACTTGAGTTTTAGAAATGACCTAATGGGCTCAAAATAATAGTACAGTAAAATGAGGGGTTGAGTGTAGGTTATTATAAAAAAAAGTTTATTGTCTAGTGTTCTATTAGTGATTCCATTTGTAGATGAGAAAGATGGGATGCATAAGACATTGAAAGATCTAGAAGCTTTAATGGAAGAGGCTCGTGAGGAAAAGGGCAAGGTTAAGTTAGAGGCAATTCATTATAAATCAAAGCTAAAAAGTGATCAATGAACCTTTCATTATAGAATTAACTTATAGGTAATGTGAGGACTCAAAGACAATAATCACATATATTGAAGCATATGAAAGATTTACAAAAATAGAAGCTACAAAATTTTTAAAATTTTATACAATAAATAAAATCTTATTAACACAAACTATATACAAAATTTATAAAATATAATACATTCCAGAAAAATCACACACACACACACACACACATATATATAATCAACCAATTTTATTAGAATTATTAAAAAAGTTCATATCTCATCAAGAGTATGTAATATTATTTTATCATAATAATAATAAAAGAAGGTTATTTGTATTACCAATCTTTGTCCCACCAAATCCCTTGAAAGTTTATGTATGACGGTTTCCCTCCTCGGAGCCATTTCAAAAATTTCTAAAACAAAAAGGATTCATTTCTTACCAATTCATCCGCGCGAGATTAAATATCGAACAGCCACTGCAGCACAATCAAACCAGCAACATCAAAATGCAGGACCCATCGTATGTATTCTGCAATCAGCTTCGCAGTTTCTGCGGGCATCTTCAAACAATGTGTGGCAATCTCAAGAGTTCCATGAACCAGCGCCCAATCCCAATAGGTAAAACTTCATCTACTATCTCATTAACAGTCAAATCCATGCATTCCATAGAATCTGGCATATCCAGTGGACTCCAAACCACTCTTTTCATGTATTCAGATTCATCAGTAAATCCGTTTGTGGAAGGACTCAGCAGCCGAGCAACATCAATGGTTAAAGAAGTAGAGGCCTTGGAATCGATGACGATTGATACTATATCTTTTCGGGAGCTTCTGGGCTACTGTAATGAATTGTACAAACAGAATGAGAACGCCGTTAATATTATTGAGGATCGACTCAAAGAATATGGCTATGAACCTGGTAAGCTAAATCGTAAACCCTAAACCTATACATCCGGTTTCTCCGCAATTGAATGATTCTTTGACACCTTGCACCTGAATTTATTTTTTGGTAAATTCCTCCCGACTCTTTTCAATCTGGGCAACGGCTGCCCTGAAGTTGGTAAATTCTTCCCTAGTCAAATTTTCTCGAGGGAGAAGCTTGATATGGTAATGATTCTGTGCCCCTTTCCCCCCTTCAAATTAAAATTTGTTTGTCAGACAAAGGAACTTGTCGTCTTCTAGTCCCTGTTGTACATGCCACTGTTGAGGCAATCTCTTTGGTTTTGTTTGTGAAATATTTATTTTTCAAGTTGTCCTTTAATCTCAACACATGTGTCTCTCTCCACAAGTTATTCTAGTCTGTTGTTCTCTCTCTCCACAAGTTATTCTAGTCTGCTGTACCCAGCATGCTAGGCATGTTTAGATGACATTTTACTCATTATGTAAGCTCCTGCCTTTAGTAAAATTAGGCAGATTCAATTAATATTGGACCCGGGCCACTTGACAAAAACTCAGTAAATTAAATAATGCATAAAATTATAAATTCATGGAAAGTGTAGTTAAAAAACATATGGAATGAGTCTTTAAAATGCTAGAGAAATGTTTTCTATAGATATGAATGTGTAAACACCTAGCACAATCAACTTAGACTATTAAGTATTAACGAGTGGAAACTTGTGGGCTAATGCATTCTGTAACACTAAATTTCAAAAGTCTGAATATAAATGTAGAAATCAAATGCACCCAACTCTGTGGTTGAAGATTGAACACGTGGTATGGTCTTTAAATCTGAATGCCTCAGGGTTTGGCATTGAATGGCTTTGTCTATTATTTATCTCCAGATCATAAAGTTCCCACTGCTTTGCAATTGTTTTTCCATTACATATAGAAGAATCATTGATCTAACTTAACAATCCATTTATTATTCATATAATTATAATTAGAGATATTATTGTTTTTAACAAGTGCTTTATAAATAAGTTTAGCTTTAGTATAGCATAACAACGTATCATCATTCCATTTGAACTTCTCATATTGATCAGTATCGTTACTGCACTAGATAGGGATCTGGAAATCCTTGCAGTCTTCCCTCATAATAAAGAATGCTTTCCAATTAGACTGAGGCTGGTCATACTTCTGGCAAAGGGATGACCAATCAATCAACAGACCATTAGTTAATAGTTGATATGAATCATTTATACCTTTCTGGTTCCAGATATTGGCTGAACACTCCAGAAGAAGAGTGAGGGTCATATCTTTATGCTTAAGACTCCACCAAATAGATCTATGTCTCTGGACAGCCTTGTAATATTTTTGCAAGAAATGTCAATTTATAACCTTATATTTAACCAATTCTCAAACCTTCCATAGGCTAATTGAAGTTTCAGATTCTACAGGGGAAATACTATACTTGCTAATGAGGAGGTCAATAAGTGGCAGATATTTCTATTTCGTGGCATGCTGGGGCACAACCAGTAGGATATTGTTTCTTATCAATAATTTCCAGGGTTTATCTCCCTCAAGAGCCTTAGTAATCTATCTTTTTCTCAGGGCAATGTTGTGCAACTTCAAGTCTTTAAGTCCTAGCCCACCATACCCTTTCTCCATACAACACCTCTCCCACCGGATAGAATGGATCTAATTTTCTTCTGAATATCATTTACCTGATAACTATTAAAGAGCTAGAGTGAAGTACATTATAAATATTAGCTGTACAAACTTCTTTATAAATTATGAACTAGGAACATGATTACCTTATCTAAGTTTGGGACTATGGTTGCTTGATAATGTAAATAATTATAACTTGTTTAGTGGTACTCAAACCATTAATATTAGATATATTTCAATGTTGCAAGTTGATACTTTTGATACCCATGTAGGATTTGAGGATAAAGGTTTGATTTTACACAATGTCTATCAGTTTCTTACTATAAGAGCATTGATAAGGGAATTATCATGTGAATGAAGGATATTATAGCTATAGTAAATAATAATATTATTGCATACTGAATGGAAGATAATTATTATTTAATGGGATGATTTTGTTGAGATTAAGAGCTAAACTATTAGTGATCATACCATGTAATGACTTTCAATTTCTTATTGCTTACTAATAAGGTCATAATTAGTTGTAAGTGGCAAGATTGAATATTTCATGTTTGGACTATCTTAGCAGTAGTGGGTTTCACAAGAAGGTAAATTATATTTTAAGATAGAGAATATATTGTTATTGATGTATATCTTTGGACATTGATCCAATGGATATAGTGTTGCCAGCCGTCTAAAGTCAACTTGCACATTGTTTCAACTTAGGGAAAACAAATTATAACTATTGTGCTATGCGTTTTGAAGTTTTGATAATGTTTGTATTGCCTTATAGAGGCATGAGATGTTATAATTGAAATTAATGTGATTGTGATGGTTGACCATATTAGTAGATTACTATATTATGAATAGATCTTGAGTATTGCTAACCTTAGTACTAGGAAATTTATCCTAATTGTGATATTCATTCTCTTTGAATATTCTCATACATGAGTTTGTTGGCATACTGTGTATCCCCACAACTTTTTTCTTTCTTTTATATACCTGTTGGAGTTTTTGGACCCAAAGTTTCTAAGGTAAAGTGTCTTCCTTAGAGTTTAGTTTAGTTCAAGTTGGTCTATAGGAGTTCATCACGGTTCGTTGTTTGAAACCTAGGTTCTTTGTGGTCAATAAAACACATAGGGTTCATGGTTGTTAATCCCTCATTTAACATTTGTTTCTCCTCCAAACCTGTTAAGTTTTTAGTAAAAGCTATTGAGCCACTTTGAAGTAATGAACCACTTTGAATTGAGGTGAACCATATTGAACCATTTTCAAGCAGGTGTACTGTGGTTCAAAGAGGTTCAAGTTTTGCGTAGCGTTGGTCCCATCGACCAATCATATCAACCTGTGCTTGTATGCACCCTAAAATGGTCGCCTAGACTATGGGCCCCCATTATTCAATTTATCAATTTATCAAATTTTCTGAATCAATGGTTTACAATATTTTATTAAATCAATTTAAATCAATTTCCTTGATCAAATTCGATTATTTATTTCCTAAGGTTGATCATTTTATCCTAAGGTTTATTTAATTAAAAAAAAATCTCCATTTTTATTAAATAAAATAAGTCCCTATTTAATTTAAAAAAAACCTCTCTTTTAATTAAATAATTCATCCACATTTAATTAATTAATAGAAAAACCCCTCTTTTAATTTAATTAAATATTTCCTATTTAATTAAAAGAACTTGCTCCCTTTTAATTAAATAAATACCACGTGAAAAAGGAAATAAAATAAATTAAAATTAAAAAAATTCCTTTTTCCTTCCCTCATTTAATTCTTCTCCTCTTTTCTCATTGGTGGGATTTTGTCTCACATGGATCAAACTCTATTATCCCATATTTGGTCGTGAGAAGCTTCCCACCTCCACATTTTTCTTTATAAGGGAGAGCCCTCTCCTCATTTTTGACATCCATTATTATGCTGCAAGTTTGGAGAGCGATTTTTGAAGGAGTTTGAATACTAAAGCTTTTTGTAGAGAACTTCTATTTTCTTGTCTTCTTCTCTCATGCGTCCATGGCTTCCATCATCATGATCCATCCTTGTGATGTAGGCAAAGGATGAATAACTAGGGCCAAAGGCTCACCCAGCTATCGAAACCACCTTACAAGAGTTAACATAACAGAAGCAAACGTGAGGAACAACAACCAAAGGACGAAGAAGAATGAAATACTTTTATTGATTCTTCAAATATTCAACATACATGCCCAGCTGTAAGGCCTTCTGGGTTACGACCAATTACAAATACATTCACATTCAAAGATTCAATTGCAAATTCACACTTTTAGTTCTGCTCTCCAATCTTCTTCTTAAAACTTGCTTAACTTTAAGCCTAAACAATCTATATATACTTGCCAAAACAGCTTACAGATTATTCTAGAACATTACATAAGAGGAAGGCCGACCCAACAACGGTCTGGACACTTCCCAAGAAAAGATCTTAACATAAATGTTGCGATCGAAATAAATCCCGCAAGTCGGCTTGCATAAATCACGTCCAAATATTGACACTTGGCATACATTGGGTAACTTGGCACATGAAGAAACACTCGGCATACACTGGATAACTCGGCACACACTGGATAACTCGGCACATGAAGAGTCACTCGGCATACACTGGGTAACTCGACACATGAAGGAATTGCTACAGTAACTCGGCGCATGAAGGACTGCTAGGTACATGAAGGACTGCTAGGCACATGAAGAAATTGGATTGTTAGGCACATGAAGGAACTGGACTGCTAGGCACATGAGGAACTACTAAGCACATGAAGGAACTGTAGAATGAACGGAAATGAACAGGATAACAAGGCAACCCAGGATGCTCCTGCATCAAACAATTGGGGTTGAAAGAAATGATTCTCTTGAATCATTGAGATGTCACAACCTGGGCTGAATCCAACTCAAATTGAGAAATCCATGAAGCATCTTCAATAAGTCTATTTTTCCACTTCACCAAATATTTATAGTAATCTTTTCCTCTTGTGCTCTTGCCAACTCTCTGATTCAATATCTGTTCAACTTCTTCAATTTGCTTCTTAGGATAATCATCTGATACAACTTCATCCTTTGACTCATGATACTTATACAAATCAGCAATATTGAATATAAGAGATATATCCATGTCATTAGGTAATTCAACTTCATAAGCATTACCACTGTCAAACTTTTTCAAGATCTTACAAGGCCCAAATTTCTTCATCTCCAGCTTACTGTATGTTCCAACTGGGAATCTTT
Organism: Cupressus sempervirens; assembly: GCA_028749045.1. Lineage (NCBI taxonomy): Eukaryota > Viridiplantae > Streptophyta > Pinopsida > Cupressales > Cupressaceae > Cupressus > Cupressus sempervirens. Next base: position 576,676,769 of record CM053788.1, on the reverse strand, counting down.
CTTTCTTTAGATGAACCATCACCTCATCACCAACTTGAAAATCATGGTGTCTTCTAGACTGATCAACATTCTCCTTATATTTCTAATTACTTTGTTCCAACCTCAACTTCACTTCCTCATGCAAAGACTCCATAAAATCAGCAAATTCTTTTCTTGCAACGCTTTTTTTTTCTTCACCAGCAACATCTCTCAAATTTGATATGCCTCTAGGATGCATTTCAGTAACAATCTCAAAAGATGTCTTCTTTGTACTCCTATTCATAGAATTATTATAAGCAAATGCAGCTTGTGCCAATACCATCTCCCAATTACTTGGCTTATTTCCAACTAAATATCTCAGCAAATTACCCAAGCTTCTATTCACAACCTCTGTTTGACCATCTGTTTGTGAATGGAATGTAGAACTAAATTTCAATTCAGTACCTATCTTCTTTCACAAAGTCTTCCAAAAGTAGCCAACAAACTTATTGTCTCTATCAGAAATAATACTTCTTGATAATCTATGTAATCTCACAATCTCTTTAAAGAAAAGTTCAGCAACATGCTCAAAATTTGATGTCTTCTTACATGGTATGAAATGAGCCATTTTAGAAAATTTGTTCACTACAACCAATATGGAATCATACCCCTTCATTGTCTTAGGTAATGCAAGAACAAAATCCATATTGATGTTAGTCCAAGGTTTCTCAGGAATAGTAATAGGTGCATATAAACTAGTATTTTGACTCACCCTTTTTGCAACTTGACAAACGTCACAACTCTTTACAAATTTTTGAACATCCTTATACATTTGTGGCCAATAATACTTTTTTTTCAGCAAACTCATTGTCTTATCAATTCCAAAATGTCCAGCTAATCCACCACTATGCTTTTCCTTAATCAGATTCAACTTCATAGAACTTTTGGGAATACACAACTGAATACCTTTGAACAATATATCTTCTTGAATGAAATATTCGTCATACTTACTTATGTAATTTGTCAGATTTGGTGCTCTGCACTCTCTCCACGCCTCAGAAAAATCAAGATCAACAACATACAACTCTTTCATTTCATCAAAACCAAGAACTTCAATCTTCATTTGTGTTAGCAAGGAATGTCTACTACTCAATGCATCAGCAACTCTGTTAGTAACTCCACTCTTATGCTTAATGACAAATGTAAAACTCTGCAAATACTCAACCCACTTCATATGTCTCTAATTCAATTTATATTGACTTTCCAAGTATTGTAAAGCTTTATGATCAATATACAACACAAACTCCTTAGGAATCAAATAATGTTTCCACTTATTCAATGTTTGAACAATGGCATAAATTTTTTGATCATATACAGATTACTTCCTTTTAACACCATTCAACTTTTCACTAAAGAAAGCAACAAGCTTACCTTCTTGATTTAATACAACTCCTATTGCATTACCACTTGCATCACATTCAACTTGAAATACTTTGTTAAAATCAGGTAAAGCTAATACAGGTAATTCAACAACTTTTTGTTTCAAAGTCTCAAAACTCTTATCAACTCCGTGTGTCCACTTGAATTCCTTTTTAACTCCCCTCATTGTCTCAGTCATAACATTACAAACAACATTGAAATTCTGTATAAACTTTTCATAAAAACTAGCCAAACCATGAAATGATCTTACCTCACCCACATTCTCAAGTGTAGGCCATTTCAAAATTGCTTTAACCTTCTCAGGATCCATCTTCAATCCATCAGCTGAAATCACAAATCCCAAATACACAATCTCCTCTTACATAAAAGAACACTTTTTCAGATTAATCAACAACTTTTCCTCTTTCAACCTTTGCAATACTTGTCTAATATGCTCAAGATGTTCTTCTTTAGTCTTATTGAATATCAAAATATCATCCAAATAAACAATCACAAACTTACCCAAAAATCATTTCAGAACTTCATTCATCAGCCTCATGAAATTACTAGGTGCATTAGTCAAACCAAAAGGCATAATTAACCATTCATACGAACCATCTTTTGTCTTGAAAGCAGTCTTCTGTTCATCACCTTCTCTAATTCTGATATGATGATAGCCACTCTTCAAATCAATATTGGTACAATCCATTATGTCATCCATCCTTGGCATAGGAAACTTATATTTCACTGTTATCTTGTTAATGGCTCTAGAATCAGTACACATTCTCCATTCTCCATTCTTTTTAGGTGCTAATACAGCAAGTACAACACATGGACTTAAGCTTTCTCTGATCAAACATTTTTGCAACAACTCATGCACTTGTCTGTTAAGTTCTTCATTTTCTGCAGGTGTCAATCTATATGATGCTTTGTTTGTCAAACTAGCTTCTGGATCCAGATCCATACAATGACTTATACTTCTTATTGGAGGTCAACCGTCAGGAATATTATCAGCAATAATGTCTTTATACTCATTCAACAATTCTATAATTTCTACTGGTACTCGACTATCACTATCTATTGGCACCCAGTCATTACTAGCTTCTGCTGCTCGGTCATTACTACCAACACTTGTTCCTCTAGGAACTATGGCAAAATAGACTTGATCCTTTTTCATTTCCTTTTCAAATTGTTTCCTATTAACCAGAGAAATTTTTACAGTAGTACAATTAACCTCATCTGGACTTTCAATCAAAGGCAGCAATGTTTGTTTCTTCCCATTCACTTAAAGAGTGTATTGATTCAATCTTCCATCATGCACAACATATCTATCATATTGCCAAGGTCTACCCAACCAAATATGACAACAATCCATGGGCATAATATCACACAAAACTTCATCAAAGTAATGTCTAATTTTGAACTTCACAAGGCATTGCTCACTTACCAATATCTTATGCTCATCTTTGATCCATGAAACATGATAAGGTTTGAGATGTTTTAGCCTCTGCAATTGCAACTTGGTAATCAACTCTTCTGATGCCGGATTTGTAGAACTTCCATTGTCGATGATCACTTTGTAGCATTTTCCAGCCATCTTACATCTTCCAACCATATTACATTAAGTCTGGCTCCACATCCCATCGTGTTGTAGGGCTCTCCTTGTACTCGCGTGTCTTGCGATCTTTGAGCCGCAAGTGACCATGTACAACAACTAGCTTCTCCGCTCTCTTAGAGTAAGTCTGTTCCTCTTGACAGAGTGAATGAAGCTATAGGTGGACCAATTCCTCTCTGCAGCTAAGGAGCTAGACACCTGAGATAACAAAGTTGAAAGTTACAACTTACAAGTTACAAACAAATGTTCATACAATTTGTAACAAATGATAAATGGTAAATCGATGATTAATAATTATTGAATCAATGAATCATAAATTAAAATCAGCAAGGTAAAACTCTTCAAGTTAAGATTGTAAAGGGCTGGAATTAGTTATTAGTATTACAAACCTGAGAAAGCAGTCGAATGGCTAGTGAGGTGATCTGTAACTTTTGTGAACCATGATATTTCCACCATAAAATGGGATTCTTTTGTGCCATGGTTTTCAGATCCACCTTTGCAATATCCGAGTATCCTACAAGTTACAAATTTTAAATTTTACAACATAATATTAAAATTATAAATAACTTAAATAAAGTTATAACTTATAAGTAAAGTAACAATTAATTATTAAAAGAACTTATAATTTAATAATTATAAAGAGTTTAGAGCACTGAATCAAGATTTAAGGATTACTTGAAAGACTAGCAAATTCAGACCACTCGGTGCAAATCTCACTAGTAGTCTCAGTATCATACATTTTGGCAATGCATCGGAATAACCCATTCTTCACCTCATCATCCCGAAGTGGTGTGACTCTACCAGGCCTAGGTATGTACCATTTCGGGTTCAATGCATAGGCAGCCATGTGCAAAGGAGTGTTCAACTTCTCCCACCTGCGGTGAATGATAGGCTCAATGTGCTCCATATAGAATGCTAGAGTGGGGTCTCTCTCACATACAACAACCCTCATCTACCCAAGCATGAAATCAATGCACTCATAAACCTCTCCAAGGCTAGGTGAATCTGCATCTCCATATATGATCACTTGAAACACTGGAGTAATGGTGGAGACTATGTATTTTGCATCACTTCAAAACTGATCACTCTTCATTGTCTCCTTTACCCTCTTCCCTTGCTCTGTTCTGGACTTAGGCCATCGATTCCATTCTTGTGTCATAACCATGAGTTGCAATGGCTCTTGCAACTCAATCATTCTCTCTAAGAGAATATAATATGATGCATACCTGGTCTCAGCTGGTTTGAGGAATTGCTTCTTTGCGAAGCTCCTGAAAAGTGCATGTGAGGTATGGTGATTGCAGATAAACATCTGCACCTCTCTCCCATCATTAACCACCTTTCTAATCCACTCTATTTTTCCCATGTCTTTGAGTGCATTGTTCATGGCATGCACACAACATGGAGTCCACCAAATATGCCTATAAGCTGCCTCAACAAGCCTTCTTGTAGCTTTGCACACATGTGCTGCATTTGTCACAACTTGGACCACATTTTGTGGTCCAACCTCCTCAATGGCTTTCCTAAGCACATGAAATTGAAAATTAGCATCTTTACGATGCTTTGAACAATCAACTACCTTCAAAAAATATGGGCCCTCCGTGCATGTAACCATAATGTTGATGAGTGGACGATGACTAATGTTTGTCCACCCATCCATGATAATGCTGCAACCTGACTCCATCCAACATGCTTTCATTTGCTCCATCAAGATCCCAACCTTGTCATAGGCTCTATCCAACACTGTAGTCCTCAGCTTGTGGTCACCTGGTGGCACATATGATGGCTCTCCCTCATTCATTGCCATGGTCATCATCCTCACAAAATAGGGAGATCGAGCCACATGTGTAGAGATGCCATTGGCAAAGAAGAAATCACCAACAACATCATCTAACCGGTCCCTTGCATGCATGTTAAATAAATGAGCAATGGGGTTACTATCACTACAACTTGTGGTTGCTTTCCGTTTCCCCCTACTGCTGTCCCCTGCTGAATTTTGTGTAGGTGAGGAGAATGATGGTGTAGGTGACATAGTCCTTGCTCTCTGATGCAAGATACGAGTAGATGTATCTCGCTGCTCCTGTAACTGCTGTATATGTTGTACCTGTTGCCTAGTAGACAAAGATCTAGGCACCGCAACGTCACTATCATCAGGAATGCCCCATAGTTTATTCACTTCAATTCTGTATTTGACATTCTCAGTATTTGACAAGAACATGCATGGGTTCACACCATAGCCACTCCAAAAAAGGTGTGAATTAACTCTTGTAATGCTGCCAAACCATTCTGCTCCACATATATTGCACTTCCATTTGCGTGTGCCACCCCCTGAAGGTGTAGGGCTTGTAATTTTTGTAGCAAACTGTTTCAGAGGGGACTTTGGGTCATAAGGACCCCTAGCATACTTCCTCAAAATCTCTGAAGGGCAATCAGTAGAAGGCACCCTTGGTGCGACATAAGGAGGTTCTACCTCAGGCTCAGATTGACCACCTATATCAGCCCCATGATCACTTCCTTCAGGCTCAGGTTCAGGCTCATAATCAGATGCACTTGTCTCATTAATTTCCATGTCTTCTGCACTTTGGTTGGATCTAGAAGCCATTTATAAAACTTCATTTTACAAAATGAAAATAAAACTATAAAAATGATCATGATACATTTCAGCCCAAGTAAAAATAATTTAAAACTTAAAAGTTAAAACTTTACTATTTAATTTTAGCATTTACTATTTAAAAATTTAAAGTATTAAAAAATGAAGCTAAATAGTAAATACTAAAAGTAAATACTAAATAAAAATATGGCAATATGGCATATGCTGAAACGTTTTACTAAGTTACTTTCAAGTTTTAAGTTTCATTCTTGAATCTTGTTGATAGTTGAATCTTCTTAGTTCTATGATTTTTTATTTTATAATTTATTATCTATGTTAATTTTTAGTTTTTTTCATTGTTCTTAAAATAAGAATATGGCAATATGGCATATGCTGAAACGTATTTAGTTCTTAGTTCTATGATTTTTTATTTTATAATTTATTATCTATATTAATTTTTAGGTTTTTCATTGTTCTTAAAATAAAAATATGGAATATGGCACATGCTGAAACGTATTTCAGCATATGCCATATTCCATATTTTTATTTTAAGAACAATGAAAAAACTAAAAATTAATATAGATAATAAATTATAAAATAAAAAATCATAGAACTAAGAAGATTCAACTATCAACAAGATTCAAGAATTAAACTTGAAACTTGAAAGTAATTTAGTAAAACTAAATAGTAAATAGTAAATAGTAAATTTAAAAATTATAAATTGATTTTTAAAACCAAAAAAACTAAGTAAAATAAAAAAAACCCTACCTTGAAGGCTTGAACTTGAGGAGACACTTGCCAAATCAAACTTTCTTGCTCCTCTTGCTCCTCTTGATCTTGCAATCCTTTGCAAAACCACCCACTAATCTCTTACAAGCTCTTCCAAACACTCTTTCTCACTTAGCTTCTTGCTGCTCCAAAATGGTGAAATGAAAATGAGATCTATTGGTCTTATTAAGCTTTCAAGTAGACCACATGGGACCCACACCCAATTAGGGTTAGCATACCTAAAAAAACAAAAACAAAAAAAAGAAGAAAAAAGTATTGTTTTTCTAAATTTCTTTTGGGCCTCTTCTCGGCGCACCCCACGAGCACCCGAGGCGCACCTGAGCACCACGTCCCACTCGGGTGCTCGACTGGTGCGGCGGCGAAAAAGCCGCTGGCGGGGCTGCTTGGGTGCGTGACGCACCCACACTAGGTGCGCCTAGGTTTTGACCTGGGTGCGCGCACTCGGGTTACACTGGATGAACCTCAAGCTCTGATACCAACTGACGTAGGCAAAGGATGAATAACTAGGGCCAAAGGATGAATAACTAGGGCCAAAGGCTCACCCAGCTATCGAAACCACCTTGCAAGAGTTAACACAACAGAAGCAAACATGAGGAACAACAACCAAAGGAGGAAGAAGAATGAAATACTTTTATTGATTCTTGAAATATTCAACATATATGCCCAACTGTAAGGCCTTCTGGGTTACGACCAATTACAAATACATTCACATTCAAAGATCTAAATGAAAATTTGCACTTTCAATTCCGCTCTCCAATCTTCTTCTTAAAACTTGCCTAGCTCTAACCCTAAACACTCTATATATACTTATCAAAACGGCTTACAGATTATTCTAGAACATTACATAAGAGGACGGCCGACCCAACAACGGTTTGGACACATTTCAAGAAAAGATCTTAACATAAATGTCGTGATTGAAATAAATCTCGCAAGTCGGCTCGTAGAAATCACGTCCAAATACTGACACTCGACATACATTGGGTAACTCGACACATGAAGAAACACTCAGCATACATTGGATAACTCGGCACATGAAGAGTCACTCAGCATACACTGGGTAACTTGACACTTGAAGGAATTGCTATAGTAACTCAGTACATGAAGGACTGCTAGGCACATGAACGAACTGGATTGCTAGGTACATGAAGGAATTGGACTGCTAGGCACATGAAGGAACTGCTAGGCACATGAGGGATCGCGAGGCACATGAAGAAACTGCAAAATGAACAAAAATGAGCAGGATAACAAGGCAACCCAGGATGCTCTTGCATCACCTTGCATTTGCATCTTAGCTTAGAGTCATATTCATTTTCATAGATTAGTATTGCATTGTTATTGCATTTCCTTTCTTGCATTGTTATCATATAGATCAGTTTGCATTTTTATTTGCATGCATATTTTGGATCTTTGAATCTCTTGTTTCATGGTGTACTTGCATGGGCACAAATTAGGTCAAACTGAGGGCCTCCATTACAAACCTTTGCACTCCATGAATAGAGAGCTATGAGCCGCCATTCAAGACCTCATTTTTGAGCAATCTTGGATATAATGACTCATAGAAGTGTGCCCACATTTTAGGCATACAATGCTAACATAAAATCTATGACTCTGAGGTTTAATGGGTCGAAAAGGAGACATGAACCTTGGAGAACCACTTTTTCGAAAGTTCAAGCAGGTTCATGATGGTTCATGATATTGCAAAAGATGACGCAAGTTAAAATTTTGCATTGGCTTTCCCAAGGTATTTTTTGTACACCTTAGAGCAATTGAAAATGGGTTAGTTGGTGGGGCAAAATCAATAAGTTTTAGGTAAAGTTATGCCATGATGTGACAGATATTAAGTTCCCATGCCATAAAAATGTCACATTGTGGTCATTCAAAATGAGTAAGGGATATTGCAATTAATCTTGAGATTTCCTTTGCTATGAGAACTTTAGAGTGGCAAATCTCAATCAATCATTTATAGTTACCAATTTGAATCGAAGCGGTGAAGGTAAAAGGTGATTGTGCATGTGCAAGGGTTGCAAATGCTTTTAGTTAAAAATGTTAGTTTCAAAAGCCTTCTTTTGCTCATGATTTATAGTTTTTTGGTATCTTAGAGAAATTTTTCCCTTGGTTGAAGTGAACTCATAGTTATTATGAAGTCAACCTTCCACTTGTTTGATAATGCCACTAATTTAGTTTGTGAAAGCCCTAAAATACAAACCTTATGCAGTATGACTTGGAAGAATTTAAGAGCAGATGAACCCTTTATGAAAAGGAATTGCAGAAAGTGTCTTGGGTGAGGCTGATGTGTTTCCTCTTGCCATCATATACCCAGAGCTTATTAGAGAATGTATCAACAGATATGATGTGAGACACCAATGTATCCAGAAGAATGATGAAGGAATTCTATTATTGGTCGACAGAGAAACTGTTGCATTTGTTTTTAAAATACTTGAGAAGGCCTGCTCATAATTTACTCCATATCTCTCCATTGCAAGGTTCAACAAATGTGCTGATAAAATATTGGAGTATTATAGCTAGAAATTGGTTGCTCAAGTTTTACAAGGGCGGGTCTAGATTGCCAAAATCTCTCTCAAGGGAACATATGGAACCTTATGTGAGAGACTTGGTAGTGTTATTGTACAGAGTGGAAGTAGCTTCTCAAGCCCACTTCTTTGCTGAATGAATGTATTTCTTTGTGCAAATCATCTTGGAGTAAAACAATATTTAGACAGGGGGGAAGTGATAGTTGAAGCCATGTGGGATCAATTGAAGATGGCACACTTGGGAGACGTAGACCTACATGCCTTGTACCTCACCTATTGCTTTGCTTGTACCCAAGAATGGGTAGGTATCCCCCATGAACCTTGGTTTGAGAGTATGAAAATCTATGAATATTACCCTATCTTTCAAGGAGAGAAAGCACTGGAAGATTACAAGAAGATAAATGATGTATTCACTGGGAGGCTATTCATTAAGATAAGATATTTGTTGGCTAAAAGAATGACATATGAAGCAAGACAATTGGTCAATACCTACGATAACTATTACATCCAATATCTTCATTTTATCTACATCCTGGTAGGGGGCTATGAAGGTGAATCGATAAAGCTACCTATGTACGTTGTGGATTGCTTCGTCTTGGTTAAACTATGTAGTCAGTTAGCCTAGGTGGTTAAGAAGTATCTACTAGAAGAGGAGAGGGAAAGTCTTTTCCCCTTGGAGTTGGACCTTTACACTTGCAAAACCTTTTTTGATGTAGTAAGCATTGGATATGACCGAGAAGGTTTGACTTCAAGTACTACAATGCTAGACAGGGCTTTAATAATAAGGGATTCATCATATAATGTTTGAAATTAGAAGACCAATTCTTACCCCTACCTCATCTCGAGGATTTGTTGGAGGACTGTCTAGACGAGGTTGAGGTAAGGAAGAGGCAACTATTACAAATTGAAACCCTGGGACTTGAGATGGACATCGAAGGAGTGCAAGAAGATGGTTCATGTATAACAAATCTAGAATTTGTAGAAGTGAAAAACCAACCTTTGCCTGAGGTGAACTAGATTGAGACCAAGAAGAATGATATACAGATGAGAATACTTAACGTGGTGAAAAGTACTAAGAAGCGGCTTAAAGAGAAGAAAGAAATGAAAATTCAAGACTTGCATGTCAAAATTTTTGTATGGATCTCTAAATCCCCTTCTCAAGTCTATGTTTTGATGATGATATTTGGACTTGTGATATAGGTGACAACAGATCCAAGTTTGAAAGATCTACCTCTTGTAGATCATCCTCAACATCCACTATAGTTTCCCCATGGTAGGAGTAACCAAATCCAAGGCGAAAGCCAAAAAGCAAAAGGAAGTGAGTAGTGACAAAATAGTGGACGTGCGAATTAGAAAAAGAAGTGAAACAAGAGGAGGAAGACAAATGTACCAGCCCACCAATGATGGACTCTGACCAATTGAAAGATGACATTCTGGACTTGGATGACTCACCCCTCATGATCACCTTGACCCCTGACAAGTCTAGCACTGCCAAAGCCACAATAGATACCACTCCCCAATGGTTGGCCACTTTGGTGAACAAGAAACGTAGCATAGTACCAGATTCCATCCCCATAAGGGATATGGTTAGTAAGTACACGACTATGACTCCAATGATGAATAACAAGAACTGCTTTTGCAAATGTAATAACATTGCCATTGTATTGATATGTTCCAAATGCAAATCTAAATGACTTATAAATACGAGAGGAAGAGGCATGTCTCATGAAGAGACATGTCTCTATGGTTAATCATCATTAAATAATTTATTAATAATAACATATATATGTATATATAACTATATCTATATATATATATATATATTATATAATATAACTATATCTATATTTATATTATATTATATATTATAATATAAGTAGATATAAGAGTATTTTCCAAATGATGATTTACCAATAACCACAAAAGATTTATCTTCAGGCCAATTCAATCAGACTGAAGTTACATCGTTAACACTCCCTTTTAGCCAAGGAGGATTGTTATAGAACACATACGCTCTTAAGTATATGAAAAGATATCATCTTAGTATGATATTCCCGAAATAACATAAATAAGGATATTGACATATATCATCAACTTAGATGTTATCTTTCAATATAATCTGTAGTATGATTCAACAAGAAATATCAATCATATGCTATTCATCATACTTATATTCTTTTGGTATGTGCACTGGCATCAAATCCTAGATGCCTACCAAAAGAATATGTTATATCCTGGAAAGATGTGTGTTATCTAGATCTCTGACACTTTGAGACAATAACTAAATGTAGTCTATTAGATAATAGTCATGATCTCAAGGACAACCACTTAATGTAGTCCAACATGACAAGTATCATGACCTCTGACACACTTTAGGACATCAACTTAGTGTAGTCTGTCATGATATGTTTATTATCATAATGTCATGAATCGATGAAAGGAACTATCGCAACATATATATTAATGTCTATAATCTGATTAGGGCATGATCATAAAGTATCAAATAGCATGAGATATCAGTATGTGAAGTAAATCAAACATATACATATATGTACGTGTCTGTATTTACATATGCATGTATATACATATACATACGTATATGTATGTTCCGTATATTGATATTAGATCCAACCAAAGCTATTACTTTAACACTCTCTTATAGTGAGAGAGGATATGATCAATTTCTTAATCTCTATAATCTCATATTCGAGTTTGCATAAAAAATGCCTATACTCAATTACATCCTTTAAGAATATATATACTATTTGATTTTCGACACATTTTGAGACACAAACATAGTTGATCAGGTAGTCAATCGTGATCTCATGATTTTCAGCTCAATCCAGGACTATCATGATTTACTTATTGTCATGACTTCCAACACAATTCGGGACAACAAGTTAATGTAGTCTATCATCACAATGGATCAAGAATACATCATGACAATATTAGTATCATGATTTCCGTCTCATTTCGGGACAACATTTTAATGTAGTCGATCATGATAAATTTTGTTAACATGATTATTGGCACATTCTAGGACAACTTAATGAAGTCTATCATGATAACATGGTCAAACTATTGTTAAGATCATCACCTTACAATAGTGACCTCACACATATACCAAATGAAAGATTGTCACCTTTCATATTATTACAATAATAGATAAAGTCGTCTATTATTAGTTAATGGTTATCTCTTGTAAATATCTATTAAGCTTTAAGTTTGTTTTCGTTTTGTGCTTTTTTTAGAATAGAAATTTTCTATTCTTTACGATCGTTTCCTAAGGAAACATCGTCTCATTCTTTTGTATAAATTGACCTTTCGGTCTTTGTTAATATTAAGCAAGTATTTACCAATTACTTCCGTAATATGGTATCAGAGCATTTTTCCTTAATTTTTTTGAAAATTATAATTTCTTTTCCGAAATTATCAGAGCCAATTTTCGAAATTATTTTGTGATCCTTGCTTCCTAATCTCAAAACTCTAAGATTTTCAAAACTAGGTTTTTTTATCTGATGTTCTTGGCAAAATCGCGGATTGTTTTCTGGTGTTTTTTTGAGATTTGTGACTTGCAAATCGTGTCAAATTTCTTGTTGGAAACTCGCAGTTTCTTGGCGGAGGGGCTCAGCCTTGCTATCAAACACAATTCTCTGCAAATCGTGGTCATTTGACATTTGTTTTACAGCTCGCATCTGCAAATCGTGCCATTGCTTTTATGCAGTGTGATTTGTATCCAAGACCCGACTCTGCATTTTAAAAAAAAAATGACTACTCCTGCCATATCTACCAATCATGATTTTTTCAGCACCATCTCTGTTTGTCATTGTGCTTTGGGAAGTAGATCGGCCATTATTTTCAAGAAACCCACCATTTTTTTTGCAAATTCGACCTTCCAAAACGACAACTGGTTGAAGATGAGACTATACATTTGTAGTATGTTCCTACCATGATCAGATTGCAGACATTTTCACCAAGCCTCTTGGTCCTGATAAGTTTGTCAAATTTAGAGGACAACTTGGTGTGATAGATAGATTAACCATTAAGGGAGGGTATTACAATAATAGATAAAGTCGTCTATTATTAGTTAATGGTTATCTCTTGTAAATATCTATTAAGCTTGAAGTTTGCTTTCGTTTTTTGCTTTCTCTAGAATAGAATGTTTCTATTCTTTATGATCATTTCTTAAGGAAACATTGTCTCATTCTTTTGTATAAATTGACCTTTTGATCGCTGTTAATATCAAGAAAGTATTTACCGATTACTTTCGTAATACATATGACATAAATCACAACAACATCATGTAGTAACTTACATGATATCCACCATGAACCAAGTCAGAGGATAGATCCACCATAGCTTCTCCAAGAGGATGGAACAAGGGTTTTCACCTCAAACTTCTCTCTCAAGGAATTTCACTTCAAACTTTTCTTTCGTAGAGAACTCATTAACAAGGAATTGCATCATGTAATTCTCCCTCTAAACAAAAGATCCTGAGAAGTCAGGTCCTCTAGTTACTCCCTTAGGTTCTCTTCGCCAAATCATGCCTGTTGGACTCCCTCTGAATTTGATATTAATCTTTCAACTTTCAGGTGACAACTCATTACTTCTCATGATGTATATAGCAGTAGGCCCATCAAAATCATGTAGTCACACACTTGTATTTTTAGATGCCCTTTGAATATCAATCTTTTGAAATTTTACATATCCTTTGAAGAAGTGTCAGACTCCCTCTTAATGGAAGAATACTCATAATCTCAATCATCAAGAATATTCGCTGCTAGATGATTAATGAATTCTAGATTACAACTTCTTTAGAGTTGTTGATGTAAGATCGAGTCTACACAATATTTGTGTAAAGTATCAGTGTTCTTTTCCTGCAAGAACATTTTCAAACATAAAGGAAAAGATCAAGGCAAATAATTCTTATAGTATGTATAGAATTACAAATAAGAGAGAAACTACAATGAGTAGATAAATGTAAAAGATGTCCATAGGCATTTGAGAATGAAACATCTCCTTTCTAAAGATAGTTTAGGTGGGAATGAAACATTTGTTATTATCCCCCCCACAATATAAAATTCCCACTCATTCCATTTTATGGAGTATTTAGTCACTATCAAGTCCAAAGAGATAGTCATCCAATTTTCACTCATCTCTAAAGCTGCCTAAATAGCGGTAGGAGTTCTTGTATAATCATCACTCCCATCATTCATCATTTTCACCATAGTTTCAATCAACTTGACGCCCTTAGCTATCTGTATGAGAAATCTAATGTCCCCATGATACATTCAATTAGTTTGCTTATTTGCTTATTTTCTGATCATTGAGTTTTCTAATTTGTTTAATTTTGGCATAATGTGTCTTCCAAGTTTACAACCATATTAGCAGACATTCTTTATTGCAACAAAATTTGAAGCAAATGTAAAATTGTAATATGTACTCATAATTCTACAATGTTCTAGATTAACATATAATCATAATGCGCATCTATTGTATATGGAGGAAGGAAAAACTAGTTGAAGTATTATGGTAATGATTTATCAAGTCCTTCCTTGAGTGTAATTTCTTATGCTTCTTGATCCCTCTTCATATATATGACTTACTCCTTAGTAGTTCATAGCAACTCAATTTCTATATGATCTATTTCTAGGAAATGACCATGCCAAAATTCTTCACTTTAACCAACACTCCGAATGGTATACAATACTTGGTGAGCAAGTAGATTCTTTCCACTCATAGTAAAGGAGAGACTGAAGAAGATAACTTATTGTGTTGGAGTGGATACCAAATCTCATAATCTTATTGACGACAGTTTCATTACAATATTTATTTTCTTGAGAAAGCATTATGTATGGAGTTATAGTCCTTAGTTTTTAATGAAACAATGTTTTTCCACAGATGTGATGTCACATGACTTGAAGGATAGGTTAACCTGCCTTTTTGTTGTATGAAACTTTTCCTTATTAATTTGGACCATATCTATTATCGACTTACCTTTTCTTTGTAAGTAATTTCTTTTGAACGGTTCATTCACTAGGGTGGGACCGAATGCCCTTATACACAATGCTTATCCACTCCCATCTCTTTTTACATATGGCCTTTAATAAAGTGTGTGTTGCACTAATATTCCTTTCCAATTGGAACACTTTCTTGAACAGGTACTTCGTCAATATTTGTTTGTTATGATAGCCCACTCATAATATGTGAATGCCACGTGATCTCTTGGTGAAAATCACCATGTATGCATCATTATTCCTTACACAATTTACCCTGATCTTTGCTTGTCCGCGTGTGTAATTATTATTGCGTGGGTCTTGTTCTTCCTCCTTGACTTTTCAGGGTACTTTCCTTTTAATTACATTATGAAATAAATATTATTTTGCACTCAACACATGACTATTTCTTATTCGCTGCTTGATGCAATTTTTTTTTTTCCTTCACCCGCTTCTATTGCGTATTGGTTTGTCTATTGTGTCCACGTTGAATCATTGAGTGTCCAACGGACCTGTATATCCCCTTGTCATTTGTTGCTAATTTGCTTCCTTTGCTGAATTAATGGTTGGTCCGTTTCGTGAGCCAATGATGTCGACTCAGATTCTGCGCTATTTATTAGCTTTTGATGGGTTTTATCTATGTTGGATGCCTGTGGATTTGAGATGTGATTCACACTCTTGGAAGTATGGAAGTATATGAACTACTTTTAATAATCTTATAATTACAACACTATGATAAAAGGAGTTGGCTAGATTTGAGCATGAATCTGAGTCACACATCACTGCCTTGGTTATTGCCATCAGATCACTATCTTCAAGCTGCAATCTTTATTGCTCAGAGGCTAATCGTTAAGTTGCACTCAAACTAATATCTGACCCTGAACAAATACCTGCTGTCTGATTTGTATTCTCTAATCAAAGGTCCTTTCGATGATAGCACATTATGCTAATATGGAGGAAGTCACCTAATATTAATTGTAGTTCTATTGATTGACATGTGACACCGTTAAGAGACATCATAATATTTTATGTTATCGCTGAATCCTATCAGTTGAATCATTTAAGGATCTCCTCCACTTTATGCGATGGTTTCTATATAACTCGTTGTCCTTAATCTAGGTTGATCATCCTTATAATATAAGGGAAAGGATGTAATCTACTCCTTGGCTCTACTGCTTTAAGATTCTCAAAATATGATGTCCTAAGTATCTAGTCTTTTCACCTTTCATTACACTTATGCATGGACTTCTTAGCCGATGATGTGGGCCCTTCCTTGGTTTATCCTTCGCTTCTCTTTCTAATGGAATTGTATCCTTTTTTTTACCATTGTTTGATGACAAGAGTCAACTTTTTATGTTAATATATTTGTATTGAACATTACCTTCATGCTCTAGTCAATACTGCATAATCTATACCCTCTTCAAACATGTCTTCGTCAAAATCTGATTGATATGTGATATACAGATTTCTGATATACATATTTAATCACTGACGATAATCAATGGTTGGTAAAAATATCAATTTTGGAGTGAGTCTTCTTATCATTGATTGGATGTTCTTTTTAAATGTGCTCATTGTACCCATTCATACTTCTATCAATTCCAATCGCTATTTCTGCATATATTTGGAGATTACTAGATTGTGATCCCATGTTGTGATCTATATTCTAAACACAATCATATGATTTTTATTTTTTCGTATTAGCAATTTCTTCATGGTACGACAATTACTATCAGTTGTCACTGTAATGACTTGTGTTTTTAAGGAACATGTCCTGCAGTTTGATTGACAAGTCTTTTGACCTTCCAATCAGTTATTTCTGACAATGATGTGCAGGGATCTAAATATTATAAGCATCAAATGTAATGTGTGATTCATTTTCCTCCAGATATATCTTATTAAATTTAGTTCTGAATACCCTTGTTTACATGAACTCTTGTTCGATTCTGCCACTCAGAATATGTTACTGACTTTAAATGTTGATTCCATATGTTTCTTAATCCTATTCGCTGCTAACATCCCCTCAAGTTATAAATTCCATGTTCGTGTTGGATACTTCATATTTGAGCGATGGTTTCTGATTTCTGCTGGTATTGTACTTACATTTCTTTAATGGCCATCTTAGTTATTCCTGAGTTTATTATTTAATTTCTATTTTCATCTCTAGTTCAAAATTGTTTCATAATAGAAACAATGTCTTTGTAAATCTAATTAAGGAGCTTTCATCTCCTCTGTGTGACAACATCAATTTACCATAACATCTCTTGTTGAGTTAGTGCTCAGTGGAGGATATTGGTGTCTCTTGTGTGTTGGTACCTACGAAGCTTGTAAGAAGATCCATATATGAAAAAATATTATCTCTGAATTTCTTCTGCAAGGGTTTCCATGTAAAACAATGTGTACATGTGTTTATTGGTAGAATGATCTTTTGATTATTTCTTTGTGATTGCTAAAGTTTAATAAGTGAAAATTGTTGTATATTGATTCACCCCACCTCTTAGTATATATGTGATATATGTGTTAAAGTTGTAGCTTCAGTCAAATTGATTCGATCTGATATGCATTATTGTTATTGGTAAATCATCATTTTCTATATGTACTTATCAATGTTAAATTATATATATATATATATATATATATATATATATATATATATATATATATATATATATATATATAAATTGTTATACATATATAATAATACATTATATATATGGTTATTTATATTACTAATATATTAATATGTTAACTAGTGATGGTTAACCGTAGAGACATGTCTCTTCATCTCCTCTTTTATTTATAATCCTTCATTTGCATTTGGAACACATTCAATAGAATGACAATTGTTAGCACATTTGCAGCGATCCTAGAAATCAACAATATGTTGGAGGCAATTATTGTGTATGATGACATGTTGAAGCTAGTCACTATGTATATGTGATATATGCGGTAGCAATCATTATGTATATGTGGTGTATGCTTGAGCTACTCATTGTGTATTTATGATTAATGTTAATATGTATGCTAGACCTAGTTACTATGTATGTGCATGTGTTTGAACTAGTCACCTTGTTAGGTCGAGTCACTAAGTTACACTATAATCAAACTTAGTTATTAGATTATGCTCAATTAAAAGTTTGGGTTTTAAGAGTGATCAAAGATCTCACACTAGATGAAAGAATGAACTTCCTCTAACATTGTAGTGTGAACTACAAGGCCTTTGATTTCGACAAGGGTAGACATAGGTAGGGTCATTAGGAGCTCAGTAGAGGGTATTGGTGTCTCATGTGTGTTGCTACCTACGACGCTTGTAGGAAGATCCATAAACGAATCAATATTTTGCCATTACAAGGGTTTCCATGTACAATCATGTGTGCATCTTGTGTTTATTGCTAGAACTTGTGATTATTTCTCTGTGATTGCTAATGTTAAAACAAGTGAAAATTGTTGTATATCGATTCACCCCACTTCTTAGTATATGTGTAATGTATGTTGGAGCTAGTCATTGTATATATATGACATGCTAAAGCTAGTCACTGTATATATATGATGTATGGTGAAGCCAATCATTATGCATATGTGGTGTATGCTTGAGCTACTCATTGTGTATTTATAATTATGTTATGATGTATGCTAGAGCTAGTCACTGTGTATGTCCATGTGTTTGAACTAGTCACATTATTAGCTCTTGTCACCAAGTTATTTTATAATCAAACTAAGTTACTTGATTATGCTCAATTAAAAGTTTGAATTTTAAGAGTGATCAAAGATTTCATACTAGAGAAGAGAATGAATTTCCTCCAACTTTGTAGTGTGAGCTACAAAAGCCCTTTGATTTCCACGACGATATACTTAAGTAGGGCCATTAAGAATGAATCGTTGAAGCTTAGGTCTATGTTGATGATTGACCTTGACATAAAGAGCTTACCACCTTTCCATGTAAGCATAAATGGAGGCGTAGAGTTGTTGCCAGCATATTGGGTGAAAAAATTAAGAAGTTTACATCTCTAAGCTAGAACAAAGATGCTTGGTTGAGTAAGTTGTTAATTTTAGAAATAAATAAAAAGAATTTAGTAGCAATTGAAAGGGGGTGATTTATACATCACCATTGTGTGGGTTGAGTTTTATTGATTTTCTTAAGTGACCCCTAAATTATTCTTTATATTAAATTACATATGATGGTTATGAATGTTAAGTTATTATTGTTTATTTTAAACATCCCTCTTTATGGTTGATACATATTATATTTTTATTACTTAAAGGTGTGGACCCTTTTGCCACTTGTCACCAACCCAAAAATATAATAATTAGTAATTAATAATAAGAACAGTATTTTTAATGAAAAATTTGTTATTTAAAGAAGTGGAAATTTTAAAACCTAAAAACTAAAACTCACAGTGATATGAATAAAGTTAAAAATATAAGTAAAAAAATTAAAAAAGAAACATGAAAATAACAACCCTAACAAGTTCTAACTTCCAATTTGTACTTTTATTGAACACATTTATTCAAATAGTTGACATACATGCATGCTTTGATACTGCTTTAAGAACCCTATCAAGGTGGATTTGTGTAAATACATATATTTTGCCTTGTTTGTGTTTGTTTTGAATGGGGTATATTTGCAATGTTTGAACTTTGATGTGACAAAATATTGCAACAAATGAAGGATATTGAAATAATAAAAATTTCAACTCAAAATTGAAATTGCATGGATAATACACAGCTGGAAATTCCAGATTTATACCAGCTTGAATACTTAGATTTGTTACAATATAATAATGAATTAGCATCTAAAAAAACACTACCCATAAAACCTAGGCGTTCCAATTAATGAACTCAGGGAGTACTTGCCTTAATACCCTTTGAAAGGATGAATACCAGCAACAGATAAATTCTTCAACAAACAAATTCTGCAAACTTATCAATAGGTTTTGCAGCTGATTAACCTTCAAATACATGCTCAAACCCTCCTCCAAAATCTTGAAAACTTTACCAATCAAGCTCAAATATGACCATTGTAGTAAGCAACCTGTTATCTATTTGACCTATCAGCTCAAACAGAAAGGTCGTACTGCTGAAATGATTTATTATCAAACGCTTGGTATTCCATGTCTATAGATTACATTTTATGATGAAAAGCATTACCAAAAAGAGCAAATATAAAACAAGTATTATAAGTTTTTACAAAAATGTAATTTTATTTATTAAATGTCCATAGTGTTTCACACAAGCCGTGAAACTGACCAGCAAAGAAACATAAATCAGAAGCTGATTTTTACATATAAATACAAATGCAGAAACAAAGAATAGAAAAGCAAAAAGGTTCATAGGTGCCAGCCATTGCTTGGAATGACTGGCTTGTCGCTGGTTTTCCATGTGCTCACTTCCGCTGTCCTGTTTTTCCATGCTCCCGCTCCAAATCCTGCAAATGCAAAGATGAGTTAGATCAAAATGATCTAAGCAATGGCCAACAAACTCACCCTCTGCCCCACATACGCATTTACATCCAAAAATCCAAAAATTTTGACTTATTTTTTTCCAAACAAGTTTGTTTCTTGTGCCACATCCAATCTCTTAACAAGTACACAGATATAACCGCAGGCTTCCACAAGGGTTATTGAGCCTGGCATGCTTAAAAGAGGTTGGATCATCGGAGCTGATCAAAAGTACAATAAGGATATCAAAGGGATGTATTCATTTATGAAAACTTTTATATTTAAAACAAAGAATGCTACAAGAAGTTATTCAGTAAGGAAAAAGGGCATGGTATTTTCTAATTTTTTAAGGGACAGATTTATGTCAGTTTGAAACCTTACAGTTAGCTGCAATATCTTTTGCCAAACAGTTACAAGTTCATTCTTGTTTGAAATCAGCTTGGAAATGAAGTATATTCATAGTAACGAGCAGAGAACAAGTAGAAAAAAATAATGAAGAGCAGCGCATCTTTTAAAGTCATAGGTATGTAGGCATCTCAGGAAAACAAAAGGATCAGATTTGATAAGATCCGTCTATCATTTCAGCTATGCAAAGGAAAGGAAGAGCCACATGTTTGTTTATTTCTTATGCATCATAAAAGACAGCCAGGTGATTTTTTAAGGAACAGTAGACAGTTTTAGAATGTCAATCATGTTTATGGGTAAAAAATTAGAATGCAGAAGCAAGGGAAAACTTTCATGAGACATAAGAGGAAGAAATCCTTAAGCAGGTTATGCCAAAGGTGCAATATTTACCAGGGAAAATACATGACGAGAAAACTTCAGGGCCTCAAATCAGAAGTGATATGCTTGACTTAACACCAAACAGCAAATCTCGTTCCAAGTTTGATAAAGGAAAAGGAAAATTTGTACAACGAGAACAAGTGAGTGGATAAACAACATGATTTCCAAAATGTGCAATCAGCTACAAGAGTTTTTAAATAAATAAAAGCATGAGTGTGTTAGTCAAGTACTCCGAATTGATGGTTCAACAACATTGGATGAATTCTTGGCAGCAGTGATGAAGGGCTGGGCGAAGGGGTATAGATGTGTTGATGAAGAATTTTGTAGAGCATTTTGAACATGCATTTATTCTAGATATGGAGAAAAAGAATTATAATTGCAGAAATGTTTTGGTTAAAGAGAGAAACCTTGGCTTTGGTTCTGGTCAGACTGAAGTTTTTTACAAAACTCATATTTCTATAAGGATGACACAAGAAAGACATGCTGCGAAACCACAAAACAATGAAAACATTGAATAACTGCCCAAGTTATGAGGGTCATGGCCAGATTTATATTAAGTTTCCTTGGACATCTATCTCCAGGGTTCCAGAGTTTTGCTAGTGAGGTATTTTTGTCAGGATTGGGTACATAAGTAGCAACTCCCTCTCAGATAATTTTGCATGAATGTGGTGTCTCCGATGAATGCATTATGCTGCATGAACTTGGACTTACTAGTTTTTTCTCTTAATGCATCACATGCCGTGGAAGCTTTCCTAGAATGACAAGTGAGAAAGAATGATATGCAGATAAGCAACAATATGATACGGAATGCGAATCTAAAACTAATCAGTTGGAAGGAAGTCATTGCTCAGATCTGAATGTGATTATGAGAAAATCACCCAAAATATAAATAAAATGCACTGGGTTGCAGCTTGTTACGAATCTGGGTGAAGAATGAAGAAATCATTCTTGAAATGAAGGTAAATTGCTGAATGAGTATAGTCACAACTAGAAGTAACCTTACCTTCATAAACTTGCGTGAGGACCAGATTTTTACTTCTCAGAAGCATTACATTGTGTACGAAAAGCTGAGAGTGCCTGGTCTTTTCCTCAGAATGGTGGCTTTAAAATGTTTCAGAAACCCATGAAATATGAATTTTACAGACCCAGGCTGTGGAATCTAACCTTCATGAGAAAAGGGCAAAGATATGCTGTAGAAATCAGTAAAGAAGAATCAGATAAACCCATCAATGGCGGCTATCTCAACCCTAACAACAACTATTGCATTTTCCAGCAAACCCTCACAGCAAGAATGAAGTACCAATTTATATCTATGGCATCCAACAAAGGGAAAATCAAATGAAACGCATATGATATTATCATGTCAAAGACGGTAACCTTCAAATACAAACCCCGAAACCCTTGACATCCCAAATTTTTTCTAAGAAGCAGAAATTAAAGAGAGATTACGCCTCCAACAGCAAGGAAAGCAGAAAAAATTATTAATGGTGGCCTCAATACCTCTAACAGCAAGGAAAAGTAAACATTTTTGCAATTTTTTGAGAGCAAATCTTACCAAGTTGTAGAGCAATTGAAACGGCAGACTCTAGGAAAACCATTAATGGTGGCTGAGTTTATGAGTATCTTTGTCTCCAAAACCTAAGTCGACCTCTAGCTCCAGGTTTCCAGAAAGGTTGACAAGGAGAAATGAGATGAATTGTGGATTATCAATATCAAATATATCATGCCCTAAGTTGTATTTGACAAAATCTCGAGGTCCGATCATTTCGGTGAGTTTATATTATTTTTCGCTAAGTCCATGATAATTCTTTTGCTGTGCGGGGTTGGGGGGGATTTTAATATCCTAGTCTTCCTATGTCATTGTTTAAAATTTTAATGCATTTGCACCTTGTGAAACAAATTATTTAATTGTATTTAAAAAACCATTTAAATACATTTGTTATTTTTTAAATGCATTAAAAGATTAACCATGACATGTGGAGTGTAGTGGTTGTTAGGATATTATATTTGACTTATGAGTTATGAGTCAGTTTGGAGACATGTGGAGGGAATATAGGAGACTGCAGGTTGAATTTGACTTTTGCTTGTTAGTTAAGAGGTCTTTATGTCAGTTTGAGCCTTTTAGGGACAGTTAACGATGAGTCATAGGTCTTATTATGACTTAGTGAGCTTGAGGGATTGATTGGACATTATTTGGGGGTTTCTAAGTCCTTTTTTGGGGGGCTATTTTCTGGCATTCGACCTAAGGGTTGTTTGAGGTGTACTTAGTGAGTTTTTGAACTCATATTGTATTGAGCTTTGACTAGTAACTTGAAGAGACTAAGTGATTTTTTATCCTTGGTTTTTTGGCATTATTGGTCTGCAACTCAGTGTTTTAGTGGAAGATTGAATATATTTTGCAGGTCTTATCTCATTTGCAGAGTTCTTCGTCCTACTTGTTATTGCAGTTCAATGTGTCACGTGATTGATAAAGGAAGAAATATAAAGTGTTTTTAAGGACATTTTGTTTCATAGCTTCTGTCTCACATTTCCTCATCTTTCTGCAAGTGGCTTTTTGTGCAGGTTGTTAGCTGTGTCATAAAGGTGTCTCAAGTGCTAGTTTATGAAAATCATCTTTCCTTATTAGTGTTCGTATTACTCAGGCCAGTTAATAAAATATTTATGCATTGGGGTCCATAATAGGTTATGATTTCCTTTTCTTTGCATTTGAGATTAAGTATCATTCACAAGTTTTCGTCTTTGTTAAGGTTAATTTAAGCCCAAGCATTATGTTTTTATGTATTTCTCAGTTTTAGCACCTTGGATAAGTCTTCTTTCTTTCCTTTTCTTGGAAAGTTAAGCAGTGTAAAGTGTGAGCAAGTTAGGAGCAGGCATTATCTGGAGATTCACTCCATTTATAGGTTGCCCACAACTTATGTGTGTTTCCATTGTTATCTTGGAATGTCGAGTTATTGTTGAATATGACAAGGGTGTAATTTCCAGTGATAACACGACCCTTTAAGTAATCCTGATCTGATTTTCCACAACCTCTGGTAGCTGGAATTAATGAGAGTTTTTGTACGAAATGATCAAATATGGATGAAACCCTAGCTGGTTCCTTCTCCAAGAAAGAACTCTGAAAAGCAGAACTCTCATATTATCAAGAATGAATCTATTTGCTTTTTGAGACCTATTTATAACTCAAAATCTCCTTAAAAGCATTTAAATCCACTTTCAATTTTTTAATAAAAACTTAATATTATCTTGTCAACTTGGGCACTCATTTTGATGCAATTAATAATGTACACTAAATGGCATTTAATTGAGGGTCATGGCCCCATTGCACATAAAGTGATTTTTAATGCCTTATATTATAATTGCGCATTATTTATAAAACAATCCTTCATTTATAATTACTTTACTCCATAAATGATCATTACTTATCTGTCCCGTTAGAACTTGGAAGTCAATCATTATGTCCATTGTGCACCCAATTGCCTTTCTAAAAATAGTAAGAGTCCTTTATCAACCACTCACTTACTGCAAATAGTAAGTATATTAAAATTGAGCCAAAACACCCTAAATAATTGCCTCAAAATACACGAAGGATTTGGAAATACAAATGTTGCCAACTACCAAGAAAGATACCAAATATCTTCAAAATAGGGCCCTTTTAAACATCATTATCAGCATACGAGGACCCAATGAGAGGCTAAACCACTAAAAGCTGATGCTCACAAAAATGGGGATATTATAAAAAATCAAAACCGGTTGTAAAATGAAAGCACTACCTTATACAATTGGTTGTTTACATTTTTAATTTGCAGATTTTGTTACAATTGATTTGAATAGAGTATGTCTATTCGTGTTTCAAACCAAAAACTGCTTGCTGAACTCAAACTCATTGGTGAATGGTGAGAAATTGGTAAAGCATGTCACTATACA
This sequence comes from Cupressus sempervirens, assembly GCA_028749045.1. Classification (NCBI taxonomy): domain Eukaryota; kingdom Viridiplantae; phylum Streptophyta; class Pinopsida; order Cupressales; family Cupressaceae; genus Cupressus; species Cupressus sempervirens. The sequence goes on along the minus strand of CM053788.1, from coordinate 576,651,729 downwards.
TGATTGAAAGGTTAAGCTGCAACATGTTTTCATGATTATTAAGAAAAAAATGAAATAATGACCATAGAAAACTATTTAGATTCTAAAATCTTGCAAATTTTTGGGTAAAAGCAGAAGTTTATGCAATTCACAAATACTTGCCATGAATTGCACCTTTTGCTGATTCACACTTAAATGGACCTTACAACCATGCACCAAGTCAAAGTAGATAATGGGTACACATGGAGATATGTGTATTTGTTTTTATGAATGGGGTGAATGTAATGTATGAAGATATGGATAAGTGTATAGCAATGCATATAAGAGAGAAGTGGGTAATATTGGTTGAAGAAGTTGACCTTTATGAATTATGCTATTTGTAGATATGTAAATGTATTGAGACACTCCCTTAAATAGGCACATATAATACTTAAAGTGCTACTAAGTATTAAAAAGATGTTTATGACTATTAAGAAGTAAAATAGCAAAATTGCAAATGCCAAAGACTAAATAGTGAATACTTGAACATTAAAGATTTGAATGTTGAATTACTAAATTAGAAATTAGAATGCTCAATACTAAATAAAAACTTAAATTGTCGAATTGGCAAATCGAAGATATTTATTATATAAAAAATATCATAAAGATGATTAAAATGAGTAGCATGATATCAAAACAAAAAAAAAATGTCAAAATGTAGTGATGGGTCAAGATTTGCCAAATAAGCACCAACCAACCCTACATCTAAAGTTATTACATCCTCGTCCTTGTTAATTTGTGATGGCTCCTCTGGCTCTACATCCCATTGTGCTATTGGAATCTCTTTGTACACACGTCTTGTAGGCAATGATATGCAAGGCACCATGTACAACAATTAGCTTCTCTATTCCCCCACAAGTAAGTCTACTCCTCTTAAGATCTCAGATGAAGCCATAAGAAGATCAATTCCTCTATGAATCTAGAGAACTAGAAACCCTATATGGTAGATGAATGACTAGTTTGGTAGTCACTGATTTCTCTCCATGACATTTCCACCACAAAATTGGGACCTCCCGTGTCATAGTCTTGATATATCTGCTTTTGTAACAACCTTATAAACCCTAGGCGTGGCAAATTTCATTTGCTTAGTGCAAATTTTGCTAGCAATTTCAGCATCATACATCCTATCAATACACCTGAAGAACCCTTCCTTCACCGCAAGTATGAAGTGATGCAGCTTTACTAGGCCTAGGCATGGTACCACTTCGGATTCAATGGATAACCAACCATTTGCAAGGGAGTGTTCATGCTGTCCCATTTGTGTTGAATAATTGGCCGACTGTGCTCATTGTAGAATGTTAAGGTGGGGTTCTCTTGCACAATTGCCCTCATTTGGTCAAGCATAGAATCAATGCAATCATACATCTCTCCAAGGACAAGTGCATCCTCGTCCCAATTTCTAATGACTTCGAAAATTAGAACAATGAGTTAGACTATGTATTTTGCATTATTCCAAAATGCATCATTCTTCACTATGTCCTTCACCCTCCCCTATTTTGTCCCGATCTCATTCCACTGATTCTAATCTTGCACCATAACCATGAGTTATAGTGGGTCTTGCAACTCAAGAAATAGGATGCATATTTGGTCTTATTGGTTTTAAGAATTACTTCACAAAGCTACTAAAGAGTGCATGTGAAGTGTGGTGGTTGCAAATAAACATTCGCACATTTGTCACATCCTTGATCACTACTGTAATTCAGTCAATCTTCCTCATTTTCTTGAGTGTATTGTTATAATTAATAACATGCACCCAACATGGAGTCCACCAAATAATATGTTTGTATGTTGCCTCAACAAGCTTCCTTGCAGTGCTGCACACATGTGCTATATCTATCACTATTTGAACCACATTTTGCAACCCAATCTCATCAATAGCGGTTTGATGGATGTCAAATTGAAATATCTTTTCAATGCCCTGAGCAATCAGCTACCTTGAGAAAGAAAGGGCCCTTTGAGCATGCAACTATGATGATGATGAGTGGACAATGCCTAATGTTAGTCCACCCATCCATATTTATGTTGCACCCATTCTCCTTCCTACATGTCCTCATCATCTCTATCATTTCATGGATCTTGGCATATTTGTTATCCAAGATCATGGACCTCAATTTGTGGTCACTTGGTGGGACACATGAGGGGTCTTCCCTTCGCCACCATTGACATCATCTCCTTATAATAAGGGAGATCAAGCCATTGGATGAGAACACTTGACAATGGCATCATCTATCTATTCCCTTAATTGCACATTGAACAAATCAGCTATGGGGTTATTGTGCATCTTGTGTTTCCTCTCGTTCTATTGTAATTCAGCAATAGCACTACAAGTGGATGAAGGTCTTGAGGCTGATTAGTTTGAATCAGTTGCCTTCTAGACAAGTTAGTATGTACTGCAATCTTCCAAGCCCTACTATTCTATGAGGCCTAGAAATTTTGGGTGGTGAAGCGGATAAAACATGCGTTTGCCTCTGATGTAGACAACTTATCTAGTGGAGCATTTGATAGGAATGAATGGCCAAAATGATTGATTTCACAAATTCCAGGCCTAGGCTGGTGTGCCCACCTCAACAATGTGGAATTGACACATGCACCTAAGTTCCTACCTGACTCGAGACAAAATACCTTCCTTTGAGCAAATGCTTCTCCTCCACTACTAATTGATTTATGTTGCATCCTGGAGGCTTGGCTTGTCTATTCCTTTGCTGACCAAATCCAATGCCATTTGAAACACCCCAAAGCTTGTCGAACTCAATTTTGTAGTGCAGATTTTTAGCATCCTTAAAAAAATTTACATTCTTCCACACTTTTTTCCTGGCCAGAAGAGGAAGTGTGCATAAACTCTAGGGATACTCCCAACCATTTTGTACCGCAAATGTCACATTTCCATATCCCTGTGCCATCACTTATTGGTACTATGAAGGTTGTTCTTGTTGCAAACTGTTTAAGAGTAGATTCGGGATCATAAGGACCCCTAGCAAATGGTTCCAAAAATTGGGAGAGGCAATCAGTAGCATCTGGTGCATTAGCCATGGCACCAGCTTGGTCTTCCGAGTTTGGCCCATGCTCATCCCCCTCATCCTCATGCTTTGTTTTATATGCTAATTGACTTGTACCATGAGAATGAATTTCCTTCTCATCCTCACTCATATCATGACTATGGGGACTCATTGTTACACTGCATTCTACAAAAAGAAAATAAAATCAATAAGCACCTACTTTCAGCCTACATTTAAATTCAAAAAATTGAAACTCTATTTTTTAAAAAACAAATTTTAAACTGTAAAACAAAATTTAAATTAATTTTTCAATCTCTACTCTTGAGGGCAAAATGTAGAATTACAATGATTCTTCATTTTGCCCTAAAGATTCAACATACAATTTGATTTAGAAAACGAAACAACAAAAAGTGAAAAAAACATTGGAATTTGAAACAAGAGTGAACAATGACAATTAAAATTTAAATATACAAACGAAAGTCAGGAAATAAAAAAAACAATTAAAAACCCTACATTGGGATTGAAAAATCTCTTCAATGAGGTGAAGAATCTTCCTCTTCTTTTTGCTCCTTGTCACTCCTTTTTCACTTATTCTCCAATCACTCTTTTCTCAGCTTTTCACTCTTCTTTCTGTAGCAAACAATTAGAAAGGAAAATGTGAATAAAGATGAAGCTTGGAGGGAGGGCCTTTAGTAGGTTTGGAAGGCCTTAAATGGGCCACATATCCAGTAAGGTTCCAATAGAACACAAACAAATTAAAAAACATGCAAATGTTTATTAAAACTCATCTCAAAAAACATCTTTAATTGGGGGATGCCCAAATGTTCTTGGGAAGGTTGAGGGATGCCTGAGCATCTCCCTTGACATTCTGGGAACATTGGGACATCCCCGCATTCCAGTGGCAATCAAGTGTTTGACGAGCTGCAGTGAGGAAATACTTGGGAACACTGTCCCCACATTCCAGGGATGTCCTTGTTGTGGGAATGCCTGGGTTTAGGGGTGTGGCTGTGTCCCTGGGTTACATCATTGGAATCGTATTTTTTCTTCCTGTGGTTGTCGATTTATAACATTATATGCATTGTAGTATTCTGCATCTTAGATTATATGTAGTGGTAATTTTTTTATGTGGAGTCATGCACTTTAATTCCAAGACCAAATTTTATACATGTGTATTTTCATTGCTAATTGTTTGAAGGATGGAATGCTGATGGTGGTCTTATGATCTCTTTGAAGGATGAGTTGATTCTGTGTAATTCCAGATCAAAGATGCATATGCTTGTGTATATTCACTTTTGCTACATTTGTGACAATTTCATTTCAGACATCTGCCATTATTTTGTTTGACAACTTCAATTTGTCCTTTCACAACTATCTTGCTTGTATTGATATTTTATATTAGAGGTGTGGACTTATTGTATCTGGTGTGTTTTACAGCACAAATTGATAAGAGTGAAGAACCTTTTCCTTTTGAGGGAAGTAGTCCAAGAGAAGATAAGGTTTCTGTGCTGGAAACCCTTTCTAATTGTACTCTTGCAAGTCAAACCCCTGCACAGACAACTGATTACAAGACAAGCAGGTCAGCTGCATCTTACTTATCGTTTACAGCAGCATCTGCAAGGGGCTGCAGCAACAATACGTTTGAAGATGATCCACTGTATCCTTTTTGTTAGGTCTGGTTTCACAATAAACAGGTTGATGAGCTTTTAAAATAAATTTCTAATAGCCTGATATTAAGTTTTCAAATATTTTCAGCAACATAGAATCTGTTAGTGATAAGAAAGTAAATGATTTTCTATTTGTTTAAGAGTCCTATTAATTTTGGACTCTTGGGTTCTGTCAAGTAACTTCAAGATAAATTAACGATGTAGGCAGGATGTTTCTTCAGTTTGTGGGGATTTCATGAATGTATGTTAATGTATGCTGGATCCAGGGCAAAGCTCTCTTTGAAGACATCAAAGATAATTTGACAAGCTGTTGAACTAAGTCTTCTTGAATATCGTATTGCTTTTGATGAATTGAATTTCTGCTGAACACTCACACTATGCCTAAATATCTGTCAAGAGCATAGCTAACCTGTGATTCTTCTATTGATTTTCATGACAGGGCTTCATGTATACCATCTTTATGAGATGGTGTGCTCCTTGGTCAATAGACAGGTTTGTATGCTTAAAATGATTTAAGTGACACATGTTTATGTTTTTATCTATACATGTCATTGGAGCAATAAATTGTTTTGCAAGTTCTAGTAGATTACGAATGGGTTCTGTTTTGCTTCACTTTTATAAAATCTTAAACGATGTCTTTCTTATAAAGAATTATTTTGTTTGTTGAAAAGTCTTAAAATGAATCTATAGCACGGTATGTGACAATAGGGTGTAAACTTTTCTTTAACAATGCCAGACCTCTATTTTTCTTAACAAAACAAGATTTGGGGACTCCATAAGTTTGCAGGACCTTGGTTTTTCAGATGCATGCCTTGCTACTTTAGCACATGAAGGTTAGTGACTGGTTTTGCTATCTCCATCCTTTCTTATCTGTCCACCTTTTGGCTTATAAATGTTTTTGCATGCTAACCTTATTCAATTGATATGCATTTCTCAGCCAACACAGAAAACTGTAGCCCAGTGTGTAGTCCAGTGTGTGATCCGCCAATACAACGGTAGGTGTAAAGTGTACATTGAGTACAATGCTCAAGTCCAAATTTTAGGAAGGCTATGTAGACGTTTTACTTATGTTTTTAGAATGAAAAAAATGAAATACTATATAAGTATTGATTAACCATTTTTATTTGTATAGTCAAAGGATTAAACATCAAGGCAAGGAAACACCTACATATCACTGGAATCATCAAGATGTCTTGTCAAATGCACAAGATACAATTGATAGCTATCAGAGCAAATATCACTGTCATGATCAACGTGTCTTGTCCAATGCACATCATCCAATTGATAGCAACCAGAGCACATATCACTGGAATGATCAAGGTGTCTTATTTGATGCACATCATCCAATCGATAGCTATCAGAGCACTACAGGTTATTAAATTTTGTCTACTTTTGGTAGCTCTTCTTACAGAGGTTAGCTTCCAGTTTAATATTTAATATTTCCTGAACTATGAGGGGTAGGTTGTGGGGCTTAATCTGACATGACTATTAGCTTACTCCGTGATACGGATTTTGGTAGCAGAAAATAAAGGAAACACTGAGACCTTCAAAGAGGAATGCGTTGCTAACTGTTTATTAGAGGTCAGCAAAGAAGAGTATGACAAAACACCCTCATGGTTAAGAGGTTTGGCTTCGTGGGAGGTAATGTTTGTGTATGATTTGTCCTATTCTATGATATAGCTTTAAGATTTTTTTACAGTTCTCATGTGTCCTTTTGACATTCAATGAATGCTTTTGTTTTAATTGCTACATACTACCTGGTTAGATTTTTTCTTATTTGCCCTTCTGACATTTACATGATTTATTCTCTCTTCCACCTTTCTACAGGAATATTTTTGCATATTTTTGTATTTTCTTTTGAGCTTCTTCCTATATTTGAATTAGAGAATTCAAGGGAAGATCTGAAGAATTCATTTGAGTTTTGCAACAACTTATTAGGCTAAATTATTCAATAATCACATGTCATATTCAGGTTAAGCTTCATGCAATTCCTTTGTTCCTTTTATTTGTGTTTAATTGTTGGATTATATTAGGAAACTAAAAATAGCTAGAGGATCGGTGATCATATCTCTAACCTACTACACCAAAACACAAAGCTTATATGTGAAAAATCTTCAGCTGTCATGATTTTTTTAACCTTACAACATTATGATACTTATTTTCAGGAATTGGATGATGCAATTCATAAAATAAATAATTTGTTGTCCAGTAGAGCCAAGCAGGGCTATCAGAGTGGTGCAGAGTGGCTTGACCAAGATGATTTGGAACCTCTTGGCTTTGGTATTATTTTCATGAATTTAACTGTTGAGGATATACTCTTGATGATTGCAAATATATTTTGGAAGACTACTTTTTCTTTTGGTGCATCAATATGAACTCATTTTATTCATCTTGCAGGTCCAAAGGCAAAACCTTTTTTGCTTCTGCTTGTCCGCATGAACTGTTTGACTATTGAGCAACAAGGAGATGAGACAATATATCGAGTCAACTTGAAATAATTTTTTGGCCTTCTGCAAGGACCAATATCCTAATTGTCTGTACAATTATTCCCTGATCTTTCGGGCAAATGTAAAGAAATTTGTGAGTGCATGTCGTTGAGGGGACATTAGCTATCCCATATTTTTCTACCAACACAATAAAATACTTGTAGAAACAAGAAGCTCATGTGATTTGTAACAATAATATGACATTATTTTCAACTTGGAGATTTTCTATTATGTCATTCAATTATTACTATTAATTCATTTGTTGTGGTTTTTGTAATTCTCAATTATAGAACACTGAAATATTTAATGTAATCAGAGGAATAATTTTATTGTTGGTTCCCATATCCCAAGAGCCTGTGGGATGTCAAAAAGAATAGGATAGTAGAGATATGTAGACAAAGTTTAACTCAAGAGATACAAGAAGAGAAGTGGAGAGCACACAAATTCATGAAGAGCAAAAAAAGAGAGAACTGTCTCACCTAATGAAATCTCAAGTCTGTTTTATTTTTTATTTCATTAGGTGAGACATTTCTCTCTTTTTTTGCTCTTCATGAATTTGTGTGCTCTCCACTTCTCTTCTTGTATCTCTTGAGTTAAGCTTTGTCTGCATATCTCTACTATCCTACTCTTTCACATCTTGATGATGGATCATGTAGTATGATCCAAAATGTTGATGGTAAAAAAACACACACAATCGAATCAAGAAAACTTCTTATTTACAAATGGATTGTGGAAACCTGATGATGTTAATGTCAAAAAGAACTTTTTTGCTTGATTTCACACAGAAAATTCTGTAGATAATTGAATTGGGAGGCAAATATTAACTAGCTAGTTAAGTGCACGATGCTTACTTTTCTGTGGCATCGTTGTGATATTCAGCTGAATATAGTTGAAGTCAAAGTTGGAATAATTTTTTTGTTATGCATGATGACCGTTAACATAATCAATTTAATGGTTGATTTTCAATAATTAAATCAATGCAAGTTCCGAATAATCATGAGTGGAAGAGGATATTATGTTTTCTGAAAACCTTCTACGAAAGAGACAAGGAAAGAAAACAATTTAAGAGATCGATGAAATAATTTCAGTCGTGCTTCATTTTATTTGATGAGTTGAAATATTTTTAGTATAGCTCTTGATCTCTTAGAGAGTCTACATGGATCTACATGTCATGAATAATTGCCAGTGGACTGGGACATGAAGTTAAATGTTGCAAATCGAGCTTATAGAATAGTCATAACATAAAGATCAAGCTAAAACAACAAAAGTAAAAAAAAAGTTTGCAAAAGCACTCATTCCATGTATAATTGAGTAATACAGTGTTGCAATGCATTTTAAAAGTTTCTACGGAACTTTTTTCCTATTGACTATTATTGATCAAATGAAATTAACGCATTATAGTGCCTATATGATTAAAGATCTATCCCAACTTAGATCATTGAATGCAATACATGAGAGACTCCAACCCCATAATAAAAAAATATACATTATTGTCTAAGATGCCAAATGGTTCAAAAATTACAACAGCAATATAACATTTTAGAAAAACATATTATCATCTGAGTTATCCACAACATAGTCTAGGAGATCACTACTCAAATGAGAAGAGGTGTTAGGAGAGACAATCGGGTTTAGGAAGATGTTGGATCACTTCTGAAGTGATCTCTGTGGCAAACAACTCCAGCATCTCCTTTATTCCTCCACTATTCATCGCTCTTCAATTGCTGAATAAACCTTGTTAGAGTAATATCAAATTCATTCCCTTCTCTAGTAGTGGCCTATCCATAGGCTACCTCTTTCTTTTCTAAAACAATTCTTCCTTCATTCAGGATCTGGAGGAATTTGGGTTCTTTCATTTTGATGATAGTTGTAACCTGCAATAAGATGCCTATCCTTCCCCTCAAAAACATTATTATTCCTACTTTTCCAAATGTTCCATAAGAGGACCGAAGGAAAAATAGAATAAAAGATGTTACAAAGCTTGCTACTATTGTCAATGCAACTAGAAATAATGTTAACAAAAGAAAAGTATGTATCAAGGGTCAAACCAAACTGATTCCAAACTTCCCTGGAAAAGATGCATTGAAAGAAAACATGGTGAACAGATTAATAGCTTCTACAAACACAACACTTACTCAGTTCTTAAAAGGTAGTTTATGTAGGAAGAGACCATAAGCAACAAGACAACTTGGGCTCGATGGGGTGTTTCCAAAGGTTGGTCAACATTATGCTCCAAATTGAAGGCTCAAAGTAGAGGTTCCATTTAGGGTTAGGTGATTAAAAATGTCCAAGTTATGAGTAAGCAATGTAGGAGCATCTTAGGGAAGTCAACAATCTTGTATGTAGGGGCTTTGTGCTCAAGTTTGTAAAGTTATTATTTGCGCGGTTGGGGGTTTGTTCGAGGCATATTGGGAACCTTTCCTCAAGTGCACGTGATATTTGGAGTCATCGTCTTGGAGTTAGAGCCATTTTAGTGGTTGCTGGTAATGTGTTCCTATTTATTGGCAGAGCTTTGGAGATTGTATTTATGAGTTGAGATTTGAGGGAGTTGGTGTGTATGCTCTTGGATTTGGATAGTTGGTTGGCACGCGGACCTATGTCCAAGTGTGCATATTCTTATGTGGTCTTATGAGCTAGTTACACATTGTAAACTTGGGGCCTATCCTAAGTATTTAATTTTATGTTATGTATTTAATGTTTTTTGCAAGCCAACTGGTGGCTTGAGGGTTAATATTTAATGTAAGGGTGTATTTAATTAATGTAATTGCAACAGGCTAACCTGTGGCCATGTAAACATTTAAGGAGGGTTTGGGTAGTGTTGTAGGCATCAGGATTTGGGAGATACCATTCAACATGGAGAAGGAGTAGTTGAGAGGAGCGAAGTGTAGCAGAGTTAGTAGCTCAGTGTTTCTTGGGAAATGAGAAGGTGGCTTGGTGGCTTGCGAGCACGAATTTAGATTCTTCTTGGAGTGCTCTACCAGGTTGCAGATTTGGGCTTGCTAGTGGTTTGGATCTTGCAAGATCTTGTTGAACTTTTATTGTAATTGTTGATGTATTTGGTTGTAACTCGGAAGGCGTTACAACTGGGCATGTTGGATGGAAATCTTATTATGAGAATTGACATTGTGTGGATCTAAATATCCGTGTTATTGTTTATACTTCCGCTATATGGTCATTTGCTATGGGCTAAGACATCCCCTTTGGGGATTCTCCTGTCTTGCATTGCGTCAGTAAGGAGGGAATAAATTAATTTAGATTTGACCAAGTGAAGGGTGTGTTGGAAGATTGGTTTGATGATGATATGTTACATTCATGACTGAGTTTGTCATCGATGTCAACATAGCATGTTTGATGTCTTTTGTGGTATCTGACAGAAGAACAACAGAAAGATCAAGTTGGTACAAACAACTAGTTGAGCATGATAACCACCCGAGGTTATGGGAGATACTTTGGAGTATCTAATATATGTAGTTAACGTCGGAAGCATAAAAGATAAGTCTAGAAGAAATTATGTAAATTTTGGTGATGTCTGTTTTGAGATAGAGTTTATAGAGGCATGTTTTGATAAACTTGTTATATCTCTTAGCAGAGTTGATATGATTGAGGTTGAGGACATGAAGAAGTCATGTTGAATATGACATGGCTAAGATCACTCGTCATAATATTGCGTGTATAGAAAGTTATTCAAGTTGCAAGGCAGAAGATTAAGGTTATCGCTAAGTGTACCATGTTCTTAATGTGGTCCTATAATAACTAATTGAGAAGGACTAGCAACCAACTCAAGGAATTGTTTTATGGACTTGGTATAAAGGAAGGACATTTTCTTTTATCATGGTATGAATGAATGCGAATTGTGAATGTACGAAAAGCAGTAGAGAGTGCAGAATGCGAAGTTGAGCAGAGCAGTGTGGAAGTGAAGGAAACTTCATTTACCGAGGTTTTGCTGAGTAATCCGAGCTTTGGTATTTGGATCTAAGGTTCGTGACTTGGTCTACAAGGTCTGACAATGATTGGTCTAGTTGATAGGACAGAGGAAAGAAGAAGATAACAACAAATTAGTTGTTTGAGCAGTGAGCTCTTCTTGTAGTTGAAATTGCATGTTTGGGTAGTGGGCTCTTCTTGCATACATTATACCACAACTCCTAACAGGGTTGGAATCTTCTAACAAAAACTCATTGTACTAAATGTTGTAATAGACTCCTAACAGGGTCCATCTTCTAACAAGGAATATTTATATTAGTACATCATCTTGTGGGCATCACTCCCACCAGGGTTTTCCCTCTGATCAAGGGTTTCCCTAGTCAACATATCTGGTGTAATTGTCTATGTGCATCTTTGTATGGTTGCTATTTACTTTGGTTGAATGATTAAATCCTCTTAATTTTCTTGCTGGACTATTGTTTCTAACAATTGGTATCAGAGCATTAGGTCCTTGAAGAAAAAGTTTAACAGCTTTAGGAGATCCATGGTGAACAAATTTAGAGAAAATAGTCCTACATTTGACAGAAGAAATTTCGACACCCAAGTTATGGAAATTCTTGGTGAGTTATCGGATTTGTGTATAGAGCAGAGTATTGAGTTTACAAATCCAGAATCCTTTTGTTGTATTCAAGGGAACAATAACACAAGTGAATATATATCCAGAACAAAAGATGACATAAAGATAAAGGAAATTATTGATTTGCTTACAAAGAGAGAACCTGAAGGTATGGAATTTTTTGTTTGTTGGATATGTAAAGAGTTTGGTCATTTTTCAAGTAAATGTCCTAAGAGGTTGATAAAAGCTAGAAAGAGTCTACTTTTTGATAAAGGTGAAGAATTTAGAGAAAATATGGAAAGAACCTTGAAAGACTGTGTTAATGAGCCTAGATTGATTAATGAAGAACAAGTAATAGAAGAGACAACTTTGGTGACTATTATGGAAAGTGCTAATGTGAGAATTGATGAGAAACTCAGAATACTATATAGAATAGTTGATTACAATTCAGATGATGATGTTGTTACTAAGCCAAGGAATGATGAGTTATTTCTTGAGACTAACAATGATTTTCAGAATGAAGGAGAGCCAAGACAAGAATTAAGCTTAGAACCTTTAGTAGAGCCAAGAGTTGAGATAACAACTCCTACTTTAGGAAAGAACATGATAAAGAATCACCCATCCGAATAGATCATTAGAAGCAAAGACAAAGGTGTGATGACAAGAAGTAGAGCGAATGAAGAACTATGCTTGATATCTCAAGTTGAGCCTAAGAATGCAAAGCATGTAAAGATGACTATTGGAAGCATGCTATGAAAGAGGAATAGGATCAAATAGAAAATAATGGAATATGGGAATCGGTCCCCAGACTAGCAGACAAGAATGTGATAGGAACTAAATGGGTATTCAGGAACAAGATGAATGAGCAAGGAGGAGTTGTAAGGAACAAAGCAAGATTGGTATGTAAAGGTTACTCACAACAAGAAGGAATAGATTATGAGGAGACTTATGCTCCAGTGGCTAGAATAGAAGCAATAAGATTATTTTTAGCCTATTCAACACAAAAGAAATTCAAAGTATATCAGATGGATGTAAAGTAAGCATTTCTAAATGGAGAACTTGAAGAAGAGACATACATTGAGCAACCTAAAGATGTCCTTTGACAGATGAGAAGGACATAGTATGCAGACTGAGGAAAGCATTGTATGGATTGAAGCAAGCACCAAGAACCTAGTATGCAAGGCTGGACAAGCATTTGACAAAGCTCAGATATAGCAAATGGCAGATAGTAATTTGTATTGAAAATAAATTGATGATGGTTTGATGATTCTGGTAATATTTGTTGATGACATTATATTTGGAGGCAATGATGAAGAAAGTAAACAATTTGCAGAAGAAATGAAGAAAGAACTTGAAATGAGTATGATAGGAGAAATGGAATATTTCCTAAGATTGTAGATTATACAAAATAAAGAGGGAATCTTTATTTCTCAAACTAAGTACTTGAAGGATTTACTAAAAAGGTTTGGTTTGGAAACATGTAAGCCTTTTGGAACACCTATGGTAACTGGACACAAGTTATCTACTAAAAATGAGACACCTACTATTCAGTAGAATTAGTACAGATCTATGATTGGAAGTTTGCAATATCTAACTCACATAAGGTTGGATATAACAAATGTAGTTGGAATTGTTGCAAGATTTCAGGCTGATCCCAGAGAAAAGGATATTTAGATATCTGAAGGGAACATCTGAGTTTGGATTATGGTATGATAGATCTAATGATTTTACTCTAAGTGCTTATACTAATGTAGATTGGGTAGACAATATGGATGATAGGAAGAGCACTAGTGGAGGAGCTTTCTTTCTTGGAGAAAGATTGGTTTCTTGGTTGAGCAAGAAGTAGGATTGTACATCTCAAAGTACACCAGAAGTAGAGTATGTTGCAACAACAAATAATTGCAATCAAGTTATTTGGATGAAGTAGATTCTAAAGGATATAATGATAGAAATCAATGAACCTATTGTTATACATTGTGACAACACAAGCATGGTAAATATGTTTAAGAATTCACTATTTTGGAGTATGTGAGCACTAAAGAGTAGATTGCAAATATATTCACTAAGCCTCTTCCCAAAGGGACTTTTGAGTATTTGCGAGGTATGCTTGGGGTTATGCCCCTTCCTACATCAGAGTAAGAAGATGCAAAAGTGCATTAGTCCAGGGTAACAAAGCACCATTGTTTGTCTAGACTGGATGCTGATGCTTCATGTATGGGGGAGTATCTGTGATAGACAGAGTCATTTAGAACTCTTATTGATGTTATGTGAACAATGTCTTTTGACACTCGAGCTGAATAAGTATCAGTTGTTGTAGAGTTTGATGCAAAGATGTTGGTTGCAAAAACTTTTGATGTTAATATCAATAGGGGAGAGTTTGGCATGAAAAACATCACACTATGTGGAAGAAGTATTGCAGAAAAAACATTATGCTAAGGAGAGAAGCTTGGTAGTATGTTGAGGAAGATGCTCAGCATGAGCACAGTATGGGGAATGACAGTTTGGTACAAAGCACATTGAGGTGTATCAATGGGGGAGTATGATTGATGAAGAGGATTTGAAGACTGATAGTCTTTTGTTGGTATTCTTGGAACTAGACGTTTTTCATCTATGTTTCCATCAATGCCAAAGGGGGAGATTCTTGGAAGATTGGTTTGATAATGATATGTTACATTCATGACTGAGTTTTTCATTGATGTTAACATAGCATGTTTGATGTCCTCTACGGTATTTGATAGAAGATCAATGGAAAGATCAAGTTGGTATGGATGGCTAGTTGAGCATGATAACCTCTGGAGGTTATGGGAGATAATTTGGAGTATTTGGTATATGCAGTTAATGTTGGAAGCAGAAAGGATAAGTCCAGAAGAAGTTATGTATGTTTTGGTGATGTCTGTTCTGAGATAGAGTTTACAGAGGCATATTTTGGTAAACTTGTTATATCTCTTAGTAGAGTTGATATCTTGAGGATCGAGGTTGACGACATGAAGAAGACATGTTGAGGATGACGTGGCTAAGATCGCTCATCATAATATTGTATGTACGAAAAGCTATTCAAGTTGCAAGGTGGAAGATTAAGGTTATTGCTAAGTGTAATGTATTCTTAATGTGGTCCTGTAATAATTAATTGAGAAGGACTAACAACTGACTCAGGGAATTGTTTTATGGGCTTGGTATAAAGGAAGGACATTTTATAGTGCGAAATATGAAGTTGAGTAGAACAGTGTGAAAGTGAAGGAAATTTCATTTGCTGAGGTTTTGCTGAGTGATCCAAGGTTTGGTTTTTGGATCCGAGGTTCATGACCTAGTCTACAAGGTTTGACAGTGATTGGTCTAGTTGACAGGATAGAGAAAAGAAGAAGATAATAGTATATTATTTGTTCAAGCAATGACCTCTTCTTGTAGTTGAAATTGCATGTTTGGGTAGTGGGCTCTTCTTGCATACATTATACCACAACTCCTAACAGGGTTGAAATCTCCTAATAGGGATTCAAAGTCTCCTAAAAGGGACTCATTGTACTAAATGTTATAATAGACTCCTAATAGGGTCCATCCTCTAACAAGGAATATTTATATTAGTACATCATCTTGAGGGCATCACTACCATTGGGCTTTTCCCTTTGATCAAGGATTTCCCTAGTCAACATATCTGGTGTAATTATCTATGTGCATCTTTGTATGGTTGCTGTTTACTTTGGTTGAGTGGTTAAGTTTGTTTAAGTAAGATAAATGTTTTAATTGTTGGATAACTGATTTACCCCCCCCTCTCAGTTATCTTGGTGGACTATTGTTTCTAACAGGATGGTAGAATTAGACTAGGCAAGTTGGAAGGAATAATTATCACTTAAGCAACAAAATTTAGGAAAACCAATTTTATCACAAGGTGGAGTAGGTCCTCCATTTGGGAATTTGAAATAGTGAACTTCCTCTTAAGTTCAAGCCAAGGAGTAAGGAAGCCACTGTAATGTCCCCACTATTAGGGTTGATTTGAAATACTAATACCTTCAAAATAAATGTTAAGTTTAAATACTAATTGTACACGAAATATTCACGTATTCATGAAACCTTGATGCAGAGTGCAGATAAAATGACAATGAACTAGACTAAACCCAAGAAATCATTGTCAGAATGCAAATTTTACAAACGTCCCATGTTTCTCTAACTACAACCGCTAAGAATGCTCTTAGACCAACATCTCAGTGATAGTTCTAGAATGAGAAGTATGCTTAAAATGCATATCTATCAATATGTATGCAAGATCTAAGATGAAAATGTAGATTACATGCAAATAATAACTCTTAGAATGTTATCAAAATAAACATGCAATGAGCTAAACATGTGCTAAGATGATGCTAAATAAAATGAGAACTAAAATACTATCAAAATGACATCAATTTGCTAGAATGACAATGCTAATATGCTCAATAATGCAACTTTGAATATGCCTATAATGCAGATGCCTAAAACTTGGGTCCCTTTGCTCTTGAATTCTCCTTCTATTTATAAGATTTTAGAGGGGGTTGGGGTAAGAATTTGGGTTTTACCTTTAACTGGTGGATAGAAGTGAAATTGAAAATGTCTCAAAAGAGACAAGAGGAGGAGCTCAAAAGTCTTGATTTGAGGATAAATGTGAGTTTTACTTCAACTAAAATCTCTCATAAGACACAAGAGGAGGATTCCAAAAGTCTTGATTTGAGGCTACATATGGGTTTTATTTCAACTAAAATGTCTCATAAGAGACAAGAGGAGGAGCTCGAATGTCTTGATTTGAGGCTAAATGCGCATTTCTTTTCAACTAAAATGTTTCATAAGAGATAAGAGGAGGAGTCCAAAAGTCTTGATTTGAGGCTAAATGTGAATTTTTCTTTTCAACTAAAATGTCTCATAAGAGACAAGAGGAGGAGCCCAAAAGTCTTGATCTGAGGCTAAATGTGGACTTTTCTTTTCAACTAAAATGTCTCATAAAAGACAAGAGGAGGAGCTCAAAAGTCTTGATTTGAGGCTAAATGTGAATTTTTCTCAATTCTTTATAATATAAAAGAAGGATTTTCATTTTGTGAGGATAAATGGATTTATTGATTTAATAAAAGTTTCATTTATTTTCAAAAGTTTGTCTTTTTCCCTCTCCTTTTTAAATTTCATTTTATGATTTTGAATTATTTTTCTCCTCTTTTGAAGTTGATTTAGGTCTTATTAATTTGATAGATGATTTAATTGATTAATGACCTAATGTAATTCTTAATTCTTAATTTGTTGTTTTCCTTTGATATCCTCCTTTATTTTTGTTGATTGATCAAAATTGCGTAATTCAGGTTTTTACCAATTTTTGGGTGTCTACAAATGCCCCTCTTTGAGCTAATATGCGAAGCATAATAGTTCAAAGACTGTCTTGATTCTCTGATTTTAGGTCAAATTATGATGATTGAATGTCTGATCAATGATATTTTGATGTTTCGAGGTTGATATGATGTATGATTGTCAATAACTTGATGTTTGAGTGTCGTTGATTTTGTTGATTCAATGTTTTGATATTGCGATGTTTTGCTTGGATGCCCTGGTTTTGTTTGATTCAATGTTTAAAATTTTGGCTGGGGTTGACATTTGATAATTTTGATGCCTCGAGGTAGAACATTTTTGATATTTGAAATTTTTTGATGCCCTGATATATTTCCCCCTTAGAAATGAAATTGGAAAAAAAAATGAATGTGTGAAATAGGAGTATTCCAATTTTATTTCTAAAAATGTTAATGAGAACAGTCGATAGGGAATGTGTAGTCACACCGTGATGTGCATAATCAATTAGATGATATTGGGTAGATAGAAAAAGTGCCCCCCTCAGGATGCAGAGTAGGGGAAAACAAACATGTCCATCTCAGGATACAATGTAGGACAAATAACAAGTTCACGATAGGACTAGTAGCTGAATAGCTAGATGTTGAGGTTTGATTGATGTAGGATGATCACTTGTGATGAAAAATTGAAGTCATTGTTTGGTGTTCGATTGTTCGAGATTGGATGAGTGCCTCCAGTGAGGAGGAACCTTTAGATCAAACACAAACAGATGATGTAAGTGGTGCGACACAAGGTTGATTTGTGGAGCTTTTGTGTTCATTTTATTGGCTTATCATGCATGTCATTTATGATGAGGATCCTATTATGTTGATGTTGATGACCTTTGGATGTTGATGATTCAATCCTTTTGATATTTGAGATATTTGAGCTTTCTGATGTTCAAACTTGTGCACTTGTTATATCATGGACTTTATATATCCGATGTGAGAAGTGAAATATATTTAAGGATAATGAAAATGATGGAATGAAATGAAATGCGATAAATGAAATATGATGAGATGAAAGGATAATGATAAATGGAAAGAAAATGATAAATGAAGTGAATGAAAGGTGAAATGCAAGGAAATGAAATGGTAAATGAGACGATAGATGGAAATAAACGTATGGAAGCAAATGATTATGCTAAAGATGAAAATACATGAAGGAATGGGGCTCAACATTTGAGATTTGAAACGTACAAATGGAACTTGAGATCCAACTAAGAATGGGTGAAATAATGAATGCATGAAATATGATTAATGGTGTTATGGATAGTGACCCAAAATTGTTTGAGATTTGAAAGTCACACAATGTAATATGAGGTGAAAATAGGAGAAATTAGTGATCATAATTTTTTGAGATTCAAAAGCCACATAATACAATAGGTGGAATAGATGATAGGTGAGAACGAAGTGTGATGCAAGGTGATAGTGTTGTGATGAAAAAAAGTCTAGAATAGTTGAGTATTGAAGTGTACCTGAGTATGTTGTCATGGTGACTTGTTGTGTGGTTGGATAACCTAACTCATTGATTGTAGCCTTGCTGTTAAGCACCGTTGATGAGATCTGTGTGTGTGTGTGTGTGTGTGTGTGTGTGTGTTATCCATGATTTATGTGCCAACCATGTGTTCGCAAGAGACCCAAGATGAAAATGAAAACTAAATGAATGCAACTAACTATCACTTTTAGTGTAAAGAGATGCAAACTAACTATCATCATAGAGAATTTAATAAAAAGTGATTGAGTACAACCACCACTAGCTCAGCTATGGCGATATGAATACTGTGTCACGCTGAGAAGTACCACCAGTTACAAGTAATGTACATGAAAAGTATGACAATTTATTGAAAAATAAATGTTATAGCAACACTAAATAAAAATAGTCATGCAAACAATCAAATGTTAGATAAAGTCCTCACCTAAGATATTATACAAAATTGGTTGAGGTACACACGACTTTCCAAATGAGAGGAGGCACTTACAAGTGGACACCAATAATGCATGAAATCAGAGAATCACGAGAATTGAACAGTGAAAAATCAAAGGCAAATAAAGTATCACAACTTCATCCTAGTACTTCTAGTCAAGTACATCATTGAGGTACTAGAAGTGCATAACAATAGAAAAACCAGTAATTGTGGACCAATAGTGTAGACAGTTGTGTGCAGTAGTGTAAAATTTGTTCAAACTATGGATAAAGTGGTTGATATAGTTGGGCAATAAAGTATGAGATGTGTCAGTGGAAATTAGTAGCAGAATGCATGGAGTGTGTGTTGGTAGAGAAGGTCAGCAAAAATTATTTTGTGGTAATTATGGTGCGAGAATGGCAGAATTGTACCTAGTATGAGTGCGATAGGAAGTGGATGCATGGTAAGGTCATTAAAGAGAGAGTCTAGGTGAGTGATGGCCAAATAGGTGGATAGCATGGGAATGGAATGAAGTAAGGTGAAGAGTAAAACGTGGTTGTTAGAGTGATTGTGAAGTTTGAGGCAGGGTGTAAGTGAAAGTATGTCAAGCTCACTAGATCAGTTGTAGTAGGAGGGTGATGCTAGCCAAGGAAGGTGGATTAGGCAAGGGTGAAGGGCAAAGCACATTCGATGAACCTCTAAGGAGCTGGTGTATCAACCTGAACTATAAGGTGAATCAAGTCAGGTGGGACAGGGGTTGGCACAACCTGAAGATGCAAGGATGAGGATAGAAGAAGTGCCCTTGTCAACGTTAATGATGTTGTAAGGGATTGCAATGCAACATGCATTGTAGGTGGTACTGGATGATGATGGGCCGATGATGCAAGCAGAGAATAGGCCTCCTGAGATGACGAAGAGTATGTTTGAAGTAGAGGAGGATATGAGAGAGATAAAATCTCCTAAAAATTCCATGGAAAAAGCTCCAGGGGATGTAGGAGATATTAGTGTGGCTGAGGGAGTGAGTGGAGCAGGTCGGTTGATTAGCCTCAAAATCTTGAGACAAGGATCAACAGGAGGGGAAGTGAGTAGTGTAAATGTGGAGTAATTATGGCTAGAGGTAGGGGGTGGAGACCAATCATCAAGTGATGTGGAAGAATTACAGAGAATGTTGGCGATAGAGAGATCCCGAGAAGAGAATGCCAAACAAGAAGTTGAGTTTTCGCACGGATTGACAGAGAAGGCATAGGAAGATGGAGTGCAAATGGAGGCAAGACGGCTCCAAGCGGTGGTGAATATGGAGTGGGCACAGGTGCTATAACTAGAAGCAAAACTATGTGTGGAGCAATTACATTCGGAAGGGAATGATGCAGGGATGCAGGCAGAGCAATCGTGAGCTCAAAGATTGCTAAAATCCCTAAAGATAATGCAAATGGGATTAGAAAGTGTGCAAAATGAGTTGGTGTTGCTACAATCAAAATCAGAGTCATTCAGAGAGGAGATTGCAAAATCAAACTCCTTATCATTGAAACTACAGGAGTAGTTAGCATTGAGTAAGTTGAAGGTGAGACAGTTGCAACAGTGGTTGGGTCAAACAAATCGAACATGGAGCATTGGCGAATGACAATTGATCAAATGTAGTAGGAATGGGATGTGGCCCAACAAGCGATCACTATACCAAGAAAAAAAAAACTAGTGGAGAATGTGTTCATGGATATGCAATAGACAAAAAATGTATATCGAGAAGATGCCTATTATATGGGACTTTATCATTAGGCATTCTTGAATGAGAATTGGTGGGAGACATAATTTGTGGATTGGGAATTTATACAATTATTAAATGCATAGTTACATAGTGGTAGGTTTCTGATTCCCATGGATGCGGTGTAGATACATAGAGGATTGATGCCAAGGGCCTCTTCTTCAAGAGTTAGGTCTGAAGAAATTGGTGCAGGAGCACCTAGGCTAACCTCTACTAGTTAGTCAATTTTGGCTTGTACTTGACTCTAGCCAAGTCAAGAAGTTAGTGTAATTTGGTTGAGGACCTTAGAAGGTCTTGTTTTATGTTGGTTAGGTGAATTAGTCACTAGGACTAAGGTCACTAATTAACCTTTGTTTGTTGTTATTTCAATTTCCTAGTGTTAGGAGCTTAGCTTAAGTTGGAGTCTTAAATGTGTTCTAAATACATAATGGTTGTTGTAAAGATTCCATAAGGTCATAAATGGCTTTGGATCCATGAAAAATAGGTGGTTATGAGTCCTAGAATATAGGATTGAGGCACATGACAAAGTTGCCAAGTGTTGAGAAGAAGTTGTCTTCAATTTTGCAATTATTGCAAAAGAGTGCATGCCATTAAGGTATCTTTGGATTCCCTAAGTTATAGGATGGTTATGCTGCATCCAATAGGACCTAAAATGAAGGAAATAGCATCTAATGAGACCTACTACTCGAACACAAAGTATGATGGAAGTATTGTAATAGTTAGAGAAAGTTTAGAGAGCTCTACAAGCATTTTTAACAAATTTTTACTGGTGTTTGTGTTGACAATCATATTTAATGGACTGAACGACTAAATATAATTCTTGATTAGTGTTCTATAGGTTGTTTATGAAATTTTTCATTCGGATATCAGGTCATTTTGAGTTCATCTAAGTACTGGTTTTGGGCGTTTTAGTTCAGGCAGTCTATTTTCAGCTTATTTTGAGTAGTTTAGAGAGTCATGACTCCTCCATGAAATCTAACCATGGATAATCATTCATGATAGATGGAAATGGAAGAGGATTCATTTTTGTATATATTTTTAGGAGTTAGGAGTTGTGAAAGCATGAAGAACTATATATTATGCTAGGCCCTAGGCGAGTTTGTGCAACTCGGTTAGAGGTTTAGAGGTGAAAAGAGTGAAGAAACATTGTATGGTTGTACGTATCCGTACTGCTCCAGGAATTTTTCATGAAGGTAAAA
This sequence comes from Cupressus sempervirens, assembly GCA_028749045.1. Classification (NCBI taxonomy): domain Eukaryota; kingdom Viridiplantae; phylum Streptophyta; class Pinopsida; order Cupressales; family Cupressaceae; genus Cupressus; species Cupressus sempervirens. Next base: position 576,629,833 of record CM053788.1, on the reverse strand, counting down.
ATCATATCTATCCATTCTATGCATATAGGAGTCATACCAGTCATTTAGGATTTACTTTGAGCAAGTTTGCTATCAAAACCACAGTTCAGTCCTAGAAATCAGGCCTATTAGGCATCTTGTCCTTATTTATAGGAACCCCCTGTACGATCACTTTCAGACCCAGAACCCTTAATGAAAGTTTTAAAACTTCCAAAAGGGTATCCAAATCAAGTTTTATTTTTTTGAGTTGTTTAGAAAAAAATTACTAAAAGGGGAAAAACGGACTGGTGAAGACTACAAGGAAATAAACCTATTTTAAGGTCTCTACATGATGAATTGCTGAAGCTGATTGGAAGATGATTCAAGATCCTTCCAAAATAGTTCAAATGGGAAATATTATGATTTTTTACATGATGGAGAAGACCCCTGCAATGTTGGAGCATGTTTATAGAGATTTGGCACTTAGAGCCTTCTAAGGGAGTGTGGAGAAGTGAATCAAAACTAGGGTGTTGATCATTCAAGGTGAAGTTTTCAGAGATTGACTCTTATAGAAGAGTTTGAATAGGTCTTAGTTAATGATCTAAGCCTATTGGAAGATCCTATAGAGAAATAGGATACTAGGAGGCAAGTGAAGTCTCTTGGAGGGTGTGAAAACAAGCCTTGGAGTTTTATCTTACACCATATTGGTATCAGAGCCAGGTTGATCAAGCTTGTGGTCAATGCATCAATCTTCTGAATCAGTAGGAGAGAATACACCAGCCCAAGCCATGGTGACTAATGCTGAACTAGCAAATAAGGTTGAGGAACAAGAAGAGGATAACAATTTGTTAAGACAAAGAATAGCTCAAATGGAGCAGCTCTTGGGTGAAGTCCAAGACAAAGCTGATAGGGTCAAAGAAAAGATTGAACTTAAAGAAGAAGCTAAAGCAAAGGAGAAGGAAGTAGAGTTGGAGGAAGAAGCACTAGCTCCTGATCTTGTTCTTCCTGAAGAGCCATTCTTGAAAGCATTGAAGGCATTGAGTGGCAAGGCTTTAGAAGGTGTTCCACTTTTTAGTGGACAAATGGATCCAGATTCAGTTGTGGATTGGATAGACAGCATTGAGAACCATTTTGAATGTGATGGTATCTCTGAAGCACAAAAGGTAATGGTGGCCAAGTCTAGACTAAGAGGTTCAGCTCTTACTTGGTGGAAGTTTGTGCAAACTAAGAGGGAAAAGGATGGTAAAGGTCCTATTGTGACATGGAAGGGTGTGGTATCCAAAGTCAAGCAAACATATCTTCCTGATGACTATGAAGTCCAAATGCATAGAAGGAGACAAAATCTTAGGCAAAAAGATTTGGATGTCCAAGCATATACCGAGGAGTTTCAAAAACTGTGTTTGAGGTCCAAGGTAGTTGAGGATGAGAGCATCAAGCTAGCAAGGTATTTGAATGGTCTCAAATGGTCTATTCAAGAAGAGATGAGCCTAGTGAACTTCAAATCCATTAGTCAATGCTATCAAATGGCCTTGAAGATAGAGGAAAAGAGCAAGAGAAAGCAAGATAGCTCCAAAGGTAAAGGAAAAGGAAAAGATACAAAAGGTCAAAGAGGTGGCTATGGTGGAAGAAGTTCTGATTCTAGAGCTCAAGGTGAGATAAAATTCAGTGAGCAGCAAGAAGGAAGCTCAAGTAGAGGTGGTAGAGGAAGGAATTCTAACTCTAACTTTAGAGGAAGAAGTGGTGGTTCTTCACAAAGTGGAAGAGGCAATTATTTTGCCAATATGAAGTGCTACCATTGCAATCAAATGGGGCACCCTGCCTATAGATGCCCTGAGAAAGGTGGCTCATCACAAGGAGGTGATAAGAGAGCTAACCTTGTTCATGAAGACACTAATGCAACAGCTAAACATTCTGAGATTCCATTAAATTCAGAGGAAGGGAAGAACCTCATGATGAGGAGAACTCTAATCAAGGAATCGGTGAAGGAGGAGCCAAGCCAAAGAAGATCTTTGTTTAGAATCAAATGAAAGATAATGGGAAAAGTATGTAGGGTCATTATTGATTCAGGCTCTACTGATAATATAGTGTCAGAAGAAGCAGTCAGCAAGCTCAAATTGAAAAGGATATCCCATACCAATCCTTACAAGGTCACTTGGCTCAATAAGGGTCAACATGTGTTAGTAAATGAACAAGCATGGGTGGAGTTCTCCATTGGAAGGTACAAAGACAAAGTTTTATGTGATGTGTTGCCTATGGATGCATGCCATTTGCTCCTAGGTAGACCTTGGAAATTTGACCGTCAAGCCATACATGATGGAGGAAAGAATTCCTATTCTTTCAAGAAGGATAATACTACCTTCAAAATTCAGTCATTGTTGGAGGATGCTGAAGTAAAGGTAGCAGGTCCAAATGTTCTTATGGTAGGTGAAAAAGAGTTCCTAAAAACCATGGAAGAAGGTGAAGGCATAGGGTATGCATTGATGTTGAAACCAAGAGAAGGAGATGAAGACAAGGTGACTAAGAAGACTGGATTACCAAAGGAGATTCAAGGTATGTTGCAGACTTACCAAGGCATTGTAAGTGATGGTCAACCTTCAGCCTTACCCCCTCAAAGAGCCATAAGTCATAGGATAGACCTTATCCCAGGAGCTACCCTACCTAACAAAGCAGCCTATAAGATGACCCCTCAACAAAATGAGGAAATAGCAAGGCAAATACAAGAGCTCTTAGACCAAGGCCTAATTAGAAAGAGTATTAGTCCATGTGCTGTACCCATCGTACTTGCACCTAAGAAGGGAGGAAATTGGAGGCTATGTACTGATTCAAGGGCTATCAATAGGATAACCATAAGGTATAGGTTCCCTATACCTAGGATTGAAGACTTAATGGATTGTTTAAGTGAAGCAAAGTACTATAGCAAGATAGACTTGAAGAGTGGCTATCACCAAATAAGAATCCATGAAGGAGATGAGTGGAAGACAACCTTCAAGACTAATGAAGGACTGTATGAATGGCTTGTCATGCCATTTGGATTGTCAAATGCCCCCTCTACATTCATGAGGCTCATGAATGAAGTACTCAAGGACTACATAGGCAAGTTTGTAGTTGTATATCTAGATGATATACTGATTTTTAGCAAGACAAAGAGTGAGCATTTGAAACATCTTGATATTGTCTTCAAGAAGCTGCATGAAGAGAAGTTGATGATCAATTTGGAGAAGTGTGAGTTCATCAAATCAGAACTGGTATATCTTGGGTTTGTTTTATCTCATGGCAATCTAAAAATGGATAAGAGCAATGTAGAGGCTATCATGAATTGGCCTACTCCAAGGTCAGCAACTGAGGTAAGGAGTTTTCATGGTCTTGCACAATACTATAGGAAGTTTATAAGACAATTTAGTGCAATTTGTGCTCCTATGTTGGATACTATCAGAGGAGGAATGAAAACCAAGTTTGTGTGGAATGAAGATGCTAACAAGAGCTTTAAGTTGTTGAAGGAAAGAATAGCTACCCAACCTATTTTGGTGCTGCCAAGCTTTGAGAAGCTATTCACCATTGAATGTGATGCTAGCAATGTAGCAATTGGGGCTGTTCTAAGCCAAGAGGGTAGACCGGTGGCTTTCCATTCTGAGAAGTTAAGTGAGGCTAAGAGGAAGTACTCCTCATATGACTTAGAGATGTATGCATTGGTCCAAGCTCTAAGAAAATGGAGGCACTACTTGCTTCCCAAGGAGTTCATTGTGTATTCAGACAATCAAGCACTTAGCTTCCTGAATTCACAAGAGAAGTTGAGTCACAAGCACATGAAGTGGGTTGAGTACCTACAAGCCTACACCTTCCATATCAAGCACAAGAAGGGTTTACTAAACAAGGTGGCTGATGCATTGTCAAGAAGAACCCTCACACTACAAGAAATCCAGTTGAAAAGCATGGGGATAGATCATTTCAAGGATCTATATGTAGATGATGAGGACTTTGCTGACATCTATAAGGTATGTGCTGAATACAAGAATCATTTTCATAGCAAATATGGTGATTATACTTTGCAAAGTGATCTCTTGTTCAAAGGGAATCAATTGTGTGTTCCTAGAGGTTCTATTAGAGAGAATTTAATTCAAGAAAAGCATAATGGTGCTTTGAGTGGTCACTTTGGGATCACTAAGACTCAAGACCTTGTTTCACGGTTTTACTTTTGGCCTAGAATGAATCTTGATGTTAGGAGGTATGTGGAGAGTTGTCTAGTATGTCAAAAAAGCCAAGGGCACTTCAACAAATGCTGGTCTTTACCAACCACTACCTATTCCTACTAGGCCATGGGAATGCTTAAGCATGGATTTTGTAGTTGGGTTACCCAAGACAAGACAAGGAATGGATAGTGTGTATGTGGTTGTGGATAGATTCAGCAAGATGGCTCACTTTGTGCCATGCAAGACTACACATGATGCAAGTCAAATAGCATCTCTATTCTTCAAAGAGATAGTGAGAATACATGGACTACCAATCAACATTGTTTCAGACATAGACACAAAATTTATGAGTCATTTTTGGAAGACTCTTTGGCAAAGATTGGGAACTAACTTATCCTTTGGGTCAGCCTACCATCCCCAAACCGATGGTCAAACTAAGGTTGTTAATAGAAGTCTTGGAAACCTTCTAAGATGCCTAACTAAGGAGTATGGACAGCAATGGGATCAGTTGATTGGGCAAGCTGAATATGCCTATAATGACACCATAAATAGATCAACCAGAAAGAGTCCATTTGAAATTGTATATGGCCTACATCCTAGAGGTGTCTATGAGTTGAGATATTTAAAAGATGGAGTCAAGGCAAGTGCATATGCTGATGACTTTGCATTTGCTATGCAAGAAGTTCATGAAACAGTGAGGAAAACATTGATAGAGAACACAATAAAACATAAAGCCAAAGTGGATGAAAGTAGAAGGATAGTTGATTTTAATGTTGGTGACTTGGTTATGGTGCATCTCAACAAGTCAAGACTACAAAAAGGAGTCCCCCACAAGCTACAAATGAGAAGGATAGGACCCTGTCCTATATTGGCTAAATATGGTGACAATGCATTCAAGGTTGAACTGCCGAAAGACAGTGGATTGTCACCCATTTTTAATATTGCTGACTTAGTCCATTATAAAGGACCACAACAAGACATGGATCAGACTCTTCATGAAGTGATCGGAGATGTGGAGGATCTCCAATTACCTACTGCTATAGTCATAGGCCCAGACATCGTACTAGATACAAGAGTCTATAAAAAGACAAGGACTAAAGAGTACAAGGAGCATCTCATTAAAAGGCATGGACAAAATGATGTTGATGCTGTTTGGATAAAAGAATCAGAGTTCAAAAAGATGGTATTTGATCCTACCATCATCAATCCAAGGATGGATTGAACTTCTTATTTTGGGGAGGATGGTGCAGGAGCACCTAGGCTAACCTCTACTAGTTAGTCAATTTTGGCTTGTACTTGACTCTAGCCAAGTCAAGAAGTTAGTGTAATTTGGTTGAGGACCTTAGAAGGTCTTGTTTTATGTTGGTTAGGTGAATTAGTCACTAGGACTAAGGTCACTAATTAACCTTTGTTTGTTGTTATTTCAATTTCCTAGTGTTAGAAGCTTAGCTTAAGTTGGAGTCTTAAATGTGTTCTAAATACATAATGGTTGTTGTAAAGATTCCATAAGGTCATAAATGGCTTTGGATCCATGAAAAATAGGTGGTTATGAGTCCTAGAATATAGGATTGAGGCACATGACAAAGTTGCCAAGTGTTGAGAAGAAGTTGTCTTCAATTTTGCAATTATTGCAAAAGAGTGCATGCCATTAAGGTATCTTTGGATTCCCTAAGTTATAGGATGGTTATGCTGCATCCAATAGGCCCTAAAATGAATGAAGTGGCATATAATGAGACCTAATACTCAAACACAAAGTATGATGGAAGTATTGTAATAGTTAGAGAAAGTTTAGAGAGCTCTGCAAGCATTTTTAACATATTTTTACTGGTGTTTGTATTGACAGTCATATTTAATGGACTGAACGACTAAATTTAATTATTGATTAGTGTTATATAGGTTGTTTATGAACTTTTTCATTTGGATATCAGGTCATTTTGAGTTCATCTAAGTACTGGTTTTGGGCGTTTTAGTTCAGGTAGTCTATTTTCAGTTTATTTTGAGTAGTTTAGAGAGTCATGACTCCTCCATGAAATCTAACCATGGATAATCATTCATGATAGATGGAAATGGAAGATGAGTCATTTTTGTATATATTTTTAGGAGTTAGGAGTTGTGAAAGCATAAAGAACTATATATTATGCTAGGCCCTAGGCGAGTTTGTGCAACCCGGTTAGAGGTTTAGAGGTGAAAAGAGTGAAGAAACATTGTATGGTTGTACGTATCCGTACTGCTCCAGGAATTTTTCATGAAGATAAACATCATATCTATCCATTCTATGCATATAGGAGTCATACCAGTCATTTAGGATTTACTTTGAGCAAGTTTTCTATCAAAACCACAGTTCAGTCCTAGAAATCAGGCCTATTAGGCATCTTGTCCTTATTTATAGGAACCCCCTGTACGATCACTTTCAGACCCAGAACCCTTACTGAAAGTTTTAAAACTTCCAAAAGGGTATCCAAATCAAGTTTTATTTTTTTGAGTTGTTTGGAAAAAATTTACTAAAAAGGGGAAAAACGGACTGGTGAAGACTACAAGGAAATAAACCTATTTTAAGGTCTCTACATGATGAATTGCTGAAGCTGATTGGAAGATGATTCAAGACCCTTCCAAAATAGTTCAAATGGGAAATATTATGATTTTTTACATGATGGAGAAGACCCCTGCAACATTGGAGCATGTTTATAGAGATTTGGCACTTAGAGCCTTCTAAGGGAGTGTGGAGAAGTGAATCAAAACTAGGGTGTTGATCATTCAAGGTGAAGTTTTCAGAGATTGACTCTTATAGAAGAGTTTGAATAGGTCTTAGTTAATGATCTAAGCCTATTGGAAGATCCTATAGAGAAATAGGATACTAGAAGGCAAGTGAAGTCTCTTGGAGGGTGTGAAAACAAGCCTTGGAGTTTTATCTTACACCAGAAATGCCATTGATTAAACGCCCTGTCTTGCCACCTCCTCTAGGGAGGCTAGAATAAATGATCCACTAGAGGACATTTGAATGTAATGTTTTAATTGCTTTCATAATAGAATAAAATTTGTATTCATTTTTGTGGCAAGCAAAAGGACAACTGGTGGTAATGTTAATGTGTCAGATGAACATTTTTGTGTTTGTTTTTGATATTTTTGGAATGTATTTGGATGTTTTTAGCATTTTGAGGAATTTGTGGATGTTTTTGGAATTTGTAGGGATATTCAAATGTTTTTGGAAATTTTGGGAATATTCAAATGTTTTTGGAATTTTTGAGAATATTCAAATGTTTTTGGAATTTTTGGGGATATTCAAATGTTGTTGGAATTTTTGGGAATATTCAAATGTTTGGAATTTTTAGGAATATTCAAATGTTTGTGGAATTTTTTGGGGATATTCAAATGTTCTTGGAATTTTTTTGGGAAGAAGTGTCAATCTTCACAAAAGTAGGGACAATATGGTCTGTAGAGGAAGGCAAACCTTCACATGTATGTGGGGAACTAAATGTCTGTGTGGGCTTCCAATGAAAGATGAGTACAAATTTGTGCAATAGTTGGAGAGCCATGGCAGTTAATGGTGGAAAAAGTAGGAAGTGCTTAAACCACAAATTGTGAGGCACAAGATTGTATATATCGATAGCCTCTACAGACATGCATAAGGCCAACGTTAGGATTTTTTCTAGGTGTGCGCTGAGACAGATGTTCACGAGGCCTGTAAAAAGGTGTTGGAACCTACAAGAGGCTTTTGATGGCAAAAAGAGGTTGAGAAAGGCTTTCAAAAAGGCACTCGGGTCTCCACGAAGGATGTTTGGGCTCTGAAAAAGGCATCTGGTGCCTGAAAAGGTGCTTGAGGGCCTAAGAAATTTGCTTTGGGAGATTGAAAAGGCCAAAATAGAGCCTTGAAAAAGGCGTTTGGGCCTAAAGAGGCACTTTGGGGGCCTACAAAAGGCATTTGGGCCTAATAAGATGTCTTGGGGGCTTGAAAAGGCCACAACAGGGCCTTGAAAAAGGTGTTTGGGCCTAAAAAGGCATCTCGAGGGCTTGAAAAGGCCAAAATCGAGCCTTGAAAAAAAGTGTTTGGGCCTAAAAAGGCACTTTGGGGGCCTAAAAAAGGCGTTTGGGCCTGAAAAGGCATCTCGGGGGCCTAAAAAGGCATATTCAAGGCTTGAAAAAGACATTTTGGGCCTAAAAAGGCCCTTGAGGGGCCTGAAAAAGGCACTTGAGGGGCCTTGAAAAAGGTGCTTGGGCCTAAAAAGGCACTTGAGGGGCCTGAAAAAGGCACATGGACCTAAAAAGGCACTTGAGGGGCCTTGAAAAAGGCACTTGGGCCTAAAAAAGGTGCTTGAGGGGGGGGGGGGGGGGGGCGGCGAGCTCTCACGCTTACACTTACTTATTTTGTGTCCCAAGTTAGGTGATGATGAAAGAGTCCGACGAATATTTGGGCTTTTGAGATAGAATTGATTTATTTGTTGAAGGGGCCTAGATGAATTGTGGCCACTGCAACATAAATAAGACTAATGATCTGTTGGGAATTGTTGTTCTTGACAAGAGGAAGGAAGAGGAGACTCTGCCAACACCTCTTGCACTATTTGTGTTGTGCTAGATTTTTCAAAGCCCAGTGAGATGTTTTAGGACATAACTATGCTGCTTCTTAATACTATTGAGGCACTTCATATTTAAATATTTTATGACTTGTTATATAACCTATTTGAGCTAAAGTGAGCCATGTTTGATAGGAATTTTGAGGTGTTGTTAATTTGTTGAGATTTTGTGGCTATGTTTGGCAATTTTACCCCCTTTTGAATGTTTTTGGCAATGTTTGACAATTTTGGAATTTTTTTTTAAAGATAATTTTTGACAATTTTTGATAATTTTGGCAATTTTTGAATGTTTTTGATGATTTTTGACAATTTTTGAATTTTTTTGATATTTTTGATAGTTTTTGAATTTTTTTGATAAGTGTGGACACTTTTTAGATTTTTTTGATAATATTTGACAAAATTTTGGACAATTTTTGATTTTTTTTGATAATTTTGGACAAATTTTGATTTTTTTTGATAATTTTTGACAATTTTCCCACTGGTGGGGGTGAAGCGAGAATGTGAGTGAGATTTGTTGGATTGTAGAGATAGCCAGGACGTGTGGAGGCACTGAAAGAGTCAAGGAGACCAACGTGGGCCAAAAAGGCTAAGAGTGGACTTAGGGAGCTATATTGGAGAAGATGAAGGCAAAAAGAATCTTCAGAATAGCAAAATGATTGAATAAAAAGCTAAAACGGATAGTGGGAATTATTGGCCATGGTGAATAGCTGAGAGGTGTGTTGATTTTCTTGCAATTCATTCTATGGTATCTCAATACATAATCCAACTTCATGTTTCTCTTGATCCGTTGTGCTTCCCTTTGATGCTATTATATTGACTGTCTCTGCTGCTATGAGCTATGCTAGATGCTAAGGGACCATTGAATTGTAACCCACAAGTGTTTCTCAATTGGCTATGCGTGAAATTAACTTGACTATGCTAGAGAAGCCTTAAACAAGCAAACTTTGTCACATAGATAGTTGCTCGGGTACTGTCATGATTGTTTTTCAACATTGAATGACTTGTGTTGTGTAGGGAAGTCCAAAGGTGTTATCTCTCGCTCCTTTTCAAATTGAAGGTGGAATTTCTCACTTCTTTTCTACCTTTTTTTTTGGTATTTTCTAGTGTATTTTATTTTTTTATTTTATGGTATTTTTTGATTTTTTTGGGTGCTGACATATCTCCTCGAAGTCTTAAACATAGAATCTTTTGAGATGGATGCTGTTGATGGGTTCTACTAGATTTGTGCCATCACAATTTGAGAGTCTGTAAGTGCCAGTCCCAAAGGACTCTGTGGTAATGTAAGGACCAATCCAATGGGCCTCCCACTTTCGTTTCTTTTCCCTAGCAACTTAATTTTTGGGGTTTTCTCAGAGGACTAGGTCACTAATTTGGAAAACATGGGATTTTACCTTTTTGTTGTAATGTTTTGATAACCTAGTCTGATACAATTTGAGGTGTTCATGTGTTGCGTGCTGATGTTCTTATAACAATTCTAGCTACTTTAGATGGGCCACTTTGTAATCCTCATCTGATAGGATGTCACAAAGAGTAACTCTTAAAGATGGAATCTCAACTTCTAAGGGAAGAATGGCTTCATAACTATAAACCAAAGAGAAGGGTGTTGCACTTGTAGGTGTCCTGACACTCGTCCTATAGGCCCAGAGGGTAGGATTTAGCTATAAATGCCAATGTCTACCACTATCGTTGATGGTTCTCTTGAGAATGTTGATAATGGTCTTGTTGGTGGCCTTTGCTTGGCCATTACATTGGGGATAATAAATTGATGAGGAGTGGTGTATAATGTGAAAATTTTCACATAATTTGTCAATTATTTGATTTTTTAAAGTACAAGACATTGTCAGTGAGAATGGCATGAGGTATTCCAAACCGACAGATGATATAGTTTAGGATGAAACAAGAGATTTGTTTTGCTGTAGAGTCAGCAAGTGGTGCCACTTCAACCCACTTGGTGAAGTATTCTATGGTAGTAATAATCTATTTATGTCTGCTAGAGGAAGGCAAGTGGATGACTCTAATTAAATCAAAACCCCACTGATAAAAAGGCCATGGTGTGGTCAAAGGGCTAAGTTCTTAGGTTGCCGCATGAACAAGGTTACCATGAATTTGACATTTTTTGCAAGTCTTAACATAGTTGATAGAATCCTTTTCCATGGTTGGCCAAAAATAACCTATCCTAAGAACCTTCTTTGCTAATGTAAAGCCACTGGAGTGTGAACCACAAATCCCTGCATGGATTTCTTGCAAAGCAACTCTCAACTCGTCTTTCTCAAGACATCTAAACAAAGTACCATCAAGACCCTTCTTGTATAGCATATCAGCCACCAAGGTGTAATGTGAGATCTATCGAATGAAATTATGTCTTTGGTTGCATGAAAGGTTGGAGGGGATGGCGTTATTGAAAAGGTAAGTGATGATGGGCTTATACCATAGGGAATCGAGAGTGTCTAAATGAAAAATGATACGCGAATTAGGTTGAGTAAACATGGGTTGAACCACCTCTTCTACTAAGAAATCATACCACTTGTGCTACTCTGGTAGTTGAAGAAAGGAGGCGAAGGTAGCCATGGAATTTGCTACTCTGTTCTTGTCTTTGAGAATTTTTTCAAAAGTAATATGAATGAAACATGCCTTAAGTGTGTCAACCATATGTTTGTAAGGCAATAATTTTTCATCTTTGGTCTGATATGTGTTAGTGACTTGATTGATAATCAGCTGGGAATCTCCATAAACCTCTAGCATTGTTAGTTTCCATTCTAAAGCTAGCTTGAGGCCTAAGACCAAGGCTTCATATTCTGCCTTATTGTTGGTGCAGGGGAAAAGTAGTTTGTAGGATTTGGGAATAGTAACACCTAGTGGCGTGATGAACAAAATACCAGCGCCTGAACCATGGTGTGTGTAAGAACCATCAAAATAGAGCTTCCAAATTACCTACTTTGTTTGAAGAATGTACATGTTTAGAAAATCCACTAAGATAGGATTTGAGCTCCCTATAGGTGCATTTGTCAATTGGTCAGTAATGGACTGTCCTTTTATTCCTTTCCTATCGACATACTCGATATCAAATTTGCTTAAGATCATTAACCACTTGGCCAATCTCCCTGTTAATGGTATTTTGTTAAGAAGATATTTGAGGGGATCAATCTTGGAAATGAGCTTGACCTTATGTGTCAAAAGATAATGGCGTAGCTTTTGGGAAGCAAAACTACGACTAGACACACTTTTTCAATAAAGGAGTAATTTAGCTCATAGTTGACCACAACTTATGTAATAAATGGCTCTTTCCTTTCCTTGGTCATTTTCTTATGCTAAGAGGGCTCCAATTGATTTGTTAGTTAGAGAAATACATAGCAGTAATGGTTTGTGTGACATTGGAGGCAACAACACTGGTGGATTCATCAAGTAGGTTTTGAGTAAATCAAAAGCTTTTTGACACGGATCATCCCATTTGAAAATTATGTCTTTGTGTAATAAGTGGGTGAAAGACACATGAGAACATAGTTGACTCAGGTTCTTTGGTGGTTGCATGGTGACTATGGCCTGTACCTTTTTAGGATCAACTTCTATCCCTTTGGCCGAGACAATGTATCCTAGAAGCTTGCTAGATTTGACGCCAAAAGAACATTTCTTCAAATTTAACCTAGCTTTGAATGCCTCTAAGCAGGTAAATATCTTGTCCAAGATGGGGAAATGTTCTTCTCAAGTATGGGATTTGGAAAGCATATCATCTACATAGTCTTACATAAAGATGTGCATCATATCATGAAATATAGTGGTCATGGCCCACTGATAGGTGGCCCCTATGTTCTTTAGCCCAAAGGGCATCACATTCCAACAAAACGTGCCCCATGCACAAGTAAAGGCCATTTTCTCTTAGTCATCTAGAGCTATCCTAATGTGATTATACCTTGAAAATCTATCCATAAGTGAAAACATGGAGCGACCCTCTGTCAGATCTATAATGGTTTCAATGTTGGGAAGGGGGAAATCATCTTTACGACATGCTTTGTTTACATCGCAAAAATCAATGCAGATGCATATGTTTCCATCCTTCTTTGATAAAGGCACAATGTTTGATATCCGTGACGCATATTCTAGGGGCCAGATGAACTTGGTACTAATCAATTTCTCCAATTCTATTTTGACTAGTAGAGCTACATGGGGATGCATCTTCCTGAGTTTTTGTTTTACTGGCTCAACCTCTAGAAATTTTTTTAGGTGATGGAGGATTAAAGTTGGGTTTGATCTTGGCATGTCTGCATAAGACCATGCACAATTTATTTGCCTCTCTACAAAGAAGTGAGTGAAGGGAGTTCTTTCCTCTGTGCTTAAAGACTGCATCAAATAGATGATCCTTGGTTCCCGTTCTACACCAATGTTGACTTTTTCAATAGGTTTGATTAAAATGGATGATCTTTCCTCAGAGTGCACAGGTAAGGTATCAATCATCTCATCCATGGGTGCCACAGTTGGGTTTTCACCATTGGATGCATCACTTCTATTTATTTCCATTTTTTCTCAAGATCAACTACAACTTGGTAGTGATCCTCAAGGCTATGAACTACTTGGCTGATACTAGTATGACAGAGATGATTGATATTAGACCTAGCTATGTGCATTTCTTTGGTTGTTCATGGATGAGATGGTTCAACAGTGTTAAGGTAGATGAAGACATTGAGGTCAGTGTCAAAATAGGGGATACGGTGAGGCTTAGTTGTATCCCAACTAATGAGTTTAGGATCGACTAGGGAGAGTGATTCATAATATGGAAAGGGTTTCATGGGCTTCAAAGAAATGATATCATTAGATGACTCATACACTGTATCGGTTAGGTCTATGACATGTGCTTCCTATAAAGTGTTAGGAAAAGTAGAGCTGACGAGTGGCTCATAGTAGTAATCTTTGACTTCTGTTAGAAAGAAGTTAGGAAATAAGGTTTAAAATTAAAACTCTTCAATATGTTCATCCTCCTCATATGATGTGGTGTGACATGTCTGTACTGTAGTAGCCCCTAAGTTGTTCTGTTGCACTCTGACTCTTGGTGAAGTAAAATCTAGACAAGAGGTTGATCCCTGTGCAGTGAAATCATTAGATACAAGAATGTGAACAACATCACATTCTTTGTCATGGATGGATTCTTCAGATAATGATTCAAACTCCCACTTAGTGGAGTCATCATCGTCTTCATTATTGGAGTTTTCCATGAGCGATTCTCTTGTGTGGTGTGAATTGAGAGGAGATAGAATTACATCTATTATATCAGTTGCTTGCTTGCTATTTCCACTTCTCTCAAGACCCATGCTAGAGTAGAAGAGGCATAATCACTCTGCTTGGAAAGAGACTCGAGGGTGCTCTATGCCTTTCCTTGTTCACTATACCCTACCCCTATTTTGGATTTGTTGGACTGGAATTATGCTACAAGAGGTTAGACAATGCCTTTGCCTTTCCCTAAGGGACCTGCTCTTGTATATCCCATGTTTTTCATTAGATCAAAACTTTTTCCATGTAGATGGGGGGAAATGTTAATATTTTGTTTACTGATTTGGTCTATTGTGCTTGGGGGTACTCCACTTGCTTTGACAAAATGTGTGTGATATGGTCTAGTGGTGGATGATGGTTTTCTATGAGATCTTGGAGAGAGTAGGGGATCAAATAAGGAGATTGAGTACTCATCGACCCCTCTACATTGTAGTTTACACTTCCTATCAAACTCCTTCATCAACCAATCCATTTCTTTATAATGTGTCTATTTAGGGTCCTTTAATGATAATGGTGAAGGAGGGGAAGAATTTGAACAAACAACTTTATCTTTACCTTTAGTCAATGTAGATGAGTGGTTGTTATTTTGGCTGGTAGAACATGAAGTGTTTGTCGATATGGACTGGCTAATGTCATCTGTCAGGGCACTAGTGTCTTCCCTGTTATGAGGAACAAGGGAGTTACAATATTGTGCAAAGTTTTGGTCCCCAGGTATGCTCACCTCTTGACACATGTATGGAAATTTAAGAAATTGATGGTAAGTGGAGGGAACAACTTGCATGTCATGAATCCACGGTCTTCCTAACAAGATGTTATAAGTTAATTGCAAGTTTAAGACTTGATAAATAGTTTCCTTCACAACTGGTCCTACCTTGATTGACAAAATAACCATGCCTTTGGAGGATCTCTCCTCGTCATCATAAGCTTTGATGGTGATTTTCTTCCTTGAATCAACAACATCTTCCATATATCCTAGGGCTTTCACTAAATTTAGTGTGCAAATGTTGAGACTTGCCCCACCATCAACCAATGCTCTCTTAACCTTGTTTCTATGGATAAAGACTTCAATATGCACAGGGGAATTTTGCGGTTGGATGATAGACATGTCATCTTGGGCTGAAAAGGAGATGCAATGAGGAGCCACAAGATTACTGACCATGTTTTGAAACCTGCTCACATCCAGGTCATTTGACACTAAGGCTTTGGTGAGGATTTCTTTAAACTTCGACAAGATTTGCAATAACTCAAAAATGGAGATCATATGAGCGGGAGTCTTAAGAAACTGGTTGACTAGGTTGTATTTAGGCAAGGAGGAAAAATGATCAAAATTTGTCACGAGTCCTGGAAAAATGACTTTGGAGGCTTGGCCTTGGGTAAAAATATTGGATGATTGTTTCTTGTTTTTATCCTTAATTATGATGACATTTACAGTGTCATCAAATCCAGAGATCATGCTAGTGGTGTTATCGTAGTGATGTTCATAATTAACCTTATCATGAGGAGGTGCCTTCTGATTAGCTCTAGAGGATTCACCCTTTTCATGACTCATGAAAGGGTTCTTGAAGGTCGTATGGTCTTCATTATTGCTAAGGTTATTCACTTCGATAGTTTTATCATTGATTAATTTTTGTATGGCCCATTTAAGGGAAAAATAATTGTTTGTTAAGTACCTCCTATTTCGGTGATAGGCACAAATGTGCTTGTCATTCCTCCACTTCAGTTTGACTTGGGATTCATAGGATTTGGCCTTAGGTAGGACAATGAGTTCATCGACCAAGAGGGTTTGTAAAGCACTTTCATAAGACACCTTGATATGTGTATACTCCTTGGGTATATTAGAAGACTGATATCTTCATGGGGGAGGAGCTTGATTATAAGAATTTTTTTGATTAGATATAGAGGGAGTTGTCATATTATGTTAGTAAAATGGATGGGTGTAATCTTGTCAAGGTGTTGTTGACGATAGGACCTGGTTGATTTAGAGGGGGTTGAGTTTGAGGTTTAACATGGTTGGCTTCAACCACCCCATCATTGGCGGTGTTTTTGTTATTATTTCTCCACCACAATTTTTGTTTGTTAGTGGACCAATCAAAGGAATTGTGATTCTATGTGGAATTGTTGGAGAAACCCTTACCATCTTTAGATAATTTAATAATGTCATTGTTTATCAAGGTTTCTTCTACCTTAGTGGAATTTTCTAAGGTAGTCTTAAAATCTTTAGGCCCTTGGAGTCAGAGCCAATAATTAATGAGTTTTGAGAGACTATTGATGAAGATGTCTGTCATCTCTTTGTTCAGTATGTCTCTATGATACTTGGCAAACGTGTGTCTCCATTATTGTAGGAAGACCTTGAATAATTCATTAGGAAGTTATTTTGTGTTACACAAATCGATCATTGTAACTTTCCTTTCAATTTTATAAGAATATTGGGTGATAAAAATGAAAGCCAAATGGTCAAAGGTTTTAATATTGGAGGGTAACTTGGAGAACCACTCCATGGCTTACCCCTTGAGGCTTGTGGGAAATAGACGCATTAGGTAAGTCGTGTTATGGACAAACTCCATACTTAGCGCATAGAATTATCTAAGGTGATCTTATGGATCTAATGTACCAAAATATTGATCATATTTTAGTATCTGCACACTGTGAGGGAAAGGTATGAGGGTAATGCTTTTATCAAATGGTAGATGACACACCTTTTCGAGACTAAACTCTGTGGGTTGTATTTTCCCTTGCTTCATCCTTTCCATTTCCAATTGTAAGTTTTATAATTTTTGTGTGACAATATCTAAGGGTGACTCTTCTTCATCTCATTTTAGATTGGTCACATCAAATTCAAACGACAATTTTGCACCTTGTTGTGCTAATGCTAGTATGTAGCATTGTTTATGTTTGTCAAGTATCTTGTCCATGATATCGACAAGTTCAAGATTTTACTAGAAGTCTTCAATTTTAGTTTCGATGCTCTTTTCATCCCATATGTTAGATGAACCCATTTTGGCAAAGGGTTCTGAGCTTTGGTTGAACAAGGGTAACTTGTGAGTAACTGCATTTGGTGAACAATCTATTGGCATAATAGGTTTGATGAGATCTAGAGGTTTCGTGAATTTGATGGTTATGTTGGCTATTTTGGCACTCACCCGTATAGGTGATTATTTTGGCTTCACGGTAATACTAGTTTTGTGCACTGACATGAAAAGTGAATAGGATTCCTCTAACTCTTATGCATTTTCACAATATGAGGATTTTTGTTGACCATGATTTGTTAGGAGTAACAAGCTAGGATAGACAAGGTGTTTGGAAATAGTGATAGGACTCTCGCAAAGTTAGGTAGGGAATAAATATTGTTTCTCCAAAAATTTATGACTTGATATAAAAAATGAAGTAACGAGGGCTATTGGATTAATAATATTTTTCATAGCTTTACTTGTTTCAAAAAAATGGTTTTGGTCAATTTTAGGATCACTTAGTTTGGAGAATATCAATGGGAAAATGGGTATCCAATTCTGTCGTTCATTTGTAAATGTCAAGTACATAGATAGCCTCTATTTTAGGTTCTTTCTCAAATGCATCATAGGATTGATTAAATGCACTATTTCATTAATCATATGCACTATTTCAATGATCATATGCATTATTTAAATGTTCAAATGCACTATTTTATCTGTCATGTGCATTGTTTTGCAAGGCAAATACACTATTTAAAGCTTTAGATGTGTTACTTTGTAGTTATATGTGTTATAATAGAGTTCAAACACATCATAGGATTATTTAGATGTGTTGTTTGGAGTGGTAGATGTGCTGTTTCAGAGTCTCTCACTGATGTTCTAGTTTTGAGCTTAGTTTTTCGTTATCAGTTTATAGTCATGTTTTTTGGAAGGACTGTGATTTGAACTGGAGTTTGTTATTAATTTTTTTTAAAGAACACATCCAATCACAATAGTAGAGGCCACAATAAAATATAAAACTACATGCACCTAAAAAAATGGAAGAAGAGGACTTTCTAACAAGGTTATCTAGAGTTGGTGACTAGCGGGTTTTAGTTTATAACTATCAATGTTAGGATTTACCTCTCCTATAAAAAAGAGCTTCCCACCAACGCTAAAGAGGTTTGACACAATCCCTTATGAGACTACTAGAGGAAGGTTATGTTCTGAACACAGGTGGCTTGCATTCGATTGGGAATGTAAGATTGGGAGGCATTCCCTCTCACCGGCCTTACCAAGGCAATTCGAGAGGTAGCCTTTCTACAGCTGAATAATCCTACCTGTTTATGATTTATTTACTTATTTTTATTTATTATTATTTATTATGAAATTCTATTTAGAAAGTTAACATACTTTCTGCAATATTGTCTCTTGTATTTACTTTTTGAAAATTTATTATTTTTTAATTATTCAAATTATAATACTAAATATTATTTCATTAATAATATATATTAAACAATAATAATTTTCTAGTTTTATAAATATAATTTTTTTATCATTATTTATTTAATAACATTTTATTCTCTAATTATTATTGAAATTCTATCTTAAAATGGGGATATGATAGTCCACCCTTCCTCAAATTGCTTGTTCTCAAGCAATTAGATAATTTCTTTTGTTGAGTTAAAATATATATTTCATTTAGTCCAAATTATTAGGTTTCTATCATGGATATGTTTTAATTCTTTCTAATAGTCATTAAATTTCTACATTAGTCTTTTATATAAATTGTCTTTTCTAGCTCCTCTTTAACCCTACAGAATGGCAAGATCATGCTCTGCTACCACTGTAATGTCCCCACTATTAGGGTTGATTTGAAATAATAATACCTTTAAAATAAATGTTAGGTTTAAATATTAACAATTATAGATATATTATTCTTGTCATAGTTCAGGCCATTATCTCATTCTCATCTAGCCATTTGTACAAGGTTACTCATCTCTTGCACTGGCACAATATCCATTTATACGAGAATCTCACTTCTTGCACTGGCACTATAAGATTCCATCAATCCCTAGCTTAGCCATTTATATAAAGACAACTCCTGACTCTATATTGGCACAAAGCCATTTATATAGGGGAGCAATGTCCTTATACTAGCACTATGGGTTCTTAATCATTTTGTAAGAAATATATATACTAAATAATTAATTAACTTATATTCATAAATATAAATAAATTCATAAACATAATTAAATAAATATAACCTATCAACATACCTTTCTTACCTTCTTCTTTTCTTAGCCTATGTGGCTCTATCTTTAGTCGACCCTTCAATGAATAATTCCTTCTAGATTATCTCAACTCTATATTTACTTTCCAAAACTCTTCATTTTATAATTATAAGAAAAGAAAACAATATAATTTTTCATTTCTTCTTTTCCAAGAGTGACCACCTTTCATAATAGAAATCCTTTGAAAAGTCACAACACTTTATAGTTATAATCCTTTCGAAAAGTTGCAACACTTCATAACTAAAATCCTTTGGAAAATCTCAATGCTTTATAATCAAAATATTTTTGAAGAGTCACAACTATTCATAATTATGACCCTTTCGAAGGTTCACATCATTTCAATATCATGCATACCTTTTCAAAATTCCACTTCCCTATTTTCTTCATGATATTACTTTCCTCTTTCCTTTTTCCTTTTTGAACTCTTCTCTTCTCCTCTACCTTTTCTTTTACTCTCTCTAAAATAAACTCTCCCCCCTTTTATATTTTAATTTTAAGAAGTCATGTCTATTTGTTAAATCTCTCTCGACTTTTCATTGGATTTAGTTAATTTATATTATTCTATGTTATATTATTTATTTACTTACTTATTTTTGTTTATTATTATTTTTATTTATTATAAAATTGTATTTAGAAACTTAACATACTTTTTGCAATATTGTCTCTTGTATTTAATTTTATTTCTTTATTTACTTTTTTAAAAATTTATTATTTTTTAATTATTTAAAACATCATACTAAATATTATTTCATTAATAATATAGATTAAATAATAATAATTTCCTAGTTTTATAAATATAATTTTATTATCATTATTTATGTAATAACATTTTATTATCTAATTATTATTAAAATTCTATCTTAAAATGAGGATATGACAGTTCACCCTTCCTCAAATTGCTTATCCTGAAGCAATTAGATAATTTCTTTTATTGAGTTGAAATATATATTTCATTTAGTCAAAATTATTAGGTTTTTATCATGGATATGTTTGAATCCTTTCTAGTAGTCATTAACTTTCTACATTAGTCTTTTATATAAATTTTTTTTCCTAGCTCCTCTTTAACCCTACATGGCAAGATCATGCTCTGATACCACTGTAATGTACCCACTATTAGGGTTGATTTTAAATACTAATACCTTCAAAATAAATGTTAGGTTTAAATACTAACAATTATAGATATATTATTCTTGCCATAGTTTTGGCCATTATCTCATTCTCATCTAGCCATTTATACAAGGTTACTCATCTCTCGCACTGGCACGATAGCCATTTATATAAGGATCTCATTTCTTGCACTAGCATTATAAGATTCCATCAATCCCCATCTTAGCCATTTATTTAAAATTGACTCCTGACTCTATACTGGCACAAAGCCATTTATATAGGCGAGCAATGTCCTTATACTGACACAAGGGGTTCTTAATCATTTTGTAAAAAATATATGTACTAAATAATTAATTAACTTATATTAAAAAATATAAATAAATTCATAAACATAATTAAATAAATATAATCTATAAACATACCTTTCTTACCTTCTTCTTTTCTTGGTCTATGTGACTCTATCCTTAGTTGACCCTTCAATGAATTATTCCGTCTAGATTATCTCAACTCTATATTTACTTTCCAAAACTCTTCATTTTCTAATTATAAGAAAATAAGAAAATATACTTTTTCATTTCTTCTTTTCCAAAAGTCACCTTTCATAATAGAAATCCTTTGAATAGTCACAACATTTTATAGTTATAATCCTTTCATAAAGTCACAAGACTTCATAACTAAAATCCTTTGGAAAAATTCCAATACAATATAATCAAAATATTTTTGAAGAGTCACAACTATTCATAATTATGACCCTTTCAAAGGTTCACATCCTTTCAATATCATTCATACCTTTTCAAAAAGTCACTTCCTTATTTTCTACATGATATTACTTTCCTCTTTCAATTTTCCTTTTTGAACTCCTCTCTTTTGTTCTTCCTTTTCTTTTCCTTTCTGAATAAACTCTCCTATCTTTTATATCTTAATTTTAAGGAGTCATGTCTATTTGTCAAATCTCTATTGAGTTTTCATTAGATTTAGTTAATTTATAGTATTCTATCTTATATTATTTATTTACTTACTTATTTGTGTTATTATTATTTATTATGAAATTCTATTTAGAAAGTTAACATACTTTCTACAATATTGTCTCTTGTATTTAATTTTATTTCTTTATTTACTTTTTGAAAGTTTATTATTTTTTAATTATTTAAAATATCACAGTAAATATTATTTCATTAGTAATATAGATTAAATAATAATAATTTCTTATTTTTATAAATATAACTTTATTATCATTATTTATTTAATAACATTTTATTATCTGATTATTATTAAAATTCTATCTTAACATTAACCATATCCGAGAATCTCCAAATACCTTTCTTAGATAACTTTTTAGCATCAACCTTGACCTAAGGCAACATATATGTCACATTGTTTCAATTTCCATGACATATTTTTTTGATCACGTAGTAAGCTATCATGTTCATAGCACCCTCTACCACCAAAGAATTTTGACATACCTCCAAATCTTCTAGATGAATTTAAACAAATTAGATCTCTCCCATCATCATATTATAGTTTAAAGGAGAGAAGATCCAACATGTTTAAACCAATCCAAAATTTGGTCATGCATAGGTGGGCTTTAGCTAGATTATTCCTGATCAGAACTTTCCAGGGCTCACCTCCTTGGCCAATTTTAGCAATCTATTTGAATACAAGGGAAATCCCCTAAATCCTAAGATCTTTTCCTCCCAAACCACCTAATTCTTTTCTTCTGGTGCACCACTCCCATAGACAACATACATCTTCTTATTACCTTTCATGTTAGACCACAAAAAATCTTTGATGACCTTTTGAAGGAAACCAAATTGGTTGTAATTAAATAATCAATATGAGGAGTAGTATACCAAATAGAAGGGTAATATTTTCTGACAAACTTTTAATCTACCAACTATAGTTAGGTAATTTTTTTCCCACTTGTTCAATTTCTCAATCTCATAAGAACTATCTCCTTGATCTACACCCACATATAATTAATATTGAGGTTTGCAACAAAAGGACAACCTAGATACCTTAATACTTAAATCTTCTACACCAATTAGGCAAATTCTCACCCTATCCCAGTAATATGGACTTTGATAAAGAGATATTGATGCCTAAAGCAAAATAGAAAAGATCTAATTTCTCCATAAGATGCATCAAGTTCTTCTTTTCTAACCAAAATAAGATAACAATGTCATCAACAGATTGAATATTGGAGAACTCATTATTGTTAGGCAAAATAGTACCCTACAACATTTGTGAAAGAGATTTATCTCTAAGAAGGTAATCGAGATAATATGTAACAATGACAAAAAGAGAAGGGGCAAGAGGACACCCCTACCTAATGGATTGTGAAATTTCAAACTTAACTAATCTAGTCCCATTAATTTCAACTGGTGGCATTGTCCCAACTAGTAGGGAGGAGAACCAAGAGCTTGAAGCATCATGTTTAAAAATGCTCACTCTATCCTATCATACTCTTTCTCATAGTCTATGTAACTTTGGAAACACAACCTTTTTTAATGCATCTTCCATGTAATAAAACATTAATCCACATATTTCATATTTTACATGCTCTTCATAATGACAACCAACTCACCTAGTGAATTTTAGTCACTAGACATGTGTTTATTACATTACTTTTTCAAATAACTTTTTTGGTCCAATATATAAAATAACAACCTAATGTGGATATGGTGGGTGCTAAAAGTGTGGAAAAATTCTAGAGGACAATCTTTAACCTACAAGAACCTCGAAAGGAACCCAAGGTGGGTGTTGAAAGTGGACAATAGAGGACAATCTTTAACACAAGGAAACTTGAAAGGAACCCAAGATAGGTGTTGCTAGTAGATAAAAGGATAATCTTTGACTTAAAGAAACCCTAAAGCTAAGCCTTCAACATGAGCCAAACATAAAATATTATAAATTGAAGCATTGTGAAATAACAAACCAAGCTAACAATACCATACCTAGAAAAATAGAGGGTTCTGGATCCTTACCAAACACAAACATCACTACAAACCTCATTGGAACATATTCTCTTAAGTACTAGCCATTTGGAGCACTAGCCTTTGAAACAACACATTCACAAACCCACATTTGTAATATTACAAACCAGACACTAAAATAGTATGTGGTCATCAATGATAACTATAAAGAAATAGAAAAAAAAAGTAACAACATTCACAACTTTGCAACACCGTCAACTCTTCAACAACAACAACAATCGTATTGATCCAACAATCATATTGATCATTCCATAAGATAATAAATATATTTCCCTTTCCAGATTTAGCCCAGGTTTTCTATGGGCTAAGGGAAACCCTTCTATTATTTTAACATTTGACATTTAACATGATTGCCATTTCTATTGGATAGTTGAAGAGTTTTTGTGTAATGTCCCCTTTCTGGGTTATTCAAGATTGAAACTAATTTAATAAATCATAATGTTTGTAATAGTAATTTCAATTACCAAATGATGTTATTATTTGGATTTATGACTAGAATATGAAGGATTTGAGCAATGCAAATCCATAAAGCCTGAAGAATACCTGCATGCAAGAACCTATCATAGAGAAGAAAAATCAAAGAAGAGGTAAGGGTTTTGCTTTGAGAATATGCAAATTGTATTATGAGACTAAAAAGAATGAGAGATATTTACAAAAGATCAATCCTTATAGAAGGAGATCGAAAAACCTAAAAGAGAAACCTTAAGAGGTAAATGACATTTAATAATTACTAATTACTTATTAAATGGATATGCAAGGTGCATAAAGTGAAATCTTAAGGAGGAAGTAAAGGTAATTTAATAAATGAAATGAAATTAATGCTTTAATCTAACACCCCCCTTAAGATGAGCAAGAATGCAACTACAATCAATGCAAAAAAAGAAAGGAAACTACAATGAATATCGAAAGAAAACTTGGGTCCTAACCACAAGGCCTAATGAGGTACCCAGTCACAACCAAATCTCTATGAAACAGAGAAATAAAGAAAACCAAATGGTAAAATCCCTACTTCAAAAAGAGATAGCAAGAAAAGAAGGAAGGAAGGACTCATCCCCAAGGATAAATTCCTTCACCCCAAGCATAGAATACAACTAAAGATACCATGGGGATGCAAAAGGTTTAGTAAAGATGTCAATAACCTACTCAACAATGGGAATCTACTCCAAGCTTAGAGTGCCATTCTGAATCAGATGCATGATGAAGTGCATGTGAAGCTCAACGTGCTTGGTCCGCTAATGCTTAAATAGGTTGCGGGAAATGTGTATAACACTCTAATTGTCACACCACAGAAAGGTGGGACTATTAGGAGGAAATCCAAACTCTATTGTCAACTTTCAAAGCCACAAAACCTCCTGACTAGCTAGTATAATTGCCCTGTACTCTGCCTCTGTAGATGATAATGTGTGAGCATGCTTCTTCTTGCAAGACCATTTGATATGACTATAACCAATATAAAAGACAAATCTATAAGTAGACTTGTGATCATCAATATCACTAGCCCAATTTGAGTCTATGTAACCAACAATGTGAGGATCCCCTAATGTGTATTGAATACCATAACATGTAGTACCCCTAATGTACCTCAAGATATGTTTGGAAGCTTTCCAATGACTCTCATGTAGATCATGTGAGAATCAAGAGACAAGTCCAACCGCAAAGGAAATATCAAGACATGTGTGTGTTAGATATAAAAAACTACCCACAAGTTGTCTGTATAAAGTAGAATCCACTATAGGAATAATGCATGTGGTAGATAAAACAACACTTGACTAAAAAGTTGTGGGAGTAGGATTTCAATCAAGCATGGTGAATCTTTGAAGCATATCAAGAGCATACTTCTACTAGAGTATGACTGTCCCATATGAAGACTGAACAATGTATAGGCCAAAAAGAGTGTAGAAGTCCAAGGTCTATCATCTCAAACTACTCTCTCAAGGCTCGTTGAACACTTTGTATCATGAAGGATGAGCTACCTGTAATGATGAGATCATCTACATAAAGCATAAGTATCAATAAGTCAGTCCCATGATGCTAAATGTAAACTGTAGGATCAAAATGACATCGAGTGAATTGTGAAACAAGTAAGAAGGATCTTCTCATACCAAGCTCGAGGGGCTTGTTTGAGACCATATAAAAACCTCTAAATCCTACATACCAAGGAAGAGTCCTGCAAAAAATAATGAGGCTACTCTATATAGATCTCCTTATGAAGGTCTCCATGCAAAAAGACACTCTTCACATCTATCTGAAAAGCTATCCATCCCTATGAAGCTGAAAGAGAGAGTACAAGGCAAATAGAATTCATCTTGGCAACAAGAGCAAAGGTATTAGTGTAATCAATACCTTCAACCTATGAAAAACCCTTTGCAACAAGACATGCCTTGTATCTATCAATAGAACCATCTACAACATACTTGGTATGGTACACCCACTAACACTAAACCAACTTTCTTCCTTTCGAAAGAGGACAAAGATTCCATGTGTGGTTCTTCATCAAAGAAGAGTACTCCTCATCCATAGCCCTATCCCACTCTAAGTGTCTTGTCACCTATGAAAAAATTTGTGGATCATCTGAAATGACATGAGTCAAGAGGCCAGTACCAAAAGTTTGAGCACGAGTACAATGCAAATTTGTAGGATCACCTACCATAGGTCCTATTACATCAACAATATCACGAACCCACTTGGGAACTTGCAAAACAACTGGTGGAGGTGGTGAAGGGGGATCAATATCAAGATCTTCCTTAGAGGATGCATAATCCTTTGGAGGAGTAGAGGAAGTACTGGGTAGTGAGGGAGAAGTTGGTGATGGTGGCTCCATCTTAGGATAGCACTCATCAAACTAAACATTTTTCTGAAACAAGACATCTCTAGAATCAGGATAAAACAACCTATACACCTTTACATCCTCATAGTAGCCAAAAAAAATGAGTGATTAACTCTTCTTCTCCATGGCTTTCCACTGAGCATATGGAATAAATTCTCAAGCCTCACTACCAAAAATGCAAAAAGTATAAACATCTGGCCTGACATGAGTCCAGGCCTCCTTAGGAGTTATTTATTGTAATGCCTTGTGAGGCATTTGATTCTGAATATAATTGGCGCAATTGATAGCCTCAGCCCAAAATGGAGAATTCATAGCTCAAGATTGTATCATACAATTGGCCATCTCCCGTAATGCCCTATTCATTCTCTCTACAATCCCATTATGTTGAGGGGAAAGGGAAACTGTGAACTGATGTTGCAAACCATGATCAGTGCAAAAATATTTTAAATACTGATTCACATATTGCCCCCATTGTCAGTGCATATACGCTTGACAAAAAGAGAAGACTGCTTCTCCACAAATGTCTTAAAGATTTGAAATGAATCAAAGACATTAGAGTTGTACTTAAAAAAGTACACCCATGTGCATCTAGAGGAATCATCTATGAAGGTAAGCACATATCGAGCACCTGAAAAAGATGGAGTGGGGAATGCCATAAGATCACTATGTATCAAATTTAATGGTGCCTTAACATGTGTGGATCTACCTAATGGAAATGGATCTCTATGATTTTTTCCAAGTGCACAAAATTGACACACACCATTATTACAAGAGATATGAGGTAGCCCAATCAGTAGCTCCTATGTACTCATCTGCTATAGATATTTGTAGTTAACAGAGCTACAAAGCTAATGCCAAAGTTTGCTCACTATGTCTACATGAGAAATGAAAGAAATACCTATAGAATCACATCTCTTGAAACCATAAAATTGATATAAGTGAGACTAAAGGTGAACACTCCCAGTAGAAACAACCAAGTTAGGATCATGGAGGTCTTGAATAACCACATCATGTGGTGAGAACTCAACTATCTTTCTAGAGCTAGAATGAAAAATCTAAAAGGTATACAGGTGGTTCATAGAAGTGGTAGGAACCAAGAGAACATCCTATTGTGAACCACCTTCTAAAGAGAGTTCTTGAACCTGTGACTAAAATTTGTGTAGAATCACCCACTAGAATATGTGTAGTAACACTCTCAGCAAGTGAGGTAACCAAATCAGGTGAATGTGTCATATGGTGAGAAGCTCCTAAATCAAGAATCGAAGTAGATGTAGAAGATAATGCTCCTGCAGAAATAGCATGTCCTTTTCCTAGAGGAGGAGGTGGTGGCTTCAGAGAAGCAATACTATGCTACTACATGGCCTCCTCTAAAGCCTCAAGACATTTCCAACACCTAGAAACTGGATGTCCTTCCTTGCCACAAAAACTACAAGGATCACTTGTGTACTTCTCAGTCTCAGAGGAAGACTCACCAAACTTAGAAGATTTACCATTCAGAGAGGGTTTTTGAGCATCTAATTTAGGAGTATACTTGGAGGAACTCTCATTGCCTATTGAATCTATCTTGTGCTTTAGTTTCTGCTTCAACTTCCCTGTAGATGTATGAGTAGTCAATGCTTGTGCCTTTTAGTTGGTGATAGTATCCAACTACTTAAGGTTGGATTCCTCTCAAGTTAAGCAATCAAAAAAGACCTCAAAAGTGGGCATGACAAATCTAGGATCCAAGTCATCCATAATGCAATTGAAGGTAGAAGAGAAAACCTGAAAGTTTTCTTGAAGCTTTGATAGAATCAAATAGATGCACTCCTTATCTATCTTCTCTTTCCTGTATCCCTATAAAAAAGTTCTCTGCTATTTGAATCTCATAAGAAAGTCCTGGATAGAGGGGAAAGCATCAAGTACAAGAGAAGTAAGCTCTGTCTCAATCTAAAGTGTTCTGAACTCGTTGATGGTGCTAAACAAGTCATCAAACTTGGCCCACATTTATTGAGGATTAGAACACTCATCAAGATGAAATTGTAAGCTATCCGAAACACTCAAGAAATCAAACCCATGGATTCATACATCTTCTTCTTGTGTTGCAAAGTCTGATATTGAATTTGAATTATTGGCTACACTGTATCTAAATAAGACCACAAACCCTTTGAATAGAGAAGTCATTGCATATGAGACTTCCATGTGTGATAGTTGTTTGGGTTTAGAAGTACTAGATAAGAAGAGGTCTTGGTCATTTTTTAAGAAGGGGTTTTGAAGTTTTTTGATATGATGATATTATAATAGAAACCCCCCCACAATATAAAAACTAAACCTCGCCTTGCAAAAGAAATGCGTATACAAGAATAGAGCAAAAAATATTCAATTGTGTATCAAAAATACCTGGTATAAAATATTGGTGAAATGATAGAGAATCTATAAAGTGCTCGAGAAGATCTTTCTAACACTTTTCTTAGATTGAAAAATGGAGGTAAAATGAACAAGTTAGGCCCCTTGGAAGATTGAAGACATCATTAGATTTCAAGTGAAAAAATAGGTACCAAACTAAAAAATAAATCCAAAAACTACCTTTACTATTGTCTCCATCCCTAAATCAGCTTCCCAACACTTCTTTTGGATTGAAAAAAGACCCTCATATGCCCAAGTTAGAGCAAAAAATTGCCAGGGCTTGCAGAAGGCATGAAAAAGGTATATATTTTTAATAAAAAAATATTAAAAAAGCTCTGAGCGGAGCTCGGGTGGTGGTGACTTTCGGGCGGTGCTCTAGTAGAGCACAAGCTGAGTGGTGGTAGAGAGGAGAGATGCAATGGTGATGGTGGTTTGGTGGAGTTGTAGTGATAGTCAAAATTGTAGTTAGGCAGATTGTCTGCTGTCATTGTGACAATTTACCGTGACTACTAGCGATTTTGGCAACTACTGTGATTTTTTAAAACCATCAAAGTTTTCAAAAATGTCAAAATTTTGCAAATTTTTTTTTTTTTTTTTTTTGGTGATTTTCTCTGTCTCAGAGTGAGTGTAGAGGCTGTACGACCCTGTTATGCAAAAACATTTTGCCTCCCTAATCAATGTTGTCCAAAATTGACAAATTCTATATGAAAATGGTGTTTTGGTGCCTTCTTAAACCAACTATGAGGTCTATTTGGCCTCAAAGCGCTTTGAAAATCAAAGACCCCCCTATTTCCATAGAAAATACTTAAAAAATGTCAAATCTATTTTGTCAAACCCTTATTCTTCTTTTTATCCAAATATTGAACAAGCTACAGTAGATCCGACTCTGATACCATGAAGGATTTGAGAAATACAAATCCACAAACCTTGAAGAATACTTGCATGCAAGAACCTATCACAGAGAAGGAAAAATAAATAAGAGGCAAAGGTTTTGCTTTGAGAACATGCAAATTATATTATCAGACTGAAAAGAATGAGAGATATTTACAAAAGATCAATCCTTATATAAGGAGATCAAAAAACCTAAAAGGGAAACCTTAAGAGGTAAATGAAATTTAATAATTACTAATTACTTATTAAATGGAAATGCAAGGTGCATAAAGTAAAACCTTAAGAAGGAGTAAAGGTAATTTAATAAATAAAATAAAATAAATGCTTTACTCTAACAAAGGATACATATGTTATCCAAGTTGCCTAGACACTATCTATGGACTCCCTCAAAGTTTACAAGTCCAAGTGTTTTACAAAGATTTACAAAATGATGATCACTACCTCTATTGGGATAAGATCCATTAGATTGAATTTATACAAGCTTCTCCTTAGTAACACAATATGTATTCTCCCACAAGTCAAATAATGATAACATTGAAAATTAGTTCTATTTTTAGTATTCATCATAATAATAATAGTGAAAATTAATTCTATTTACAATTTAATAGAATATTGAAAAGTAATTTTATTCCTTAATAATAAAATAATAATAGTAATAGAAATTAATTATCTGCTAGTTTGGTCTTCAGTTACTCCAGTGAAGGTACCTTTACCAGTGGCTTAAATGGGGTGATGCAAGTTGTTATTTTATTTGTAGTCCTATGCACAAGATCATGCTTTGGATGTTGGTGATGTCCAAAGGGAGTGAAAGATTACTCTTGTTAAATCCTCTACACCAATTGGAGAAGGTGGCCACCCATTGGTTCAACCACAACTTC
Organism: Cupressus sempervirens; assembly: GCA_028749045.1. Taxonomy (NCBI): domain Eukaryota; kingdom Viridiplantae; phylum Streptophyta; class Pinopsida; order Cupressales; family Cupressaceae; genus Cupressus; species Cupressus sempervirens. Next base: position 576,599,562 of record CM053788.1, on the reverse strand, counting down.
AAGAGAAATAGGGTTAAGGAATGTGAAGGAATAAGGTGATTCTACATCGTGTTGTGGTTGTTTTTTCAGGTGTGGATGTGTCCTTGTTTGTGGAATGTGAGGGTGTGACTAGTGGTGTGGTTGGAAAGGGTGGTGCATCTGCTTCTTGGTGGGAACAACGGAAACCCCATCTTTTCTTACGAGAAGGTTGCGGGGTGGTTCAAACTATCCTTGGTCATTGGAATAGTCTTATTTTTTGTTGTTTGGTGGGAGGCTTGGGTTTTCTTCATGTAATCCATGTAGTATTTTTTGTATGCGTAGTAGTTGGCAATATTTAGTAGTACTACTATGATCACAAGTTGGCGAAAAATCTATATGTACTCTATATTTTATTAATATAAATACTTGATTACCAATAAAAAAACTAATTAAAATTAATTATATTCAATGATAATTAAAATTAACTCTATTATTCATAATAACATAATTAATTTTATCTACAATTTAATAAATAGATTGCAAAATTTATAACAATTCATAATAATAATATTTAAAAGTAACAACCTAAACTAGGCTTTGAAGGCCCCTCTAAATGTTCCCTATGCAAATCCGAATTGGAAACAGCATAACATCTACTATATCGATGCAAATTCACAAAAGAATGCTCAATTTGACTATGTCACAAACTCAATTGGTCAACAACATTTCTCGACAATCTTTAGGATCACCTAAATAGGTGGCCAAAAGAGGGACTCTCAAAGATTTATAACAACATATGGAAATGATCTCCATCTATATTACTATGGGAAATTTGGAAAGAGAGAAAATGGGAAGCCCCCCCTCTTGGATGGACAGAGTTGAATTTTGATGGAGCCTCTCAAGGTAATCCTGACCAAGCCAAACTTGGTTGCATTATCTCAAATACAGATGAATCTTGGACTGTCAGAAAAGATTTTTTTTAGGAACAATATCTAATCATTCAGCTGAATTAGAGGCTCTGATAGAAGGACTCAAACTTATCCTAGAATTAAAATTTAATAAACTAATTATAGAAGGAGACTCTCAAATCATATTAAATGCTATTAGGAAGTGCTCCATTCCTAACTAGAAGCTCAATTTGAAATTGGAGCACACATTACACTTGGTAGAAAAATTTGAAGAGACAAGATGTTAGCATATTTTTTGTGAAGGAAATACAGAAGCAGATAAATTAGCTAATCTAGGAACTGATGGGGAAAATTTCAATCTAAAAAATGATCTTAGTAGTCATAATGATGATCATTACTACTTATATAACTAACATTGCTTGTTTAATATCATTTAGTAACACCCCTTTCTTTGTTGAGTATAACCTCCTTGACCTCTTAATGGCTTGGTCCATAAGGCTATTAGGATCATAGTAGGTGAAGGTTTCTCTAAAATGTTAAGCAAACCTAAACATAATTCCCACATTGCAGCTATGTTCATTGCCACAGTTTTGTGTATTGATAGGGACAAACCAACATTAAGAGATCTCATGGTCTTCAAGGGGTCAATCGTTAAGGAACTAGATGTGGTTTTAGATAATATAGACAAGAGCCTTTGCATTCCCAAAAGGAGTGAGTTAGGAGTAAATGACAAGGCTATGTAGGTTCGTCCCATCTTGATAATAAAAAACCATTGAAAGTTTGCTGAATGACAGTGAGAAAATAACAAGAAACTAGATGTTCTTTCTAGTGGTCACCATCACCAAGTAAATAAATTAGCTAATCTATTAATACAATCAAGAAAAAGATATAATTTTACTTAAATTGGTGTCTCTCTGGAGTATATCTTTCACTTGCATCTGTATGATTCTAGATATAATCATTTAACATTAACTTATGGATTTTAGGAACATTAACATGGTTTATTTATTTCATCTTAATTTACAAAACTTTGGAAAGTAACACCTCCTCTATTTTATGTATGATCATGGTTAAGACTAGGAACATCTATCCATAATCATCTTGATGAGGTGAATTCTGACTTGACCAGTTATGGATTCTCATAAATAATCTACCACATCCATACCTTAAAAAACATAAATAATCACAAAACCATCCTGTCATTAAAATGGTAGTCACATTGTTCTGTCATCATTTTAGATCTTCTAGAAAATTAACAGCAATTTGGTAAAATCTTAAAATTTTTAATCCATAATTTTTAATTTAATAAGATTTTTAGATAGAAGTAATCCTTAAAGATATCTAAAAATGACTGATTACTCTACTGAATAAATAATACAATTTTAATTCATAATGGTAAAGCATAAATAGGAATTAAACTATACACAACTGTTTTCATCAACTTTTCACCTTCTCTAAACACATGTGGTAAACTCAAAGTATACAAATTATCTATTACTCTAGAAATGATTTTAATGTCTAGAAAGGAGGTTATCTTTAATTTGATTTTTACTAACCCCTCTTTTGAGATAAAGTCTCTATAAGCTATAGATACTGCCCAAGGAAAAATGATCGCGCTCATGTCAATATCAACATCTATTCATGGATGAAGCTCAGTCACTCTTGTTAGAGGAGTCATTGAAAAATGAATTTGTAAAGGACTTCCAAGTACGAGGTGATAAAGAATCTGCTAATTGACAACTTGAACTCAATTAAGAAGGAGTGCCCTCACTAAAATCTCTAAACTGGGGTATGCCCTTTTTATTTCATGTAATAATATCGGACCTCCTCTCCGTCTTTCCTACCAGTACCCAAAAATAAATATTTAAAAGTAAAAACACTCCTAATAATAAAAATATTAGTTAGTTCTATTCTTAATTATATATGAGATAAAGTCTGTATTAGCTCTAGATACTATTGGATATAATTGTTCAATTGTGTGTTGTCTTTGATGTCACACAAATGTCATATTAGTCATCAGATAGAGTCTACCGAGCTCAAAAGGTCAGCAAGGCAAAGGACAGTGTCTACCAAGCTCAGAAGGTCAACAAGGCAAAGGATATTAAAGAGATCAAATTTCCACAATCCATAGCAAAAATAAACTGATATATTTTTGGATTCGATTGTGTAAAGATTTTTTACCATCAACGTTTCGAATCACACCAAGTGATCCATCATCAGGATGAAGAGAGCAAGAGATGTCAAACAAAAGGATAGAGTTTACCAAGCTCAGAAGGTCAGCAAGGAAAAGGACAGAGCCTATCGAGCTCAGATGGTCAGCGAGGCAAAAGGACAAAATCTACCAAACCTAGAAGGTTAGTAAAGAAAACTTGCAGTATCTATCGAGTAAATAGTTCTTACCGAGCTCACTCGATCATCAAAGGAAATGTGGCAGAAACAATTCTTAACAAGTAAACTTGGTAGCCAAAGGATTTTAAGGATATTGCAATGTTAACCAAGTCAAGAAGGTTAACTTAGGAAATTTTTGGAAGCATTATTTAGCGAGCAGGGTTGGCCAATAAAAGATTTCATTATTTTATGAAATAACATTTATTTGTTTAGAGTAATATTTGTAGTCGACTGATGTATGGTTTATTGGTAAATGTAACATGTAAATGGGTCAACTTGACAATCTGAATGGTATAATTAAGAGGTCAAGTTGTGAATTCTAAGTGCAAGTGGAAGTGTGTGGAATTAATGTGATATGAGGACTAATTATTGCGGAAGCGAATTTGAAGGATGATCAGAGATCATTGAGGAGCAGCAAAGCTATATTTGATCAAGGAGGATCTAATGATGCTGAACAGAGACCTATAGCCAAAAAATTTAGTTGCATCTTGTTTAGATCAATTCATTGTTTCTTTCTAAACATTGTAGCAGTGATTTCAAATCTCTTAACAGAGTTGGTTTAACAGCCATTTTGTAAATCCTCTAACAAGGTGACAATTTAGTTGAATTGTTCTAAAGATCTCTAGCAAGGCCACTCCTAACAAGGTGATTAAATCCTCTAACAGGGTCACACCCAACAGTGTGTATTGTAACCTTTAAAATGGTTGGCTCCTAATAGGACTCACTTCAAAAGAGTGAAAAATTGGTGACTAGTTACTTGGTGGTTTTTCCCATATTGGATTTCTACATTAAATCTGGTGTCTCTTGTGTTCATTTTTTGTTTTCAGTTACATGCATGAATGCTTGAAGATAAGTAATAGTTTAATTTATCGAGTTACAACATTTTTTTACCGAGTATCAGCAGTAACTAGATCTTTAAGACATCTAAGGGATCTGTGGATTAATTTTTGTTAGTAACTGATTTAGCCCCCCTCTTAGTCACTCTATCTTTAATCCCAACAATTGGTATCAGAGCTTTTGGTGCTTACAGGAAAATATTTCAAGGATCTAAGCTAAAGATCAGGATGTCTTACAAAAGGGAAATTCCAAGACTTAATAGGGACAACTTCTTAACATGGAAAGGATTGATGAGGCTTCATCTGGCTTCTATTGGTGATATAAGGTTAAAGTACCTCGATGAAAAATATGAAGAACCTTCTGGTACATTATCTATCAATGATATTATTGAAAAGAAGACTCACAACAACATGATGATAGATATAGCATCTGCTCTGAGTTATGAAGAATTTGATGACATCAAGGATTGCAAAATTGCCTTTGAAATGTGGAACAAGCTGAAAGAGATCTATGGAGGAGATGATAATGTGAGAAGAGCCAAAGAAAAAAGTTTGAGAGGACAATTTGATCAAATGAGGATGAGAGAGGATGAAAACATTACAAAATATGTTGAAATAGTTAAAGCATGTGTTAGTGCAATCAAAGCATCTAGAGGAGATATCAATGATGAGATAGTTATAAGTAAAGTTCTTAGAACTCTACTTCCCATTTATGCAATCAGAGTCTCTGCAATTCAAGAAAGAAGATGTGAGGCAAATCATAAAATAAATTTAGAGGCCATAGTTGGAAGATTGACTGCATTTGAGCTAGACAAATATGACAATTATGTTCCAGCTTCCAAGAACATTGAATCAACATTTGAAGCCAAGCTTACACTCAAAGAAAAAAGAAAAAAGATGAAGGATCCACAATCAAACAGTGATGAAGAATCAGAACAAAGTTTAGACAGTGATCTTGAGGTGGTTGAAGCTCTACTAGCAAGAAAATATTCAAGAGGCAAAGGGAAATACAAAGGTAAGGTTCCTCTAATATGCTTTTCTTGTGAAGAAATTGGACATATTGCTACTAGGTGCCCAAATAAGAAAAACAAGGATGAGAAGAAAGGTCACAAGTACAATGGCAAGAAAGACTTCAAATCATTCAAGGATAAAAGTAAGAAAACATGTTTCATGGCTAAAAATTCTAATGATTTTGATGATGAAGAAAAAGATGAAATTGTCTACATTGCTGTGAAAGATGTGTCTGATAATGATGAAGAAATGGCACTCATTTCTCATATGAGAAAAAATGATACATGGATCATAGATAGTGGTTGCTCTCATCACATGATTGGTGATAAAACTAAGTTTGAATACTTTGAAGACTATGATGGTGGCAGTGTAAGATTTGGTAACAATGAACCTTGTTGTATAAGAGGAAAAGGAAGAATCTCACTTACCAAGGAACTTGTATATGATAATGCATATTGGGTAGAAGGACTAAAGCATAATTTTTTGAGTGTGGCACAACTACTTAATAATGGATTCAAAGTGGAATTTATGCATGGAAAAGTAAGATTGTTGGATGGCAAAGGAGAGCTGATTGGATCAGGCACTCAAACAAAAGGTAACTTATTTTATCTTGAACTTGGTGAATGTTCATGTTTCATTGCTCAAATTGAAGAAAGTTGGTTATGGCATAGGAGGTTATGTCATGTAAACTTTGAAAACTTGATAAAGATCAGTAAATTTAAGAAAGTAAGAGGTATTCCTAACATAAAGAAACCTGAGGTTGGTCTATGCAAGAATTGTCAAATTGGTAAAATGGGAAAGACTAATTTTAAAAGCAAGAACTATCAGACTGAAGAAGTTTTAGAAATTGTGCATACTGATTTGTGTGGATGTATTGACATTGAAAGTTATACTGGTGAAAAATTCATCATTCTGTTTGTTGATGATTATTCAAGAATGATGACTGTCATTTACCTAAGAGAGAAATTAGAAGCATTTGAAAAGTTCGAATGGTATTTGGCTAGAGTAGAAAAGGAAACAAGAAAAAAACTAAAATTCTTAAGGTCTGATAGAGGTGGTGAATTTATTTTACATGAGTTCAATAACTTTTGCATTGAAAGGGGAATCAAAAGACACGTTTCAGCACCTAGAACTCCTAAACAAAATGGAATAGCAGAAAGAAGGAACATATCTATCATAGATTGTGCAAGAACCTTAATGATTGAGAAAGGCATTGCTATCAAATACTGGAAGGAAGCTATTAGCACTGTAGTTCATATCTTGAACCGAGTACAACTAAAAAATGACTCATTCAAAATACCCTATGAGTTGTGGTATGGCTACAAACTCAATGTAAGTTATCTAAAAGTATTTGGAAGTAAATGTTACATTTTGAAAGAATCTAGAAAAGGTAAATTTGATGTAAAAAGTGATGAAAGAATATTTTTGGGATAGTCTTGCAAAAGCAAAACATATAGATGTTTGAACTTATCTACTCACAAAGTCATAGAAAGTGCACATGTGAAAGTTGATGAGTTTGCAGAAAGAATAGAAGAAGAAAGCAAAAAGGAACTTGAAGACTATAGAAGATTTTTTTATACAATGCCAAGTATACCTATTAATTAAGAATCCTCAACTCCAGAGTCTTCATTAACCGAGTCACAAGAAGTTCAAACTGAGTCAGTACCTACCGAGCTGCAAGAACCCAAGTTGCAAACAGAAGCTACTGAGTTAGTATCTACCGAGCCCGAGCAACCAGAATCAAAACCAAAAGTTGAGATACAGAAGGATAACAATGCAAGTCATTCAAAAGGCAAGGAACCCATGTTAGCCAAGTATGTCAGAAAGCATCATGCACCAGATCAGATCATTGGAGATAAATCAGAAGGAACAATGACAAGAAGTAAGTTGAAAGACACTTGTTTACTTGCTGATTTTGAACCTAGAAATGTCAAAGATGCACTAGAAAATGAAAGTTGGATTGAAGCTATGAATGAAGAGATAGAACAGATAGAGAAAAACAAAACATGGACTCTTGTACCAAGACCCAAAGACAAAAATGTGATCAGAACAAAGTGGGTATTCAGAAACAAACTAAATGAAGATGGTAAGGTATCAAGGAACAAAGCTAGACTGGTATGCAAAGGATACTCTCAAGAAGAAGGTGTAGATTATGGAGAAATTTTTGCTCCTGTTGCAAGATTAGAAGGTGTCAGAACCTTACTTGCATATGCTGCATTCAAAAGATTCAAATTTTATCAGATGGATGTCAAGTCAACATTTTTCAATGGCATATTGGATGAAAAAGTTTACATTGAACAACCTGAAGGTTTTGTTGATCCAAACAAGAAGGACATGGTCTGCAAATTGCATAAAGCATTATATGGCCTAAAACAAGCTTCTAGAGCATGGTATGAAAGATTGCATAACTATCTTATTCAGATTGGTTTTCAAAGAACTAATGACAACAATAGTTTGTACATAAAGGAAGGACTAGATAATACGATTGTTTTGGCAGAAATATTTGTAGATGATACTTTGTTCACAGGAAATGATGATCTTTGCAAATAATTTTCAGAACAAATGAACAAGGAATTTGAAATGTCAATGTTTGGTGAAATCAAATTCTTTGTTAGTCTTCAAATTCAATAGAGTAAGAATGACATCTACATCACTCAATCTAAATACATCAAGGAGATACTGAAAAAGTTTGGTATGGAAGACTGCAAACCAGTTGGGACTCCTATGTGTACTGGATTAAAACTTACCAAGGATGATGAATCAAAGGAAGTGGATCAGACATTGTATAGATCTATGATTGGAAAGTTGCAATATGTAGTACACATAAGACCATACATTGCCCTTGCAGTAGGGATTGTAGAAAGATTCTCAGTAAAACCAAAAGAAAATCACATGATGGTAATCAAAAGGATCATGAGATACTTAAAAGGAACTGAAGAATATGGATTATGGTATAAATCTAGAGGAAATATGGATTTAAAGGTGTTCACTGATGCAGATTGGGCTGGAAATATTGATGACAGAAAGAGCACAAGTGGAGGAGCTTTCTTTCTTGGACAAAGGTTGGTTTCTTGGATAAGCAAAAAGAAGAATTGTAGATCTCAATCCACAATAGAGGCTGAATATGTTGCAGAAATAGTAAATTGCTCAAACATTATGTGGTTTAAACAATTATTGCAAGGTATGAAGCAAGAAATCAAAGAACCTGTTGTTATGTTTTGTGATAAAACAAGTGCAATTAACATCTCCAAGAATCCAGTGATGCATTCAAAAATCAAACATATTGCCATAAAGTATCACTTTGTTAGAGATTTGGTGCAAGACAAAGAAATAATATTGGAATATGTCCATACAAAGGAACAAATTGCTGACATATTGACAAAGCCTTTACCTAAGGATGCATTCTTGTATCTAAGAGGTAAGTTAGGGGTCATTCCCCTATCTGAAGCTCACTAAAATATAGTTCTAGTGATGCATCAACATGAATAGAATTGAAGATGTATTAGTTGACGCAGCAAACCAATGAAGACATTGCATATGAATCAGTACATCAGGTACAATGCTATTCAGTTGTTTTGAGTTGTCTTTGGCATATGTTGTCAAAGAGGGAGAGTATACTGTCATATCTTTCTAAAATTTGCAAAATAATAAGAGTTTGTGTAAAAAGGGAGATATTATTATGAAAGAGGGAGTTTGCTATATTTGAAGAAGAAAGTGAAGTATTCTATCAATAAAAGATTTGTTTTCAAATTTCATTCTGCTATGACATGTTGTGTTGCCATCAATGCTAAAGAGGGAGATTGTTGGATACAATTGTTCAATTGTGTGTTGTCTTTGATGTCACACAAATGTCATATCAGTCATCAGATAGAGTCTACCAAGCTCAGAAGGTCAGCAAGGCAAAGGATAGTGTCTACTGAGCTCAAAAGGTCAGCAAGGCAAAGGATAGAGTCTACCGAGCTCAGAAGGTCAGCAAAGCAAATGATAAAGTCTACCGAGCTCATATGGTCAGCGAGGAAAAATGATAGAATTTATCGAACCTAGAAGGTTAGTAAAGAAAATTTGCAGTATCCAGCGAGTAAACAGTTCTTATCGAGCTCACTCGGTCATCAAAGGAAATGTGGCAAAAATAGTTCTTACTGAGCTCACTCGGTCATCAAAGGAAATGTGGTAGAAACAATTCTTACTAAGTAAAATTGGCAACCAAAGGATTTTAAGGATATTGCAATGTTAACCAAGTCAAGAAGGTTAACTTAGGAAATTTTTGGAAGTAGTATTTACCGAGTAGGGTCGACCAGTAAAAGATTTCATTGTTTTATGAAATAACGTTTATTTGTTTAGAGTAATATTTGTAGCCGACTGATGTATGGTTTATTGGTAAATGTAACATGTAAATGGGACGACTTGACAATCTGAATGGTATAATTAAGAGGTCAAGTTGCAAATTCTAAGTGCAAGTGGAAGTGTATGAAATTAATGTGATATGAGGACTGATTATTGTGGAAGTGAATTTGAAGGATGATCAGAGATCATTGAGGAGCAACAAAGCTATATTTGATCAAGGAGGATCTAATGATGTTGAACAGAGACCTGTAGCTAGCAAATTTAGTTACATCTTGTTCAAGTCAATTCATTGTTGCTTTCTAACCATTGTAACAGTGATTTCAAATCTCTTAACAGAGTTGGTTTAATAGCCATTTTGTAAATCCTCTAACAAGGTGACAGTTCAGTTGAATTGTTCTAAAGACCTCTAGCAAGGCCACTCCTAACAGGGTGATTAAATTCTCTAACAGGGTCACACCTAATAGTGTGTATTGTAACCTTTAACAGGGTTGGCTCCTAACAGGGCTGACTTCAGAAGAGTGAAAAATTGGTGACTAGTTACTTGGTGGTTTTTCCCATATTGGGTTTCCACGTTAAATCTGGTGTCTCTTGTGTTCATTTTTTGTTTTCAGTTACATGCATGAATGCTTGAAGATAAGTAATAGTTTAGTTTACCGAGTTACAACATTTGTTTACCGAGTATCAACAGTAAGTAGATCTTTAAGACATCTAAGAGATCTGTGGATTAATTTTTGTTAGTAACTGATTCACCCCCCCTTAGTTACTCAATCTTTAATCCCAACAGATACTCCCGAATGAAAAAGGATCACACTCATATCAATATCAACATGTATTCATGGATGGAGTCATTGAAAAATGAATCTCTGAAGGGCCTCCATGTACTCGGTTATAAGATAAGATAAGATAAATTTATTAATGTCTAATAGGATACCAATGAGGGTCTAAGGGACTAGAAATAGTACAAAGGGCAAATGCCAGCAGCGGGAGCACCAAACAGTGTCCACAGAAAGAACGTGAAAGCAAAACAACAAAAGAACCAAGAAAAAGAATAACAACTACGAACTCCTCATAGGAAAGAAGTAGTCCATGATGGAAAGGTGGACATTAGAGAAATCAAGTACTCTGGAAGGTTGCTATCGACACTAGTACATTTGGGTTCATTTTTTGACCTTTATTGGTCAAAATTTTGACCCCATTTTCGACCAAATTTTGACCAAATTCGACCAACCCATTGGTCGATATTTTTCTAGTCAAAATTTTGACCAACTCACTAGTTGGTCAAAATTTCAACCAATCTATTGGTCAAAAACTCACCAAAGCCATTGTCTAGGTTCATACAGGAATTGGTCAAAATTTTGACCAACAAAGGTGGAAAAAAATTTGCGCGTTGGTGGAAATTTTGACCAATGAAGGTGGAAATTTTGACTAGCGAAGGTAGAAAAAAATTTAGGCATTGGTGGAAATTTTGACCAATAAAGGTAGAAAAAAATTTAGGCGTTTGCGGAAATTTCCACCAATGAAGGTGGAAATTTCAACCAACAAAGGTAGAAAATTTTTTTAGGCATTGGTGAAAACTTTGACCAATGAATGGAAGTTTCGACCAACAAAGGTAGAAAAAAATTAAGCGTTGGTGGAAATTTTGACCAATGAAGGTGGAAATTTTGACCAATGAAGGTGGAAATTTTGAACAAAAAAGGTAGAAAAAAATTTAGGCGTTGGTGGAAATTTCGACCAACAAAGGTAGAAAAAACCCAGGCGTTGGTGGAAATTTTGACCAATGAAGGTGGAAATTTCCACCAACAACTAGATGTAAATTTTTTTCAAGCATTTTATAAAAAAATTCACATGTCTTGCCTATGATATGACATTTTACATGCATCCTACACTCTCTCATCCAGCTGATGATGGATTATGCAGAGTGATTTGAAACCATGATTCTAAAAAACACACAATCAAATCCAAAATGAATTTGCAGTACAAATGGATTGTGGAAATCTGATATAATAACCCTAATGTTTGACAAACCTTACTAAGCAATTATTATTCCTTTACATAAGGAATCATGGTGAGGTAAGGGAAGCAATGAATCTGTGGAAGAGTAAACATGTACAACATATATAGTGAAGCAGCCTTGAAGGCTATGTTGTCGCCTTCTTACTTGGTAACATTTTCAATTTGGTCAATAAATATATTATCACAACTAATATATTATCTCTCTTTGGATGTGTTATGGAAAAGTAGTGGGACAATGTATGGATAACAATGTATGGGACCGTATATTAACATGGGACAACATGTCTTTTGAAATTTTTTTCATAACCAAGACAAGAGTGTGATAGAGCTAAGTGATGCAATAATGATGTATGAAGAAGGGAGAATGAAGAATGAAGAAGTGGCAGTAACAAGTTTTGATTTTGCTAACATTCTATTTTCTTTGTAGGAACATGACATTTTCTTGTCTTATGATGACAGTTTCTTCAGTTCAACCATGGATATTCCCAGGGTCCTATCAAATGGGTCATACCAGACAACCCCTCTATTCTACAAACCTCAATGGGTGGTCCACATTGACTGTCCAAGCAACTGCTTCCTCAGGAAATTGGCATAATTGATTTTGACATTATGTTTGGGATGCAATGGCCAATATTAGTGGAAGCTTTGAAGACTGAGATTCACAGTACTAACCATCTCAAAGACACAGTCATCAAATGGAGTGATGATTGCAACGATCCATGTTGTTCCCAACACACAACTTGAAGATTTTGTTATTATGCAAGCTCATTGGGGATTCCATTTTTTGTTAAAGAAACTCAGTTGGAAAATTTGAAAAGAAACTTAAGTTGTAGAGAGGAGGAAAAAAAATTAACTTAGAAAATTGCAATGTCATTGCTCATGTGAATGACTCATACTGGCTTGACAACAATGAACTAGCACCTAGCACCCTCCAAAGTTAGAGTGGATGCCTTCTATTTAGAGCTATGTGCTGACTGTGCAACCTTACAATAAAATTTTAAATTTCATCTCACACATTCAAATTTTAATTTCTAATTTAATTTCAATTCAGATTCACTCATATTCTAATTTCATTTTTTAGAACTAAATTTGGTGTGGAATAATAGATCAGAATAACGAAATACACAACAATAGATAGCTATACCCGATTCCTATTCCCAGGGCCAAAAGAGCCCTTATCATTCAAAGAGAAAGAGACTAAAGTTAACTAGTGTGAAGAATACTTATCCTCATGTCATATCATAGCCCAAAGCTAAGCCAACTCATGTAGGGAACTTTGATTTTAAAGTGCCAATAATTTTGTTTACCAAGGCTTACCTATCATTTTGCTGTTTGTTGTCCCATCATTTTGTCTGAGACAAGTTTTGTACTTACTATATATATATATATATATATATATATATTTTTTGGAGTCTTCTACAATGGACTTCAAACATTTATAGTATGTGTTTAATATATTTCTCTTTGTAATGCTATGTTTACGGTTTTTTTCCTTGAATGTACAGGGATTGGAGAATATGTAACAAAGAAAGTTAGAAAATAGGGGTTTTTCTATTGTAGAGCAGAACAGTTTGAAAATTTAAAAAGAAATTATCTATTTATGTAGTAACAGCAAAATATTCAACTTAAATAGAGGACTATGTTTTTTTTTGTATTTGATGTGTAGGGCAGCAACTCTATTTTGTAAAGATAGCTTTGTATGTGGTATCTTGGCTCTTATCAAAGCCCATTTTTTACTAAACTATTGCAAATCCAATTTCATATCCTCACATGATGATCCAAACCATTATCCTCAACAAAGGATATTTGACCTCCCACTTGCTTCTCTTGTTTTGGAAGGTTAATGGTGCCTAGAGTGCTATTGACTAACAAATTTGGGTCCATTTTCAAATAAGTTAATGTCAGGTTATATTCAATAGTTTCTGGTCTTTGACCCCATTTATTAAAATGTTTATCCTACAATATTGAGCTTATCCCACACTAAAATCCAAGAAAGTTTAAATGATTTTACTTTGAAGGATAGTAAAATTGATGCTATACCAACTTGCATAAAACATTTATTAAAACTGATATTTAAGCATTCCCCATATGGCCTCAATCAGTTATTGTAGGATAAAAGTTTTAATATCTAGTTTGAAGTACCAACCCACATATTAAAACTGATAAACATTTTAAATCCTACAACTGATGTACCAATCCGTATATCCTACAATAAAATCCAAAATAGTTGAATATTTCTATGCATTGATTCAATTCTTGTAATAAGTGAAACCGAAAATCCTCTTTAATACATCCTCACCATGCCCAACAGAGTAAAAACTGTGCCCTAAACTTCAATTGATCACTGGAAAAACCCTTACAGCTCTCGCGCGCGTGTGAAAGAAAATAATGAAAGAGGTCGAAATTTCCCTTTTCACACGTTAAGCTCGTGTTGGTCAAAATTTCGACCAACACGGACATGAAATTAAAAAAAACCATATTTTTTCTTTCCATATTTCGACCAATCTAAAACATTTTAATAGATGGTCAAAAATTTTGGTCTAAAAATGGGGTCAAATGCACTAGTGTGTTCACCTTCAAGTACACAATCAAAGTTCTTCAAAGTTCTATCATAAGTTTAATTCCTTCTAAATTATTATGCATGAAGATGTGTATGTGTGTAAAAAGATAAAGATATTGTTAAGAAGTAGGGGGCATTGAGAAATACTAGATGGATAAGTAATGCCTTCATTTTCCCAATCCAAGCATTGCTACAGAAATCGATCTGTATGAAAAGTGGAAAATTTGGAGAGGACCCATTTCTGAAACTTCAAGAATCGATTAAGCTCACCATAAAATACCCAATATCTACCATTAAATTTTAGGTTGCCCAATTCAAGCACACTTATTGAAAGGCGTTATATTATCGACACAGGGCTCTCAAATTGCCAAGCTTGCAGAAATATTTAGGAGTCTGCAACATAAGAATTCATGCTCAAGATGTTATTGGATTACCCAATTCAAGCATGCTTATTGAAAGGTGTTACATTATTGACACAGGGCTCTCAAATTGCCAACTCTGCAAAATATTTAGGGGTCTAAAACATAAGAATTCATGCTCAAGATGTTGATGTTTATACTTCACTTTGATAGCCTCTCTTCAGTTTTTATCAACATAAACTAAGGTAGCAAGAGTCTAAAACATGAACAATCCACAACAAATAAGAGTTTTTCCAAGAGATATTGGGAAGTTTTGGGTCTCTACAAGTTGTGTTTCACTGTCCACAGCTACAATTGGCCTCTCATATGGCCCAAGATCAAGCCTCAAAACAACATTTTGTCTCATTGGAAATCCATGTGACAATTACAATGCAATATATCTCAGATCATATTAAATCCTTTGGCTATCGATAGTTTGGCTTAAAATTAAGCATTGCCTAAATATGAAATGTCAGCTACTGGTAAAACTTGAGATTAATTGTTTATGTTTAGCCTACAATAATTCTCATTGCAAATGTGAGTATCATGGAGTAAAACTAATCTTCCTTACCTCCTTAACCATTTGGAAGTATTTGGAAGTAAGAGATATACTGATGAAGAGTTTGTTTGCTTTCATTGTTCTTTGATTAAGACCATTAATGTTTGGTAACTTATGCAGAAGAGAAACAGATTTAGGTCTTATTTTCTCTCTAATATCTATCTACCAGATGAGGGAAAATTTAATATGATATAGATGGAGGAAAGAAAGATAATGTTGATGAAAGATCAAGTAATACTACCCTTAAGGCGAAACGGGGAAATACTGAAAAGAGAATCTTCCAAGGTTCCATCTACACCTACATAATATAAAGGGCAGAAAGATACCATAACAACTGAGTTACATATGCACAACTTAACTATCAATCAAGGCATCTTTGATCAATGGCCTTGTTTTTGTATTCATTCTAAGTTACTCTTTGGTCCAAATTGGTTATAGGTGAGTAAATTGCTCCATTTGTAGGGTTATCAAAAAGAGTTATAAAAGTGAATTAAAAATGCATTTAGTATCTCTGTCAGAAGGTGTTGTAATGATTATGCAATAAAGATAACATCAGAGCCTCACAGCTGGTGAGCTGAGTTCCCATGAAGACACTAAGAACTCACACCCATGTGACTTAAATAATCAACTCCATATTCATGCATTATGATCCTCGTGAATGACTTAACTACCATTTGCTACCCAATTTTTCTTATAAAATAAAATTAGGGGCAATAAATGTTCATCATACAACTATATATCTAAACTTTCAGGGCTGGAACAAGGGACTAAGTAGTAGAAACATATGTGACAAGACATAAGTCGAGATTTTTAATAATACTGAGTTGGCTGCATTTTGAACTCTTACAAATTCTGAAAGGTATTCTCCCTCTTATATTGACAACAATTTGAGTTACAGACATGCGATAATATCAAGTACACACTACAAATTTTATTTATCTTTTACAAAATTGTTCTACTAAGTATTACTTACGCACTGAACTGCTACTTTACAACAAGATAAATTAGAATCTTGCCCCAGGAAATAGGAGCCCCCCTCCATAGGACCCCACCCTAAGATAGGTCAGTTTGTCCAAAGGCTAAAAGCTGATTACTTTTTGGTAAAATTTGCATATCTACTTATTGCC
This sequence comes from Cupressus sempervirens, assembly GCA_028749045.1. Lineage (NCBI taxonomy): Eukaryota > Viridiplantae > Streptophyta > Pinopsida > Cupressales > Cupressaceae > Cupressus > Cupressus sempervirens. The sequence continues at coordinate 576,583,460 of CM053788.1, read as the reverse complement.
TATTTAATTTGTTCCAAGGGATTAGCAACACTTTGTTGGAGCTAATCCTTCTAGAGTTCCATATCAAATATTAAAGTGTACCACAAATGGTCTATAGATTTTGAGATATTTAAAAGTGAATTCCAATGACCAGATTCGTAATAATTTACATGGCATTACAATTACAATATCTACAAATTATGAGATAAATTCTAGATTTGTTCATGATGTTCACAGCTATTTGATGGTGTATGGTATGTACATCTCCCAGGCATTCTATAACTCAAAGATACAATATGAACTCGGGGGTGAATTTTGGTTTTATCCTATGAAAACTAATAAACTCTCGAGCCTTATTTGGTTGGGCAAGAGTTCAACACTGTGAATGCAATTATTTAAAGTTTTGGATATGGAAGTTATTGAAGTGGTATGATGAATTGCTTTTGTTAGATGCTTCTATACTTCATCTAATCAACTGCCTGGATTGCCCACACTACAACCCATCTTATTTCTTTTTCCTTTTTTCACGTTCATGCCTTTTCCTTATCCCATTAGGTGACTCTTGGAATAGACTTTGCTTGGCGTAGAGGATTTTTGACAACATGCAATCACTAGATTTTTATAACTTGTTGTAACCTTGTACTTAATGGGAATTCTATTTATCCAACGCACATTTTACTAGTTGACACTCTGTAATTATCTTTACAATATCAAAGTCTTGAGCCTATTTTATCATTTTGTGACTTATCAAGTACTTGGAACTTAATGATTTCTATATACTGATTGCCAATCTTGCAAGTTATGGACCCCCATTCTACTTAAAAGCGTACAGTTTATGCTTGACATTTTCCATTAACAATGGTTATACTACCACAAATTTATTAAAAGATTATGGTATATTCTTTCAATTAGAATAGAATAATTTTTTTGAATAGAAATAATTAGATTTTGAACCATATGGACTTATGTAAGGATATTAATAAGAGAGACGTTGATCATGTCACATAATATGATTATTCTTTGTGAAATAGAGAACAATAATGAGAGCAGTATGCAAATCTTTTGCAATTAACATAGATGCACCATTAATAGCTATCAAAGGCCAATGGCCAAAGAGGCTACAAAACTATGTCAAAGAAGGTGTAAACCTATAGTAATTAATGAATCTTTGTGCAGCAAGCACAAAGTTGATCTAAATAATATAATTTAAAAAAGATATCAAAATTGATAGGAGATGTCTCACCTAAGAAACTAAATTTGAAGTCTCAAGAGGTAGTAGTGATCAAACCATGATATTTATATGGGGAATCAACATAGTTGCAAAGAAATCTATAGTAAAATGGCCAGAAACCTGTGTGAATGGGTTTGGATCAAATTCTTTCAGAGGTAATGCTGCTAATTTGTGTGAAAAAGCAAATGGGAGCAGCTATGGCATATTACATTCCTTGTTTCCGATCTAGAGTTTTCCAACACCAAGACATCTCGAGATTCCATGCATGCAAAAGAAATACAAAAAATGAATAGTGCATTATATCAGAAATATAAATTTTCCATAGCTTTATCCTTGCACTTAAATATATGCCGACCCTAAACCTAAACATCATCTATAAAACAACTTTGTGACCTGAAAGAATTAACAACGGCTCTATTTTTTAAATTACAATGAGTAGAAGAGAAAGAGAAAATGTAAAGGCATTGAATAGCTTTGGAATCTGCCTCTACAACTTTTTGGTAGATAACAAACTTGGAATGATATCTAATGACCAGATTCTTACCTCCTTTCTCCTTTCCTATTGACCCTGCACCAAACTCCATCCCACTGCAGTCACCGCACGTGCCAAAAAAAAAACACTGCTGTGACTTTTTATTATCCACATCTTATGTTCTAAAGGTCAAATTTTGAAGGGAAAAATTTAAGCAATTTAACCATGGTCAAAATTTTGACCATAACGGGCCCACTTTTTCAACAAAAATGAATTTAACAACCCAATTAGGCCTTTGGTCAAAAATTTTGGTTGAAACCAGGGGCCTAATGTACTAGTGTGAGTGTGATCCCTGTGAGGTCTCACAGATTTGGTGTGACCCAAGATAGTACAGGGAGGCTGCTTCAATCCTTGAGCAGGGACCGTAGGATTGCAGAAAGAGTGATGAGCTACGCAGGGGTCAATGTCGAGCAAAGTTGGAGTTGTATAGTGTCCTCATGAAGCTGCATGGTCTTTTGAAGGTAGAGTGCAAGACAATGCTGGTCAATATATCTAAAGAAAGAGGGAAGAGATTGACACTCTCTGAAAAAATAATAGAATCTCCCTTGGATCTCATAGTAAATGGGACAATGAAAAATAAAATGAGACTCAATCTCAACCTCCCTGAGGTGACAAAGCCAATAGATCTTGTCCTCCTTGTCGATTTGGTGATTAGTTTGAATACGTAGCTAGTGAGATCCCACTCTAAAAGATCCCAAGGAGATGCGAAGAGTGTGAGTCCAATGATGAGTGAGATACCAGGGCCATAAGATGATCACATCTTGGATATCAAGGAAGTGCTCAGCATAGAAGGCCATTTGCGAGCAGAGTCCACCTGGGGGATTCCTCCAGGTCGTGATAACATACTATTTGTACATGTCAAGTCTAACATGCTCATTCAAATCTCGCTAAGATGGAAGAAGATGGGTTGGAGCATCCAGAGAAAACTAAAAGGAGGGAAGACAGTCCAAACTAATACTAATCGAGCCTAAGAGGGCAAAGACCTGTGTCCAGAGTTCAAACTCGCAACCTCCATAGAGGAACAATAAGCCAAGTAGGAATATCTATGATGACCATTAGAGGAATTAACAAAACTCTAGAGTTGGTGAAGAAGCCAAACTAAATCAAAGATGGTCCCCAATTTGAAAGGGTGAGCACCAAACTCAGCTAGAACAATGTTTTGCAATGTGGACTGATGACATTTGATAATGCGCCAAAGGAAAGAGTTTGGACTCTCTCAATAGAAGCTTGACAAGACTCCAAGAGGGGCCCCCAAAAAGTAGAGCCATAGAGGACAGTCGACTTGACTAGGGAGTCAAGAAGTGACATCTTAGTCATGGTGTACTTGAAGTGGTGTCAAAAATGCTATTGCCCAAGAATAGTGAGGGAGTCGAGCCCCTTGTTGACTCTGGGTTGCATGGCTATTCTCAGGCTGAACTCAATTAAGAATCTGCTAATTGACAACTTGAACTCAATTAAGGAGTCTCACTAAAATTTGTAAACTGGGGTATGTCCCTTTTATTTCATGTAATAATATAGGACCTTGGTCCTGGGCAAGATTGGAGGTTTTCTTCTTCATTCTTTCCTACTAGCACCCGTTTGAATGAAGAATTTGTAAATTATTTTTTATCAAATATATATAAATAGGGCTTTGTCCTTTTATCGATTTAATTTTTTTAAAATTTTAAAATAACCACACTGCTAATAATAAAAATATTAGCAAGTTTTATTCTTAAATTTATTTATATACATAGTAATGAGATATTCTACACATCTTTGTATTGGAAACATAAATGGTTTAGAACCTTTTTTAAAAATCTAACAATGATATGACTTCTTTATGTGTTGATTTGTAATATATTGGGAGTAAATTAATATGCTTTCCCTTTAAGATTTTTTTCCTTAATATATTTTGTTGTCCATTTAATTAATCTCCTTTCATTTTGACACTTAATCTCGTCTCCTTTCACTATAGCACTTAATCTCGAATGGGAAGTAGTCTACTAATATGTTGATAGGTTTATTTACTGTTAATCTACTTTATGGATGTTTAGGAATAAGTTTATTTGTTTATTAACTTGTAGTTGTTTATTATTAGTTCCTTGGGGCTTCGTTAAGTCCAAATTCTTTTAGCCCACTTTTCTATCAACCAATCACATTGACGTATTAAATTTTGTTTCACAAAAATACAATAGTTGAAAATTAATATTTATTTTTCAAAATTAAAAAATATCATTTATCTAAATTTTCATTTGTTCAAGCAAGGAGAAAATTCATTTTAGATTATTAAAGATATAAAATTTCTAACATTAGAAGGATCAGAAGAAAAATTTAAAAGCTTTCTAGAAGCTTCAAGCCTTTCTTGACTATTTCTAGTTCTTGGTGAAGTTTCCATGCAAGCTGCATAGAAGGATTCAAGTAAGATGACAAGTAGGTTCACCTCACATATATGATCTAGTAGGTTTTCCTCAATAAACAAGCCAGACCAAAATTTTAAAATGATAGTAAACTTACAACTGCACATCATTTTTTGGCACTAACAAATTGCTCTTTTTTTAAATTCAGGGATTGATCTTTCAGGAAGGCTTTGCACCTAGAATCAGACAGTTCATAATTTTGTTGTACTTCCCCATGGATAAATCCTACTCTACATCTAGCTGCCTTTCCATGGGCAATCAAATGAATTGAGGCCACAAATTAGAGGACACACCAATTTGGATGTATGCTATAATTGCTTAAATTAGTACAAAATATTGAAACAAAAATTAGTAAGAGTCACAATGTAACTAATTTTTTTTTTTCGTTCTACTGCCTCTAATAAAATTGACTTCCATAATTCTATCATTCAAATAAATACTTTCCATCATATGAATTTTTTTCTTCCTTATTAGAATTATTTCGCAAATGACTATTCATGGATTAGGAAAACTTGTCATATAAGACGGGGAATTAATGTTTTAATTTATTAATAAATCGTTCGAATTCAAAATATGAAAGCTGTGAAGTCCGTAACATGAAGAACATTGCTCCAAATTAGAATAATATCAAATTTTTGAGTATTAATTAATAATCATACCGAAATCTTGTAGTGTTGAATGTTGAATTCAAACATTTTTCTTAAAAAGACATTTAAGACTATTGATTTGCACCTTCTAAAATTAAACAAACCCACAACTCGTCCAAGCAAGGAAAGCTCTCCAAACGCTAGACATAGTCATCTTTATTAGTTAGTTCCTATCAAGGAATACTTATGCATTCATGTCATGCTAATATCACATTAACACTAACCAATCAAATCAAAGAATTTAAAAGATTATGTGGAATTTCAAATGTTTATATCTTTTTCTAATTTTTCATTATTTTATAAATCCCATTTTTCATTCATTCTATTGGTCCATACTATTTTTGGTGGGGGAGAAAATTAATTTTCTTCAACAAAAATACAAATATTTTATAACAACTTCATCTTGCATTAATGAATGCATTAATTACAACTTTATCTTTGTGACAAGTTGATAAGATTTTTTTTTTCAATCATTTTATCTTCCACCTCACACAACATGTCTAATCAGTATTAATTCTCAATAGCAATATAATTTCAATATGTTATATCTTTGTATTTGAATTTATAATTTTTTTAAAATTTTGATTTTTTAATAAAAGTAGTTAAATTATTACTATTATTTTACTTTTGTAAAAATAAATTAAACCATATTATTTTTTAATTATATTTTATAATAGTGTTTGTAATATGTATAATTGATCAGTGTTACAATTTATAAATTATATCATTTATTATTATTAATATTTTATATTTAAACAATTTATCATTTAGTTTAAATATATTTAAAATTTAAATCTATATTTTAATATTAAATTAATAATTATATTTTACAATTAAAAATACTAAAAGAAATAACCACAAAAAAGAAATAATTCAATTCTAAAAGATATGTAAGTTATTATTAAGTTTTTATAAACTATGTATTACAATTAAATAGTTATATTCTATTTCTTATTTATTAGATCATATTTATTCATCAACATCAAATTTATATGTATTACATCTATTTATTATTTACAAATGTACATATTAAATTATATAGAATATTATTTCATAATTAAAAATTACTTAATTTTATTAAAAAAAATGGAAATACAAAACATTAAATAGTAAACCTTCTGTAACTATGTAAAATTAAACAAGTAGTTTTATTTATAAAATATTTTTATATTTCAATACATTTCATTTTTTCTTATACAAGTGTGAGTTTTAATATAAAAATTAAATTCTTAGTTTCATTAATTAAAATATAATATATTTTATTTTTTCATTATAACTATGATTTTATTTTGACTATTTATTTTATTAAGAAAAATAATTATATTTAATTCTCTCTCTCTCTCTCTCACGCACACACACACACAAAACTTATGTTGGTATCACTCCATCTTACTATTTTATTTCTCTTCCTCTTCCTCCTATATATTATCTATCATTTTTTCCTCTGCATTATGGTTTTGTTGTTATTGTTCTATACTGCTATTTATCTCTATCTAATGATTAAAAATAGTGTGACTTCCATTTGATAATCAAGATGAGAATAATACATAGTTGAGGACTTTGGCCTCTTATTATTGGGCTTAAATACTCAAACATATAATAATATAACACAAGAACTTAACAACAAAATATGAGCCATCCTTTAAGATCACAATTGCATTTCTAGGACGAAAATTTAACAACAAAATATGAGCCATCCTATCAGATCACAAGTACATTTCTAGGAAAAAATTAATGCATTCACAATGTTAATTTAGAACTATTTAACCTTATTCTCACTCATCTACACCTCTACAACCATTATGCGTTAGGCAAGAACTATGACTCATTGCGTCTCTTGTTAAGAATGGATTCTATTGAATTAATT